>CM055908.1:55191858-55936171 GCA_029582155.1 Panopea generosa | reverse complement strand
TCATGCCTATTTAGTCGGGAGGGGATCTAAATCCGTGTCCTTGTTTACATAAAATGAAATACGTGCCTGCTTTAAAATGTATGTGTGTGTGTGCATACTGAAATGTGTATTGTGTGGGCGGGTGTGCGTTAAAGCTTCAGTGGGTATATATTATGTACTTGTATATTTAAAATTAGGCCATTTAACCATTGTTATTCTTAACATGCTTATGTGTATACGATATCAGACATATTGTGTTATATAACTTTATTAGATTTACTAGTATCACTTTTGAAACACAGGGTAATGCTGAAATGTATATTTGGCTGCTTATAGGTATATGATATCAGAGAAGTTGTGTAATAAATGTATATGTATATATCACATTTGAAACACAGGGTAATGCTAAAATGTATCTTTGGCTGCTTATAGGTATATGATATCAGAGATGTTGTGTAATAAATGTATATGTATATATCACATTTGAAACACAGGGTAATGCTAAAATGTATCTTTGGCTGTATAGGTATATGATATCAGAGATGTTGTGTAATAAATGTATATGTATATATCACATTTGAAACACAGGGTAATGCTAAAATGTATCTTTGGCTGCGTATAGGTATATGATATCAGAGATGTTGTGTAATAAATGTATATGTATATATCACATTTGAAACACAGGGTAATGCTAAAATGTATCTTTGGCTGCTTATAGGTATATGATATCAGAGATGTTGTGTAATAAATGTATATGTATATATCACATTTGAAACACAGGGTAATGCTAAAATGTATCTTTGGCTGCTTATAGGTATATGATATCAGAGATGTTGTGTAATAAATGTATATGTATATATCACATTTGAAACACAGGGTAATGCTAAAATGTATCTTTGGCTGCGTATAGGTATATGATATCAGAGATGTTGTGTAATAAATGTATATGTATATATCACATTTGAAACACAACGTAATGCTAAAATGTATCTTTGGCTGCTTATAGGTATATGATATCAGAGATGTTGTGTAATAAATGTATATGTATATATCACATTTGAAACACAGGGTAATGCTAAAATGTATCTTTGGCTGCGTATAGGTATATGATATCAGAGATGTTGTGTAATAAATGTATATGTATATATCACATTTAAAACACAGGGTAATGCTGAAATGTATTTTTGGCTGCGTATAGGTATATGATATCAGAGATGTTGTGTAATAAATGTATATGTATATATCACATTTGAAACACAGGGTAATGCTAAAATGTATCTTTGGCTGCGTATAGGTATATGATATCAGAGATGTTGTGTAATAAATGTATATGTATATATCACATTTGAAACACAGGGTAATGCTAAAATGTATCTTTGGCTGCGTATAGGTATATGATATCAGAGATGTTGTGTAATAAATGTATATGTATATATCACATTTGAAACACAACGTAATGCTAAAATGTATCTTTGGCTGCTTATAGGTATATGATATCAGAGATGTTGTGTAATAAATGTATATGTATATATCACATTTGAAACACAGGGTAATGCTAAAATGTATCTTTGGCTGCGTATAGGTATATGATATCAGAGATGTTGTGTAATAAATGTATATGTATATATCACATTTAAAACACAGGATAATGCTGAAATGTATTTTTGGCTGCTTATGGGGATAAAGTATCAGAGATGTTGTGTAATATATGTATATATATATATATCACATTTGAAACACAGGATAATGCTGAAATGTATTTTTGACTGCTTATGGGTATATGGTATTAGTGACGTTGGTGTGTGGATCACAGGGGGGTATTTGTTGTACACGTGAAGAATACACTTTGTTTAGCATGCCTTTTTACGGAGGAAAACTTCGAGCGTAATTTGTCAAAGTTGTAAGTATTTGGAGCTTGTTTCATAATCAATGTAAAATAAACAAGTTTGAACGAAGGTATGCTGTCATTGGCACACACACAGATTGTGTATGTAATCAGCATGAGCATAATTTATTGTTATGTAATCTTTATACACAGTTAAGCCTGTCGTAAGCCATCACTTAAGGGGAAGAACAAAAATGACCCCTTAACGCAAGCTGCTTAACACAGGTTGATTATAACTAAAATAATAAAAAATGTATATAGAAATTGTGGCGGTTGCAAAATAAAGGTGACCACTAACGCAGGTTTTACTACACTTTGTTTATTGAAATGTATGTTATTCATGTCCACGCATCAAATAAATCTGTATAACGATATTGAAATGTTATTCTCTAGTATTATTACTAGTATTTGAAGTCTATTTAAGAAGTTGGCAACAGTTTTTTTTATATATACGTATAAGACTAGTGGAGCGACGGTAGTTTTAAAAATATAAATAAAACGAACTATTAAAATTCACAAATTGATATTTTCTTAGATTTTTTCTACCATACCCATAAATACTGAGTAAAATACATTTATGTTTTTACTTTCTGTTATAGAATATCATGGTATGAAATGTGTGATGCCGTTCAACCTTTTACCCGAGATAAAAACGAACTGAAGAGATTGCGGAATCACCTAGGATTTTTTTTTATACTTGCATTAGCAATTTTTTCTCCAGAAATATCATTTAATGATTATAGATTGAAATTACCAGGTGTCCTTTTAAACTGAACATGTACTACCAAATATCGATAGTTTTAATTATATTTACAGGTCGATCCCAAAAGGGGATAAACTTAACAAAAACCATGACAAAATCAGTGTGGTAACAAAAATACACATATCACAGGTTTCAGCTATTATATCTATCTAAAGGTCAAATATCCTAATCACACACATACAAACATGCACTCAAGTACGAAGGTATGCACTCATGTTCGAACACGCGCGCGCATGCATGCACGAGCACACACACATATACATCTGACGAGCAGTATCGCAGAACACAAATATGTCAAATTTGTTTGTATGTTTTTGGCATATTTAAAGCTTCGTTTAGGTTAGTTTATGGATATCATAGACCTGTGCATATAAATTTACAAACTAGTAGTATCAAACGATACCTATACCACAATAACTAAAGCTACTGACAAAATACGATTTACCATAAAATACAACAAGGAAGCGGTTTACTAAATCGTCTCGAACTTTTCTTGGTAAAACATTTAAATGGCTAAAAAAATCACTATTTAAATAAATAAACAATTCTGTCGGTCTACTTTCACTTTCACTTTCGCATTGACATAAATAGAGGGAGTGCCTGTTACTGGAAATATATAGGTCACACAAATGAAGCCCATACTCCTGATTGATTTGAAACATTGTATAACAATGCATAAAATGAATGTACGTATGTGTGCTTAAAAATACTTTAAAGGTAGATCTAAATATAAAAATAATAATATTTTGCGTAAAAATCAATGCAACGTAGCCTATAAAGCGCGTTAGTCCACAATATGTATATTGATTAGTATTCAGTTACCTGCGTGATACACGGGGAGTGTGTATACAACTGTAGATAAATGTATACACATATTGATAATATACATCTATCTTAAATCATTTTTATAGGTACGTGTAATAGATAACTACATACCTCATAAAAAGTTAACTTTCCCAAGCTGTAAACTGTTGGATCTGACTGCCAAACTTGTCAAAGCCTGAAGTACTTCCCGCCCATGTATACAAGCCCCGCCTATTTCGTCTATAATATGATAGTTTATTAGACATTGATTGACTGTTGAAGTTATTTTGAACCTAAAGTAGTTGTAATGGATGTAAAGACCAATAATGGACAAAATGAGTTTATTGAAATAAAGGAGAAACATGTTATAAGACAGTACTTAGCCTACTTGCGTCCTAACCGTTTCCGACCGTGAACATTGTTTTTATTTTTTAAAAATATCGACATGTTTTATGTTCTAACTGATAAAATGGCATAAGCAGAACGGAATCCTAAAGAATCGTTATTTAATAAGTGCTCGGTGTTGCAGAATCTGACAACAACTACTGAAGTTCGAATATTAGAATTATATGATTAATTGCTCTATTTTAACTCATTACTTTAAATATTGAAATGATGTTACCTGAGTAGTAAGGAATCACAACGTTTCGGGCTTTATAGGGGAATCGGCGTGACACAAGTCGATGTCAACCGCTAAAGTTCGAACACAGGATATCAATGAAAAAACAATCTTTTTAATTATTTTTGTATATGAAATAAGCATTATTGAAATAGTTAAAGTCTTAAGATGTTAAAATGATATCACCTGAACTGATTCACAAAGTTTCTGACTTTAAATGGGGCTCGGTGAGACACAAGCCGATGCCAACCGTTACAGTTCGAACATGGGATTTTAATGGGGGAAACAATCTTTTTTTTTTTATTTGAGTTTAGCAAAAATGAATTAGTTTATGTCTTACATAGTTGAAATAATATTACCTCAACGGAGTCGCAACGTTTCGGGCTTTATAGTGGGCTCAGTGTAACACAAGTCGACGTCAACCGCTGAAGTCTGAACAAGGAATTTTAATAAGAAATAATATATATATATATATATATATATATTTATTTTTATTTTTTTTTTAATTTAGCGATATTGAAATAGTTTAAATCTTAAATTGTTGAAATGATATCACCTGAACGGAATCACAACGTTTCGGACTTTATAGGAGTCTCGGTAAGACACAAGCCGATATCAACCTCTGAAGTACGAACACGGGATTTTAATTTAAAAAAAATCACTTTTTATTTTCTTCTTTTTTTATTTGAATTTAGCAATATTGAAATAGTTTCAGTTTTGAAATGTTGAAATGATATTACCTGAACGGAATCACAACGTTACGGGCTTTATAGGGAGCTCGGTGTAAGACAAGTTGACGTCAACCGCTGAAGTGCGAATATGGGATTTTAATGGGAACATTTTTTTTTTATTTGATTTTTGCAATATTGAAATAGTTTATATCTTAAAATGTTGAAATGATATTACCTGAACGGAATCACAACGTTTTGGGCTTTAAAGGGGGCTCAGTGTAACACAAGTCGACGTCAACCGCTGAAGTTCGAACACGGGATTGTAATAGCAAAAATAATAATTTCCACTTGTTATTTGAATTGAGCAATATTGAAAAGGTTTCAGTCTTAAATTGTTGAAATGGTATCACCTGAACGGAATCACAACGTTTCGAGTTCTATACGGGGCTCGGTGTAACACAAGTCGACGTCAACCGCTGAAGTTCGAATACGGGATTTTAATAGAAAAAAATAATATTTTTAATTTTTTTTTTAATTTAGCTATATTGAAATAGTTTATGTCTTAAATTGTTGAAATGATATTACCTGAACGGAATCACAACGTTACGGGCTGTATAGGGAGCTCGGTGTAATACAAGTCGACGTCAACCGCTGAAGTTCGAACATGGGATTTTAATGGAAAACACTCTTTTTTTCATTCTTTTTATTGGAATTTAGCAATATTGAAATGGTTTATGTCTTAAACTGTTGAAATGATATTACCTGAACGGAATCACAACGTTACCAGCTTTATATGGGGCTCGGTGAGACACAAGTCCACGTCAACCGCTGAAGTTCGAATACGGGATTTTAATAGAAAAAATAATATTTATATTTTTTTTTAATTTAGCGTCACACAGTGATTTTAATAAAAAAAACAAAAAACTTTTTTTTTCTTTTCTTTTCTTTTAATTTAGCGATATTGAAATAATTTTAGTCTGATGTTGAAATGATATTAACTGAACGGAATCACAACGTTCGGATTTTATATGGGGCTCGGTGAGACACAAGCCGACGTCAACTGCTGAAGTTCGAACACGGGATTTTAATAAAAATAATAATAATTTTCACTTTTTATGAATCAAACATTATATGGTTACGCAAGTTATGGAATTATATATTAAGATATAGAAATTCTTTAATCACTACCTTCATATATGGTGTTACATTGGCTGTCGACTTAAGATGGTTTGGCTATATACAAGTTATAGATTTTGTTGAGACCAACAGCTTCATTATTAACCTGAGGGGTTACTTTAAGATGAGACGGTATTTTCTGAAGGTTGATGATATTACTGTCACTCTCAAAAGAATGTTATACAATTATATTCTACCATACTAAAATTAAAAGGCTTTCTAAATCTGTGTATTTACTTTCAAAACAAGAAATATTTAATATTTGTATGTATACTGGTTATTCCTATTAATGCGAGTCTAAAACTTTGTCAACCATGTAAATAATGGCATCAATAATAAAAAGTAATAAAGTTACTCAAGTATGGTGAGTAATAAACAGTTGCCGGTACGAAATGTAAACAAATGCTCTGACACTAATGGGTTGTTGAAGCTTTGCACTTTTCTGGGATATTGTTATTATACAGGCATTCGTGGTAATAGGTATATCGTGGTATTAGGTATACAAGGGATATAAAAAAAAGAGAATTCTGCTGGATAACATGTTCGCCTATATCACTTTATCCCAAAGTGAGGTTATGATGAAGTCTAATTATCATGTATTGCCAAGGCTAGATAAATAACATAAACTAAAGTAACTTTGTTTTTTCTGTAGCATTCCCATGTAAAAAATAAGTCTCTTACTTGGTAACAATGGGCGCTAGCAACCTTATTATAACAAACTTGAGATACTGTATGCCAAACATGAACAGAATTGGTTAATCAGTGTTTGAGAAGAGAATTAACCGCTCCCTACCAACCCTAGCATCTAGATATACTCTATAGCAGTTGTAGTATTTTATTATCCTTATATCCCTTTATTTTTGAATTAGAACTTATAAGATATCCATCCTTACAGTTATAATCTTAAAAGAATAATTTGTGGGGCTCACTTTACAGTGGCAATATTAAATTTACCCCAACCCATATTATCCAGATATATGTCCTATAACAAGTGTAACTGTTTCAATACACATATACCCCTTTTAATACTTTGAATGAGCCAATTCTATTAATATTAAACTAGATTCACAAATACAAGAACAACATATGATCATAAAACACATTTATAATGTGATGACTTCACAAAACTCTGTTCAGTTAAGAAAGATCTTACGGTTTTTGAGGACAAGTCGAAAATGTGAATTGTTTACGAAATCATTTTTAGGCCCCGCCCACAGGGCTAAACCGTGAGACCCAGGGACATGCAATTCACAATATTTATAAAGAACCCATATACATCCATAATCATGCTCACCATTTGTTTCCCAGTGCTTCCTTTATTAAGAAGATTTCCAAAGTTTACCTTGAATTTGACTCTTCTGGCCTAACCCCGCTCCCAGGGGAGTCGGGACCATACCAGTCACGATTAGCAAGCTGCATACAACATTTCAATACCACTGAGCTTACAGTTTTTGAGAAGAAGTTAAAAATGTCAATTGTTTATGGACAGACACCTGACTATGCACAATAACAGACAAAAGGCGATTGCAAAAAGGTACCTTGAGAGTCTCAGGTGACCTAAAAATAGAATGTTGTTTGGTAAAAAATTAATTTTGATATTAAAAGCAGAGAACAAGTATACAAATCTAGACACCAATTTAATATTATTGTTGAAAGAGTGACATTGTCTTTATAGATATATATGTATGTGTATTATTTATATTTTATACATCAACTGTGTTATCATACACAAAACATACTGACGAAATAAAAATATGTAGAAGCGCAGATGTTCTATACAGCCTTGTGAGGGTTCATTTTTAGTTTAAAACTTGTTTGTTTTACTTCGATTGTGTAACAAGTTCTTACAACATAGGCAAATCATGCTCGAAGTATTCCTGGTAAGAACCAGTACTAAGCATATGTGGAGAAGTGTCGTTCTCAAGGACATCATACATAGCCATGGCGGAGGATCGAACCCACGACCCTCTGATCATGGGTTTGGTGCTATACCACTGGGTTTGGTGCTATACCACTGGACCACGCACTTATTTTTGGATGGTAGTGTCATTATTACTGGGTATTAAATCATACAAATTTATTTACAAACAATTGAAATATATCCTTGTAGAAACATGCAGACACATCAAATGTCTTAGCCTTGATGTAGAAAATTATCTACTGCTTGTCTGTGCAGTCTTCTGAAAGTGCAAATAGCCATATCATCACCAGGGTCGTGTAGACAAACAGAGTGGCGTCATATGTCCTCTTGTGTAGATATTCTCCTGCATTCTTCTGCCAGTTGAACTGTTCATATTTCAAAAGGAGTTACTTAAAGCAGTTATTATGCAGTCCCATGTAAATATAGCTGATTTGGGAACATTCTTTCCAATTTCCTTTTCTGTATGAAGTTACTTGTAATCACGATTTGAAATACTTATTATTCTCACTTGTTTCACTTCCCTTACTTTTCATCTGAAAGTTGTTTAACTGAAAATGGTACTTTGATGGTTCACAGACATAACTTCATCGAGCAGCAGATAAGCCAGTTGCTTTCTTACTTCTTTTTGACATATCTGCTAAATCTATTTTGGTACCAGAAAAGTTTTTCATAAACCATGCCATACTCCTCACATATCAGTCTTACAAGGAATTCCCTCATAGGTTATGAAGGACCAACACTAATTATTAACTGACCATCCTGAAAAATCAATTATACATATATGAATGTAAGAGTGGTTGAAATTAAAGAAAATATATGTTAGAATGAAAATTTGCCCCATTGGTACAATAAGGTACCAAGTGTATATGAAATAAGAAGGCACTTGGTACCTTTTTGCACCAATGGGGCGAAATATTCTTGCAAGATAATGTTAACAAAAGTGATAGGAAGGAGAGCGCACCAAACTACTCTAAAATAATAAAAATGTGCGAAACATTTAATATTAACTATTGAAAATATTACTTGTTATTAAGCAAATGCCTAATTTATTTTTTTTTCTTAAAGTGGTACATAACTCATGTACAATTAAAACAGTCAAATAGAACCATTATAAAGTAAAAAGATTTGTAAACTTCAAAATATCATTTTGTAAATACAATTACAAGTATTCTTGTAACAATAATTATGTAGAATTATTGCATCCATGAAAGATTACGTTTCCTTGACATTTGATATTATCTTATAAATTTATGGAATTTAAAAATGAAAGAAAGATCATTTTAAAAAGCTTTTACTGATGTTTACCACTCAAATTGAGGTTTCTATTTTTTGCAGGTGTTCATCTCAGTTTCATTCATATATGTGTCAGCCTCATCAGAAAATGGAAATTCATAAACTCCTGCAACACAGAAAAGAAGAATTTATGAGATACAGTTGAACTTCTATGGCTTGAACCAGACGGGACTGGACAAAACAGTTCGCGTTAAGGGTTGTTTGAGCCAAGTAATGTATTATTCAACATCATACATGTACCATACGTGTACATACTTCGACCAAGATAAATAATTCAAGCTATATGTGATGTTCGAGACATCCAAGTTCGTGTCAACGAAGCTCTTCTGTACATGTACTAATATGTGAAAAAAACTAAAGGCAACATAGTACTCATGAAAAAGAAAATACTAAAAGCTCAACTAAAAAAAAAAAACCAGGAGAGGTCTGAGCAAACTGATATAAAGCATGTTACCACCACATCATTGTAGTCCTAACTTTCATAATCACAAAGTTGGATTTTAGAAAGAGAACGAATTCCTATGTTACGGTATTTAAGACCGTCTATATTTAGAAATGGGGATTTCGTTGCAAATTCTGCCCTCCAATTAAAATATTGATTATTTCACATTTCGGTGGATTTGACATACCAAACCAATTGAATTCTATTTCTTGATGATAATGAGATGCTTTTTTATCTATTTTAAAAATAACTCTTCTTTTTAAGACATTTATATTTTTTTCCTGATATAATCTTTTTAAGAAATCATTGTTTTTATGTCCATTGAAGGATGATATTTACTGTTTTCACATTTAAGGGTAGTCGATTTTAATTTTCTTATAGTTATAATATGAATAGCATATTATACTAACTGTATTCGTACATATGTACACTAATTTTATTGTATATTATGAGACAGAAATAAAGTATCTGTATTATTGTATAGGTTGTTATATATAATCTTCTTACTGATTTTGTAAATTTTATATTTGAGGGTCTGGTTAGCTCTACAGGTAAGGTATCTGACTGTGAGTTCCACTTACCTGACCACAGTCTCTGTCAGAGATGAATGACACTGCCACTCGTCTCTTACCAATGATTCATATGGGAAAGTTATAAGTTACTTGTAGAGATGGGTGTGCTGGAGTACTGGTAAACCTTCCAGGATCACAGGAAAGAGTGGTTAGGTTTACTGATCGTCTATTAACCTTTGATGGTGTAAAAATTACAAACTTACTTGATTATTTTGCTTGTATTGCTTGTAAAGGTCCAACTCAGAAACAATACAAGGAGGTGTTTATAAGCTCCTCTCGTTGTCTTTATCAATAAGTCCATTGTTCCAAATGCTACAAAAGAGGAAAGTAAATACATAGCACACTCATAAGAAGATTGAGAAATTAACCCATCAATCATAGATGCAATTTGTTTTCTTTCCTTCACCACGGATATGTGGGGTGTTCTTGAGCAAGACACGTATCCAGGAAAACTTAGTGGATGTGAGTTCACAATCAACGTAAAAGGTAACTTACTTATACATTAAAATAGCTTTATTGTAATGTGTTTGTTTGATGTAAGATCTTAATTAATAAGAGGTCCAAGCCTTCGAGATTTTGAAAAGAACAGGGCAAATAAGGGGAAATTGGGCCTTTATTTAAAGATCTAACAGATCAAATGCACTCTCACGGTGCATTTTTTAGAAAGTTTGCAATCCTTTTGGGAGTCATACCCAGTACACGTAAAATAACTCATTGAACTTCAATCTGCTATATTAATAATATGTGCACTTTGTGCCTGCAGGTAATAAAAAAAATATTTTTGAGAGGGTGCATACTGCAATATGAGAGAGAGAGAGAGAGAGAGACAGAGAGACAGACAGACAGACAGGGGCAAAAAGACAGGACAGACAGACAGGGGCAAAAAGACAGACAGACAGACAGGGGCAGACAGACAGACAGACAGACAGACAGACAGACAGACAGACAGACAGGGTGAGAGGGTGAGAGGGTGCATACTGCAATATGAGAGAGAGAGAGAGACAGAGAGAGAGACAGACAGACAGACAGGGGCAAAAAGACAGACAGACAGACAGACAGGGGCAAAAAGACAGACAGACAGACAGGGGCAAAAAGACAGACAGACAGACAGGGGCAGACAGACAGACAGACAGGCAGACAGAGAAGTAGAGATAACTAATGCATATGGATAACCAACTGTGAAAGGAAAGTCAAACGTAAACAAACAAGGTGTCGCGAAAATCAACGACACTCCCGTATTGTACATGTGCTGTAATTATATTTGTACGTCATACTCATTCTATTATTAGTTCTCAATATTCAATCGTTTCATATCATCTAAGAATTAAAAATATATCAATATATATGAAATAAAAATCTACCTGAATGTTCCATGGGCGCCGCCATCTTGGAAGTAATCAAGGCGGGGCAAGGCGGGGCAAGGCGGGTCCAAAATAGTCACATGACGTTGAATATCACAAGTTGACACGAAATGTACCTCAGAATTTGACGTCAAGCGGGTTACTAAGCGGGTTACAAGCGATTACCATCAGATTGCGCTTGCGCACATGTTAACATAAATTTATGAATCAACATAAAATACAATAAACAATGTGGACTATTAACGATTCTTAAACGTTTCTTGATAAATACTGATCAAGCTATTTTAACAATATGCGATTGAGCTGAAGTTTGACTTAACGGATTTAGACCGTTCTCTGTATTAATCTATGTATGCAATCTACTTTCAGTTTCGTTACTGGGAGCGTCGATTTCTGAAAATCATTTAAAATATTTTTGTTACATGTAAAGCAACGATTGAAATATAATTTAACACACAACTGGTCTGGGAGATTAAAACAACAAAGAAAAGCTCTATTTACTAAACCATTTTAACACAGGGGCGTTTCTACATGTTTTTTTAGTATACACCTGTGTGCCCCCCCCCCCCCACCCACCGTCTATTTTCAGGGATTTGGGGTTCTCCCCTGAGATTTTATTATTTAATAAACTGCATATGAGTAGCTTTTAGCGATTCAAAATGTCCGAAACTATGCGGTTTTTTTTCTATTTCCTAAGAGCACGAACCCCTGACCCAATACCCACTTCGGCTTCATTTTTATTGCATTTTTACCATTTTTCCACATTCAACACTGAATAATTCCAATCTTATTATCATATATGTATTTAAAACATTTTCATTAGACAACGTCAATTTTTTAAAAAAAAATATTTTTCGATAAAACCCTGGAACCGGACTACTTTTACGTTTCTCACGTAAACAAAGAAGTATCGACATTTTGATGGTCGGTTTAACAATATACGAACTTAAATGACGTTCACAACGATCCCATGCGTTTTTTAATAATAAAACACAACGAAAACAAATGTTAGATCTGGTCCTAGCTGTTTTCTTCGGGTTGTTGTTTTATAGATTTCTTTGGTTCAGCGATTCAATGAGACCATAAGTTGTTTTGAGAAACAATGAAGTAGGTCATAAAATGTTCAGATTTGAGATGTATAGTGTACCATTGAACACAACCCTGGTTTTTCGAACGTGAATGCTAGCCGTTGACAAAAATTTCCACTGGAAAAATTAACTAAAAACATGTACATGTAGTTGAAGTTCAGAAGAAGACGATCGTGAGACAATGTAAATACACAAACCTTGCACGTAAAAGTCGTTTAAAACGTTCCAAATTAGGATTCTCCATCAATGAGCGTGAATTTATATGACCTTCGTAAATATTGACACATTTTTTAAAAACAAGCGTGTAGACAAAAACAAAACAAAGACGTCAACGTCTACGTATATATACACACACTGCGTGGGTATTTCTTGGAATTATTGATTTTTTATTTGTCTAAATCGAGAGATAAAAGGCGGGTGTTTAATTTTTTCACCGCAATATATTTCGTCATTTTACCATAAACCAACTAATGTTACAGAGTTCATCTAACAATAGCCGTTACGATATTAGATCTAGAGAAATTGCAATCGTGAAACATCGGGTATTTCCGTATCCTCTGTAGAATATTGCGTAGCATAAAGGCCGAGGTGATCAGATTGGAGAATTTGATGTCAACCAGGACAGAGGTAATGTATTCTTACGCGTTTACTTTGTAGCGTATAGTTATTTTTTTTTATTCACTTGATGAGTCTCAAATTAAATATAATCATCAGGATTGGAATTTTTTTATGCATGTATAAAGAATGTCGAATCACGCACAAATCTGACATAAAGTCCTTCGGACTTTATTTGATTTGTGCGTGTGTCGAATCACGCACAAGTCTGACACGGACTTTATTTGATTTGTGCGTGATTCGACATTCTTAACACATGCATAAAAACCAGAAAAAATGAATTTAATCCTATAGTAATACGCCGGACGTATATGAGTGTACCTAGGAACGCCCCTGCTTGTGTATTATATATGTGGATATGTAAATGTAGTTTGTTTTCTCTTTTTTTTTCTCTTTTTTTCGGGGAGTTTTTTTTTTAATAATAGTTAAAAGTTCAAAAGTTGCAGGCTATAATACTCATAATTGATATATAGTTTATCATACATATGACGTTTAATATTCAAAATGAATGAAAATTCCTTTAAATAAACATCTATTAAATCCATTAAAACGAAAATATACATATAATATAGTATCATCGTATGTTTTCTGCTGGATTACAAACAATTGTAATAATTAATCTAGTGTGTGCTTAACCTTCTTCAAATTCTTGTCAAAATGTTCTTAGACAATGATTGTTTTTGTTTAAAGTGTATCACATGTATATTGCATTGTCTGCCATATACTGTATGATGTAGCCTGTCCTCACGGGCTTTAAAGTCCTTTTGCAGTTTGTTGGGAAAAAACTGTCAAACTTAAAACCGGTATAAATAAATTAGTATTAAGACACTGATTGGTTTAATGTTAAATCAGGTTTGAGACATGGTTGTTCTCTTTCTCCTTTTCTTTTTTACTTATTTATTTATGGCATTGCATTAAAAATAATTGCACTTCGTAAAGGTATATGTATTGGTAATGAGCGTATTTCCTCACTATAACATGCTGACGATGTTGTTTTAATTGCTGATAACGCTGATGAACTAAATAGATATTGCAGTATAAATAACATATCTGCTAACATAGAAAAAGTAACATTGTTTGTTAAGGCCAAACGCTTTACCACGGCCAGAGAACATTTTACCAGTCAAAAGTGATGATGTAAGTGTAGAATATTGACTTAGGTTTTAACGCTAAGTGAACATTTAGATTATAATAGTATAATTAAAATGTTGCTCAAAGTGGCAGTCGTGCATTGGATTTATTCATTGCAAAATATAAAAGTATGGGCGGTATACCTTATGAAAATGTGTTTGATTTTTGGGTCTGGTCAGTTAGTTTGTACGGTGCTTTAATTTGGGACTTTAAATCATATTCATGCATTAACACGATTCAAACTGATAGAGCAATGCCATTTTTTCTTGGTGTTGGCAAATATACTCTAACAGCTACTGTGGCATGTGGTATGAGCTGGATGTATTCTTGTGTTAAACAACGGAACAATGTTTTTGTATTTACTGGATTCGCCATGATTCAAGAATAAATAAAAACACAGTCGTTTGTGTAAAAATTGGATTTATGTGATGGTTGGCAATTTTAAAATTTTAAAATTTTATAATCATGGTACTATTTTGTACCGTTCTCCAAAGCATTGTTTATACAAGTTATAATAGCGTCTTAAAGAAACAGTTACATTGTGGATTGGTCAAACAATCTGGATTTAGTGAGAGACTAATTGTCGAAATAAGCTTAAAACGTATCTACATTTCCCATCTAATTATGTTGCTGATTCATACACTAAAATAATTTACCCCATACATTATAATTCGATTACTACAAAACTTACAAATTAAAAAGCTGTGTAATTAGTTTTAAATTTGATAAAAAAACATATCAATTATTTTTAAATAACAAACAATAGAAAAATATGAGGGATAACAAATTATGCAAGTATATTACAAGATATGCATCAACTTTAATTACGAATCTAGATTGGTCATATTAAACGTTATAACTGAAACATTGACCGATCGGAGGTTCAAATTCTTACAAAACTCACAAGTAATATTTACCAGTTATATGTATTCCTTCCAGTTTATACGCCTTAAAACTGCATTTAATAATAAATGTAATTATCAACTTGTGGCCGGTTCTGACACAAGATTCCAGCTTTTTAGAAACAATTCTTATCTAAATAAATTGCAGTACACACAGCCTATATATATATATATATTTCAAATACACATTTTTTTAAAAATAAACGATGTTCGTTCATATCATATACAGTAAAGAAGGGTCGCGTTTTTTCTTTCCATTAAGATTATTGCAAAGGAAATGACCTCTTAACGACCACTCAAAACATTTAAGTTAGAAAACATAAAATGCTTGAAATAAAACTATTGTCTCAACAGAGCCGGTGACGGTAACTGGTGTGACGCGTTTAACGTGTCACGTGTCATTACTAAAGTATATGTAATTAAGTATTCCTTATATAAATTATGTCCTATATATGTGAGACCCTGCTTTGTCACTTGCCTTGCCTTGTTTATTTGTTTTAATAATTACTTGAGTATTACTTGCAGTTATTGTACTTGTAAAGTTGAATTATGAGTATTGACGCTGTAAATAAACACTGCATTCCATATGAATTTAAAATGTTTTGTTTATTTTATAATAGTTTTACAACATCATAGTAGACAGATTCAACACAAAAAATGCCGGGTATTCGAACGCCTAGATGTATATCTTGGAAAATATGTTAATACAATTCCAAATGTGATCCTGGTGACCAGATTCTCCACCTTGTTATGGAATAGACTGCAGTTAACTTCATTGCATATGTTTACTTTTCAATAACTGGCAATGTCAAAGTGATCAAATGTATTCTCTCACAAATTAGTAAAAAAAAGAAGATAACTCGTGCACCCAATATAATATCAATTGTGTTGTCTCCTTTTGACAACTGAGCCCCCACCCACCCACACAAAAGAAAGTTGTAACAACAAAATTAACAAATTGTCACAGCATGCACGCTGCCCATCCGCCCATGTGCCAGTGTCGATAACCACGGAAAAGACTTCAAGTTCAAAGCGGTGCTTCGTCAGTTGTTTGATAATCTGCAGCACATTGCATTTCAGCAAGAACTTGTATAGATTTATGTAAGCCCTTGATTTCAGGTAGGCTTACGACACCATTCCGTTCATCGGCGGATTCAGAGTGGAGCACGGGGTTTGTGTATCATTAGATTCCTAACTTATTACGAAAGTAAGTGTTTGTAGCAAAATTATCCTGTGCATAATTTACACAAGTAGGTCTGTGTTGTGTTAAAAATATGCAGTGCTTTTTCCACAAGACACCGTTTTCTGAAAATGAAAGTAGATCGAGAAGATTGCTGGGTTTTTCAGAAGTGAATCGCAGGAGAAGTTAGGGGTTATGTATACATAATGAAGTAATGTAAACTTTGTTAGATATAAGAAGTAAGTATAATCTGGCCATATCACTTAGTGAAATGTTACTATAACAACTTAATACAGGTATCGACGACCTGGAACCGGGTAACCTCGATTTCTTCCCGTTATTATTTCAGCAGTCAGCAAGGGGGGGGGGGGGGGGGGGGGGGGGGTCATTTAACGAGATAAAATACCAAATTATCTCTTTGGTGGGGGGGGGGGGGGTCATTTAGCGAGATAAAATACCAAATTGTCACTTTGCTCCAATAGCATTTTCTTGGACTCTTCCAAATTGAAAACATTAATTCACCACGTATCAGCAATTGGTGAATTATGTTTATATTAACTGGCAGAGTGGAAAACAGTGCATGGAGTGTTCAGGTTGCTCATTACGAGCAATCTGAACTCTTCATGAACTGTTTTCAAAGGCCTTCTGTGATTGGTGCAGGAAAACGTGTATCTATGGAGTAAAGGGTTGACCAGATTGAGGCCCTCCCGTGGGTTTTGGAAATCTGGAGAACATGGCCATTTATTTTCAGAGATCTGGGGAACATTGGCCATTACTTTCAGAGATCCAGGGATCAAAGGCCTACTTTTAGAGATCTAGGGATATTGTCCTTAATGAAAAAAAGTACCTAATGTTATCAATTTTATCAGAGACATATAAACAGAGATAGGCAACTTGAGGCACGTGTCTAAATTTAAGGTGGCACATTTTGGCTTTTTCTAGTTTAATTTGAACTTATTTATTCTACTTTGATTTTGAAACAAGTTCTTACTACTTAGACAAATCACGCTCGAAGTCTTCTTGGGTATAACCAGTACTAAGCATATGTGGGAAAAGTGTCTTGCTCAAGGACACCACACATAGTCGTGGCGAAGAATTTGACTACCCACGACCCTCCGATTACGGGTTCGGTGCTTTACCACTAGATCACGTGGCGTTTTCTAAATCATAGAAACACACATACTCCAGAATCAAACAACATACTTTTATGATTATGGTATCAAAAGAAAGGGCTTGATTTGGGAGATTAATTTTTTTCTTTTTTAAATTTAAAGAAATGAAGAATTTTACGCTTAAAGTCTTTTTGTGTGATCGTTTTCTCTTTTTTAGCCCATTTTTGAAATAAGAAATAAGAAAAACGACTTCAATAAATATCAATATGAAACTTTCGCCACCGATGGAAAACTTACTGCTTTATGTTTCTACCTAATATTTCTATTTTTATTTTCTAATATAAACGTACATGGTATTTGTTAAATCAAAACTACCGTTTTTTGTTTAAAAATCTTTTTTTTTTGTGAAATTTCAATATATTTCGATTTCAATCCATAATAATTTAAATTCAGAAGAAAAATAATAAATAATTGATAATTGGAATTGGTCATAAATTTTATCAGCTTTACTTTGGCACCAAAATTGTCAAACCAAGATTCGAAGAGTTATTAAAGTAAATACTAAAAGTGTCGTGGACATTATATTGCTATTAGCCTGCCAGTTTCTGTAATTAAGTCCCTGATTTTATGTATAATTTTTATACTTGATCATAATTTACTTTTAAAATGAGATGCCGACTGCTTGAAACAGCTTTTGACAGCTTTGAAGGTTTCTTACATGTTAGTCTGGGCCCCTGCACAACTTCATCCATTAATCGTATGTACCCGAAATAAATTTTGGATGGTAATTCCGATCAAAGATATATTTACAGTACTGATGAGTTAAGGCAGAATAGTGCAGTGGTTAATTTAGTCGATTTCGGATCGTAAGGACTGGTGTTCAATCCCACCCGGCATCTACTGTTTTTATATTAGATCGTGTTTACACAATAAAGTCAATTATTTATCTGTATTTATAATTATTTATCTGTATTTATTGCCTTTTGTAAATTAACCGTTCAGCTGTCCAATTTTTTTGTCTCTTCTGTCCTTCCATCGATATCTTCTTTGGCTCTACTTGCCAAAGGCCAGCAGGGCTTATGCAGTGGTAAATTGTCCGTCGTCTATCCGTTAACCTTTTTCTTGTAGAAGCTATAGCATCCCCCACATTTTTCAAAGAATCTTATCCAAACTCGCACATCATTTGTATAACCACAAACTCTTGAAGTTCTTGAACCAGCGTGATTGAACCACAAATGCTCCCTGCCACAGGGCTTACAAGCATAATTTTTAAGGAAACTTAAAAAAAAACACCTTTTCTCTGAAAGTTCAAGCCATAGACCATAGATATTTTAACCCCCCCCCCCCCCCCCCCCCCCACACACACACCCCTGGGAGGGCCTCAGATTCAATTTAATTACTTTACCTTTTGTCTTATTTGTAAAAAAACTGTTGATAAATATGTGCTTTACCTAGTCTCAACTAATCACCGTAAAAGGGGTGAGACTAGCCAGTGACTGGAAAAACCGAAAGACACCCGATAACCGAAAGACACAGAAATACACCTAGATTTATCTATTTACAGCATTAATGATTAAGTTTCTATTATTTTACATATCAGATATGAATTTAAAATTGTGTTTTTGAAAACAACATTTTAAAATTGTATGATTTGATGCTTTTTTTCCTATTTTTTGTGTCAATTTGTCTTGGTTATTACGAGTTACTTCCCTTGATTTCGATTATAACTGATATACACTTATTTTTATTAAATTTACATGTAATATTTTTCATTTCAGAAACAAATGTCCATTAATTAGCAACAAGTGTCATTAAAGATGGCTGAAATAAGACCAACTCCGGTATTGGAGATGGGGCCAGAAGAGAAGGAAAAAGAGAAAATTATCCAGTTTTATCTTGAAGCATTCTTGCAATACATTGTGAATTGTATTGACTGGAAGGACCTTGTCTTGAATTATAAACACTTCACCTTCGGTAATTATGCTCCGACTTTGAAAGTGACATTTTAAATGCACTTGTCCCATGGGCAACTGCTTAATATATATAGCTCTAGTTTAAACATATTTTATTGCCAAATAAATACACATATATATATTACAAGCATTCAAGGAACATTGAACTAAATAAAGGCCAAAGTGTTTAACCACAAGCCCTCACCACATTAGTTATGGCCATCCCCTGATGATGTTATACTGGAAATTTTCAAATTTCTGCATCAACTATTGGAGTACTATTAAATCGAAATTGCTCACTCAGTATAGAGCTCTTTTGTTAAAAATATATCTATATTATATTGATAAATTTCTTTAGTTACATATATATATGATTAATTGATATATAAATTTTGCTAGTCTGTATAAATGTTTGCTAATATTTTTTGACTGACATTAATAGTTAAGGACAAAGTTCGCGAACACCCCAAAATGGCCCTGTATAGTAAAGTAAAATTAAACCCTATTTTTATGCCCCCCCCCAAAAATTGTTTATGCCCCCCCAAAAATTTTTTGGGTGGCATATAGTAATCGCAGCATCTGTCCGTCCAGTCCGGTATTTCGTTTCCAGCCTGTAACTTTGTCATGCATAGATGGATTTTGTTGATACTTGCAACAAATGATTAACAGAACATGACGACATGTCGCGAGTAAGACCCACACCCGTACCTCAAAGGTCAAGGTCACAATTTGAGTTTGTTTGACAACACTTTGAGTCTGTGAGATTTCGTTTCTGGCCTGTAACTTTGTCATGCATAGATGAATTTTAATGATACTTGCTACAAATGATCAACATAACATCACGACATGTCGGGGGGCATGTGACACTTAACAGTGACATTTCTTGTTTTGTATTATATTAATTATACTTTTTTTTGTAATCTTTACAAAAATTTAAGTTTGTTTATCAATTTTACGCTTTTCACTCAATACAATATCATCAAAGTGTACATGTACAGCTAAATGTGCAATTTTCCTACAATTTAAGCCATTACAGGTAAATATATCATGTTTCTAACAGCGAAGGCATATACTCTTGCTTCCAGACAATATTTACACATGTTACTTCAGGTGTTCCAGGCGATGTTCAGAATAAATATCTTTGTGTAGCAAGAATACCTTCATAATTAAAAAACTATTTATATGTAAATGCGAAAAAATGGGGGAGGGGGAAATGAGTATTTTTCTTAATTTTACCCATTTTTGAAGTCATTCTATGAATAGATAAACAAACAATCAAAAAATAAAATACATGTATACATGTATGAAATAAAAGTAAATCAACATAGCAAGATTTTCTGAAAATGATAATGGGATGCAATGTCATATATCAAACATCACAGAGAATGTGATCTGATGGAGATTCCAATTTGCAACCCCTTAATTGATCATCAAACACACTACAGACTGAAAAAACTTGGTCAGAAAGACACTACAAATAATTGCATATTTATAAATTTATAAAATATTGATTACAGAAGCAATCTATAGAAAATAGAAAGTAAATAAGTTTAATGAAACATTATCCAGCTGATTCAATCATATTTGCAGAACAACGGACAATGCTACAAAAGATAGGTAGCAGCAGACCAGAATTGGTGACAATGAAGTGTATTACATTGATCTATGGTATGACTGTTCCTGACAAATATACGGCTCTGGTGGAGGCCATGAAACGGGCAGGTACAGAATCATAATTTTTATAACTCAAAAGGGTGGCATATAGGCATCGTAGTGTCTTTTAATTTTATTTGTTCAAAATTTCATGTCCGGTCCATAATGTTGTCATACAAACTTTTGATTCCATCTTCATGGAAAAAATTATTGCCTGCGTTTTCACCCAGCATATGAATAATATTGACACCGAGTCAATTTCTCAATACACACCGCGTTACTCGGAGTGTCAATCAGCAGTGTGCTGCATCGATCAGCGATCCGTTTTAGCACTGATACAATTTACAATTGTTACTTATTCATTGGTGCATTGATAGTCTGTCTATTGTTGATTTCAATTTAACAAGTTAAGTTAAGAAGTATTTTGGGAAAGAGTAGAAAGAGGTAATCTGGTCTGATGTATAGCTTTGTGATTCATTGAGGGAGTTTGATAAATTGACACTTATTGTTTATCATGCCATTGGAATGTGCTGTGTGCTAAACAAAGGTTCGTAGATAGTAGGTGAAAGGTCACTCTTTGAGTTAAATATGGAATTGGCCTCAAACATGTTTGTAAAAATGGGATTCATGTTTTGTTTATAATTTTGTGAATCCTTGACGTTTTTTTTAATAACTTTGAAACAATTGTTCACTATGACATGACGCTGTGTTGAGCACAAGACCCAAGTCTCAAAGGTCAAGGTCATGTTTTTTTTTCAAAAATGCTAAATATAGTTACAAAATATATCTTAATATTCATGTTAGAGAATTAAACCTTCCTGATGCCATCGCTATCTTAGAAAGTTCCAACAGTCTCATTAAAATCAGATCAACTTTGAGGCTTCCATACTTTACAGTGTGTAGAGTATGGAAGCTTAAAGAGAATTTAACAGAATTTTTCAAACTTTTAAAATTGGTGAAAACTTTTTTTTCCTATACTATACATTATGCCTATATATTTATACTCACTGACATTGCATTGCCAAAAGGATATCTATTAAAACATGCCAAAATAATATATTGAATAGGGTTTCCCTAACTTGGGTTATGCGCCTAGGTTGGACTAAAATAAATTTCCTGCTTAAAATTCCAACATATCTTGTGACATATTAAATGAGTCACAGAATTTCATTTGATTTCAATTTGATCCCTTATACAGGTGTTCATGTAGTATATAATGTTTCATCTTAGAAAGAGTCTGAATGATGATTTGAAAATTGTCAAACAGTATTTAAGTGCTGTCTATTTTTAGAATGGGTATTTCGTTTCAAGTTTACCACTCCTATTATTTAATAATGGTAATGATATGCTTTTTATCCATTTTGATAATTATTTTTTATTTAAGACAGTTATAGTTTTTTTTTTTCCTGATATACTCCCTTTAAAGTTGATCTGATTTTAATAAGATTGAATATTTGCCTACCAGGAATTTGTTATAGCCTAACTCCCGGGTGTATCTGCTGGTCAAAATGTGCATAATGTCGTCATCTTTTGAATTATCTATCAATATTTACATTTCTACTGCAACACTGGTCTCAATGAACTACATTTATATAGGTTAACTGCATTTCCCCATAAAAACACTTGCAGCTGGGTGGAGCTAAAAAAGACCAGTTTGCATTTCATTGGTCGCACGATCATGTTCTTGATGGTGTGATATCATGTTGTCATGAATTTCACGTGATGTTTGGTGCAAGTTACCATAAAAATGTGTGCACTCACTCAGTGTGTTGACAATGTCCCTGTTCCAATCATGACATTGGCTTTGCAGTTAAATGCATATAAGCGGCTTTTTAGATCACCTGAGACTTTGCATGGTCCCCACCCCCTTGGAGCCTTGGGGGCGAGGCCAAAACAGAAAAATTTAAGGTAAACTTTGAAAATCTTCTTCTTACTACAGGAAGCACTGAAAAAAAAAATGGTGAGCATGGCTATGGACATATATGTGTACTTTATAAAAATTGTGATGTCCCTGGGTGTCACTTTTTGACCCTTGGGGTATACCAGGGACCTACTTTACTAAATCTTTATAAGAGAAAATGACAAAAAATGTCATTTCTGATGACTAAATAGACTCATTTAAATGGATTTTGGTGTGATTTGTTGTTGCTGACATGACAGTTATTGCTTTATTGCCAAAGTTAGGAAATATATTCATATAACTTTATATCATCAAGGATAATCAGGTGACCGCTAAAGCCCATGGGTCTCTTGTTTAATATTAAAATGAAAAAAACAACATTATCTTTTTATCTGAAACAATTAAAAGATATAATGTAAATATAAGTAGTAAAAGTACAATTTTGAGTTTTCATTGAGTGATGAAACATATATTAAGTCTAGTTTAATGTTACTGAGAAGCAATCTCTAGGCATCACAATTATTGTGTAAGCCTAATGTTTTTCATCACCCGACGAAAACTCATAATTGTGCTTTTAATCCTTATCTGATAAACTGTTTATTTATTTTATATTTCAGAGAACAGTAAAGTGGTAGACATTCTAAATGGATATAGAATTCCAGGGAGTGAAAAACACAAAGATCTCCTCTACAAGTTTGGAAAATCTATATGTGACCAGTTAAAACCTGTTGAAATTTTACCAGTATTACAGAAAAAACATATCATAACAGATAAGGAAGCAGAAATGATAATATGTAAGAAAGATAACTTTGGAAATTGGGCAGCATCTTTTGATTTACTATTTCTTCTTCCGAATAGAAACGTGAGTTGGTACAAAGGGTTCATTGAGGCACTGTTGGAATGCAATTGTAGAGAACTGGCTGAAGTGATTAACAGAGACTTGTTTGATAGTAAGGTTCTATTTTGTGTTTTTCTTTAATACTTAAAAGCATAACAATTTCTGCCAAGGCAGCAAGAAATTGCAGGAGTGGTTATTGTCTGTACCTGTCAGTTAGGTTTCAGAGTACTAGAAATAAGACCATAAATCAGCTGCATTGAGTATGCTGAAGGTATACAAACATGGATCCATGTGTATTGTTTTGCAGTTTAGTGAACGGGAGTGTAAGAAGCAAGTTCCTCCTTAAAATATAAAATGTTTGTCAGTCAAAAGTGTTTTTTTAATTACATGTTTCAAGTATTTTTTTGAAAATATATTTTTACCAATTAAATGTATTAACAATAATCTAGTACATGTAGTATGCAAAATTATAACAAAACAATGCAATGGTGACTGAATCTATGAAAAGGGTTTTCTAACTGGAATCATGTAGAGACTGAATTATATAGAACCAGTCTCTGAGCCATCTTGTGAGTTTTATATGGCAGTTGGGGTTTAAAGTTTTAATTTCCGTAGCCGGGCCTGATTAGCTCAGTTGGTTACGCGTTTTACTGTCAATCCAGGGGTCGTGAGTTCGAATCCTCACCTGGCGTGATGATTGATATACAATATTGTGTCTCATTATCATTCATCTCTCACCGCTGATTTAAGTGGGAAAATTATCAGTTACTTGTGAGATGGGGTGTGCTTGAGTACTGGTTATTTTTTCAGGATCCCAGGAAACAGTGGTTAGGTTAACTGATCGTCTGTTAGCCCTCGATGGCATAAAAATGATACTGAATATTCAATCAATCATATAATTTCCATGTGTTCAAACTATCACATTTAATTCTGTTTTGACCCCATTTCAAGATATATTTAATTAAATATGTTTAAACTTTATAGTGCATGTATGAGTATATGTATTTATTAGTGAATTAATGGTTGGAGATTATAATTTGTATTCTTCTGTGAAAATAAAAAGTTATTCTTAAGTTTAAATAATGATGCACTCTGCAATTTTTTTAATATCCATTTTACATATGTACACACATGTACATATGTACACACATGTACTTATGTGTACATAGCATACATACATGTACATAATTTTGTGTACATACATGTATCTGTAATAATAAGGTATTATTGTACCAGTATATTACATTCAAATATTTCTAATAAAAGAAGACGACCATTTATTAATATATATATATATATATGGTACGTATATAAAAGATAATTGAAATCACAACCACAGAATATCTGATTTTCGGGGTCTTTTTCAGTTGCACATTCACAATGTATGATATAAATATATAAATATGGAGATAATTATTTGTGTACAAATGTTTATATAGGTTGTGTTTTGTAATTTTGTTTTAGGTTTAAACTTAATTGTTTTACGTTGATTGTGAAACAAGTTTTTATAAGTTGACAAATCATGCTTGGGGCCTTTCTGGGGAGAACCAGTACTAAACTAATGTGGATAAAGTGTCTTGCTCAAGGACAATACACACAGCTGTGGCAGGGGATCAAACCCATAACCCTCTGATTATGGGTCAGTTGCCCTATCGGTGAACCATACATTTTGTAGCCACAACTTGCTAACAATTGATTTCTTACATACTGGACAAGGATTTCCGCATATTTTTACTGGGTACAGAATTTCCATCCTACACCCCCTCTATACGCTCAGGCTACCCTGCTGTAATGTTGGAACAATTTATGACGTGACATATTAAAACATATGACGTAGTATATCTAATTTGACGTCTAAAAGCCGTTATGGTAAAATTTAATAATACATTAAATTGAAATAAATATTCATTGTGTTTGGCATGCAAGAAAAAAAAAATGGCTTTTTTGGTTCAGATTGAAAACTCAGTCCGTAGGGATAACAGTTTTTTGCGGCAGAGCCTTGTTCCCTCCAAAAACAGTTATCCCTTGGGACGGAAATTTTGCCCGAATGCCGGTGTCGGATAATATTTTCACCCTTGTAATATTTTCACCCGTTACTATCTCAATATGATTACTTTTGTTTGTTCAAGTATAGTCTTTATAGTGTAGATAATCAACTTGGGATAAAAGAGTATTTTTAAGAGGGGGTTGGGGAGAAAAAATTATAGCAAAATTCTATAATATTTTCCCCCACGTCTCTTTTCTTCAAAATGCATTTTAAAATTCAAGTTTTATCATAATAAGTAGTGGTGATCAATTTTGGAAAAATAAAATTTGGGGAGGGGGGGAATATTATTGCAAAATTCTATAATATTTTCACCCGCTGGTAAATTTTTAGGCAGGTGAAAATGTAATATGACACCTGTAGTATGGACAACATGCAGTAACAGAAGTACACCAGCTTCATTAGTATGCAATATCATCTTTAAATAGGATACAACATATCCATTGCCTTGACTAATAAGCCTCTTTATGCATTTGAACATCACATACATCTACATGTACCTTATCATTCAATTTCAGAGATTGAACATAGTAGAGCTAGTGGTGAAGAGTTAGTCAGTGCAGATTTCATGTCTTGCAGAAATTTTGATAATATGCAAACTGAACGGATGAAGACAGGTGAGTTGTGAACCAAGGAGGTTAAAAGTTATGTAAAATAATTTTTTAAAACCGCTCTGCCAGTCTAAAATATTTAACTTCACTCACAGTGCGTTTTAAATTGATCATCATGGAAAATGAACCTAAGAAAACTTTATGAAATGGGACAGTTATCATCAGTGACTTACAGAGAGGGGTGTGCTCGAGTACTGGTAAACCTTCCAGGATCCCAGGAAACAGTGATTAGTTTGATCGCCTGCTAGCCCTCAGTGATATAAAAATGATGGTAAGCAAATTAATTATTATTTTTGTGGATGTATATACCTGTATATATTAATTTTGCAGTATCATTGTCTCATTTTTGTATACTTTCTGAATACTGTTCAGAAACTTGCATTTCAGTGTGTCCATCTAATAAATGCATACTATGATGTTGATAGCTTTTAATATTAGAGGGGGTGGGGGTGGGGGGACTTCCAATTTGTAGATGACTTACTTATGACTTCTGCTATTGTTTTATTTGTAGTTACGATCATGGCATTATGTCTATACTAAGATACTAAGACTTTGGCAAGCATGCCTAGCTGCAATGCAAACTAAGGAAACAAAATTACAGAATCAACCAAACCAATAGAATTGGTGTCAACTCTAATTTATGTACAATAGTTTTACGTGCAACACATCTGGACTGTTAGGACAATTTACATACATGAACTGATAGCTTTTTTCGTAAGCTAGCCGTTTGTCTATTATGTACATATATATTGGGACAACACCCTGTGGTCTAACTTATGCTGCTGGTTGATAAATCGACACTTGTAAGAACCTGTGGAGTAGGAGCGGAGCAAATTTAGTTTTTAAAATATGCTGAAGAGCAAACAAAAACAGCTGTACGTGTGCATATATAGTTTAGAGACAAAGTATGGGAAGTACAGATATTGTATTGAAAGACAATAATTGGGGTCCATGGAAGAGAATAGAATGACTCATATATGTGAACTGTAAAAAAGTAAATATTTAGAAAGCATGTGAAGCATTTGAAACACAATAACCCAGAGTAGGGGAGCGGTGGTCATTGAATGAAGAAACTTTTCAATACTGCTTTAGGAGATGCACCACCATATTTTCAACCTGTCTGACTTTGTACATGTGTATCTTTAATTTGCATCTTTTGTTACAGTTATATTGAAAAGTATTTTATACATAATGAATATAATCACACATGCTCTATGTTTTCCACTATTTCGGATGGTATTCCATCTTCTGTAAAAAGGGAGAGCTGGTATGCACTAACACTGTTGTTTGATTATAAACGTTTAGTTAGGTTATTTAATTAATTAAATTTCTAAATATTTATATATTCATTTAGGATTTCAGAATTGTACCACTTCTAAGAAACCTGCAAATAAAAGGACTGCAACGGACAGGTTGGGAGAGTTTGGTGAGAGCCGGTCTTCTCTGTCAGACGTCAGAGAGAACTACGTGTCAGGTATGTGTTGGGTAGAATATTACACTGCATATATAAAAACTTGGATAAAGGATCTGGATAAAGGGTTACACATTATACTGTTACAGACCATACACCAATATGCCAGGGAGGACCCTGGATAAAGGCTTACACATTATACTGTTACAGACAATACACCAATACGCCAGGGAGTACCCTGGATAAAGGCTTACACATTATACTGTTACAGACCATACACCAACATGCCAGGGAGGACCCTGGATAAAGGCTTACACATTATACTGTTACAGACCATACACCAATACACCAGGGAGGACTCTGGATAAAGGGTTACACATTATACTGTTACAGACCATACATCAATACACCAGGGAGAACCCTGGATAAAGGCTTACATATTATACTGTTACGGACCATACACCAATACACCAGGGAGAACCCTGGATAAAGGCTTACACATTATACTGTTACAGACCATACACCAACATGCCAGGGAGGACCCTGGATAAAGGCTTACACATTATACTGTTACAGACCATACACCAATACACCAGGGAGGACTCTGGATAAAGGGTTACACATTATACTGTTACAGACCATACATCAATACACCAGGGAGAACCCTGGATAAAAGCTTAAACATCATACTGTTACAGACCATACACCAACATGCCAGGGAGGACCCTGGATAAAGGCTTACACATAATACTGTTACAGACCATACACCAATATGCCAGGGAGGACCCTGGATAAAGGCTAACACATTATACTGTTACAGACCATACACCAATACGCCAGGGTGAACCTTGGATAAAAGCTTACACATTATACTGTTACAGACCATACACCAATACGCCAGGGAGAACCTTGGATAAAAGCTTACACATTATACTGTTACAGACTATACACCAGTATGCCAGGGAGAACCCTGGATAAAGGCTTACACATTATACTGTTACAGACCATACACCAATACGCCAGGGAGGACCCTGGATAAAGGCTAACACATTATACTGTTACAGACCATACACCAATACGCCAGGGTGAACCTTGGATAAAAGGCTTACACATAATACTGTTACAGACCATACACCAATACGCCAGGGAGAACCTTGGATAAAAGCTTACACATTATACTGTTACAGACTATACACCAGTATGCCAGGGAGAACCCTGGATAAAGGCTTACACATTATACTGTTACAGATCATACACCAATACGCCAGGGACGACCCTGGATAAAGGCTTACACATTATACTGTTACAGACCATACACCAATACGCCAGGGACGACCCTGGATAAAGGCTTACACATTATACTGTTACAGACCATACACCAATACACCAGGGAGGACCCTGGATAAAGACTTACACATTATACTGTTACAGACCATACACCATTACGCCAGGGAGGACCCTTGATAAAGGCTTACACATTATACTGTTACAGACCATACACCAATACGCCAGGGACGACCCTGGATAAAAGCTTACACATAATACTGTTACAGACCATACACCAATACGCCAGGGAGGACCCTGGATAAAGGCTTACACATTATACTGTTACAGACCATACACCAATACGCCAGGGAGGACCCTGGATAAACGCTTACACATTATACTGTTACAGACCATACACCAATATGCCAGGGACGACCCTGGATAAAGGCTTACACATAATACTGTTACAGACCATACACCAATACACCAGGGAGAACCCTGGATAAAGGCTTACACATTATACTGTTACAGACCATACACCAATACGCCAGGGAGGACCCTGGATAAAGGCTTACACATTATACTGTTACAGACCATACACCAATACGCCAGGGAGGACCCTGGATAAAGGCTTACACATTATACTGTTACAGACCATACACCAATACACCAGGGAGGACCCTAGATAACCGCTTACACATTATACTGTTACAGACCATACACCAATATGCCAGGGACGACCCTGGATAAAGGCTTACACATTATACTGTTACAGACCATACACCAATACGCCTGGGAGAACCCTGGATAAAGGCTTACACATTATACTGTTACAGACCATACACCAATACGCCAGGGAGGACCTTGGATAAAGGCTTACACATTATACTGTTACAGACCATACACCAATAGGCGGAGAACCCTGTATAAAGGCTTACACATTATACTGTTACAGACCATACACCAATACGCCAGGGAGAACCCTGAATAAAGGCTTACACATTTTACTGTTACAAACCATACACCAATAGGCGGGAGAACCCTGGATAAAGGCTTACACATTTTACTGTTACAGACCATACACTAATACGCCAGGGAGAACCCTGAATAAAGGCTTACATATTTTACTGTTACAGACCATACACCAATACGCAGGAGAACCCTGGATAAAGGCTTACACATTATACTGTTACAGACCATACACCAATACGCCAGGGAGGACCTTGGATAAAGGCTTACACATTATACTGTTACAGACCATACACCAATAGGCGGAGAACCCTGTATAAAGGCTTACACATTATACTGTTACAGACCATACACCAATACGCCAGGGAGAACCCTGAATAAAGGCTTACACATTTTACTGTTACAAACCATACACCAATAGGCGGGAGAACCCTGGATAAAGGCTTACACATTATACTGTTACAGACCATACACTAATACGCCAGGGAGAACCCTGAATAAAGGCTTACATATTTTACTGTTACAGACCATACACCAATACGCAGGAGAACCCTGGATAAAGGCTTACACATTATATTGTTACAGACCATACACCAATAAGTGGACTTACTTGACCCACAACTAAACGGAGGGAAATTATCCATCTCAAAATGGTTTTAATTACATGTACAGTTCTACCTGTAGTTTATTCTGATAGTAGAACCAATACTGAGGTTTGTTTATTGAAATATATCAGTTTGAGCTTGGAATCAAACGTACAAGCTCTATAATACAGAGCAGAGGTGCAGTGGATACAGTGTTTGGCACTCACGCCAGACGTCATGTTTTTGATCCCAAGCTCAACCTGATGGCCAAAAACAACACTATTGACACTACAGTATTGATTTTATGCAGGAAAAGGAATCTTGAGTATTCCATATATGGTCAGAGATTTCTTTGCCATCAGGCTTAAATGAATTAATATAAACAACTAATAGGTATGATCGTTTCTACCAACAGATCAGTGGGATCCAACCAACTCTGTGAAAAACTTGAATCCTGCTGATCCCAGAAGTATGTTTAGTGATGACGTCAGCACCTCAGGATCAATGGATGGTTCACAAACAACAGATTCAATTAATAATCTGAGTTCTGACAAACATAAAAATGAGGTTAATGAACACAGCTCATTGGATGAGCAAGCGTCGTTAAATTTTTTGAGTTTTGTAAATGATACGGACAATTTTACCCGTTTGGCAGTTATGGATGAAAACAAGAGTGAAGAATTACAGGTAACTAATAGCACAATGTTGATTAATTCCAATTAGATATATCAATATAAATAAGGAATCAATTAATATTCACGGATTGTTGTTAAATATTTTTGGTAGACTTTTTCCTGGTCGAAATGCTTAGTCTCAATTGATCGCAGTGTGGTGGCTGCCCTACTTAGTACAACACCCCGGCTGAGAGCTAGGTCGTCTTTGAATGATTTTACACTGCTGCATTGCATGGGGTGGATCTTGTTTGGCCAGCAGTGGCTTTTGTCTGCCCTCCACTAAAGGTCTGCTGCTGTGGCGTTATTACAGCACATGTGGTTTGGGCGCCGCCTCCCATAGACTGCGGTGCACTTAGTATCATTATGGAATTCTTGGTGGTATTCATCATAATCCTTCAGATGGTAGCCTCACTCCATTGGCTTATCAGCCAAGCACATAAACCAAATGTCTCAACCTGTGGTTACTCTCGTACTGAGCAGGATGACCATTGCAACATTACAAATTTGAACAATCTGGTCAAATGAAATCAATTGACAAATATTCTGTGTTGGGTATTAATTTAACTGAATGTAATATTTACCATTTAGTGAAGAACTGAATGTATAAACTATGTGGTCTGAAACAATTGAATTTGTATGTTTCCTGTGTAGATTGACAACATGGTTATTTTCAAAACTCTGTTCAAAGCACTGCAATGATATTGGTATGGATGTGTCTATTAATCATTCTTTAAAATCTTTCTACCCGCAATTTAACAATTAAATGGACAAGGGGCATAAGTTGATAATAACCAAAAAGTTCTTTTTTAACTGAAACTGAAACTTGCATTGTAATGGTTGCTGCTCAAGTTCATTTTTTAGACTAAAATTAGTATTATATGTTAACATTGTCTGAGGAGTCTATGTTGTATCTTAACACTGTATGACAAGTCATGGTTATATGTTAACACTGTATGACAAGTCATGATTATATGTTAAAACTGTATAACAAGTCATGATTATATGTTAACACTGTATGACAATTCATGATTATATGTTAACACTGTATGACAGGTCATGATTATATGTTAACACTGTATGACAAGTCATGATTATATGTTAACACTAATACTATGACAAGTCATGATTATATGTAAACGCTGTATGACAAGTCATGATTATATGTTAACACTCTATGACAAGTCATGATTATATGTTAACACTGTATGACAGGTCATGATTATATGTTAAAACTGTATGACAAGTCATGATTATATGTTAACACTCTATGACAAGTCATGATTATATGTTAACACTGTATGACAGGTCATGATTATATGTTAACACTGTATGACAGGTCATGATTATATGTTAAAACTGTATGACAGGTCATGATTATATGTTAAAACTGTATAACAAGTCATGATTATATGTTAACACTGTATGACAAGTCATGATTATATGTTAACACTCTATGACAAGTCATGATTATATGTTAACACTGTATGACAGGTCATGATTATATGTTAACACTCTATGACAAGTCATGATTATATGTTAACACTCTATGACAAGTCATGATTATATGTTAACACTCTATGACAAGTCATGATTATATGTTAACACTGTATGACAAGTCATGATTATATGTTAACACTCTATGACAAGTCATGGTTATATGTTAACACTGTATGACAAGTCATGATTATATGTTAACACTCTATGACAAGTCATGATTATATGTTAACACTGTATGACAGGTCATGATTATATGTTAAAACTGTATGACAGGTCATGATTATATGTTAAAACTGTATGACAGGTCATGATTATATGTTAAAACTGTATAACAAGTCATGATTATATGTTAACACTGTATGACAAGTCATGATTATATGTTAACACTCTATGACAAGTCATGATTATATGTTAACACTGTATGACAAGTCATGATTATATGTTAACACTCTATGACAAGTCATGATTATATGTTAACACTGTATGACAGGTCATGATTATATGTTAAAACTGTATGACAGGTCATGATTATATGTTAAAACTGTATAACAAGTCATGATTATATGTTAACACTGTATGACAGGTCATGATTATATGTTAAAACTGTATGACAGGTCATGATTATATGTTAAAACTGTATAACAAGTCATGATTATATGTTAACACTGTATGACAAGTCATGGTTATATGTTAACACTCTATGACAAGTCATGGTTATATGTTAACACTGTATGACAAGTCATGATTATATGTTAACACTCTATGACAAGTCATGATTATATGTTAACACTGTATGACAGGTCATGATTATATGTTAAAACTGTATGACAGGTCATGATTATATGATAAAACTGTATAACAAGTCATGATTATATGTTAACACTGTATGACAAGTCATGATTATATGTTAACACTCTATGACAGGTCATGATTATATGTTAACACTGTATGACAGGTCATGATTATATGTTAACACTCTATGACAAGTCATGATTATATGTTAACACTCTATGACAAGTCATGATTATATGTTAACACTCTATGACAAGTCATGATTATATGTTAACACTCTATGACAAGTCATGATTATATGTTAACACTGTATGACAAGTCATGATTATATGTTAACACTCTATGACAAGTCATGGTTATATGTTAACACTGTATGACAAGTCATGATTATATGTTAACACTCTATGACAAGTCATGATTATATGTTAACACTGTATGACAGGTCATGATTATATGTTAACACTGTATGACAGGTCATGATTATATGTTAAAACTGTATGACAGGTCATGATTATATGTTAAAACTGTATAACAAGTCATGATTATATGTTAACACTGTATGACAATTCATGATTATATGTTAACACTGTATGACAGGTCATGATTATATGTTAACACTGTATGACAAGTCATGATTATATGTAAACACTTATACTATGACAAGTCATGATTATATGTAAACGCTGTATGACAAGTCATGATTATATGTTAACACTGTATGACAATTCATGATTATATGTTAACACTGTATGACAGGTCATGATTATATGTTAACACTGTATGACAGGTCATGATTATATGTTAACACTGTATGACAGGTCATGATTATATGTTAACACTGTATGACAAGTCATGATTATATGTAAACACTAATACTATGACAAGTCATGATTATATGTAAACGCTGTATGACAAGTCATGATTATATGTTAACACTGTATGACAATTCATGATTATATGTTAACACTGTATGACAGGTCATAATTATATGTTAACACTGTATGACAGGTCATGATTATATGTTAACACTGTATGACAGGTCATGATTATATGTTAACACTGTATGACAGGTCATGATTATATGTTAAAACTGTATGACAAGTCATGATTATATGTTAACACTGTATGAAAGGTCATGATTATATGTTAACACTATGACAAGTCTTGATTATATTTTAACACTGTATGACAGGTCATGATTATATGTTAACACTGTATGACAAGTCATGATTATATGTAAACACTAATACTATGACAAGTCATGATTATATGTAAACGCTGTATGACAAGTCATGATTATATGTTAACACTGTATGACAATTCATGATTATATGTTAACACTGTATGACAGGTCATGATTATATGTTAACACTGTATGACAAGTCATGATTATATGTTAACACTGTATGACAGGTCATGATTATATGTTAACACTGTATGACAAGTCATGATAATATGTTAACACTGTATGACAGATCATGATTATATGTTAACACTGTATGACAGGTCATGATTATATGTTAAAACTGTATGACAGATCATGATTATATGTTAACACTGTATGACAGGTCATGATTATATGTTAAAACTGTATGACAAGTCATGATTATATGTTAACACTGTATGAAAGGTCATGATTATATGTTAACACTATGACAAGTCTTGATTATATTTTAACACTAATACTATGACAAGTCATGATTATATGTTAACACTGTATGACAAGTCATCATTTTATGTTAACACTGTATGACAAGTCATGATTATAGGTTTACACTCTATGACAAGTCATGATTATATGTTAACACTGTATGACAGGTCATGATTATATGTTAACACATCATGACAGGTCATGATTATATGTAAACACTGTATGACAAGTCATGATTATATTTTAACACTAATACTATGACAAGTCATGATCATATGTTAACACTGTATGACAAGTCATCATTATATGTTAACACTGTATGACAAGTCATGATTATAGGTTTACAATATATGACAAGTCATGCTTATATGTTAACACTGTATGACAAGTCATGATTATATGTTAACACTGTATGACAGGTCATGATTATATGCAAAAACTGTATGGCAGGTCATGATTATATCTTAACACTGTATGACAAGTCATCATTATATCTTAACACTGTATGACAGGTCATCATTTTATGTTAACACTGTATGACAAGTCATGATTATATCTTAACACTGTATGACAAGTCATCATTATATTTTAACACTGTAGACAAGTCATCATTATATCTTAACACTGTATGACAAGTCATGATTATATGTTAACACTGTATGACAAGTCATCATTATATATTAACACTGTTATGTTTATCTATAATACAGGAGTTGTCACTTGACAGCTGTAACAGTTGTGCAGAAACAGAGGGATCCTGTGGAGATGAATACAAGTCTTACCAGCTATTAACACGGGCCTCTTCTTGTAGTATGAACCCAGAGTTTCCCGAGCTGCCGTCAGTCCAAAATGACTTAAGTAATCATCCTATAGAAAGCAGGGTTACTGATGGATGTGAAGGTGAACCGAGAATTAAGATCTATAGGGAGAATTCTTCAAGTACTGCGGAGAAGAAGATGAAAGACAAAGATGTGATGATTGGCCATGATAAGGATAAAACTGGCAACTTGAACATAATAGGAAAAGGTTTGGAGATTATAAGCATTGTTCAGATATCTCTTTGTAAAAATTGTCTTACTTAATGAAATGTTTATTGGGGAGTATTATTTGGAAATGGTTGATGGTACTGAATATTGTATTCATTTTAATATATAGTTCAGTCGATTTCATTTTAATGCAAATAACCCAAAAGTATAGAAGTTGTAAAAAAAAAAACTTGCAGTTAAATTGTCCTGTCAACATAATCGTTTTTGTTATACATGTACATGAGTCATTAATATTTTTTTCCAGAATATTTTTTTGATGTACTAATAAAACAAACTGGTTTCTACATTTTTGCTTTTCAAAATTTTTTCTTTAAAGTAAAGGTTACAATGAAAAAGATTAGTCCTTGACCCCTAAAAGTTCCGCATTAAGTTATTTAGGTCACATGTTCAGAAATCCATTTTTGGGGGTGGTGCTTTAGCAGCCGCTCTCAGAGCTAACATGATTTTATTTTCAATACCGCAAATCTACAATCGTGTTTCGTGTTAATGCAGACCTAACAACCACTTATCAAATAGTTCCATCCCTGATAAGCGCTCAAACTCACTATAAACAGTAGATTCGCCTATTTCAACGAAAACATTAATATTATAACATACAGCGACGATTTATACCTATAAACAATTACTATCGTATAAATTCGTTTATATTCTTTAGCATTAATCAGCACAAAGGAATTAAAGCGCATGAATACAGACGCGCTGAACTATGGTCACGTGACCAAAAGATTACGCCATCTTTAAAATCAGATTCTAGGTCATGAACTATATCACCAACATGCACATTGAGAGAGTCGTATATTTCGGCAAGAACTTCAGCTAATAAGTACTTGATTCGGAAGTCTGATTTTGCTTTTTTCTAACTTTTAAAAATGTGTATGGTAACGAAACTTTTCTAGATCTGTCCCTTATGCCAAGGAACTATACTCCTTGCTTATGACATTAAACAATCAATACTCGTTCTAAAAATAGAGATATGCTAATGCCGATCATGTGACTTGCGGTTTCTCCCAAATGTTTAAAAATAGACTTGTATTCCAAAAAAGAATTCGAGTTATGAATAATGTCAGTGTTGTTTTTTATTATTTAGTAAATATTTCACAAATTTCCAATAATTGGAACGGTAGATAATTTCTACTTAAACGTATAAGAGTTAAAGCATTTGTGTTTCCATAGCGAAAATACGCAAACATCCAGATGTGTCTAAAAATCGGCGCCATAACATTTTGGTTAGTGCGGTTCCGTTTACGGGGTGATATAGTGCCCTAGAAAATATAAATGTAAGAATCAATTATTAAATTAATGTCGACATACACATTTCTACTTTTTGTCTTTTAAACGAATTGTTTCACTGTTGCGCTAGAGAAATCAACAAAGAAAATAGTAAATGAATATACTCAAAGTGGAATTCATCGTGCTAGTTTCAGAGCACTTTGATATTTTATATATACTGTATATGATAGGAAGCTTAGCATTTCTTAAAATATCACAAGTTGAGTTGAAGATACAAATCTCATATCATTGAGTTGAACTAATATCTTGAAGTTGGACATTTGCCAAATTTAAGAGTTAATATTCTTACTATAGCAGAAATACACTTTCAAAGGCAAACCATTCAGTTGCGTTTCTGACATATTCGAGAAAAGAGTCAACGTTAAGCATAGAACATGTAGATTCTGTACCATGTATAAGAATCAAAGGTAATCGGGATTATTCTACTTCAACGTATGCAAACTGACCTGTTTGTCTAAAACAATAGTAAATGCTTTGATTAAAGACCAACAATGACAGTCTCTAAAAACATTCTAGCATAGACTTTCCAGTACTCCACTTTATATCTAAGAAATGATCAAGTACTACATGTATCATTTTTGCTGGGTCCGGCTACCCTAGTTGGTAATGAATCTGACTATATATCCAGGGGTTGTGAGTTTGAATCCCTATGAAGAGCTTTTTAGATAACTTCGCACATAATTATGTATTTGTACCAATGTGGCTGGAAGTTGCCCTTTGCACATCCTCTTGATACATTGCATATTTGTGTCAAGGACATGTATTTGCAAAGTCCCTAAGGCTTTTTACTTGTGGCAGGGGTAGTGACTTGGAGTGGAAAAGAAATATTTCCTTTTGTGACATAAATATTTCCTCTCAGTCTGTGATTTTGATACTTTACACAGGTCACATCTGGAAATAAGTGTGACTTGTGCATCTATAATCAGATACCCACGTTATCCATTCTGATACTCTCCATTTATAACCCGTGGGATATTGCACTACCTTTGCATCATTTCTACTGAGACACGATGCAACAATATGATTGGTTCCTTCACGATTTCATGAAGGGAACGTTATTCAATCGCAACACTTATTTCATGCATTATTAACGTTAATGGTACTTTGTGCTTACATATAGTACTGGTTTTACTTAGGAAGTTTACTTAGACTGATTTGTCTAAATTGCAATAACTTGTTTCACAAATGAAGTAAAATACATAAGTTTAAACCAATTATCAGTAAAACACCCACTCTGATCATACCAATAGAACCAGCTACATTGGAAAATGAGGAGGAGGATGAAGGTGAAGAAGTTGAGGACATTGATATTTCCCTCCGGCATTATCAGACAGAGCTTGCCGGCCCTACTATTGAAGGAAAGAATGTGATCATTGTAGCACCAACTGGCCCGGGGAAGACCAGAGTTGCTCTACGGATTATACAGGTGAAGGACCGTTTTATGTTATTTTATGTCATAGACAATGTATATGTAAAAGGAAAATGTAAAACCAGTATACTCACCAACTAAGAAGTAGTACGCCTGACTATCAATCCAGGGGTCGTGAGTTTAAATCTCCACCTGGCCAGTTTCTGTGATGATTGATATACGATATTGCATCTCGATGACATTTTTCTCACCACTGATTCAAGCAAGAAAGTTATCATTTCTTGAGTACTGCTTAACCTTCCAGGATCCCAGGAAAGAGTGGCTATTAGGTTAACTGACCATCTGTTAGCCTTCATTGGCTTTAAAATTGATGCTAAATATTTAAACAAACAATACCAATAGTTTAGAAGTTTTACAACTACGTGTGGTGATCCCTCATTGGTTTAAAAAATATTTGATAAAGGTATGTTAGAAAAAGTACTTCGGAATTTATTACAACTATGTGTAATGGTGTTGCTCAATGAGTAAGAAAATTGTTAAAAATGCAAATGTTTCCTTGGAAAATGTTCTATAATAATGATGAAAATTGAAATAAAATTATCAATTGCATGTTTAATCATCGTTGACCATAAATGTATGGAAATACCCTTCACCCTTTGACCTTAGGTATGCTACTAAAAATTAAGGGTGTGCATGTATGCATGCTGGGCTATTTTAATTGCATCAAGCTGACAAACAAATTTAAGAAATGATAAAAAAATGAAAATGCATCATTAATGTTATGAATATTTAATCTACTGATGGTTAGCAATATTTAATGCTCTTTCATGAAAATTATTAAAGGCTTTAAAATCCATTTTTTTTTCTGCAGGAACATATTCGTCAGCAGCAAGGTCGGGGTATAGCAAAAGTTATCTTCCTTGTTAACCAGGTGGCGTTGGCAAATCAGCAAGGAGAGGAGTGTCTACGACAGCTTCCGAAATACACCAGTAAAGTTATAAGTGACGAGTCACAGAGGTCGCCAAATGAATTCTTGAAAGATTTTATTGATAAGTATGTTTTGTTTATATATTTAAACCATTTTCAGCTTTTGCTGGTTGTCTTTTATATGATATGTTTAATGTACAAGTAGTGTAAGATTATAAGAATCTTCATGAGTATATGGTTTTTGTTTGGACTGTTTAGTATCACTATCAACAATTTTTCAATCATATCGTGAGTGTGTATACTTGAGATATTATTCTAAGCACTGCCAAACTGGAGTATCCTGCCATAGACATATGGTATGATACATGTACCCCACCCATTTCCATTATACTGACACCGAGCCAATTTATCCTCAAAATACTGAGTGCCAAAAGCGAAAAAACTTCAAGTTCCATTTTTCATATCTTTGGTAGGATCAGGCCGGTATTGAACCCACTACCTTCTGCATGTGAGGCAGATGCTTTCGTGAGTAAAGAGTTGAGTTTAAGTGAATCTATAATTGATGTTGCATTGCAGATAAGAAAATTCTTCAGGAGGATTAAAGATACTTTGGAAGACTTTTTGCACACATCTTGGGCTGAGTGTCGGATTCCTTATTCATTTCATTTATTTTCTCACCTACGATAATAAATGATATCCTATATTTGTTGTAGAAAACAGTAAATGGAGTCGGCCAGTACGTCAGAATGGTGATGTCAATGTATGATTTTATGACATCTTTTTACCAATGTTAGACAAGTGTCAGTATCACACTAATAATATAATCTCACAACCAGTGGCATTGCCACCAGGTTCTAGTGTGGTCTGGGTGGCATACCCCATCAGAAAAAGTTAGGTTTTTAGGATGCATTTCCTGGAGATATAACAATTCATTGGCAAAAAGAACATGTAAGCCCGAGCATTATCACATAAAGGCAGCTACGCCACTGACAACCCAACATGACCTGACACAGAGGTTATTAAACTTTGTCCCATGCTTAGCTGAAGAGTTCATGCTCAACACAAAAATGAATGGACTCCTTGTAACAAAATAAATGTAAATTCTGCTTAGGTTCCTGTCTAAACACCGACATTTAAAGTCAGATTATCCTTTTCGCGCCAACCAAAGGGATATCCTGCCCCCGATGTTATAAAACTATTTTCATGTTCAACTCCAATTCATACCCTAACACATTTTCCAGACTGCATATAAAAAATACAAATTAAAGTGTAAACCTTTAACGTGACTTATAATTTAAAAGTATTAATGCTAACATAGTCTCGATACTGATTTCAAACCAGAAAGACTTCAAGCACGATTTGTCTAAATTGTAACAACTTGTTTCACAATCAATGTAAGATAATGTTTAGACAGTTCATTTCACATTTTTAAACACAGTATCAGTAATCATCTTTCTTATTTCATTTGCAGACGTGATATTTTGATTGTTACTGCTCAAGTTCTTCTAGACGCACTGATAAAGAAAGAGATCTCGTGTATCAATCAGTTTTCTCTGATGATATTTGATGAGTGCCATCACACATATGCCAACCACACATTTAACCAGATCATGGGAATGTACATGGAGCTCAAGTTTAAGAAATCAGACTCTCCGCCCGTGCTCCCTCAGGTACATATATGATGTATGCTCCCTCAGGTACATATACAATGTATGCTCCCTCAGGTACATATACGATGTATGCTCCCTCAGGTACATATATGTTGTATGTTCCCTCAGGTACATATACGATGTATGCTCCCTCAGGTACATTTATGTTGTATGCTCCCTCAGGTACATATACAATGTATGCTCCCTCAGGTACATAACCAATGTATGCTCCCTCAGATACATATACATGTATGCTCCCTCAGGTACATATACGATGTATGCTCCCTCAGGTACATATACGATGTACATGTATGCTCCCTCTGGTACATATACAATGTATGCTCCCTCAGGTACATATACGATGTATGCTCCCTCAGGTACATATATGATGTATGCTCCCTCAGGTACATATACAATGTATGCTCCCTCAGGTAAATAAACAATGTATGCTCCCACAGGTACATGTAAGTTGTATGCTCCCTCAGGTACATATACAATGTATGCTCCCTCAGGTACATATATGATATATGCTCCTTCAGGTACATATACGATGTATGCTCCCTCGGTTACATATACGATGTATGCTCCCTCAGGTACATATATGATGTGTGCTCCCTCAGGTACATATACGATGTATGCTCCCTCAGGTACATATATGTTGTATGCTCCCTCGGGTACATATACGATGTATGCTCCCTCAGGTACATATACGATGTATGCTCCCTCAGGTACATATACCATATATGCTCCCTCAGGTTCATATACGTTGTATGCTCCCTCAGGTACATATACGATGTATGCTCCCTCAGGTAGATATACGTTGTATGCTCCCTCAGGTACATATACGATGTATGCTCCCTCAGGTACATATACAATGTATGCTCCCTTGGTTACATATACGATGTATGCTCCCTCAGGTACATATACGATGTATGCTCCCTCAGGTACATATACAATGTATGCTCCCTTGGTTACATATATGTTGTATGATCCCTCAGGTACATATACGATGTATGCACCCTCAGGTACATATACTATGTATGCTCTCTCAGGTTCACATACTTTGTATGCTCCCTCAGGTACATATACGATGTATGCTCCCTCAGGTACATATACGATGTATGATTATTTCCGTGCCTCGGACTGTGCCATGCTATCTCAATATACTCGTATACTTTTATGTATAGTTTAGCTCTTTTGAGATGTTGTGTGTCCATCTGGTGTCCTCTTCCTTTATCGTCAGTCTATATAGTCTTTAGTACGGAACCAGGTCTCCAGATTTGGTCCGTTACATAGCAATTGTAACAAGCACACTGATTCACTATCATCTAGCAATGTGGTAGTAGCTGGCTGATTGGTCATTTGAGCATGTTACTACAGAGAAAGTTTGAATGATGTAACAGTTTAGTAAACGCTCAGTAGTTATTAATTGTGTAAGAGGTGTGGAATTCCCCGCTTTTTGTTGGGGTTTATAGAACTAATTCATGAGATATAGACTATCTGTCTATCAATAACATTTTTTTCTTTCAATGATTCCTCAGAAACCACAAGACAGATTTTGACCAAAGTTGGTATGTATAACATTCTGCCAAATTAGTTTATATCATACATGACACCAGGGTCATATTTGGACCTGTCCAGGGGTGTCAAACCTTTCCTGAATTTGCAATTGCTTAAGTTTTCATATTTTGTGTGTACTAAGTGCCCACAATTTATTTCAAGTGGTAAACCTTAGGTGATATTTGATCCCAAACCTGGGTTCACACTCTTAGAAATTCTTATTCTTTGAAACTATCAGGGCTAATACTTTGATATATTTTTAGGGGCATCAGCCCATTAGAAAATCCTTCCACAGTGAATATTTTTAAAATAGACAATAAAATGACCTCTTGGTTCTCTTGCTCTATATGGTTTCACTTTATTTCTGTTACACAGATGGAATGACAAAGGGTGGAGATTATATCTTGATATTATTTGCTTCAGATTGTGGGTTTGACAGCATCAGTAGGTGTGGGAAAGGCCAAAAATGTGGAGGAGGCAATGGACCATATAAAACACTTAATGGCCAACTTGGATGCCCAGATTATCTGTACTGTCAAGGCCCACATGGAAGAACTAAGATCATTTGTCAGTCTTCCTGATGAAGGTAATCCATATAAAATGTACATGTATATATAAGCATTTACTCAAGACGGACCTAGTTAACTCAGTGGGTAGCAATTCTGACAATTAATCCAGTGGTCATGAATTTGAATCTCCACCTGGTCACAGTCTCTGTGATGATTCATATATGACATTTTGTCTCAATTCCAATTGTCTCTCACCTCTGATTCAAGTGGGAAAGGTATTAGGGGATACAGGTGTGCTCGAGTACTGGTTAATCTTCAAGGATCCCAGGAAACAGTGATTGGGTAAACTGAACATCTTTTAACCCTTGGCAGCTTTAAATTGATGCTAAATATTCAAAAAACAAAACAATCTTCCATCAAAGTGTGTGTTATTGCAAATAACAAAATTGAATTAATATATGTATATTGACATTTATTTAATTGTTTAGGCTACTTGACTCCTTTGCTGAATAGTTTAAAGTCTGTCTCAAGATCACTTACCTCTCACTGCTGTGGTCATAAGTTTGAGTCCAACTCAGTCAATAAAATCGATGTGAGAAAGTTTGCCAGTTACCTGCAGGACGGTGGTTCTATTGAGATTCATTCTGAGGTCTGCCACCACTAATATTTGATGTCATATATAACCTGTCATGTGTAGAAAATGGCGTTTAACCTCAATCAATAAAATTGATGTGAGAAAGTTTGCCAGTTACCTGCACGACGGCGGTTCTATTGAGATTCATTCTGAGGTCTGCCACCACTAATATTTGATGTCATATATAACCTGTCATGTGTAGAAAATGGTGTTAAACCTCATTCAATAAAATCGATGTGAGAAAGTTTGCCAGTTACATGCAGGACGGCGGTTCTATTGAGATTCATTCTGAGGTCTGCCACCACTAATATTTGATGTCATATATAACCTGTCATGTGTAGAAAATGGTGTTTAACCTCAGTCAATAAAATCGATGTGAGAAAGTTTGCCAGTTACTTGCAGGACGGCAGTTCTATTGAGATTCATTCTGAGGTCTGCCACCACTAATATTTGATGTCATATATAACCTGTCATGTGTAGAAAATGGTGTTAAACCTCATTTAATAAAATCAATTAAAACTTTTTAAAGTACAAATGTCACTTTCATTGTTCATACTGTAAAAATTATAAAAAATAATTGCCATGTTTTTTAGCTGTTAAAATTGTTTTGTGTCACTGGTTTATTTTTATGGCATACATATCTACATGTATTATAGGTATTTGGCCAAACAATCAATACTAATATTTGAAACCTTCCTAATCCATACTTCTCACTAACTCTGTGTAATCTTATTTTATAGTAGCCTGATTGAATAATTAGGTGTGAATGGACAGCATTTTTATAATTTTGCTGTTTACAATGCCGGCTCGGGAGATGCAAAATAAAAAATCTTTAAAAGGCTCTTTAGAGACGTGCAATATGTGGCACTAGTTTTATAGCATTTGGAAACATTTATTCCAAGGAACAGAATTTTCTATCCAAATCAAAAAGGCCATGAACGATTCTTTTTCTTGCATACCAAACATATTAAATAATTATTTTAACTTATTTTATCCTTATATTGTTTACAACAGTTGCTTTAAAGACGTTAAATTATAAGATTCATATCATATTTTATATACGTTACTTCATAAATGAGTCTTAACGTTATAGCGCGAGAATTTTACCTCAGCCCTAGGGTGAGATAGAAATATCTAATCCTAGTAAAAATGCAGATATCAGTGTGCAAGAATAGGTTGTCTAAGGCAGTGTAACTTTATCTTATGTGTAATTGATTTCCTGGAATCCACAAATTATTATATCCCACTGATTTGTTTTTTGTCTTGTTTCAGAGACCTGCACTGTTCCCAAGAGACAAAATGATTCGTTCGGAGAAGGAGTAACTAAGCTTATGAATGCTATAGAGCAGAGAATGACTCGGTCATCAGGTATTTGAATGTAGTTTTCTGTAATCGGAGATTTCTGATACATGTATATGTTTATATAAGGATACTGTTCTGACCATCATTTATGCTGTCCTGAATGTCCATCAATCCATTCTACATCATTGGTTATTCTTACATTTAAAAGGTACATAAGCATTATATTTCACTGGTAAAATCTACTACCACATAGGCATTATATTTCTCTGGTAACATCTACTGTCACATAGGCATTATATTTCACTGGTAACAACTACTGTCACAAAAGCATTATATTTCACTGGTAACAACTAATGTGACATAGGCTTTATATTTCACTGGTAACATCTACTGTCACATAGGCATAATATTTCACTGGTAAAATCTACTGTCACATAAGCATTATATTTCACTGATAAAATCTACTGTCACATAGGCATTATATTTATCTGGTAAAATCTACTACCACATAAGCATTTTATTTCTCTGGATAAATCTACTGTCACATAGGCATTATATTTCTCTGGTAAAATCTACTACCACATAAGCATTATATTTCTCTGGTAAAATCTACTGCCACATAAGCATTATATTTCACTGGTAACATCTACTGTCACATAGGCATTATATGTCACTGGTAAAATCTACTGTCACATAAGCATTATATTTCACTGGTAAAATCTACTGTCACATAGGCATTATATTTCTCTGGTAAAATGTACTACCACATAAGCGTTATATTTCTCTGGTAAAATCTACTGCAACATAAGCATTATATTTCACTGGTAACATCTACTGTCACATAGGCATTATATGTCACTGGTAAAATCTACTGCCACATAAGCATTATATTTCACTGGTAAAATCTATTGTCACATAGGCATTATATTTCTCTGGTAAAATCTACTACCACATAAGCATTATATTTCTCTGGTAAAATCTACTGCCACAAAAGCATTATATTTCACTGGTAAAATCTACTGTCAAATAGGCATTATATTTCTCTGGTAAAATCTACTGCCACATAAGCATTGTATTTCACTGGTAAAATTTACTGCCACATAAGCATTATATTTCTCTGGTAAAATCTACTACCACATAAGCATTATATTTTTCTGGTAAAATCTACTACCACATAAGCATTATATTTTTCTGGTAGAATCTACTGTCACATAGGCATTATATTTCACTGGTAACAACTACTGTGACACAGGCCTTATATTTCACTGGTAAAATCTACTGCCAATTAGCATTATATTGTTCTGGTAAAATCTACTAACACATAAGCATTATATTTCACTGGTAACAACTACTGTGACATTGGCCTTATATTTCACTGGTAAAATCTACTGCCACTTAGGCATTATATTTCTTTGGTAAAATCTGCTACCACATAGGCATTATATTTCACTGGTAACATATACTGTCACATAAGCAATATATTTCACTGGTAACATCTACTGTCACATAGGCATTATATTTCTTTGGTAAAATCTACTGTCACATAAACATTTTATTTCACTGGTAAAATCTACTGTCACATAGGCATTATATTTCTCTGGTAAAATCTACTACCACATAAGCATTATATTCCACTGGTAAAATCTACTGCCACATAAGCATTATATTTCTCTAATGAATCTACTACCACATAAGCATTATATTTCTCTGGTAAAATCTACTGTCACATAAGCATTATATGTCTCTGGTAAAATTTACTGCGACATACGCATTATATTACTCTGGTAACATCTACTGTCACATAGGAATTATATTTCACTGGTAAAATCTACTGCCACATTTTTTTTCTCTGGTAAAATCTACTGTCACATAGGCATTATATTTCACTGGTTAAATCGAATGTCACATAGGCATTACATTTTTATGGTAAAATCTACTGTCACATAGGCATTATATTTCTCTGGTAAAAGCTACTGCCACATAAGCATTATATTTCACTGGTAAAATCTACTGTCACATAAGCATTATATTTCTCTGGTAAAATCTACTACCACATAAGCATTATATTTCTCTGGTAAAATCTACTGCCACATAAGCATTATATTTCTCTGGTAAAATCTACTGCCACATAAGCGTTATATTTCTCTGGTAAAATCTACTGCCACATAAGCGTTATATTTCTCTGGTAAAATCTACTGTCACATAAGCATTATATTTCACTGGTAAAATCTACTGTCACATAAGCATTATATTTCTCTGGTAAATTCTACTGCCACATAAGCATTATATTTCTCTTGTAAAATCTACTGCCACATAAGCATTATATTTCACTGGTAAAATCTACTGCCACATAAGCCTTATATTTCTCTGGTAAAATCTACTGTCACATAAGCATTATATTTCTCTGGTAAAATCTACTGCCACATAAGCCTTATATTTCTCTGGTAAAATCTACTGCCACATAAGCATTATATTTTTCTGGTAAAATCTACTGCCACATAAGCATTATATTTCTCTTGTAAAATCTACTGCCACCTAAGCATTTTAGTTCTCTGGTAAAATCTACTGCCACATAAGCGTTATATTTTTCTTGTAAAATCTACTGCCACATAAGCGTTATATTTTTCTTGTAAAATCTACTGTCACATAAGCATTATATTTCTCTGGTAAAAATCTACTGCCACATAAGCGTTATAGTTCTCTGGTAAAATCTACTGCCACATAAGCGTTATATTTTTCTGGTAAAATCTACTGCCACATAAGCGTTATATTTCTCTGGTAAAATCTACTGCCACATAAGCATTATATTTATCTTGTAATTGTAAAATCTACTGCCACATAAGCGTTATATTTCTCTGGTAAAATCTACTGTCACATAAGCATTATATTTCTCCGGTAAAATCTACTGCCACATAAGCGTTATATTTCTCTGGTAAAATCTACTGCCACATAAGCGTTATATTTCTCTTGTAAAATTTACTGCCACATAAGCATTATAGTTCTCTTGTAAAATCTACTGCCACATAAGCGTTATATTGTTCTGGTAAAATCTACTGCCACATAAGTGTTATATTTCTCTGGTAAAATCTACTGCCACATAAGCATTATATTTCTCTGGTAAAATCTACTGCCACATAAGCGTTATATTTCTCTTGTAAAATCTACTGCCACATAAGCATTATATTTTTCTGGTAGAATCTACTGTCACATAGTCATTATATTTCACTGGTAACAACTACTGTGACACAGGCCTTATATTTCACTGGTAAAATCTGCTGCCACTTAGGCATTATATTGTTCTGGTAAAATCTACTAACACATAAGCATTATATTTCACTGGTAACAACTACTGTGACATTGGCCTTATATTTCACTGGTAAAATCTACTGCCACTTAGGTATTATATTTCTTTGGTAAAATCTGCTACCACATAGGCATTATATTTCACTGGTAACATATACTGTCACATAAGCAATATATTTCACTGGTAACATCTACTGTCACATATAGGCATTATATTTCACTGGTAAAATCTACTGTCACATAAGCGTTTTATTTCACTTGTAAAATCTACTGTCACATAGGCATTATATTTCTCTGGTAAAATCTACTACCACATAAGCATTATATTTCACTGGTAAAATCTACTGCCACATAAGCATTATATTTCTCTAATGAATCTACTACCACATAAGCATTATATTTCTCTGGTAAAATCTACTGTCACATTAGCATTATATTTCTCTGGTAAAATCTACTGCGACATAGGCATTATATTACTCTGGTAACATCTATTGTCACATAGGAATTATATTTCATTGGTAAAATCTACTGCCACATTTTTTTTCTCTGGTAAAATCTACTGTCACATAGGCATTATATTTCACTGGTTAAATCGAATGTCACATAGGCATTATATTTTTATGGTAAAATCTACTGTCACATAGGCATTATATTTCACTGGTAAAATCTACTGCCACATAAGCATTATATTTCACTGGTAAAATCTACTGTCACATAAGCATTATATTTCTCTGGTAAAATCTACTGCCACATAAGCATTATATTTCTCTGGTAAAATCTACTGCCACATAAGCGTTATATTTCTCTGGTAAAATCTACTACCACATAAGCGTTATATTTCTCTGGTAAAATCTACTGCCACATAAGCATTATATTTCTCTGGTAAAATCTACTGTCACATAAGCATTATATTTCACTGGTAAAATCTACTGTCACATAAGCATTATATTTCTCTGGTAAAATCTACTACCACATAAACATTATATTTCTCTGGTAAAATCTACTGCCACATAAGCATTATATTTCTCTGGTAAAATCTACTGCCACATAAGCGTTATATTTCTCTGGTAAAATCTACTGCCACATAAGCATTATATTTCACTGGTAAAATCTACTGCCACATAAGCCTTATATTTCTCTGGTAAAATCTACTGTCACATAAGCATTATATTTTTCTGGTAAAATCTACTGCCACATAAGCATTATATTTCTCTTATAAAATCTACTGCCACCTAAGCATTATAGTTCTCTGGTAAAATCTACTGCCACATAAGCGTTATATTTTTCTGGTAAAATCTACTGCCACATAAGCGTTATATTTCTCTGGTAAAATCTACTGTCACATAAGCATTATATTTCTCTGGTAAAAATCTTCTGCCATATAAGCGTTATAGTTCTCTGGTAAAATCTACTGCCACATAAGCGTTATATTTTTCTGGTAAAATCTACTGCCACATAAGCATTATATTTCTCTGGTAAAATCTACTGCCACATAAGCATTATATTTCTCTGGTAAAATCTACTGCCACATAAGCGTTATATTTCTCTGGTAAAATCTACTGCCACATAAGCATTATATTTCTCTGGTAAAATCTACTGTCACATAAGCATTATATTTCTCTGGTAAAATCTACTGCCACATAAGCGTTATATTTCTCTGGTAAAATCTACTGCCACATAAGCGTTATATTTCTCTTGTAAAATTTACTGCCACATAAGCATTATAGTTCTCTTGTAAAATCTTCTGCCACATAAGCATTATATTGTTCTGGTAAAATCTTCTGCCACATAAACGTTATATTTCTCTTGTAAAATCTACTGCCACATAAGCATTATAGTTCTCTGGTAAAATCTACTGCCACATACGCATTATAGTTCTCTGGTAAAATCTACTGTTACATAAGCATTATATTTCTCTGGTAAAATCTACTGCCACATAAGCGTTATATTTCTCTTGTAAAATCTACTGCCACATAAGCATTATGGTTCACTGGTAAAATCTACTGCCACATAAGCCTTATATTTCTCTGGTAAAATCTACTGTCACATAAGCATTATATTTTTCTGGTAAAATCTACTGCCACATAAGCATTATATTTCTCTTATAAAATCTACTGCCACCTAAGCATTATAGTTCTCTGGTAAAATCTACTGCCACATAAGCGTTATATTTTTCTGGTAAAATCTACTGCCACATAAGCGTTATATTTCTCTGGTAAAATCTACTGTCACATAAGCATTATATTTCTCTGGTAAAAATCTACTGCCATATAAGCGTTATAGTTCTCTGGTAAAATCTACTGCCACATAAGCGTTATATTTTTCTGGTAAAATATGCTGCCACATAAGCATTATATTTCTCTGGTAAAATCTACTGCCACATAAGCATTATATTTCTCTGGTAAAATCTACTGCCACATAAGCGTTATATTTCTCTGGTAAAATCTACTGCCACATAAGCATTATATTTCTCTGGTAAAATCTACTGTCACATAAGCATTATATTTCTCTGGTAAAATCTACTGCCACATAAGCATTATATTTCTCTGGTAAAATCTACTGCCACATAAGCGTTATATTTCTCTTGTAAAATTTACTGCCACATAAGCATTATAGTTCTCTTGTAAAATCTACTGCCACATAAGCATTATATTGTTCTGGTAAAATCTTCTGCCACATAAACGTTATATTTCTCTTGTAAAATCTACTGCCACATAAGCATTATAGTTCTCTGGTAAAATCTACTGCCACATACGCATTATAGTTCTCTGGTAAAATCTACTGTTACATAAGCATTATATTTCTCTGGTAAAATCTACTGCCACATAAGCGTTATATTTCTCTTGTAAAATCTACTGCCACATAAGCATTATAGTTCTCTGGTAAAATCTACTGCCACATACGCATTATAGTTCTCTGGTAAAATCTACTGTTACATAAGCATTATATTTTTCTGGTAAAATCTACTGCCACATAAGCATTATATTTCACTGGTAAAATCTACTGCCACATAAGCATTATATTTCTCTGGTAAAATCTACTGCCACATAAGCATTATAGTTCTCTGGTAAAATCTACTGCCACATAAGCGTTATATTTCACTGGTAAAATCTACTGCCACATAAGCATTATAGTTCTCTGGTAAAATCTACTGTTACATAAGCATTATATTTTTCTGGTAAAATCTACTGCCACATAAGCGTTATATTTTTCTGGTAAAATCTACTGTCACAAACATTTTATTTCACTGGTAAATTCTGTTGTCACATAAGCATTAAATTTCACTGGTAAAATTTACTGTCACATGATTTAAGATTCAATGTAGTTTTTATATTTTAGTGGTGCTATCTTATTAGCATTATACATGTAGCACATATTAAGTTCTTAATTACTTTGTATTATTATATAAGCATTATATTTTACAAGTACTATTACAAAGTTGAAATGGTATATTTAACCCTTTACTCCATAGATACGCGTTTTCCGGCACCAATCACAGAAGGTCATTGAAAACAGTGCAGGAAGAGTTCAGATTGCTCGTCACGAGCAATCTGATCACTTCTAGCACTGTTTTCCACTCTGTCAGTTAATATAAACATAATTCACCCATTGCTGATACGTGGTGAATTACTGCTTTCAATATTAGAGGTGTCCAAAGGCGTCTTTATGAAGAAAAGGGTTAAGTGATATATTGACATTATATATACAGGATTAGTGATTCTATTACTTAAAACAGGCTACATCACAGTTGCACTGTCATATACTGGTAATTTAAATTATTTTGGTGGTGTTATCACATAAGTGTGACACTCCAATGGTAGAATCAAATATTAATTGTTGTATTTCAGTGGTAACAGAAATGCCTGGAGCAGCCCAGTTTGAAAAAGTGCTCAAGTCCCCTGCTCAGAAAGGGAGCACCCAGTACACACAATGGGTCAGTAAATTCTGGAAGGAAACAGCCAAGCTGAAAAGTCATGAAGCCCGCAGGTTCCTAAATCCGTGTAGAGCACACTTAGGGGTACTTAAATGTTTTTTTTAAATTCAGTTACAGAAATTATGTCATGGGCCATGTTTAAAACAACGTATACCTTTCAATAGGGATCCTGATAAGCAATGTTTTAGCTCACCTGAGCCAAAGGCTCACAGGTGAGCTTTTGTGATCGCCTGGTGTCCATCTGTCGTCCGTTGTAACTATTAGCTTCTAACAACTTCTCTCTGAAACCACTAGGCCAATTTTGATATATTTTTACAGAAATGTTCCTTGGGTGACCCTCTAGATACCAAGTTTGTTCAAGCCATCAAGTTTCCTCAAAAAACATGGCCACCAGGGGGTGGGTCAAGTTTAATTAGTAAAAACTTCAAAAAATCTTCTTGTCAGAAACTACTGGCTCGATTTTAAAATAATTTCACAGAAATGTTTCTGGTCGACTATCTACCAAGTTTGTTCAAGCCATCTTGATTCGTCAAAAAACATAGCAGCCAGGGGGTGGGGTTAGATTTATGTCAAATTACTTCCCTTGTTTTATAGCATAAATGTCTGTATATAGCAATTATTATAAGAAGAGGTAATAAACTCTTTAAATAAACTTTTTTTTTTGCTATTTTTATACAGTATTATACCAGATATAAGTTTTAAAAGATAATTCATCATAAAAAGATGAATGGTACAATTATAATCAATGATTGAAATATTATTCATATATCATGAACCATCTTAAAAAAGGTGTTTTTCTGAATATAAAAGTCAGAGTTTTTATGGTTCAGACAGGGATGGTTTACTGTTTCACAATAAAGCAATACGATATTTTTAGCTAGTTTCATCACAGCAAGAAGTCTGCTTGAGATTTTCAGTGTCAAAGTGTACTTGAAATCTTGGAGGAGGAGCTTAATTGTTTTTGGGGGAGAGCTCACTGCGACAAAGATTCTTTCAAGCGATATACTTTGGGAAGGCTTGTGTTTGAAACTCATAGGAATATTTATTGTGCTGGAACTGTGGATTGTTTCATGCACAATAGTTTAGTCTGATGCTTAAGTTTGAAACCGTTCTCAAACATAACAGGTTAGTTTTGTGTTGGAACTGGATTTTTGTCTTAGTTCCAAGACTTAGCAGCTATAGTAAAAACTTCAAAAGCCTTCTTGTCAGAATTTACTGACCTGATTTTGATGTAATTTCACTGACATTTACCATGGGTGAACCCCTACCAAGTTTGAACTCTTCTACGCATCTGCTTCTGCGCATCTGTTACATCTTCAAAACAAATCAAAAGTCTAACTACTTGCCCATCTCGTCTTTCTGGAATTTTGAGTGTACATGTATTATATAATCTACTTATGTTGGGTGACTCAAGGTCAGTCAGGTGAGCGTTATAGGGTCATCTTGGCCCTCTTGTTTGATAATGCAACAGTTTTAGAACAAGACCAACATGTCTTTTCTTTCTTAAAGGAATGTTGAATTGGTTAATGGCTATGGAGGTGAAGTTGACCATACCCCATTTGCTTTCTGGGTTGATGGTTTGTGACTAAGTTATGGCTCTTTGCATCTTCGGAATTAAAAACGCTGTCCTCTTGAACAATCCGTTGGATTCCACGGAAACTTGTTCGGAAGGGTTTGCTTAGTTTGCATTTAGTGACATTTTGTGAGTAATGACCCTTGGAATAGTCTGCAAGGAAAACTCTTGCCTGTGCTTCTTCTCCACAACCTATGACCTTCGAACTTCGAGCTTTGACGCTTTGCTGCGAATGATGAATGCGAAGTTTCAATGTGCATATCCACTTTGCTATTCATTGCCTACGCAATTTTTTTTAGACCCATCAACAGTCCTGAAACTCGCCAGTTTTAAACATTAACAATAATATTTAAGATAATTCCCATGACCATATGATGGGGAGACATTTATATAAATTTTCCATGAAAAACAATTTCTAGTTTTAAACCTTTAAATATTGTTTTTACTTCCAAATTGTTGCTAAATCTTATACTGTACTTGTAATTACAGTACTATAACAATGCGCTCATCATTTACAACGATGCCAGACTGGAGGATGCCATTCAGTACTTAGATGGAGAGATGAAAAAATGGAAAGCAAACGCTATTATGGATGATAATGAAAAAAAAATTCATAACCAGTTTGAAAGTGAGTTAGTTGTCTTGATTGATGCGTGTCATGTCATCATAGTTTATATGTTTTGCTTGTAATTGTTTAGTTTGCTTGACAAGTATAAATAATAAATTGAGCTGTTTGGTAGATAGGGTGGTGTCCTGCTAAATATGACAGGATGTATACATCGGGCCGGGCCGAATTAACTTGGTCTATAACGTGTCTGACTATCAATCCAGGTGCCTCTAGTTTGAATCCCTGCTCGGCCACATTCTGTGATGATTGACAGATGGCATTGTGTCTCATTGTCATTCATCTCTCACTGATGATTCAAGTGTGAAAGTTATCAGTTATTTGTGGAGATATGTGTGCAGAGTACTGTTCCCAGGAAAGAGTGATGAGGTTAACTGATTGCCTGTTAGCCCTCGATGAAATGAAAATGACACTTAATATTCTATTTCGGATATTTGAGCACAATCTCAGAACTTACATAAAAATTAAGCTGATATTAATGAAGTGTAAATACCATTTTGTAAAATGATTGTTTAGTTACTTTCTTAAGCTTGTAATTGCATCATTGTATTGTCATACAGAAAGGCTTGTTAACAATTTGGAGATAGCATAATGCTGGTGAGTGCAGCATATAAATAACCATTTTAGAATGATATATAATATCCAGTTTTACTGGTGGGAGAAGAATATGAGTAGAACCACTGTTCGTTCTACTGCAAGAAACTAGCGATCTTTCTCACATAAGGTTTATGGACTAAGCTGGACTGGAACCTACAACCTCAGCCTTGAGAGGTAAGAGATCTGAAGTTGGTACCTTGGATCACTTGGCCATGGAGGACCTGGGTAAATACTTCAGATTGCAGCATTGAGAATACTACATGTATATCTAGCTGACCCAGTTGTGATATGATCTGAATATTATTGAAAGTGATGCAAAACACTGTACAATGTTTTCAATTTGACTTACCTTACAGAGTTGAGAAAATATCGATTCGACAAGTGCAGTGTTAACCCAAAGCTGGAAAAATTGCGTCAAATGATTACGAAAGCTTACAAAGGAGAAAAGGGAGAGAACTCCAGGGGGATTGTGTTTGTTAAAACTCGAGACCTGGCGATGGCAATTGTGAGCTGGATGAAGGAAACTACGGGTCTCAGAGAATTGAACCCAATACCATTTGTTGGTCAGAACTCTCGCAGTGATGATAAAGGAGGTATAAAAAATGAGCAAATTCAAAATCAAATATATAAAACTTAGATATTTTAATGGTGTACTGGATAGGGTGTTGTTCACTCATACAGAACTGGTTTTACCCAGGAAACAGACTTGAGAGTGCTTTGCAAAAGTTTTGAGCTTACTTTGCATTCAAGCTAAAATAAATTTGTATAAATCAATCATAAAGTTTAATTATTTCATATTGCTTCAGTCTGAATGTTTCAGAAATTTCAAATTGTTAAATTTTTTATCAAATCTAGTATTCAGTTCTTAGCCCATGGCCTTTTCACACTTTTTTAGTTAACAACTGTTTCCTTGATATTTTTATGCTATTTTAGTTAGCAAATTTATCCATGACCTTTTTCCACTGTTATAGTTAACAAACGTTTCCATTGCCTTTTTCCACTGTTATAGTTAACAAACGTTTCAATGGCCTTTTTCCACTGTTATAGTTAACAAACGTTTCCATGGCCTTTTTCCACTGTTATAGTTAACAAACGTTTCAATGGCCTTTTTCCACTGTTATGGTTAACAAACGTTTCCATGGCCTTTTTCCACTGTTATAGTAAACAAATGCATCCATGAACTTTTTCAACTATTTATTTAACAACTGTTTCCATGGCCTGTTTCCGCTGTTATATTTGACAAATGTATCCATGACCTTTTTCCACTGTTATAGTTTAACAAATGTATCCATGTCCTTTTCCCACTCTTATAGTTAACAAATGTATCCATGACCTTTTTCAACTATTTAGTTACCAACTTTTTCCATTGCCTTTTTCCGCTGTTACAGTTGACAAATGTATTCATGACCTTTTACCACTGTTATAGGTAACAAATGTATCCATGACCTTTTTCCACTGTTACAGTTGACAAATGTTTCCATGGCCTTTTTCCACTATTATAGTTTAACAAATGTATCCATGTCCTTTTTCCACTCTTATAGTTAACAAATGTTTCCATGGCCTTTTTACACTATTATAGTTAACAAAGTATCCATGACCTTTTTCAACTATTTAGTTACCAAATGTTTCCATGACATTTTTTTGTTATTTAAGTTAAAATGACAAAACCAGAACAAGATGATCCACTAAAATATTTCAAGAACGGTAAACACAAGTTGATAGTGGCAACATCTGTTGCAGAGGAAGGTCTTGACATCAGTAAATGTAACCTAGTCATTCGATATGATCATGTGACCAATGAAATAGCCATGGTGCAGTCTAGAGGCAAGTCATATATTTATATTTGTTTTTAACTGCTCAAGTCTTTAAAACTATTTTTTTGTTCATTTTCCCATTAAGGCATGCACCTTTCATTCACGAGCATATTTATAGATTAAAACAAGCAACACTTTACCAATATGTTGAAATGGAACATAACAGAATTAAACACACATCTTAATTAATATGCTATTACAATAACTAATTTTTACGTAATAGTTAGTGTTAATTATCGGTAAGTAAAAATTTAACAATTAAGAAAACCAAAGAGAGTGACCGTAGGTAGCAGGGAGCAACTGGGGTATCTTAAATGTTAAATTTTTACTTAATGAACACTACCTGATGTAATGTTAAACGTCATTTGACTGAAATTTGAAAATTGATGTTTGCTAAGGCCGTTTCTTAGCACAGCTCGCACGGCTTTGTAGTTTGTACATGACTCATTCAGAATTGAATCAAGAATGGGGTCTGTGCAATCTCATTCACACCTGGGCAGTGATGACAAACTTCTTGATAATTAAGAACAAACTTAATTTAGTTAATTTGTAGACTGTTTTAACAAATCAAAGTGTCGAAAATTGAAGTATATATATAGAAAATGTTTTTAATCATTTACAGGTACATGTACCTTTAATTAAACATTACAGTATATTATTGTATTAACTTCTGCATACAGGTAGAGGCAGGGCCCAGGACAGTAAAAACTTTGTGCTGGCAACACAGGGTACCGGTATTGCAGAGAAAGAAGAGCTGAACATGAATCTAGAAGTAATGATGAGAAAGGCTATACTTCAATTACAGGTTGGAACCAACATTTTATTTTACAAAATCATTTGTTTGTTTGAACATTGAGCGTCTTTTTTATGCCATTGAGGGCTAACAGATGATAAGTTAATTTAACCAGTCTTTCCTGGGATCCTGGACGGTTAACCAGTACTCACGCCTATCTATCTCTGAAAGTAACTGAAACTTTTCCAATTTGAATCGCAGTAAGACACAATGTTGTCATCAGTTATCATTGTTATCAGTCATCATGGAGACTGTGGTTGGGTGGGGATTCTAACTCGCTGCCACTGATAGTCAGATGCACTACTGACTGAGCTAACTAGGCCCAACTTCTCAACATGTCCCATTACTGTCACTTGATTTTTGTTCATCATTTTCAAAGAAAACAAGAGACGTTGTTGGTGAGCCATCAACAATTTAATATTAAGTTTTTGCGTTGAGTTCCGTTTTCTCAGAATTTGTTTGACATTCTATGAGTCACCAAATTTGTGCGATAGGTATCATTATTCAAAATCAGGCGACCTTGACCTCTATGGATGAATATTAAGTATATGTGTGTACAATATAGCTCCTTTTCTCGGAAACTGTTTGGCCTTGAGTTACCAAATTTGGTGCTTACTTGTTATGAGTAGTACTTCTAAAAAATATGTATTATTTTTTGTGTATAAAATGGGTAATACTTCTGCCAAAAATTAAAAAAAATGAGTTATCCCATTTGCCCCTTGTGTCCCCTTTATGGTAGTGAAGACACCAGTCCTGTGAAGTTCCCTTAATGTATGGGTGGTGGTTATCGAGATACAATAAAGAGCATGCCTAAAATCTTTAACCAAATTTCTAAATATAAAAAGGGCCAAAGAGTTAGCCCACTTGGCCCATTGAGGCCCCTTTATGGTAGTAAGCACACATGAAGTTATATTGATGTGTGGTTAGTGGTTAATGGGATATGAGAATGCCCGAAAACTTAAACCACATTTTTTAAATATAAAAAGGGTCATGCTAGCTATCGTGCCTAAAATCAAAATGGAATTATCAAACTTGGCCTTTGAGTTCCTTTAATGGTAGTGAACACAAACAGGAAGTTTCAATAATGTATGGATAGTGGTTACTGAGATATGAGCATGCCTAAAATATTAACCCAAATATCCATGAAATAGTTCCCCTTTTCTTCTAAAATCAAGCTCTAAATTAATAAGCAAATGCTATTCTTTTTATAACAAATTTAGGCCCCTGGTTGGATTACTGGTATGTATATAGTGATTACAAATATTAATATCTGCACCCATACAATAAATACCCTTATGTTCATATTTCATTCGACCTGGAGCTTTTCTTTCAAAGAAACATTTTTTCTTTTTGATTTTTAATCTTAATTTGCAATTAAACTAATAATTCACCAGTAGAATTAAATTAATACTTAATGTTTCATATTTAATAACAGGATTTCATCGACACTTCCCCGAAGAAATTCAAAGATGACATCAATAGGCTGCAAGATGAGGGAAACCTGGAACGTCAGCTGAAATCACTTGGGAAGAAGCGCCGTATTGTCAGAACGGGAGAGTTTGAATTGCGATGTCTGAAATGCAGTTGCTACATCTGCATGTCTTCTGATGTGAAGAAGATCAAAGGGGCTGATCACGTTGTTGTCGATGAGTCACTCAAACAAAGAGTGATGTTTTTAGAGAGCAAGCCAACAGACTCCAATTATGGGAACCAATCCATGCAGTTTGTTGGAAAGTTTATATGTAATGAATGTGGTGACAGTTTGGGTGTAGTATGTATTTATAGAACATTGGAATTTCCAGTTCTTAAAATAGCAAAGTTCTTGATTGTTGACAGCAATGAGCGACAGCTAACATGCAAACAGTGGAAAAGTGTTCCTTTTAATGTTGCACAACTGGGAACAAATGATTTCAGAGAAATTCAAGACAAGAAAAAGGTGTCAGATCTAGATTAAAGAATTGGTTCATATAACATGTAATTTACATAATTATATGCCAATTATGATGACTGTTGTAATTGCATGTAAACTGGACTGCCAGTTTTACATGTAATATATCAGTTGTTTATTATATTTGAGTGACCATTATTACTGTTACTATGAATAAGAAATGTTATTTATTTTCATCAGTTATGAAAACTCTTAATACTTTTATTGTTAAACTTTTGTTATTATGTTGAGGATCATGATTTTGATGATTTAATTATATTTGAGTTATTCAGAACAAACAGTCAATTTTGCATATTAGATATAATAACTTTAAACATATTTTTTTGCTAATACATTTATACTTTACACATATACATATTACAAGCATACCAGGAACAATGAATTAAATTAGGCAAAAGGCAAAAATTAAATTAGGCAAAAGGGATGTGTGAGTGGCCAAAAGAGCTCACAACTGTAGTTACTGTCATCCTCTGAAAGTGATTATTTATATACATTGTAATATCACAACTATTTAATACCACTTAAAAGTTATTAACCCTAAAATAGATAACCCTACACTGCATGGGCTAGTTTACAAGATTTGCTGTGATCAATTATAGAGTATTCGCCAATTTTTGAAAATTATTTTTTCTAGTTTGGTAAATTGTTAGCTTACCCAAGTCAAAGGCCCACAGTAAGCTATTCTGATTACACTGGATTCGTCTCTCCCTGAATTTCAAAACTGTGTTCATTCTAGCACCTTCCTTTTTCATTGGGACTTCACCTTACTTACACTGTAATCATGTAATGATAATATCTCGGGGGTAAGAATTGAACAGGTAATTTGTATCAGAGTTATGGCTCTTGAAATATTGAAACTCCCGCTTCTGCTTTTTGATAGGAATTTTAGCAATAGTTTTAAAACCACAATATCTGGGGCAAAATACTTGAACAGACTAAAACTTATAATTTCAGAGTTACGGCGGGAGATTATCACAAATTGTCTTAATTAACCATGCGCCCACTCCAACACCTGATCCATAATAAACCAGTGTATTGTGACCAAACTTTAATGGTAGTAAAAGTTGGATAAGTTTTTGACCAGGCCTTATTTGATAATTAATGACCCACATTTAATCATTGAATTAAAAATTGCTTTATTTGGCGCCATCACCTTTACCCAGGGCTTGAAATTTCTGATAAAAGCTACTTGTCGTCCCTTTCCAACAATTTTAATTCAATGCTTAATATCAAAGAAATATTAAGATCAGTTTCTTAAATCTTTCTCATCCTGACCAAATGTACACTCGTCATGGCGAGCAGAGGAGTGGAATTTTCCAGTCCTGCTTTACCACAGGTGAGTGAATTATGGCCAAAGTGACCTTTTTGTGATAATTATTACTTCTGTTGTTATAAGAGGAAATGTTATTTATTTTAATTTATAATGTAATATATTGATAACTTTTTGTATACCGGTAGTTTATGTTGTTATGTTGAGGATGATGATATGATTATTAATTCTTCAGAGTTAAAACTGTTTTCAACAAACCACATGGTGTGTATACATGACAATAAGTTGTTGGGGAAGATCTTATTATAATCTCAGTAGAACCACAACTCAGTGACAGGTCACCAAGCTGGAAACCCCTTAAATAATGTCTTTGTAGTTTGACTTAAACAGAGAACCTCAGCCATAAGTGCATTACCCAATCACAGGTCACCAGGCTGGCAGACCCTCTCACATAATGTCTTTGTAGTTAACCTTAAACAGAGGACCTCAGCCATGAGTGCATTACCCAATCACAGGTCACCAGGCTGACAAACTCTCTCACATAATGACTTTGTAGTTAACCTTAAACAGAAGACCTCAGCCATGAGTGCATTACCCAATCACAGGTCACCAGGCTGGCAGACCCTCTCACATAATGTCTTTGTAGTTAACCTTAAACAGAGGACCTCAGCCATGAGTGCATTACCCAATCACAGGTCACCAGGCTGACAAACCCGCTCACATAATGACTTTGTAGTTAACCTTAAACAGAAGACCTCAGCCATGAGTGCATTACCCAATCACAGGTCACCAGGCTGACAAACTCTCTCACATAATGTCTTTGTAGTTAACCTTAAACAGAGGACCTCAGCCATGAGTGCATTATCCAATCACAGGTCACCAGGCTGGCAAACCCTATCACATAATGTCTTTGTAGTTAACCTTAAACAGAGGACCTCAGCCATGTGTGCATTACCCAATCACAGGTCACCAGGCTGACAAACCCTCTCACATAATGACTTTGTAGTTGGATTTAAACAGAGGACCTCAGCCATGAGTGCATTACCCAATCACAGGTCACCAGGCTGGCAAACCCTCCCACATAATGTCTTTGTAGTTTGGCTTAAACAGAGGACCTCAGCCATGAGTGCATTACCCAATCACAGGTCACCAGGCTGGCAAACTCTCTCACATAATGTTTTTGTAGTTGGACTTAAACAGAGGACCTCAGCCATGAGTGCATTACCCAATCACAGGTCACCAGGCTGGCAAACTCTCTCACATAATGTTTTTGTAGTTGGACTTAAACAGAGGACCTCAGCCATGAGTGCATTACCCAATCACAGGTCACCAGGTTGGCAAACCCTCTCACATAATGTCTTCGTAGTTTGGCTTAAACAGAGGACCTCAGCCATGAGTGCATTACCCAATCACAGGTCACCAGGCTGGCAAACTCTCTCACATAATGTTTTTGTAGTTGGACTTAAACAGAGGACCTCAACCATGAGTGCATTACCCAATCACAGGTCACCAGGCTGGCAAACCCTCCCACATAATGTCTTTGTAGTTAATCTTAAACAGAGGACCTCAGCCATGAGTGCATTACCCAATCACAGGTCACCAGGCTGACAAACCCTCTCACATAATGACTTTGTAGTTGGATTTAAACAGAGGACCTCAGCCATGAGTGCATTACCCAATCACAGGTCACCAGGCTGGCAAACCCTCTCACATAATGTCTTTGTAGTTAATCTTAAACAGAGGACCTCAGCCATGAGTGCATTACCCAATCACAGGTCACCAGGCTGACAAACCCTCTCACATAATGTCTTTGTAGTTAATCTTAAACAGAGGACCTCAGCCATGAGTGCATTACCCAATCACAGGTCACCAGGCTGGCAAACTCTCTCACATAATGACTTTGTAGTTAATCTTAAACAGAGGACCTCAGCCATGAGTGCATTACCCAATCACAGGTCACCAGGCTGACAAACCCTCTCACATAATGACTTTGTAGTTGGATTTAAACAGAGGACCTCAGCCATGAGTGCATTACCCAATCACAGGTCACCAGGCTGACAAACCCTCTCACATAATGTCTTTGTAGTTAATCTTAAACAGAGGACCTCAGCCATGAGTGCATTACCCAATCACAGGTCACCAGGCTGACAAACCCTCTCACATAATGACTTTGTAGTTGGACTACAACAGAGGACCTCAGCCATGAATGCATTACCCAATCACAGGTCACCAGGCTGGCAAACTCTCTCACATAATGACTTTGTAGTTAATATTAAACAGAGGACCTCAGCCATGAGTGCATTACCCAATCACAGGTCACCAGGCTGACAAACCCTCTCACATAATGACTTTGTAGTTGGATTTAAACAGAGGACCTCAGCCATGAGTGCATTACCCAATCACAGGTCACCAGGCTGACAAACCCTCTCACATAATGTCTTTGTAGTTAATCTTAAACAGAGGACCTCAGCCATGAGTGCATTACCCAATCACAGGTCACCAGGCTGACAAACCCTCTCACATAATGACTTTGTAGTTGGACTACAACAGAGGACCTCAGCCATGAATGCATTACCCAATCACAGGTCACCAGCCTGGCAAACCCTCTCACATAATCACATAATGACTTTGTAGTTAACCTTAAACAGAAGACCTCAGCTATGAGTGCATTACCCAATCACAGGTCACCAGGCTGGCAAACCCTCTCACATAATGTCATTGTAGTTAACCTTAAACAGAGGACCTTAGCCATGAGTGCATTATCCAATCGTAGGTCACCAGGCTGACAAACCCTCTCACATAATGACTTTGTAGTTTGGCTTAAACAGAGGACCTCAGCCATGAGTGCATTACCTAATCACAGGTCACTAGGCTGGCAACCCCTCTCACATAATGTCTTTGTAGTTAACCTTAAACAGAGGACCTCAGCCATGAGTGCATTATCCAATCACAGGTCACCAGACTGGCAGACCATCTCACATAATGTCTTTGTAGTTAACCTTAAACAGAGGACCTCAGCCATGAGTGTATTATCCAATCACAGGTCACCAGGCTGGCAAACCCTCTCACATAATGTCATTGTAGTTAACCTTAAACAGAGGACCTCAGCCATGAGTGCATTATCCAATCACAGGTCACCAGGCTGACAAACCCTCTCACATAATGTCTTTGTAGTTTGGCTTAAACAGAGGACATCAGCCATGAGTGCATTACCTAATCACAGGTCACTAGGCTGGCAACCCCTCTCACATAATGTCTTTGTAGTTAACCTTAAACAGAGGACCTCAGCCATGAGTGCATTATCCAATCACAGGTCACCAGGCTGGCAGACCCTCTCACATAATGTCTTTGTAGTTAACCTTAAACAGAGGACCTCAGCCATGAGTGCATTATCCAATCACAGGTCACCAGGCTGGCAGACCCTCTCACATAATGTCTTTGTAGTTAACCTTAAACAGAGGACCTCAGCCATGAGTGCATTACCCAATCACAGGTCAACAGGCTGGCAAACCCTCTCACATAATGTCTTTGAAGTTGGACTTAAACAGAGGACCTCAGCCATGAGTGCATTACCCAATCACAGGTCACCAGGCTGGCAAACCCTCTCACATAATGTCTTTGAAGTTGGACTTAAACAGAGGACCTCAGCCATGAGTGCATTATCCAATCACAGGTCACCAGGCTGACAAACCCTCTCACATAATGTCTTTGTAGTTAACCTTAAACAGAGGACCTCAACCATGAGTGCATTACCCAATCACAGGTTACCGGGCTGGCAAACCCTCTCACATAATGTCTTTGAAGTTGGACTTAAACAGAGGACCTCAGTCATGAGTGCATTACCCAATCACAGGTCACCAGGCTGGCAAACCCTCTCACATAATGTCTTTGTAGTTAACCTTAAACAGAGGACCTCAACCATGAATGCATTACCCAATCACAGGTTACCAGGCTGGCAAACCTTCTCACATAATGTCTTCGAAGTTGGACTTAAACAGAGGACCTCAACCATGAGTGCATTACCCAATCACAGGTCACCAGGCTGGCAAACCCTCTCACATAATCACATAATGACTTTGTAGTTAACCTTAAACAGAGGACCTCACCCATGAGTGCATTACCCTATCACAGGTCACCAGGCTGGCAAACTCTCTCACATAATGACTTTGTAGTTAACCTTAAACAGAGGACCTCAGCCATGTGTGCATTACCCAATCACAGGTCACCAGGCTGGCAAACCCTCTCACATAATGTCTTTGTAGTTAACCTTAAACAGAGGACCTCAACCATGAATGCATTACCCAATCACAGGTCACCAGGCTGGCAAACCCTCTCACATAATGTCTTTGTAGTTAACCTTAAACAGAGGACCTCAACCATGAATGCATTACCCAATCACAGGTTACCAGGCTGGCAAACCCTCTCACATAATGTCTTTGAAGTTGGACTTAAACAGAGGACCTCAACCATGAGTGCATTACCCAATCACAGGTCACCAGGCTGGCAAACCATCTCACATAATGACTTTGTAGTTAACCTTAAACAGAGGACCTCACCCATGAGTGCATTACCCAATCACAGGTCACCAGGCTGGCAAACTCTCTCACATAATGACTTTGTAGTTAACCTTAAACAGAGGACCTCAGCTATGTGTGCATTACCCAATCACAGGTCACCAGGCTGGCAAACCCTCTCACATAATGTCTTTGTAGTTAATCTTAAACAGAGGACCTCAACCATGAATGCATTACCCAATCACAGGTTACCAGGCTGGCAAACCCTCTCACATAATGTCTTTGAAGTTGGACTTAAACAGAGGACCTCAACCATGAGTGCATTACCCAATCACAGGTCACCAGGCTGGCAAACCCTCTCACATAATGTCTTTGTAGTTAACCTTAAACAGAGGACCTCAACCATGAATGCATTACCCAATCACAGGTTACCAGGCTGGCAAACCCTCTCACATAATGTCTTTGAAGTTGGATTAAACAGAGGACCTCAACCATGAGTGCATTACCCAATCACAGGTCACCAGGCTGGCAAACCCTCTCACATAATGTCTTTGAAGTTGGACTTAAACAGAGGACCTCAGCCATGAGTGCATTATCAAATCACAGGTCACCAGGCTGACAAACCCTCTCACATAATGTCTTTGTAGTTAACCTTAAACAGAGGACCTCAACCATGAGTGCATTACCCAATCACAGGTTACCAGGCTGGCAAACCCTCTCACATAATGTCTTTGAAGTTGGACTTAAACAGAGGACCTCAGCCATGAGTGCATTACCCAATCACAGGTCACCAGGCTGGCAAACCCTCTCACATAATGTCTTTGTAGTTAACCTTAAACAGAGGACCTCAGCCATGAGTGCATTATCCAATCACAGGTCACCAGGCTGGCAAACCCTCTCACATAATGTCTTTGAAGTTGGACTTAAACAGAAGACCTCAGACATGAGTGCATTACCCAATCACAGGTCACCAGGCTGGCAAACCCTCTCACATAATGTCTTTGAAGTTGGACTTAAACAGAAGACCTCAGCCATGAGTGCATTACCCAATCACAGGTCACCAGGCTGGCAAACCCTCTCACATAATGTCTTTGAAGTTGGACTTAAACAGAAGACCTCAGCCATGAGTGCATTACCCAATCACAGGTCACCAGGCTGGCAAACCCTCTCACATAATGTCTTTGAAGTTGGACTTAAACAGAGGACCTCAGCCATGAGTGCATTACCCAATCACAGGTCACCAGGCTGTCAAACTCTCTCACATAATGTCTTTGAAGTTGGACTTAAACAGAGGACCTCAGCCATGAGTGCATTATCCAATCACAGGTCACCAGGCTGGCAAACCCTCTCACATAATGTCTTTGTAGTTAACCTTAAACAGAGGACCTCAGCCATGAGTGCATTATCCAATCACAGGTCACCAGGCTGGCAAACCCTCTCACATAATGTCTTTGTAGTTAACCTTAAACAGAGGACCTCAGCCATGAGTGCATTACCCAATCACAGGTCACCAGGCTGGCAAACCCTCTCGCATAATGACTTTGTAGTTAACCTTAAACAGAGGACCTCAGCCATGAGTGCATTATCCAATCACAGGTCACCAGGCTGACAAACCTTCTCACATAATGTCTTTGTAGTTAACCTTAAACAGAGGACCTCAACCATGAGTGCATTACCCAATCACAGGTCACCAGGCTGGCAGACCCTCTCACATAATGTCTTTGTAGTTAACCTTAAACAGAGGACCTCAGCCATGAGTGCATTACCCAATCACAGGTCACCAGGCTGGCAAACCCTCTCGCATAATGACTTTGTAGTTAACCTTAAACAGAGGACCTCAGCCATGAGTGCATTATCCAATCACAGGTCACCAGGCTGACAAACCCTCTCACATAATGTCTTTGTAGTTAACCTTAAACAGAGGACCTCAACCATGAGTACATTACCCAATCACAGGTCACCAGGCTGGCAGACCCTCTCACATAATGTCTTTGTAGTTAACCTTAAACAGAGGACCTCAGCCATGAGTGCATTACCCAATCACAGGTCACCAGGCTGACAAACCCTCTCACATAATGTCTTTGTAGTTAACCTTAAACAGAGGACCTCAACCATGAGTGCATTACCCAATCACAGGTTACCAGGCTGGCAAACCCTCTCACATAATGTCATTGAAGTTGGACTGAAACAGAGGACGTCAGCCATGAGTGCATTACCCAATCACAGGTCACCAGGCTGACAAACCCTCTCACATAATGTCTTTGTAGTTAACCTTAAACAGAGGACCTCAGCCATGAGTGCATTATCCAAACACAGGTCACCAGGCTGGCAAACCCTCTCACATAATGTCTTTGAAGTTAGACTTAAACAGAGGACCTCAGACATGAGTGCATTATCCAAACACAGGTCACCAGGCTGGCAAACCCTATCACATAATGTCTTTGAAGTTTGGCTTAAACAGAGGACCTCAGCCGTGAGTATATTACCCAATCACAGGTCACCAGGCTGGCAAACCCTCTCACATAGTGTCTTTGTTGTTAACCTTAAACAGAGGACATAAGCCATGAGTGCATTACCCAATCACAGGTCACCAGGCTGGCAAACCCTCTCGCATAATGTCTTTGTAGTTAACCTTAAACAGAGGACCTAAGCCATGAGTGCATTACCAAATCACAGGTCACCAGGCTGGCAAACCCTCTCGCATAATGTCTTTGCAGTTAACCTTAAACAGAGGACCTCAGCCATGAGTGCATTACCCAATCACAGGTCACCAGGCTGGCAAACCCTCTTGCATAATGTCTTTGTAGTTAACCTTAAACAGAGGACCTCAGCCATGAGTGCATTACCCAATCACAGGTTACCAGGCTGGCAAACCTTATCACATAATGTCTTTGTAGTTAACCTTAAACAGAGGACCTCAGCCATGAGTGCATTACCCAATCACAGGTCACCAGGCTGACAAACCCTCTCACATAATGTCTTTGCAGTTAACCTTAAACAGAAGACCTCAGCCATGAGTGCATTACCCAATCACAGGTCACCAGGCTTGCAAACCCTCTCACATAATGTCTTTGTAGTTAACCTTAAACACAGGACCTCAGCCATGAGTGCATTACCCAATCACAGGTCACCAGGCTGACAAACCCTCTCACATAAAGTCTTTGTATTTGACCTTAAACAGAGGACCTCAGCCATGAGTGCATTACCCAATCACAGGTCACCAGGCTGGCAAACCCTCTCACATAATGTCTTTGTAGTTAACCTTAAACAGAAGACCTCAGCCATGAGTGCATTACCCAATCACAGGTCACCAGGGTGGCAAACCCTATCACATAAAGTCTTTGTAGTTAACCTTAAACAGAAGACCTCAGCCATGAGTGCATTACCCAATCACAGGTCACCAGGCTGGCAAACCCTCTCACATAAAGTCTTTGTAGTTAACCTTAAACAGAGGACCTCAGCCACGAGTGCATTACCCAATCACAGGTCACCAGGCTGGCAAACCCTCTCACATAATGTCATTGTAGTTAACCTTAAACAGAGGACCTTAGCCATGAGTGCATTACCCAATCACAGGTCACCAGGCTGACAAACCCTCTCACATAATGTCTTTGTAGTTTGGCTTAAACAGAGGACCTCACCCATGAGTGCATTACCTAATCACAGGTCACTAGGCTGGCAACCCCTCTCACATAATGTCTTTGTAGTTAACCTTAAACAGAGGACCTCAGCCATGAGTGCATTATCCAATCACAGGTCACCAGGCTGGCAAACCCTCTCACATAATGTCTTTGTAGTTAACCTTAAACAGAGAACCTTAGCCATGAGTGCATTATCCAATCACAGGTCACCAGGCTGGCAGACCCTCTCACATAATGTCTTTGTAGTTAACCTTAAACAGAGGACCTCAGCCATCACAGGTCACCAGGCTGGCAGACCCTCTCACATAATGGCTTTGTAGTTAACCTTAAACAGAGGACCTTAGCCATGAGTGCATTACCCAATCACAGGTCACCAGGCTGACAAACCCTCTCACATAATGTCTTTGTAGTTAACTTTAAACAGAGGACCTCAGCCAAGAGTGCATTGCCCAATCACAGGTCACTAGGCTGGCAACCCCTCTCACATAATGTCTTTGTAGTTAACCTTAAACAGAGGACCTCAGCCATGAGTGCATTATCCAATCACAGGTCACCAGGCTGGCAGACCCTCTCACATAATGTCTCTGTAGTTAACCTTAAACAGAGGACCTCAGCCATGAGTGCATTATCCAATCACAGGTCACCAGGCTGGCAAACCCTCTCACATAATGTCTTTGTAGTTAACCTTAAACAGAGGACCTCAGCCATGAGTGCATTACCCAATCACAGGTCACCAGGCTGGCAGACCCTCTCACATAATGTCTTTGTAGTTAACCTTAAACAGAGGACCTCAGCTATGTGTGCATTACCCAATCACAGGTCACCAGGCTGGCAAACCCTCTCACATAATGTCTTTGTAGTTAACCTTAAACAGAGGACCTCAGCCATGAGTGCATTATCCAATCACAGGTCACCAGGCTGGCAGACCCTCTCACATAATGTCTCTGTAGTTAACCTTAAACAGAGGACCTCAGCCATGAGTGCATTATCCAATCACAGGTCACCAGGCTGACAGACCCTCTCACATAATGTCTCTGTAGTTAACCTTAAACAGAGGACCTCAGCCATGAGTGCATTATCCAATCACAGGTCACCAGGCTGGCAGACCCTCTCACATAATGTCTTTGTAGTTAACCTTAAACAGAGGACCTCAGCTATGTGTGCATTACCCAATCACAGGTCACCAAGCTGGCAGACCCTCTCACATAATGTCTTTGTAGTTAACCTTAAACACAGGACCTCAGCCATGAGTGCATTATCCAATCACAGGTCACCAGGCTGACAAACCCTCTCACATAATGTCTTTGTAGTTAACCTTAAACAGAGGACCTCAGCCATGAGTGCATTACCCAATCACAGGTCACCAGGGTGGCAAACCCTATCACATAAAGTCTTTGTAGTTAACCTTAAACAGAAGACCTCAGCCATGAGTGCATTACCCAATCACAGGTCACCAGGCTGGCAAACCCTCTCACATAATGTCTTTGTAGTTAACCTTAAACAGAGGACCTCAGCCACGAGTGCATTACCCAATCACAGGTCACCAGGCTGGCAAACCCTCTCACATAATGTCATTGTAGTTAACCTTAAACAGAGGACCTTAGCCATGAGTGCATTACCCAATCACAGGTCACCAGGCTGACAAACCCTCTCACATAATGTCTTTGTAGTTTGGCTTAAACAGAGGACCTCACCCATGAGTGCATTACCTAATCACAGGTCACTAGGCTGGCAACCCCTCTCACATAATGTCTTTGTAGTTAACCTTAAACAGAGGACCTCAGCCATGAGTGCATTATCCAATCACAGGTCACCAGGCTGGCAAACCCTCTCACATAATGTCTTTGTAGTTAACCTTAAACAGAGAACCTTAGTCATGAGTGCATTATCCAATCACAGGTCACCAGGCTGGCAGACCCTCTCACATAATGTCTTTGTAGTTAACCTTAAACAGAGGACCTCAGCCATCACAGGTCACCAGGCTGGCAGACCCTCTCACATAATGGCTTTGTAGTTAACCTTAAACAGAGGACCTCAGCCATGAGTGCATTACCCAATCACAGGTCACCAGGCTTGCAAACCCTCTCACATAATGTCTTTGTAGTTAACTTTAAACAGAGGACCGTCAGCCATGAGTGCATTACCCAATCACAGGTCACTAGGCTGGCAGACCCTCTCACATAATGTCTTTGTAGTTAACCTTAGACAGAGGACCTCAGCCATGAGTGCATTATCAAATCACAGGTCACCAGGCTGGCAGACCCTCTCACATAATGTCTCTGTAGTTAACCTTAAACAGAGGACCTCAGCCATGAGTGCATTATCCAATCACAGGTCACCAGGCTGGCAAACCCTCTCACATAATGTCTCTGTAGTTAACCTTAACAGAGGACCTCAGCCATGAGTGCATTATCCAATCACAGGTCACCAGGCTGGCAGACCCTCTCACATAATGTCTTTGTAGTTAACCTTAAACAGAGGACCTCAGCTATGTGTGCATTACCCAATCACAGGTCACCAGGCTGGCAAACCCTCTCACATAATGTATTTGTAGTTAACCTTAAACAGAGGACCTCAGCCATGAGTGCATTATCCAATCACAGGTCACCAGGCTGGCAGACCCTCTCACATAATGTCTCTGTAGTTAACCTTAAACAGAGGACCTCAGCCATGAGTGCATTACCCAATCACAGGTCACCAGGCTGGCAAACCCTCTCACATAATGTCTTTGTAGTTAACCTTAAACAGAGGACCTCAGCCATGAGTGCATTATCCAATCACAGGTCACCAGGCTGGCAGACCCTCTCACATAATGTCTCTGTAGTTAACCTTAAACAGAGGACCTCAGCCATGAGTGCATTATCCAATCACAGGTCACCAGGCTGGCAAACCCTCTCACATAATGTCTTTGTAGATAACCTTAAACAGAGGACCTCAGCCATGAGTATATTACCCAATCACAGGTCACCAGGCTGGCAAACCCTCTCACATAAAGTCTTTGTAGTTAACCTTAAACAGAGGACCTCAACCATGAGTGCATTACCCAATCACAGGTCACCAGGCTGGCAAACCCTCTCACATAATGTCTTTGTAGTTAACCTTAAACAGAGGACCTCAGCCATGTGTGCATTACCCAATCACAGGTCACCAGGCTGGCAAACCCTCTCACATAATGTCTTTGTAGTTAACCTTAACCAGAGGACCTCAGCCACGAGTGCATCATCCAATCACAGGTCACCAGGCTGGCAAACCCTCTCACATAATGTCATGGTAGTTAACCTTAAACAGAGGACCTCAGCCATGTGTGCATCATCCAATCACAGGTCACCAGGCTGACAACCCCTCTCACATAATGTCTTTGTAGTTAACCTTAAACAGAGGACCTCAGCCATGAGTGGCAAGTGATTTCGAGAAAGCATTTCTGGCAAATCGGGGATATGGAACACCATATTAGTATGCATGGGTTATTATGCTTTGAATATGGTTTCAATATTGAAAGAGACCTGAACCCCATCTGTCTGTTTTAGTGAAAATTAAGAATTACTCCACAGGCACCATGTTGAGATTTGTGTATATGTTGAAAGGACATCAGACAATGTTTAATTTTTATTAACTTATGTTCCTGCATCAAATGCAAAAAACATTATTGGCATTAAAATTATACTTGATTATGTAATATAATAATTAAGTGTTGGTTATAAAATATTTGTTAAATGCAGTTATAAAGAATATAGCAGTACAAAATCAGATTTTGTTCTTTATATTTTAACAATCCACTATGAGTTCTGACTGTGACGTGTATACATATACAAAGTGTTTTGCAGTGTAATATTTTATTATAAAAGATTTGACCAAGAGAAAAAAACATGGCATGTGTAATATCCAGCATCTGTTGATCAGTCAGTCTATCAGTAAATTTCTGCTTGTGACTACTCCACCACTTTGGAAACTACTGCATATAGTTAGTTTATCATAAAACTACACAAATGTTGCATTAGATATCTTGTTAATCAACAAAATTTGAATTTAGATCAATCTGAAACTTGTAATTTGTAACTGTACTATAGTCAAAGGAAACAACTCTAGTTCAAAAAGATGCAAAAAGTATCACTGAAACATAAATTTTATCTGCCATTTATCTGCACAATATTGATTGATTATTTAGCAGTCATTTTTATGCCATCAACATCTAACAGACGATCAGTTAACATAACCACTGTTTCATGAAAGGTTAACCAGTACTCCAGCCCATCCCATCTCCGCAAGTAACTGATAACTTTCCCACTTGAATCAGCAGGGATAGACAAATGATAATGAGACAGCAATGTTGTATATCATTCATCAAGGAAAATGTTGCCGGCAGGGGATTCAAACTCCCAACCCTGGATTGATTGTCTGACGCGTTACTGGCAGAGCTAATTGGGGCCGAAAATTCTGAAATTATAATACTGCCAGTTATACATACATTACTTAATATTATTTTGGATAATGTATCCATCTCAGAGTCTTCAAGTGTAAAGGCATTATTTTACCAATTAACAAAAGGAAAGGAGATATTCATCACCCAGATAATTATAGAGGTATAACTAGGTTAAACTGCTTTGGTAAACTGTTACAAGTGTAAGAAATAGACGCCATAATAATATTTAGAGACACATGGTTTATGTTGTGAAGAACAAGCAGGTTTTCGAAAGAATTTTTGGAAGAATTACAGTACTGGTGACCATATTTTTTTATTGAAATTATTGATCATTTAATCGATTATTTTATTTAATCAAAAGTGTCAGTAATAATATATGACGTAACATCGCATTATCATTCATTTCTTACTGCTGATCCATGTCATGGCATGAGACAAATACATGGAAACGGAAAACATGTGCTGACAGAAAATTGGTGGAAAGGGAGTTCAACCATTAAACATTCACTGTCTCTATTTCAATTTCACTATCTTACTGTCACTATATCACAGTCACTATTTCATTGTCATTATTTCTCACTGACTTCTCTTACTTTCATTATTTTACTGATACTATATCACATTCACTATATCACAGTCAAGATCTTGTTTTTCTCTATCTGACTGTCGCTATATCATCGTCAGTATCTAACTCTTACTATAACAAAGTCACTATCTCCACACCAATATCTCACTTTCACTCTTTCACTTTCTTTGTTCACTGTCATTGTTACTATCTCACTGTTACTATCGCACCGTCACTGTCTAACTATTACTACATAACTATCTCTATCTTACTGTCTCCATATCATTCTCACTGTCATTATCTCAGTATCACTGTCTCGGCAGTCACTATCTCACTTCTACTGTCACTATCTCATTATCTTAGTGTTTCTATCGCAATTGTCATTATCTTATCTTAACTATCTCACCATTACTATATTATTGTCATATTTCACCGTCAGTATCTTACTGGCTCTATATCATTGTCACTGTCACTATCTCAATGTTACTATCTAACTGTCACTATCTTACTGTCATTATCTCACAGTCAGTATATCATTGTCACTATCTCACCATTCACTATCTTACTGTAATTATATCATCGTCACTTTCTCATTGTTACTATAGTATTATATTACTGTCATTACATTACTGTCACTGTCTCACTGCCACTATTAAATTTTACTATATCACAGTCACTATCTCATATCGCACGGTCAATATATCACAGTCACTATTGCACAGTCACTATCTCATAGTGGCTATCTCACAGTCACTATATCATTGTCACTATTTCACTGTCATAATTTCTACTACTCTTACTGTCATTAGTTTACTGGTACTATATCACATTCACCTATCTCACATGTCACTATCTCAATGTCACTAACTCTTACTATATCACATTCACTATCTCAGTGTCATTATTTCTACTACTGTTACTGACTATTAGTTTACTGGTACTATATCACATTCACTATCTCAATGTCACTTACTAACTCTTACTTTATCACAGTCACTATCTCATTTTCTCTATCTCACTGTCGCTATCTGATCGTCACTATCTAACTCTTACGATAGCGATGTCACCATCTCACAGTCACAATCTCAATGTCACTATCTAAAGCTTACTTTATTCGCAGTCACTATCTCACTCATTATCTCACCATCACTATATCATCGTCACTATCTCACCATCACTAGCTCACTGTTATAACTACCACTATCTCACTGTCACTATATCACTTTCACTCTTTCACTTTCACTATCTCACTGTCTCCATATCATTTTCACTGTCATTATCTCACTAACACTGTTTCATCGTCACTATCTCACTTCTACTATCTTACTGTCATGATAATCTTACTGTCATTAACGCATTGTCATTATCTTAGTGTCTTTATCTCATTGTCTTTATCTTATTGTCACTATCTCACCATCACTATATCATTGTCATATCTCATTGTCGCTATCTCATTATCACTATCTCACAGTCACTATCACAATTTTACCATCTAACTGTCACTCTTACTATACCGCAGTCACTATCTCACAGTCATTATCTCACTGTCACTATCTTACCATCACTATCTCACTCTTACTATCTCACAGTCATTATCTCACTGTCACTATCTTACAGTCACTATCTCACTCTTACTATACCACAGTCATTATCTCACTGTCACCATCTTACCGTCACTATCTCACTCTTACTATACCACAGTCACTATCTCACAGTCATTATCTCACTGTCACTATCTTACAGTCACTATCTTACTGTTACTATCTTACTGTCACTATCTTACCGTCACTATCTCACTCTCACTATATAACAGTCACTGTAAATTAGCTAAAGGTATAACTTTGTTAATAACATAGGTAGCTTGTGTTGCTCGCATCATATCATATATTCGTGAATAAAGACATGAAGGTCCTTTCTAACCACAAAAAAACGGTAGTATGATGAAAAACTGACTAAAAGTACACTTGTCCATTGAGTGACGACTAACTCGCTGACTGATTGGCAGACTGGGAATCAGACGGACAGTTTGAAAAACGTGTAGAAAGACGAACATTAAAAAAACTTAAGTCACTTCCCCAAACAGTTTAAAAGGACACAAATATAAAACATGCCATTTTTTTAAAGTTGACGTGAAGCCCAATCAAGAAGGAAATAAACAACACACATACACGTTCGGTAATATGAAGACGCGATTACATTGTCGGGCTGGAGGTTTTATATATTTAATGTGTAATTGAGCCTTGATGAGCCTTGTAATAAACCACACAGCGATGTAAAAATATTTGAATGTTTAACTGAGTTTCATATACATCGAATATCATATTGATATTAATTGTATATTGTTTATACCAAGTTAAGGCAGGTTATCGTTTTAACCTTTGTTATTGCATCATGCACTCTGCTAAAATTACATTCACCACATATCATACATAATTCAATGACCATGTAACTATACTTTTATTAAAGATAGCATTTATATAAAAGGTGAGGGTAAAGTTCTCTGTCCAGTGGTAGAGCAGCGGAAGAGGGGGTTCGTCGGTTCGATCCTTCGACACGGCTAATTGTGGGTGTCCTTGAGCAAGACATGTTACCCGCATATGTCTAGTACTTGGTTTACCCAGGAAGGCGTCTAATGTGTATGAACTTGTTTTTTAATTGATGTAAAAAAAGATATTTGTTTGAATCAGCTAAAAGTGTCTGGGTAAAAAGAACACGAATGTTGATAATTGAGGGCATATAAATCAAGAGCCCATGATAAGCGTTCAATGGTTCCATTCCATTTATCCATTCCTATATTAGCATCACGGTTAATTTAGTAACTACTTCATATGAAATTATTTATTCGTTTTTATACGAATTATTGTAACATATAATGCCATCATAGCTTTAAATGTAAATCGCTTGTATACCCATTGCTACAGTGTCAGAAGTGTGAAAGTAATATTGCAATATATACTTTTCCCAGTCAAATGCAATTCAGAGAGAGAGAGAGAGAGAGAGAGAGACAGACAGAGAGAGACAGAGAGAGAGAGAGAGGGGGGATTTCTAAATTTTAACACGTTGCAGTGTGTTTTCTATCAGATTATATATATTTGGAGGCCATTTTAGCCCTTATACTAGTTATAATGTTAAAACAGTCAATGTAATGTACGCAACAATTATGATGCTAAACAAGTCAATGTGATGTACGCACCTAATTATGATGCTAAAGAAGTCAATGTGATGTACGCACCTAATTATGATGCTAAACAAGTCAGTGCACAGAAGCATACTTTTTGAAAACAAAGCTTGAAAGTTCCAAATCTCATCGAAAAATATGAAATTGCTGGACTGCACTCGAATGTTTATAAATCGAAATAACTCTTTATATATACTTAAGATTAAACGTTCAACACGAAAACTGGAGACATTAAATTTGCTTTGGCTCAACCGTGTCTTTTAAAACCAAAGCAACAGGCATAAAATAAGCATGCAAATCAATGAGATACAGATTAAGATACAGGGAAAAGCTTATATTGTCTGTAGACCCGATAGCACTCCCATATTTTTCTTTGAATTTTTACCAAACTTGCACAGCAATCATATAACCACACGATCTCGGATGAGTTCTTGAACCAGCATGATACAAATGATACAGCATGCCCCACCACAGAACTTGTAAGCACATTTCAAAAGGAAACTTTAAAAAAAACATTTTCTCTGAAAGTTCAAGACATAGATCTTAGATATTCTACATGTAGCACAGTATTAGTGACTTAGTAGATATGTCACAGACTGTATAGAGGACACTTAAAAGGGTTATTGAAGGCAGGTCCCCGTGGACAAATTTTGAGCTGCCACAGGTGTCCTTGTTTTACATAGAGTTATCTGTGAACAAGTTAAAGTTTTCACATAGGCACGATAGCACAATTTCTTCATTGAATTTTAACCAGTGTGATTCGACCACAAATGCCTCCGCCACCAGACTTATGACATTGAAATTAATTGTATGCCTGTGAAAACTGATCGATAGAGAGAACTAGTGGTCAAAGGGAGAACACTCAATTTATATTATATTTGTTTGAGTTACAAGGGTTGTTTTTCTTATTGAATATTGAGGGAGTTCTTGAAGCAGCGTGATATCAATTTTAAGCTTCCTTAATGAAATTTAAATATTTTCCAGCTAATATTTTCTTGGCAAGAGAATTAATGGTCAAAGGGAAATAACTCGATTTATTATTTTATTTGTTTGGGTGGTACGAGTTCTCTTTCTTATTAAATAATTTGGTAGTTTAGAGTTCTTCCCCTTCCTGTCGGATACGCGAACAGAAATTATATAAGAATTTGCTCATTTAATAAAGCACGTTTGTGGTGTTAGGAACATTAAATCATTAATGAAATATTCATAAAGCATTAATCAATCTGAAATACATAAATGTCGGCATAATAAAGACAATATTTTGTTATTTGAAAATAAAATCGCAATTTCAATCGCACTTTCTCAACCACATCCGGCATCATTTGGGATAACAGAAATCATCGAAGTATTCCAAATGTCACATTTTTGTGAAGTCTGGTTCCCGGATTGAGGTTAGGCAGGAAATCAGAGTAATTGTAATGTCAAAGGGAGATAATTAATTCTAATAAGCTTAGTCTCCCTTTGACCATTACTGAAATTAAATCGAAATCGCTCGGCACACTTAGTTGTTGAAGGGAGACAACTCAAATGATATTATATAGTCTATTGGTTGTACGAGTAGTCTTTCTTTTTTCTCTTTTACTATTTTATTTTTCATTAGGCACATACATTACATTGTCCAAAACATAATAGAAGAAGATTACAGTAAACTCTTATACTATTTTGACATGTTGAGATTTACAACTTTTATATTAACAAGTACATTCAGACTATATTTTTATATTCTTACAATGAATATTTAAACTGTTATAATAATAATAATAATGAAATTTCTTTCTAAATAATAAGTTATTAAAAAAAACCCGCAAAATATCAACAACAAACAAACAACATAGTAATTATTTGTTTGTTTTGCATTCTACTTATATATTTACTTTCTTTTAATGAGACAATGCCACAATGTTTTAAATAAAGGATACATATTTTTATGTATAAAATGAAAAATAAGTACGCTTTCTTATTGAATAAATTTTAGTGTCAGAGTACATCCCCTTGGATATAACTCTCCCCTTTGGAAAACTCGTTAGTTTAAAAATAATAGCGCGTGAAAAAAGATATCATTATTTTCTTTTATAACTATATCACCAATATTGTAACAGCACAGTAAACCTGGTGCATGTATATATAACATGATAATATTTCATTATGGAGTATTCAAACACGGACATTCCTCGTATTTTATATTGTTTCACTCGCAACATTGTGTGCAGCCGCGGACTTTGCGAGAGACCACGTTGACGTGTGACTTCCGGACATTTAACAACACAACAAGCACACCAGGTAGACACACTTTATCGCAAACATTTGTAATTCAGCAACTGTCTATGGTCTCTCGTTATGACTAAGGTTCTCGGGTTACATGCATGAAGATGTAGAAAAGGTTGTTGAAATTGAGTTGTTTACTGGTCATACCTAATACTGCGAGTTGAAAAAAAATTCAACCATGTGTAAGATTGGCATTAGTAAATAACAGTAATAAGGTTACACAAGTGTGCTGTGTAAACAACAGTTGCCGATACGAAATGCAAATAAATGCTGACGCTAACGGAAGTTGGAGCTTTGCGCATGTCTTTCCAGATTGTTATTAAACGGGCATTCGCAGTAATAGGTATACAAGGGATATATGTTGCTAGCTAACATCGACCTAGTGTCAGAGGACCATTTCAGAAAGGGATATAGCGGCTTTTCATTTGAATCTTTTTGGCCAATCTTGATTTGGTAATATGGATTATTCTCTTCCTCATATTTGAATTAAAAACTACTGTGGTTTTGGATTAAAAGCACCTTTTCAGTAAAATATGGGTGGTGTTTATGAGCAAGAAATTTGGTCTAAACATGCTTAGTACTAGTTTCATTTAATCGCCATTATAAGGATGATAAAAAAAAATCAAATGTTTGTAAACATGCTTTGATCAGTGATTTATTTACAAATTCCAATGTACGGGTACCAGGACTCGCTGGACTACAAATCTGTGAGTCCCAAAAATGAAAGTGTGAGTCTCATTTTTTCGAGACATTTTAACTAAATCATTATAATTTCAAATGATGCAACATGTGAAAATGAAGATACTTCACCATTGTACTGTGTGAACCTTTAGCTGTGCACTATTTAAACAACCACAAATGAGAATTAAACAACAGTAAACATTGAATAGAAAAGTTAAAAACATTAAGAAAAACACTTGTGCAGCTTAGTCATACCATTGTGTCTGCGGCATGATACTCCAGTGTGACAGTGCTCAGAATACTGTCTCAAGTAGACACCGTCGTGATATGACTTGAAAAATTGTTGAAAGCGATGCTAAACAGCATACAACAACAACAACATAGTCTGTCAAAAAACAAACAGTGTTTGTTGATATGGTTCACATAACATTACACACTGTATCTCCTTTATTGACAGTGGGGTAGGTGACCCTAAAATGATGTGCAAGCCCATAGGATTCTTAGAAGGGTTGGGGGAGGGGTCTGGGAGACATGCCCTTCTCCCCATCATGAAAACTCAGGATGCATTTCTTGCGTTCTGATAGCATTTCCAGGAGATATGCATTTTCAGAAAAATATGCAAGCCCAGGCGTTGTTGGGTAAAGGCAGCTATGCCGCTGATTGAAATGTTTATCATAATTATAAAACCATTTTGATTAAGTGAAACTATAAAACAAGAAGTATTCAAGGTCGGCAAACAGCTTGCATATTTACAACTCGCAACGGTAACAGAGACCGTCTGATGACATTGATTATGCTACATGCGCGCGCATCATAGTTTAGAAAGTGGTGCAGTAGTAACCTGATGCTCTTGAAATTCATCTGATGATGCACACGCACTAGTATTTACAAAGCAGTGTACAAGAAACACAATGGGTCAGGGAATTAAAATGTCTGTATTTGAGATAATCAGGACGTATTGGCTGCGATTTTTTCTGCGTCCAGCGGATGCATATATTTCAGAATTGTGCATCTGCCTCAAGATTTGTGCGTATAGGACGCAGGGGTAAATAAAACACTGTTTGATATGCACTAGCTTAGTACCTGTTCTGCCTGTGCAGTTTTGTGTTTTGTCAAAGTTGTTAGAACTGGTTTCACAATCAATGTAAAATAACTATTTAGCGTATTGTAAGAATTTGTTTCACAAACAGTGAATCAGTGTAAAATAGATAAGTATAATCCATTATTTTGTAAATCTAAGGGCAGACCGTAGGTCCAGATTCCATGTCATCCCTTTACATCCTTATATTACATTGATGTAAGTGTTTTATGTGATGAAAATGTATTGTGGGAAATAAAGGAGTGAAACTTGATTTTATTTATAAAACAGATTCATGATGGAGAGGTGTAAACAATCACTACCAATTGCTATTGACCGGGACAAATAGAACCATCTTGTATAATGGAGTCCATGCCATGATATCATTTTTGCTGACCTATTTTGATCGTCCATCCACGGTCACCAAATGTAGATTTCAGAGTTATGGAAAACATGCAGTCACAGGTAACGTTAATTATGACAAAACCTATTTATTTCTAAAACTAATTTTACTCATTGATTCAGGGCGAAAGTAACTTGTCCTACTTTTCCAAGGTCTTAATAGAAGAATCGGAATGCTTGCATCTGTCTACTAAATGTAGATAAAAAAGCATGCGAACAATTAATAATTTGGCAAGTTGATGATCCAAATTTCGCAGGCAACAAATTTCATTTACATAGAATGTAAGGTGCATGTAACCTTTGATGTTTTATAAATTTTTTAACATGCAAAATTATCTTGAAATTAAAATATTGCAGTTTGAAGTAAAAGTACTTTACTTGATTTTTTAGTTGCTGTATACACATTTTGTAATCATTAGTACTTCAACAATTTTAAACACAATTTGCTGGGAATGGTCTCGTTTTGCAGATAATTTGCAACAATTTCTGAGATGAATGGAAATAAGGCTATTTGAAAACGAGATTTTGCAACATTTTGCATGAATATGCTGTTTTTCCTTCTCTATATTAATCCTTGATATAATCAAAGAAATATGATATAGTTATTCATGAATATAACTTGTATATTTATTTGTGAAAATAGATTTATAGATTTATTCATGAATACAAATAGAAGTTTTATAGATTTATTCGTGAATATATGTAGTAGATTTAGATTTATTTACTCATCATAAGAGGATAGTTCTAGGTCTAGTCGGCCCGATGTCAGTATAATATGTCTGGGTTAGGGTACCATACCATGTGTCTGTGTTGTGATATGCCAGTGTGGCACTGCTCAGGATCTCATATAGGCAGCATCACAGAATGACTTAAAAATTGTGGAAAGGGTTATTAAACACCATACAACAAAATCAACCAATAAAACTGAATGACATACATAATCTATAATGTGTGAAAAATTCCTATCCCATTAAAATAAAAAAAAAACCAACTTTACTCCAGGTGTTGGTATTGAGGAATTGCCCGAGGCTGCACAGGAGATCAAGGCGAAGTTGGCAGAGGAACAGAAGAAGGAGGAAGAGGCGGACAAGGGAAATGATAAGATCAGGTTTGTAGTGCTGTCACTGAAAATACAACGTTGGTGGGAAGGATCAGTGTGAGGTTAAGTTGTGCAAATCCCTTTTGTGTTCCGTTTTGCTTTTTGGTTTCATTGCAGTTGTTCTTGATCAATTCCAGTACAAAAACTGGAACATTATTAATAACATAGAATATTCTCACAATTGTATGAGGTGGAGTCAATAGTTTTTTCTGAAAAACGATTCTAGTTTAAAATATATTTTCTAGTTTAAAACTAGTTTTTTGGGGGGTTTTTTGTGGCTTGTTCTGCGGAAGATTGGTTTGGGTCACACTGAATAATATGCACATATGACAAAAGAACCAAAGTATGTTAGTTTAAGGAAGAAATCCAAGTAATTCAAATGGAAATTTAAGTTTATTATATTACACAAGTTTATTTGATCACCAATTTGTTAGGTCAAATAATTGCCTAATGGGAGGAACTCCTTGTTCTCATTTAAATATCTGTGAAATCACTAATTTTCATTGGGATTAAATTTTTTGGGACTTAATGTCGTTGGCAGCGCTAAGAAAACTGTCATAGACACCGTCATGATATAACTGAAAATTGTTGAAAGTGACGCCAAAGACTATACAACAACATCCTTCACAAACTGGATATGCCTGCCATGTGTTGAAAATTGTGTTAAACCCCAATAAAACAACAACAACAGAATATGTCTGCAATTACCAAGAGGATAGTTCCAGGTCTGATTGTCCATATAATGGGACTGGGTGGGTTATCATGAAAGAATCTGAAATCAACAAACACCTTCAACTTTGTAAATATGTTACAGCTAAATAGTAATTTAAAGTGTTTCATTGAAAGCCTACATCTGCCAGAAGATATGGGAGCTAGCTAATTTGTAACACTTTAAATATATTGTAGGTCTTTAGAATCAAATGTTCTAAATCAGCCAGAATATGTTGGGAGTTAGTACATTTGTAACACTGTAAATAAATTGTATGCCCTTCAGCACCAAATGTTCTAAATCAGCCAGAATATGTTGGGAGTAATTTTGCCTTTATTTTGACAGAAGCATTCTTTGGTCAAGGAGGTTCAGATTTGTAAAAATGACAGGGTTCCACTGTCTTAAGGGGTCAGGAGGGGCCCCAAAAGGGTAAAAATTGGGAATTGCAAAAATCGTTTTCTTCAGAACCGGTCAGTCAGAGTTGTTCATATTTTGCATAAATTATCCCTATGTGTAGGGGTTTGAATGAAGATAAGAATTAAGGGGCTAAAATTTATAGGGGCCCTGTAAGAATTTTACATAGAGATACTATGAGAAAACAGAAAATTCTCATTTTTTTATCCATTTGGGCAAAATTATTATTCAATTTGAGTTTTGAAGCATCATCTGCTCATAGGAAATAAGATTTGGTCTTATACCGGTAAGGAGAATTGACTTTCCATAAGGGGCCAGGTTGGGTCAAAAAAGGGTTAAAATAGAAAAAATTTCAAAAATCTTCTTCTCAACAACCGGTCATTCAAATTAGTTCATATTTGATATAGAATATCCCAATGAGTATAGGTATAAATTTTGTACAAATCAAGGGGCTTGTATTTATAGGGGCCCTATAAGGGGAGTTATATATAGGAATACTATGGGAAAACAGAAATTTATTTTTTTCATCTGTTTGGGCAAAATTATTTTTCAGTTTGAGTTCTTGTCATAGAAAATAAGATAAGGTTCAGTAAGAAGAATTAATTTTCCATAAGGGGCCAGGGTGGGTCAAAAAAGGGTTAAAATATAACATTTGATCAGTCAGTCAAATTTGTTCATAATTGATATAGACTATCCCAATGAGTATGAGTTTAAAGTTTGTACAAATCGAGGTTCTTGTGTATATAAGGCCTTGTAAGGGAACATTGAATTTTATAAAGGAATACTATGGGAAAACAGAAAGTTCTAAGTCTTTCATCCGTTTATGATTCGTTTATGATTTTATTTTCATTCAATTTGAATTCTGAAGCATTTTCTAGTCAATAAATAAATAATAGTAGATAAGATTTTGTTCAATAAGAAAGATTAACTTTCCAAAAGGGGGAAAGTTGGGGGGTCACAAAATGGTTAAAATTTTCATAAATCTTATTTTTAACAACCAGTCAGTAAAATGTGTTCATATTTGATATAAATTATCCCTATGATAAAGAGTTTTAATTTTTTAAAAAAGCAAGCGGGCTGGGATGTATAGAGGCCCTGTAAGGGGACTTTGAGATTTATATAGGAATACTACGGGGGAAATTGAAATTCTCATTATTTTTGTCCATTTGTGTAAATATGTTTTCAGGTGATTGACTTGGTACATTGTATACATTATCAGCATTAAGTATAGATGTGTTTGGCACAAATTTAGTGATACTGACTTCATTCCAAGCAGAGTTACTGCCCTTGTTACCATATTGCAGAGCTCCAGATAATTTTTTAAGCCGATGAGTAATTACTCATCAAAATCAGAGTAGATGAGTATTCTTGAGTTTTTCAGAATAGTAATGAGTAATGCGCATATGATAAACAACCAAACCTGTGTTAAGTTGCAGTATACAATGGGTTTGTACTACAATGGCCCCTTAGAGCATGTGGTTTTTGAATACAGACCAAGTTTGGCTGTAAATATAAAACCAACATGTTTGGCTGCTTAACACAAGAGGCTGTGTAACAGAGGTTATTGCAAACTCCTGTTAAATTGCTTTAGCTGTTCAAATGGACATGAACTTTCCATTTTGCCTTTTATGTTACTGCTCAATCTTTGGATTTCTTACAGGCCATTGCTGAATAGTTAAATGATAGTTTAGATGTTAAAAAATAAATGGTTTACCAATGCTGTAGAAATATAGGAACAAGGCATTGTTCTGTGGCATAATTATATTGAATTATTAGTACACAAAATTAGCAAGTTTTCTGCTGCTTATTCGTTCTTGGCATATATGTCATAACTGACCAAAATGCAATCAGAATAAGTAAAAAAAATATAGTTTTAGCATACACACTGCACAATATGGAAGTCATTTAATGCAGTATGTGACATTACTTTTTATGAACATGGCCACAGGGTCATGAACTTTTCAATTGTTACTTAAATTTATCAAATTATGTTATCATTTTTTTAATAGCTTAATTTGCTTTCAAAATGAACATAATTTTCTAAAAGTTATTTTCTTTTTTCCATAACCTTTAAACATCCGTTAAAGAAAAATAAACGGCGCTGGGAAGACCGAAAAGGGCGATGTAGAAACAGACCAGCCGATGTTTAAACTTGTATAGAAAGTCGTGCATGCGCGTCTCGATACCTTACAAAACAAAGTAGGACATTCAAAATAAAATGTTTCTGAGAGTACAGGGCACTGTTTGGCCGATTTTGGGGCCGAATATCGGCCCAATTCCCCTCCTAAAATAATATGTTGTTTTCCCCTTTCTAAGAAAAGAAATCCCCTCGAAAACAAAAACAAAACCCGAAGGAAAATCATGAAGTAACTCGTCGGCCGGACATAAGAACGAATAGTTTTGAGTTCGAATCCAATAAAACATTCACGAGTCTTCTCCCTTGATTGATTGTCCAATGAATTTTCTCGTAACAAGTCGGTATGGATTCATGCTGATTTTTCGGATATTGCCCTTAGCAGGTGAAAAATGTCACATAATCAAATACAGTACCGGCGAAAAATAACATCGAAAACAGCAGATAATTGTAAAAAATAGACATCTTATTCAAACAGAAAAGTTAGCAAGCAAAACAAAATTTAGAAAACCCGGGGATCCATTCCACTACAAGCTTGCTAGAGCCTCAAAAATCCTCTGACATGCCATGTTCCGATTCCCAAAAACTTAAAGCCTTGTGGTCTGAAGCTGTGTCTAGTTCTGATTCTGATGGCGAATCTGACATTGTCCATGTTGATAAAAAACATCATGTATTAGTTCCTGATAATAGGTTATTTGACACAACTAGATATGAACTCTCTTTCAAGTGGTTGTATTATAGTGCCTCTAAGGAAGGTTACTGCTGCAAATATTGTGAATTTCTGTACAATAATACCAGGGTTTCAACTGGCCCCATTTTTTTTTTGGCCACCATAAAACGAAAAAAAAAAAAGTATGCATGGGGGAGGATTCGGGAGGGGGTTTCCCCCCTGTCGTCTGCAATTTTTTGTTTAGCTGTATTTATATACACTATTTTAAGCATATCTAGCACTTTTATGGTGTGTTATGTCTTTAACTGAATTTTGTGATTTTATAGTTTATTATAAAGAGTATGGATGAATTAAACAATTGTAAATAAATAAACAAAAACTGTAAAACATTTTCCATTCTTTTATTCTTATTATTTCTTCATTGTTCACATACAAAAATGATCAGCGGTTCACATGCCCAGATTTTTTTTACCAATACTCCTTGCGGTATAATATGAAATTTGTTAACATAGACTTAAATGTGTTAATTATATGTAGGGTTAGCCCCCCTTAACATTATGCATGTCTAAATCACAAGTTTTAGAGTTTGAATAAGACCGGGAGAAGTGAGAGAATTGCAGGAGAACTGACTATGTATCTATCAGAATGCCCAACTTATTATGTTGTATTTAATCTTTGTTCTTTATTGACTATCATTTCTGTTCTGTCGATTCAGTATATTTAAAACATTATTTTAAATATCTTTATCTTCTTTTCTTATTATTTGCTGTCATAACATACAGTAATGGCAATGTCAAGCCTACAAAGCTATTCAATCTATCCAAGAGAACTTGGCAATATGATAAATAAATGCAGTCTATGATAGTCTTCAAATATCTAGAAAGTGCAACTAGTCAACTATATTTCAAATATTAAAAAAAACCCCACATAATTGATCTTAATTGTTGTTTTCAATACTATATTTAAATCATGCCAAAGAAAATTATACGCTTAAACTACACAACCAAAAAACAATAAGTTTATTTTAATACCCCACCCACATTTGTCTTTACCGTAAACTCAATTTAAATATCAACTTTCACGTTTTACAGAATTTTTTTTATATACATACAGTTCCAATAATTGTAAATCTACGAAATATTTATAAAATTACCAAAACCTAACGCTGACATTTTACATAACGCGATCCATCGCAAATTATCTGCAAAAACCTAATCAGCTTTTAGAAATCGTTACCATTTTGGCAAAGGGAGATAATTTTATACTCTTCATACTGGAGAATTTGAGAGACACCCGCGAATTACGTCATCGTCTATTTTTTGTCTTTGCTCGGGTAGGTGGTAAGAAACGTGTACCTTGGTCGTAGATATCCGACCAATCAGAGCGGTTATTAAAAATAGGTTAATTTATATTCAAAGCTATCCGCCAATCACATTAGAGGAATAAAAATAGATAAATGAATATGCATGAGAGGTTTTCCAAAGTCGCATTATCGGGCATGCGGTATGATAAACACTGCGGGGGTCAATTGTTTATACCGATTAGTTACGGTCTACCTCAATGTTTTTTTTACCTGCATAATTAGTTTTGATTGACATATTAATAATAGAATCAAAGGCGCAATTTCATGTATTCGTTACAAACTGTAAACAATCATCATCACGTGTCGGTGTTTCAATCAACCATTAAAGATCTAAGTACAACCGATGTTTATTGTTTTACAAGGAGGTGATAAAGATAAAAGGTGTCGTATTTTACCTCCCCTAGTCATGCTACTACATTGGCATGTCACACGTGGGTTGTGTACTGTGTACAAGCTGTGTTTTCGGCTGTGTGATAATGATGTTTAAGCCAGATCGAGGTGTTTTGGAAAGGGAAATTTCGTGTATATAAAAAATTCTTCTTACAGCAAATCATTTTTTCGCCATTTTTTTTATTTTTTCGCCATTTGCGAATTTGGCGAATGACAGCGGAAACCCTGAATACTATAACTGAATTTAAATGAAATGTAAGGTAAACTTTAGTGTTGATGGGAAAACATATAGACACAGCGACTGTAAAATGAGACGACTATCCAGCATTAAATATTGATGACTTCATTTTAAACACACAACTTGATAAGGCCATTGGCCATTTTACTTCGAAGGCCAGAAAAATTGACATATAAGGATGTGTCACTGAGATGTTTTAATTCATGAAAGAAAAAATGAATATAGTAGAACAACTTGCATTATAATCATTTGTTGTATTTGTCAGAAAATTATTATGTAGCTACATCTGTTGGAAATGAATGAAAACAGTATTAATAAGTGTGAAAAGTAGTAATATTTATATGGCTAAAAATTCCCCTATTAGTCTTAAAATGACGAAAAATTCCCCTTCCAGAGGGTATGGGTACCTGTCCCCAAAAGTTGTTTAGTGCCCTGGAGTATATCGTCTGTACATTTTAAACAATGAAATAACATGACTTTTTAAACAAAGTTTCATGATTTCCACATTTCATCTTAATATACCAACAACATAAAACCGGGTATATATTAGTGATATTGTTGCAGCGTACGTTTTTTTTTCAAGATGTTTTCTTGAAATTACAAAAAAAATGTCATGGCGTGACAGTCATTTATGATTTACTCCGACGAGTGAGCGCATATTATATAAAAATAAATCAATATGTAGTTGAGTAGGATTTCAACCAGCGATATACCTAAACTATTGAAACAGCTCTGGGTATTACAGGTATCCTGCCGGAACACTCAGCTTACCAAAGTTGGTGTCCCTTCCAGAAAAAATCAAGCAACTTAACGACATTGTTTATTAATTGCATAGACTGGGTTGCCATTATAACCGGTAAAATTTATCACTGAAGCGAGTTTAATTGAAACCATTCAGCTATTTATTTATGGGGATAAATTAAAAAATAAGTCCAATCAAGATCGACTTTCAGAGAATGTTAACTTATTTACGCATATAGAAATTGATTTTAGCGTAAAACTCGTTGCTTATGTGTAATTGATATGCACGTAAAACAAATCTGGTGCGCTTCCACAAATTTTAATGCATCATATATCAGATACGCATCTTATCTGGAGCTCTGCATTGCAATTCTTGTGGAGCAAACTACTTCGCAATTTTAAAGATTGATTTAAAATGATTCATATATAATCAACATTTTGCGGCATAAATTTTGTGATGCTGACTTATCCCAAGTAGAGTTATTGCCCTTGCACTGAGTAACATTGCTGTATTTACTACACTGCACTTTTTTGTGGAGTGAACTACTTACACAGTTGACTTGATACTTTGCAACATCAAACGTAGATGTGTTTGACACAAACTTTGTGATGCTGACTAAATTACTGAGGGGGTATTAATCACCTCCAATGATAGATCTATTTATTTTACCTTCTAGTATCAAGTTTCAAATAATACATCATCAATTTGGTTTGGTTCCTGTTATAATATTTACATTTACAATCAATGACGATGTATAAAAAGTCATAATTTTGTTCTTACATCATCAGGTATTAACCAAGAGACTGTTTTGATTTATTTGAATATTAGGTTCATTTTATGCCATCGAGGGCTAACAAACAATCAGTTCACAACACACATTTCTGCAAGTAACTGATAACTTTCCCACTTAAATCAGCAGTGAGAGATGAACAACAATGAGATGCAGTTTTGTATATCAATCATCATGGTGACTTGCCAAGCAGCAGTTTAAATTCGAGACCCCACACAAGTGGCTGATTATTGCTATTATATTTACCACTGTTGTTTAGTGGTAGAGTGGCCATCAGGCATAATAGTTCTGCTGCAAGTCACTGTAAAATACTTAGATAGTCCTGATGTATATCTTTACATTCTCAGACAACTTTTGTGGCATTTCTTGTTTCATTTGAGTCGGAACTTTCATTTGATGTGAAATGTGAATATTGATAGACTTTTCTTTTATAGTGCTGGATGTTGGCAGGCACAATGATACAGAGGATACAAGACAAGGGCACCAGTCAACACCCCTGCCTTCATGTTACAAATACAACAACAGTGGCTTTTCAAAAGTGAATCGATGTAAAATAGGTAAGTGTAATCCATTATTTTGTAAATCTAGATCTAAGGGCAGGCAGTAAGTCCAGGTTCATTGTAATCCCTTTACATTCTTATGTTACTTTAATGTTAGTGTTTTATGTGATAAAAAAGTATTGTGGGAAATAAAGGAATGAAACTGGGTGTTACTGAATATTGGAAACAACTATTTACCGGAAACAAGCAGAATCAAAATGAGAATACCAAAAACAACTTATATTTAAGCATTTGTTTGCATAATTACACTTTATTTTATGTTAATCAATAAAATATGATATATTGGTCATATTTGTGAAATATCAATTTGATACATTAAGTTTTAAGCGATTTAGTCCTATGAAAGATTCTGTGTTATGGCAGTTATTTCCCTTGGATACTGAAAAAGCACATTGTATATATGTATTTGTTAAAGCACAGGTGTAGGAAACGGTGATCCGTCTATATCTACCACTTCAACCTATTGAAAAATGAATAAATATAAATTTAAAAATGATTTTGATTAATAGACAATATTTTCGTTAAATTTGGTTAAAAAACATTTTTTTATTAATCATCACAGTCCCAACTTTTTTTTAACCTCCTTAAAGACGTTTCTTCGAGTAAGTTCTAGCGCAGAGAATTTTTTTTAATTTTGCACACAAGTACTTTGAAGTAAGACAAGTTTAAAACACTGAAATAAAATATAAGGTCACCATGCCTGTTTTTTTGGCTATGACTATTTCTAAACTACACCGTTTTACCTTTTTAAAAAAAAACAACAGCAAATGGGTGTAAGTTATAAATCTTGTTTAATTTACTAACAAAGTGATATATTTCAACAAAATATTGTTGTCACTCATGTAACAAAAGATAAGGTATCTAAAACAGAAAAAGTCATGATGCTATTTTGAGTTTCACATTTCATATAGTGATTTTCATAAATTTCTACGATTATAGAATTGGCTGTTAACGATGTATTTTTACACTAATTTAAAAATAAAAAAAGTTCTGACATGGAGAATTGTTTCATTCTTTCTACAAAGAGTCACCATAACAAACTATATCAGAAAAAAAATTAAAAATTTATGTCCCCATGCTTGTTACTAAGTTACAGTGCTAAATATTACCTCCCTTTTCATAAAATAGCCGTAAACGATGCATTTTGACACTAATTCAATAATAAAAAACATTCTTATCCAGAGATTTGTTTCAATATTTATACAAAGAGGCACTATAACAAACTATATCAGAAAATAAAATAAAAAACATATGTTGCCTTACTTGTTACTAAGTTACATTGCTAAATGTTACCTCCCTTTTTCATAAATTGGCTGCAAACGATGCATTTTTACACTAATTCAATAATAAAAAAAGTTGTAATGCGGAGAATTGTTTCATTCTTTCTACAAAGAGGCACAATAACAAACTTTACCAGAAAATAAAATAAAAAATAGATGTCTTCTTGCTTGTTACTAAGCTCAGTGCTAAATGTTAACTTCCCTTTTCATAAAATGGCCTAAAATTGACAAAATGGTGAAAATTATCTGTTGTAATTTTTATAAATGAAGTTTCATTGCAGAGGTAACTTTCATATTTGTAAATGATGCACTAAATAGCAATTATAATATTTGTAATTTATAATGTAATTACTGTTATGTTGCTTTTATACATTTCATATATACCGGGTAATTGGTGAACATTAATATTTTTAATAGTTTGATATGTTAGAGGCCTAGTGGTAAAACCATGTACTGTCAATCAAGGTTGGATCACCAGTGACCTGCTACTCAACATAATATCTTCAGAGTTTTATCTACGGGTCCATTCAAGTCATTTTTTCTGGTATTTATCTTTGCTATAGTAGTCGCACTGTCATCCATTATTATTACATTAACTTGAAATTTTTATTCCTGTACTGGGCTACTTCCAACATTATTCTTTGAATTGTCATTCAAATTTTAGAACACTGCCTGGTGAACTGGTAGTGATTGTTTTTAATTTTTTATATGTGCATTTCCTAGTCTTTTGAAAAAACATCATATGTTTTTTCGAATACTTTTTCTTAACATGGTCCCAATATCTGATTTACTGTCACAATCCATGCTTCTCGCAAAACATATTGTAATAAATTGGCCTGGTCCTGGTGTACTGCTTGACTGACTTCATCACTGAAAATTAAAGGAAGCTTATATGAGATAAAGAAATAAATGACAATGTTTGTTTATATGTAAGCTTAATTTACATCATCACCAGTTTCCCATTTGGGTGATGCACCCAGAAGAGTGAACAGTTTAGACTTTTTAGGTTTGTGGGGGATAGTGCAGGAAACAAATATCATAGAAACGTAATCATATGTTTCACCTGGTTCTTTTGCTTGGTGTATAGCACAATCATAAATGTCCTCAGTTCAAAGTCCCATCTGAATGACTGTTAGCACTGTAAGTTAGCCAGTTAGTCAAGTATCAAACTCTCAACCCTGAGCTAGAAGTATCGTGTTCCACTGACTGAACTCATCGGTCTGGCTAAAAAAAACGACAATCAGGGCCTCCTCTGGCTATTTTTTTCTTTTCGCCACTACTTTCGCCATATTTGAAAAGTTGGAGCCAAATTAAAAAAAATGAAGCCAAATTAAGAGCCATTTTTGTAGCCAACTAAACTGCGTACCTCGACCAACATTCTTTAAATCGTTATCAAACCACTCATAAGTTACAGTAACTTACTGTATGTTTTCTTTTACTTGTTTTAGCATTTGAATTAAACACGTTTTTTATGAATATAATTTTTAATATATATTGCAATACTTTTTAAAAATTATTATTATCTTGTGAGTTATTGCCTGACGTCGATAATTAGGGGAAGCAATGATTGGTAGTAAGTTGTTGATTTATATTGCAAATGATGCATTAGTTTAAATGGAGTGCAGTCAAAAAGCAAAACGGCCCCAGTCATGTTTCTGTACTTGTTTGATTTTGTCAATGTTTATGTGTTTGTGCACATAAATAACAGCTGTTTGAGCCTTATTTTTTTTTGCTTTTATTTTTTCTGCAGCATGCTATTCTCACAAAACCCCATACAGTGTATTTTATAATTATTTAAAATCTATATACATCAATTTATTTTAAAATTATTAATACACAAATTATGGATTTCCAGCTAGCGTATTGACTGAAATTGCCGTTGGTTAAAACATTCCACAACAGTTTCTAAATAACTTTATTACCCCACCCACTTTGTCACTACTGACTCGCTATAAATATGGTAAATATTAGCATTATAACAACAGAGCATATAGATCAAACAGATCTACTTATTGTAAAATCTTGGTATTAATATCAAACAACCAACAGTCATCGCTGACATTATAAACAAAATTATTTTACAAACAAAACCTAGTCATTTATTGTTTTTTATCTCGGAAGCCGCCATTTTGAAACTAACTGTTTGTTGACAAAAAATTGGGGTTACCCAAGAAAGTATAGTTGACAGTATATTGGCATAAACAATTTTTCTAAACCTGTTTAGCATATTTTAAGACATATTTATTTTCTATATGATTTAAAAATGTAAATATATATATAATAATTAAAAATACGAATATGCCAGTTGTCACTACGCGACAATGTGACTATTTTTAGCAGATGCTATTTTTAGCTTAGGGTAATCTTACAGGTGTTGAAATTTATTATGTGTGACAGTTCAATGGCCTGAGGGAGATATCACAGCTGGGTGCTGATTAATCTGTTAATTGTCATGGTTGTTGATTGGGATGAGGGGACAGTTAAATGAATAAGCCAAGACAATTTCTACAGTCAGTTTTTTTTAGAAAATTTGAATACGAGAATCGGCTGTTGATTTCCTTGTCGCAACCACTTTCGCAAAAGAGGAAAATCTTTCGCAAATTAAAAATTTCCTTCGCATTTGGCGACATTGGCGAATCCCAGCGGAGGCCCTGACAATGTACTTTAACAAAACAGCACAATATATGGGTATAGTTTGACAACTCAAGGGCTATTACTGAGCAGCAATTCCTGTTATGATATTATGTTCAAACCATTGAACAAAATCTTATGGTTATAAACTTGCATTTATGTGGCCATTTTTTACTGAATGAAACTTATGTTATATAACAATCAGTCAAGGGGTTGCAAGCTCAAATCCCCGCTTGGCCAGTCTCTGTGATGATTTAAATATATGCAAAGTCCAACATTGTGTCTGATGTTCATTCATCTTTAATCACTGATTCAAGTGGGAAAGTTGTCAGTTACTTGCACGGTTATTGGGTGTGCCAAACAAGTAGTCACAGGTTTGATCCCCCTCAGATCATCTGTTGTGCTCATGATTATTTTGTTGTATTCCATAGTAGAAATAAGCTGAAACAGTTAAACTACATTAATAATTACCATTGGCCCCTTTTGATGATTGTCACTCTTTCATTTAGTGCTTCTGTACACGTTGTCTATGTCACTATATTGATTGTCTCTCCATAGTTAATGAAACCACTACAGGTATTAAAGCACAGACATCTCAATCCATTTGTAACCTGAGCCTCTGTTTAGCATTCCTGAAAGTGTTGAATAGTTTCTTATTTTCATAATTCATGTAACAATTTTCTGTTTAACAGGAAACACAGAACGTGACGGTGTATAAATTTATTTTTAACATTTACTCAATGTAAGAATACTGTTCAAATCCCCGCCCGGCAACAGTCTCCAGGATGATAGATATACAACATTTTGTCTCTTTATCAATCGTCTCTCACTGCTGATTCAAGTGCGAAAGCTATCAGTTACTTGCGGAGATGGGGTGTGCTCAAATACTGGTTAATTCCAGGAAACAGTGGTTAAGTGATCGTCTGTTAGCCCTCGATGGCCTGAAAATGACGCTAAATATTCAACCAATCAATCACTTTTTATAGTAGTTTATCTCTAGAAATCATAAAGTAAGTTATCATTTTATGTGATACACCGATATTGATCAGTGAGTTATGATAAAGCATCAACTAACCTTATACTCAATTGCTTTGTGTTGATGTCAAATGATATTGGACTTTTCCTGTTTGATCGGTGTGTCATGTTTGTTTCCACTGTTCTTATACTTCCACATATACAGTTTATGTATAACATTGACCCATATAAGTGTCTTCCATAATGTCCTTCAATACCAAACTTTTACATGCATCAGGTCAGCTAAATGTCAAAATTCAAAGACTTTTTCTTCCTTGTCTCCATCCCAGTATGAATAATATTGTTTCAGGTAAATTCATTATGTATTCAGCGCTTTGGAACAAATTCACAAATGATTCATATCCGAAAATGAGTTATCCGAAATGTTACCACTACGAGTATTGATTATATACTTGTAGTTGTTTCTTCGACTTTGTTATGTACAAGCACTTCTGGTGGTTTAGAACGAAAAACAATATACTCTTCCATACTTTTCGGTCGCTTCCTTGACAAAATTTACATATCTGACATCTCTAAATGAAAATTCTTCGCTTTGTAAATATCCTAATGCGACTCGACTTTTAATAAACCAAACGACGAAATTAGACCCTGAAACTGAAAGTAACAAAAAGAAACTATGAGCGTTGCAATGCGCAGTAACAACCTGCAGAAACGTCTTTAAATTGATATTTGAAACACATAGTTTATTTTTATTATCAATCGTTGCTGATACCACCATAACGGTGGTCCATCTGTAACTTCAACTTCTACTACTAATACTACTACATACAAAACAAATGTATACAATAAAGAGAAGTTATAAATGATTTTTATTGCTAGACACTTGTGAGAATATGATTTGTCTGCTACTGCTACTACTATTACTACTACTGCTAGGGTAAAAATTAAAATTTATAAAGATTTTTGATTGACAATCGTGACAATATGAATTTGGGTTAAAATTACATCGTCTCATCTTTTTTTTTAAATGTATTTCAACTTTTGTTTAAAGACATTGTTTATTGGTTATATCTATTATTGTTGTTGTTGTCTAACATGGGTGCTTTAAATTCCATATATAGATATATATATGAAGGAAATACCAGAAACATGTGAACTGATGTATACATATTTTGATAAAGCACTCGTGCCGGTGATCAGTCTATAACTACTCCTGCAACTATGTTGCATAAACTGTATTAAACAAACAAAATTTAAAAACAACACTTCTAACACCATTGCTATAAACTTCATATATGAAGTAATTTAAACCATGTGTTGAGGATGACAAATTGATATTGATGTGATGGGTATAAGAAAGTAAAAACATCAAAAGTAATACATATTTTTAATGTTGCATTTAGTCTATACCAATTTATTTTAGCTTGATTGCGATGAAAGCTTAGAGCTTATCTGAACCTCTCTCAAGTCCGCTTCCTGGGTAGAACCAGTACTAAGTGTTGTTTTATGAGAGGCATTGGGTCGAGCTTGGGATCGAACCCACAACCTCTGGCATGAGCGGACAACACTCTATCCGTAAGACTATCGCACCGCTTTATTGCTGCAGTTACATCACATTATATCAAAACATTTAGTGAACTGTAACAAATTACATATTCAAAGCCTTACATGTTTTACACTGCAAAAAAACAGGCGTATTCTGTTCATATATTTATACATTACCTTGTTTCTTGATTTTCTATTCCACGTTTTTAGATGCATAAGGTCTGGGAGATAGTCTGTAGGACATTTAATATCCGGGAAACGAATAAAATTGTTCTTGAATTCTTTTGCTGGCAAAGAATTAATTTTCTTCCTCTACCTTTAGTCCTGGATCTGGAGACCTTGAGAAATCTTGTCTTTCTAGAATTATCCTGACACACACAATACTCGCTCAATATTCTTTTATGTTATAAACTAAATCTCGAATTCTTTCAAATATTTCCCTGGGTAAAGAGGTTGTCGTAATGTCATTTCGCCTTAATGTACGAAGACTGTTCGTGCCTGATTTGAGGACATTCTGCAGAAATTTTTCTTTCATTTTATCTCCAAACATACATATTTCATTAATAATCAAATAAATGAATTTCAAAAATTACATAGTAAGTTATTATAATTTTCATATTTCTATCCGACGGCGCAAAGACGATTCATTGTGCGCACTGTTGATTAAAAACTAATTTATTTAAAGATTACATATAATATTGGTTGAAAAGCAATTTACGGTCAGAAAATACTTATTTCATTATAAAAAATCATATTGCGCAATGTCAATTGAAAATTAAAACTGTCATTTTTTTCAAAATATAACATATCAAAAATATGGTCTGATATACTTATTTCATAAATAATTGTAGTTTGTTGCTCAAATAAATGAATTTCAAAAATTACATTTTACGTTATTATAGTTTTCATATTTCTAACAAACGACGCAATGACGATTCATTGTGCACAATGTCATTGAAAAATTAAATGATGATGTGCCACCTGCATGTACCTGTAGAAATACCTAGACCTTTACATCAGATGTCAAGGTCAAGATTATACAAAGGTCAAGATCAAGCTTTTATGTAAAAAACATGAAATTGCATGTCTAGTCTGAAACGTCAGTCCACTACTCTTGATATTCATGGATACATTGCTACCTATTATAACATATATTGTTATATTCACAGAACATTGCGGGGCATGCAACACTTACCAGTGACATCTCTTGTTCATTTGGCCTTAACCCTGCACTTACCGTATATTCCCTTATTAACGCCCCCCCAATCCCCCCACATATTTTTCTTGAAAATTAAAAAAAATAAAACGTATATGCGAGCTCAGTGGGTATTCGCCCATCTTTCCAAGATCGGTTATTTTGTTACACAGACAACAATTAGCGGAGTGTTTATCACATTTGAACTCTCTAACCCATTGTTATATCTTGGGTCACTTAACGACTTTTGGTTGAATATACACTTCCCCATATTTGCCGTTTAAAACTAGTATAAATGCCGTCTGTCAATTAAAACATCACAAAATGATCGGAAAATGCAGTAAGTCTGTGTACACTGAAAGCTCATTGTTCTACGTTGATAAGAGAAAGTGTCTATGTGATTTAAAGTGAAGAGTGTAATGACCATAAATTCAGTACACGGAATAGTATTTCATACAGATTTTCAGCTTTTTTTCACCCTATGTCGATTATTTCATTCGCTCTCAAATCATTCTGAACCACTTTTTCGGAGATTTAAACTGGATTAAGGTTTTTTTCCAGGGCTTTATTGTATTTTTAACTGGTGTTAAATTTGCTTTTTTTATCTTTGATAAACGCCCCCACCTTGTAAAATGTAACGCGCCTGGGGACGTTAATAAGGGAATATACTGTACTTCACAATTCAGTTGTAATAGTCATATTTTAGATGTATCAACAGCTTATTGTTTCTGCTTTTTTTTCAATGTACAATTATTATTAATTCATTGTCAGGAGCAGAAGTCAAGGCATGATCCCAGCAAGAGTACACTGCGACGTACCCTTCGCAGACGTGTTTCCATGACTGTTATGCGCCAGAAGATGAAGAAACTGCATGACTATTCGCTTCCGTGTCAAACAGACAACTTCAGATTTCTCCGCGGTGTTGCAGACTACTGTCAGAGCCCTCTCCTAGGTCTTCATAGGAATGTCAGCCAGCAGGTAAGAATTATTGTAACAATTTGAATATATTTATAAAACCTGCCTTTAGTTTTACCCGACTGACCCTAAAGTCCCGACCCTTATGTGTTGTTTGTATCTTGAAAGAAAAACCCGAAAAACTTACACAATGAATCTGCTGTATGTGTCGGCAAAATTATGGTTCAACCGTTGTATGGTGCCTTAATGATTAACTGTCATGAGTACTTTTTACTTCTACAGTGCTCCAAGAATAGGATAGCCCGATGCCCGGGGCTTGTCAAATCTGGATCCGGGCATGTGCCTTTTTCAAAGTTACTTGCCCGTCGAGCTTGTCTTAAAAAATCGGACAAGCTTGTTTTCACACTACACAAGTCTGCAAATATCTCTTCGAAACGACACAAGTCAAACTGTTGTTTAAAGACCGTAACTAATCAGTATAAACAATTGACCCCTGCTGTGTTTATCATACCACATGCCCGATAATGCGACTTTGGAAAACCTCTCATGCATATTCATTTAGCTGTTTTAATTCCTCTAATGTGATTGGTGGATAGCTTTGAATATAAAGTAATCTATTTTTAATAACCGCTCTGATTGGTCGGATATCTACGCCCAAGGTAACACGTTTCTTACCACACACCCGAGCAAAGACTAAATAAAAAGACGATGACGTAATTCGCAGATGTTTCTCAAATTCTCCATTATGAAGAGTATAAAATTATTATCTTTGCCAAAAAAGTTACCGATTTCTAAAAATCTGATAATGTTTTTGCAGATAATTTGCGATCGATCGCGTTATGTACAATGTCAGTGTTAGGTTCTGGTAATTTTATAAATATTTCGTAGATTTATGATAATTGGAACTGTATGTATATATTTTTTTTTTCTGTGAAAACGTGAAAGTTGATATTGAAATTGAGTTTACAGTTAAGAAAAATGTGGGTGGGGTATTATAGTAATAAACATTGCTTTTTGTTTGTGTAGTTTCAGCGGATATTTTTTTGGCATGATTTAAATATAGTATTGAAAACACCAATTAAGATGAATAATGTGGGTTTTTTTTTAATATTTGAAATATAGTTGCACTTTCTAGATATTTGAAGGCTATCATAGACTGCATTTATTTATCATATTGCCAAGTTTTCTTGGATAGATTGAATAGCTTTGTAGTCTTGACATTGCCATTAGTGTATGTTATGACAGCAATAATTAGAAAATAAGAGAAAGATATTTAAAATAATGTTTTAAATATACTCCTGCTCCCACACTGCCACTGGATCGACAGAACAGAAATGATAGTCAGTAAAGAACAATTGATTGATTGATTGAATGAATATTTAGCATCTTTTTTTATGCTAATAAAGAACAAAGATGAAAAACAACATACTGATAGAGACATAGTCAGTTCTCCCGAAATTCTCTCACTTCTCCCGGTCTTATTCAAACTAAAACTTGTGATTTAGACATGCATTATGTTATGGGGAGCTAACCCTACATAAAATTAATACATTTAAGTCTATGTTTGCATATTTCATATTATACCGAAAGGTGTATTGGTAATAAAAATCTGGGCATGTGGAACCGTTGATCAGGGCAAGTTATTTTTGAGCCAGGGCAAGTAGATTTTTTCAATCTACTTGCCCTGGGCTAGTCCCAAATTTTTTTTTTCTTGGAGCACTGAAAGGCCAGAAGTGCTTATGCGATGGCGCGTTGTCCGTCGTCTGTCGTCTGTAAGCAGCACTTTCTCTGAAACCACTTGGTCAATTAAACTGAAACTTCACATGAATGTTTTTGTTGCATAGGAGACTATACAGAAGATTTTTTTTTTTTCGATCTGAAATTCAAGATGGCCACCATAACTAAAATTAGTCCAAAACTTAAAAAATCTTCTTCTCATGAACGGCCCAGCAGATTTTCAAAATGTTTATGTAGTAATGATGACCAACTATAGTTTTGTTAGATTTGTTCAAATGGTGTCCCTAGGTTTAAATATGTCCTCGCCCCAAGGGTTCAATTAGCGGACACGTGTCATTATAATATATATATTTTTTTTTTTAAAATGGAAATGATTTTGCCTATATCTTCACAGAAGCATTGTTTGGTGATGGAGGTTCAGATTTGTAAAAAATGACTGGGTTCCACTGTCTTAAGGGGTCAGGAGTGGCCCCCAAAAGGGTAAAAATTGGGAATTACTAAAATCGTTTTCTTAAGAACCGGTATGTCAGATTTGTTCATATTTGGCATAAAATATCCCTATGTGTAGGGGTTTAATTGAAGATAAGAATTTAGGGGCTAAAATATATAGGGGCCTTGATAAGGGACTTAGAATTTTACATAGGGATACTATGGGAAAACAGAAAATTCTCTTTTTCTTTCATCTATTCTGAAACAACTAGGCCAATTAAACTGAAACTTCACATGGGTGTTTCTATTGCATAGGAGACTATACAGAAGAATTATGGTTCAACTGTTGTATGGTGTATTTACTATCATAATTAATCCAGGGGTCGTGAGTTTGAATCCCCTGCCCGGCAACAGTCTCCGTGATGATTGATATACGACATTGTGTCTCATTATCATTCGTCTCTCACCACTGATTCAAGTGGGAAAGTTATCAGTTACTTGCGGAGATGAGGTGTGCTCGAGTACTGGTTAATCCCAGGAAACAGTGGTCAGGTTAACTGATCGTCTGTTAGCCCTTGATGGCATAAAAATGACGCTAAATATTCAATCAATCAATCTATCATAATTAGTTCTTTATAGAATAGAAAAACAAGTTGAAATTAATAGAAATACCCAGACCATTACATTAGATGTCAAGTTCAAGGTTATACAAAGGTCAAGGTCATGCTTAATATAATAAAAAAAACACCATGAAATTGCATATCTAGTCTGAAATGTCAGTCCGTTACTCTTGATATTCATGGATTCATTGCTACTTATTATAACATATATTGTTATTTTCACAGACCATTTGGGGGCATGTGACATTTACCAGTGACATTTCTTGTTCTTTTGAAAATTCTTTAATATTGCATATATACATGTATTTTTTCCATTTTAGGTATATTGGGGTTTCCATCAGTGAGAAGTCCATAGTGGGCTGGCAGATGTGACAGTTCCCACACTAGTTTATGACACTTCCTGTTCACCTCCAGTTACCCAGCTGCAGCTGGTGAGCCAGGCAAAGCTCTGGTATATGGATGGGATGTTTAAGGTATAAAAAGTATTAAGACATCAATAAAATATTCTTTGATTTGATTTTCAAAATAACCTCACAGTTCAGGGCTCTCATTTGCCCAATTTTGGGGCTGTTATTAATTGTTTACTTATCTAAGTGTATCTGTTGTAACCAAATACGCGTTGTATCACATAACAATGCAAACATTTCATTTTGTGGACCCCAAGAACCGTGTTATAACGGGACCAGAGTATATCGTTATTTGCACAAACCATTTGGGGAGCGTGTGGCACTTACCAGTTACATTTCTTGTTGTAACTATTTACGCAGTTGACTTGATACTTTGCATACATGATCAGTGCCTAGCATAGATGTGCATGAAACAAACTTTGTGATGCTGACTTAATTAATGTAGGACATAGAGGGGTTTGAACTCATGACCCCTCATGAGCATCTGATTATTGCTATTACATTTACCACTGTGCCAATTGTAAGTTTTATGGCAGAGTGTCCACCAGGCATAATTGCAAATAACTGTAAAAAACTGGGGATAGTACTGATGTATATTTTTACATTCACAGACAACTTCTGTGACATTTGTCATTTTACTGATGACATTTCTTGTTTTAATTAATTTGAAATGTGAATATTGATTGACTTTTCTTTTATAGTACTGGAAGTTGGCAGACACAATGATACAAAACAAGGGCGCTGTCAACACCCCTTGCCTTCCTGTACAAATAGGACAACAGAGGAACTGTCTTGTAAAGACACAGGTATGTACATATCAGGTTTTTCAGAAATTTGGAATTTCTGGCTTGAGTATGATTTATGTCTATCTCACCACTCTATGTCTTTGGGCTCCAGATTAGAAAAGTTATTCAAAGCACTGTTAGCTAAACACTCCATTACCTATTGAATTTATTTTGTTTGTTCAATTTTATATAAGTTATCAATTGGTTGAGAAGCATGAATTTTCCCAAGTTTGTTGAGATATACCAGGTGTTTATCTATTTCTATCTTTTGAACAGGGGATATTGTACTCACATCAGTGTCCATGTAGCTTTTAAATAAAAGTTTATGACATGTGTATGTTTATATCTCAGTTATTCACCACTATTCATACATCTATGAAACCAAATATGAGTGTTCGCTGGACTCTATTTATTGGACAGTACAACAATACAGTTTATTTACTTTTTCATAATTCTCTTTTTTTTCTTTTTAGGATCTTTGTATTCAGAAAGCTTGCCACTTAAATAGGACCACAGAAGGTACCAAAGGGCCTGCCAGATGTGTGGCTGCAGCTATGTATAAAGACAAGACGTATGGTTGTAGCTATAGACAAGGACAAGATGTGTGGCCGCAGCTATGGACAAAGACAAGATGTGTGGCTGCAGCTATGAACAAAGACAAGATGGAAATTCTAACAAATGGGCATTTAAGTGGCTTTTAGCCACATAAAAGTTGTTTTTTAAGTGTCTAGAAACAGCCACATAATGAATAAAACTGAGTTTCAACCAACCAAAAAAAAGACAAACCCTTAATCCTAGGCACTTCCCATTGGTGAATGTTAATGCTGGATTTAAGAACCTCATTAAGTGTTTCCTTTTTAGCTTGACTGTTCAAAGAATAGGGATAGCTTTTATACTCACTCTGGCATCGGCGTCTGTGTAACACCATGGTTATATATATTGCATATATTGCAATGAAATTTTACGCAAAGGTTAAATATTTTATATGAAAGTACCATCAAATCCATATGTCACCAACCACTAATTGTATTTATTGAACTTCACACAACTTTTTCAATATTATGGATATTTCAATGATATTATGACCAGGAGTAGATGTAGTCTTTGAATGACTTGGCAAAACTGTCGGTAACATTGCAATAGAGTGAACGAAAATATGGTTGCTATTAGGCAGTGTGAAGTTTGTATAGGCTGGGCAAATTTCCTATTTCTTGTCAATGACATGCAACTTCAAATCCTTACATTTCCCTTATTACCAATCCCAAAGATTTATAAACTAGTGTATGTAATCAAATAGGACTGTTAATTCCTCTGGATGTCATGCACATGTCGTAACATCACATGTGATGTCAAGCTCATGTAACTGTTCACAAGTAGCTAAAATGGCAGATTACCAACATTATGCAATAAAAATCTTATTGTTCCAGCATTGAAGCATATCTATCAAAATGGAGACTATTTTGAAAATATTGACATTCTCTGTTAAGATTTTTCGCTATAATGGAGTGATAGACGTGATTTCGTACAGAGTAAAATCACGTCATATATAATGCGAAATTGACTTTGCCTTGCCTACTGACAACACAGGTTACTAAATTGTTGATAATGCATCAATAAAATCAGGTATGATCATAAAACATTGCACAAAGACTCCTGGAACATAGTTCTATATGCAAATGAAATTTTAAATAAATACCAAGTGTATTAAAAAAGTTATACTCATTTCCCAGTGAATTCTGGATTAACCCTCGTATATTGGATTGAAACTTCATATAAGGTTTTGCAGTATAAGACCTACCGTACTCATTTCAATAAGATAACTCTTGCTTACTTAGATTGGTCATTAGTCTCAATCAAAGTTTGTACTTTAGGGACAGTATGATTCGAATAGTTGAGTGTGCTGTCTTATGGGAAGCTCTTGTTAAAATCTGCAGAAACTGTGTTAATCAATTCTGTATGTGTCATTACTTTTTTCAAAAATCTTATTTGTACAAAAGTAAGTGTACTTTTATTTTCATGTACAAAAAATATTGGAAACAAGGAGTCAGTTCTTATTCTGCAAAGTGATTGATTTTGTTTTTTTAACATGTTATAAGTTACTTTGAAATTTGTATCTACTGTTGTAATGAAAAATTGTGCTCACAAGTCATTTGTCTTGGTTTGTTGACTTGAAATAGGTTACTTTGTATCTTGTCAACTGTTGTATTGCTAAATAATGTTCACAAGTCACTGGTCTTGGTTTGTTGACATGAAATAGGTTACTTTGTATCTTGTCAACTGTTGTATTGCTAAATAATGTTCACAAGTCACTGGTCTTGGTTTGTTGACATGAAATAGGTTCTTTTGTATCTTGTGTCAACTGTTGTATTGCTAAATAATGTTCACAAGTCACTGGTCTTGGATTGTTGACATATAATAGGTTACTTTGTATCTTTTGTCAACTTTTGTATTGTTAAATAATGTTCTCAAGTCACTTGTCTTGGTTTGTTGGCATGAAATAGGTTACTTTGTTTATTGTACCATCAGTTTTACTGTTGAATAATGTTCACAAATCACTCGCTTATGTCTTAAAGGATTATTTCCTGTAGCTGTACAATTATAAAGATCAGGGCAAGTTTAATATTGGTAAAAATTGGGTAATTCTTTTTTTCTAATTTACTTTGGTAAAATAATGATTTCAGGTTAATTTATTTTTAAATGTACCATTTATGTTAGTGAATTAATAATCGATGTAAAGCTGTATTACTAAAATACAGGTTAAGTTTGATATTTGTCAGTGTCAATCAAATCACACGAGCTTATTGCCCCTTTCATATTTATTTTTTTGTTTGTAATTAACTTACACATAGCAAGGGCAACCATGCCCTATGGACACATCTAGTGTTGTTATGTTATATTCAAGACTAAAAAAAAGAACAGACAAGATGATATTACCATATTATGTTTATCAGTTGTGTTATCTTAAAGGGACACACGGCAATTTTAATAAATTTTACTAAAATCATTTCATGAATATTAAATATCTAGATGATGCCAAAACAGAATTAGAATACCCGGTATGTGTGCAAACTCGTAATTTTTTTTGTGCAAAAGGGTTATTACTTTGGTAAATAGTAGAAAGACTTCATATTTCTCTTATTGTCATAGATTATTTCCATCAGCATGTATTGCCATTTGGTTTGATAGAAAAAAATCCAATGAAAAATCAAGCGTATTTAAGATGTATATAAACGTATATTAATGTTATTTAATGTAAAACTTGATTTCAGTTTTGCCGTGTTTCCCTTTGAGATTTACTGTTCAGAATTTATCTCAATTCTCACAATAGTATATTGGCTTTTATAATTTTAATGCTGATCACTCTGTGTCCGTCATCTGTTGTCCATCAACTTTTAGAAGTTATGTTTCCATTAGCACTTATACTTTTGATTGGATTTTCATGAATTTACTTAGTTATATAATCATAATATTTTGTACAAGATATTGAACTGGTCAAAATGGATAATTTATGTCAGAGAACTTATGACCCATGAAAGATTGAACATTGAACTATTTGACCTTTTATGTTCTTTAGCACTAATTTTGGTTGAAGTGTATAATATTGTATTGACACTTTAGCACCCACAATTTTCATTGGGTTCAAACCAAACTTACAAGTAGTTATATAAACAAAATATGGATAATTGTATAAATGGCTCTTGAATCATAAATATTGTAACAATATTTGAAATTGTGTGCACTCTACCTCCCGTAAAACACCATCCATTCATTCTATTGTTGAAGTTATGGCTCCTTACTGCATTTTCATTGAATCTTTATTTACCTTACATGGTAGTTATATAATTGTAAAATCTCAGACATGGTTTTGAAATGACCATATGAGGTTATTAATGTTAGAGTTGTGGCCCTTGACTCAAGAAGAGATGGCCCTGTTTTGACATGTATTCTCCAGCACCTGCATTTTTCATTGGATTTGACTAAACTTACAGTGGTTATATAACCATAGTATCAGGTTTTCCTACTGGCCAAATAAAATAAGCAATATTGAAATTTTTGCACTTGAATAATCAGATATTATACTTTTTGAGACCTCTATTCAAACATTGCACAATATTCAGGTCTAATTTCATAGTAGATGTCTGAGTTGTGACCTTTGACTTTAAAGTAAATTGCTTTATTTGTCATGATCTCCTGTGCCACTGGTGAGCGATGGTCCTCATGTTTTAGAATCTTGTGTTCTAGGTTTAAGTATCATATGTTAATATATTGGGTGACACATTGATGTATTTTTCACACTTTATACCTGTGTGGTTCGGAGTAGTATCACTGTCAATTTGCAGAGATAGAAATCCTCCGAAGGGGTGTCATGTCCATTTTTTATTTTTTGTCATGTTCATTATTGTTTTTAAAATATCAACTCCTGTGTAGCTCCAGGATGCTAGATGAGTGATGGCAAGAATATTTCATTTGTGTTGTAATATGTGTGTTGTTGAGAGTAAAAATAACAATTTGCTATCATCTCTGCTGAGGGATTGGAATCTTCAAAATGGGTTCATATCAATTTTCCATTTTTTTGTCATGTTCATTATTGTGGCAGCCAGAGCCGGGCCCCCAATTAACTCAGTCATTGACTATCAATCCAGGGGTCTTGAGTTTGAATCCCCGCCAGGCAACAGTCCATGATGATTGATATACGACACTGTGTCTCATTATCATTCATCTCTCACTACTGATTCAAGTGGGAAAGTTATCAGTTGCTTGTGGAGCTGGGGTGTGCTAGAGTACTGGTTGACCTTTCAGGATCCCAGGAAACTGCGTTAACTGATCGTCTGTTAGCGCTAGATGGCATAAATGATGCTAAATATTCAGTCAATCATTATTGTGGTTAAAGTACCAATCCCTCTGTAGTTATTGAGTTATTTGTGTGTTGTTGGAAGTAAGAATGGTATCACTATCAATCTCTGCAGAGAGATAGAAATCCTCAAAATTGATGTCATGTCCGTTATTGTGGTTAAGTTTCATACCCCTGTGTTGTTCAAAGGTGCGAAATGAGTGATGGCAAGAATATTTAATTTATTTTGTAATTTGTGTGTTGTGTGTTATTCAGAGTAAGAATAGTATCACTATCGATACCTGCAGTGAGGTAGGAATCCTTAGAATGTCATGTCCATTATTGTGATTAATATCAATATTATTGTGAAATAACCAACCACTGTGTATTTCCAGTGTGCTAAATGAGGGATGACAAAGAATAGGAACATCATAGCTCATGCATATCGCAAGAGTTGGGAAATTGAGTATTTGGTAAGAATTTGCTAAAACTCTGCAGTTCTCCAGGTATCAAGATATGGGCCCATTCAGCATATTTGTTGATAGATTTTTATTAGCTCACCTGAGCAAAGCTCAAAATAGCTATTCTGATCGCCCTGTGTCCGTTGACCATCTGTGAACTTTTTGTTGTCTGCACTGTAGCACCCACATTTTTTATTGGATCTTCACCAAACTTATATAGCGCTATATAACCATTATATCTTGGACAAGTTTGGAACTGGCCAACTCAGATTATTAATGTTGGAAATATGGCCCTTGAAACATTAAAAAATGCACTATTTGACCCATGTGCACTCTTGCATCTGCACTTTATGTTTGATCCTTGCCAAACTTTCACAGTAGTTATATAACAATAATATCTTGGATAAGTTTTTGAACTGGCTAAATCTGAAATTAATGTCCCAAGTTATGTCCCTTAAATTGCTAAAAAATGCATTATTTGATTATGTGTGCACTCTAGTATTCGCAGCTTTCACTTGATGTCCACCAAACTTACCTAGTAGTTATATAAAGATTGTATCTTGGACAAGTTCTTGAACTGGTCAAATTGAATAATTATTGTCAGAGTTATGGCACTTGAATCATACAAAATTAAGTAATTTGATGTTGTGTGCACTCTTTTGATCCTCACCAAACTTACACAAGTGTTAAATGACTATAACATCTTGGACAATTTCTTGAACTGGTCAATTGGATGTGAGTTATGGCCCTTGAAATGTCAAAGTTTGCATTATTTGAAGTTGTATGCACTCTTGTACATCCGACGCATCTTTCACTTAATGTCCACCAAACTTACATAGTAGTTATATAACCATAATATCAAGGACAACTTCATGAACTGGCTAAATCAGATAAATATTGTCGGAGTTCTGGCCCTTTAATCATATAAAATTGAGGTATTTGATGTTTTGTGCACTCTAGCATGCACATTTTTCAGTTGATCATCACCAAACTTATACAGCTGTTATATAACCATTTTGGGCAATTTCTTGAAATAGGCCAAATCTGGTAATTAATGTCTGAGTTATGATTCTTGAATCACCAAAAATTGTATTATTTGACGTGTGAAATCAAGTACTGACACAGCTATCATTTGATGTCCACCAAACTTACAAAGTAGTTTATGGCACTTAAATTGACAAAAATTGCATTATATGAATGTATGTACACTCCAGCATCTGTAGTTTTCGTTTGATATTCACAATACTTAGACAGTAATTATAAATCATATTATCTCAACTGACCAAACTTAAATGTCTTGAGGCATGACCCCAATGCCTTATCAAAATTTGCCATCTTTCACATTGTCTCCTCTGCAACAGGTGAGCAATTAAGGGCCTGTCTGACCTTCTTGCTGTTTTTTTTCTCAAATTTGTATGTTAATCTGTTGTTTTTTTTGTCATTGAGATTGAACCTGGAATCAACCTTCCTATTAAAGTCATTTTACCTATAATGTGTTGATACAATGTAAAACCAAGATTCATTCAGTTTTTTTACACTTAAGTACATTGTTTTTGTTTTTAAGAGTTCTCTTTTAGATCATGTTTAATTTTATCAAATTGCTGCATCTTTAAAATTCTTTATTAAGGTAAATCATGTGACCTTGCTTGACTTCTGTATGATATGCTCATTGTTACTATTTTCAAAAACATATACCTGTGTGGTTCTGGGTAAGAATAGAATCACTGTCGATCTCTGCAGAGGGGTAGGAATCCTCTGAATAGGTGTCATGTTCATTTTATCATTTTTTGTCATGTTCATTATTGCGGTTAAATTACCAACCCCTGTGTGGTTCCAGGGAACCATTTGAGTGATGGCAAGAATAGGATCACTGTGGCTCATGCATGTTGTAAGAAACGATAATCTGAGTAATACGATGGAATTTGCTGAAACTCGGCAGTTCTGCAGGTATCAATGTTCTAGGTTCATTCTGCATATTCATTTGTTGATGGGATTTATTTAACATGTATGCTAATTTGTTGTTTTTGTACATGTAGAGTGAACCTGGGATCTTCCTTCCTGTTGGCGTTGAATAACCTACAATGTGTTGGTACGCCATAAAACCTCATTCATTCATTCATTCATTCAAAAACATAAGTTCAGAATTGTTGTTACAGAAATATTTAAAAAAGCCTTTTTTTTGGTTGAAACCTTTTCAAAGAAAAGATCTATTAAAGGGAATTTATCAGGATTTTTTCTAACTTTTAAAATTGGCTAAAAACATATTTTTCCAATATATCATGTCTATATATATTTACTGACACCGTATTGCCAAAAATATATTTAATCAAACGTACCAAATTAATATATTGAAATGGGATTTCCCAACTTCGGGCTACATATCTAGGTTAAACTAAAATAGATTTCCTGCTTAAAAGTGCAACATATTTTGTGACGTATTAAATGAGTGACATGATTTTATTTTGATTTCAATTTGATTCGTTATACACAGGAGCAGATCCACAATTTTAGTTCACGGGTGTGCAACATAAAATCTGAATGGGCACACCGGTTTTTCAGTAGAAATAAAGTGAATTTTATTAAAATATAGGAGTTTATTTGCGAGTTGGGGGTGTACATCATTTTTTAAAGAGCAAATCCACTATTGAAACAGGCTTACACGTAGAAAAAAATGGTTTCATCTCAGAAAGAGTTCAAATGTTTTGGTTGATTTGACATACAAAACCATTTTGGTTTTATTTATTAATAGTAATGAGATGCTTTTTATCAATTTTAAAGATATTTTTTTTTTTAAGACATTTATAGCCTTTTTTCCTGATATATCCCCTTTAAATATTGAAGATTTTTTTAGTTGTGCTAACAATCTACTAGAAAAAAATTATGATCATAATTATGCTTTTTTATATTCATTTAGTTAATGAAAGAACCATTGTAATCCACCCTGTACAACCAGTAATGAGAGACAATCAATGTGGCACTACCATGTGCAATCATTCATGTGAGATATATAGACTATACTAAGGGAACTCATATATGATTCATGGATTTGATGAAGCAACTCATGGTAAGGAAATATTCTATATTGCTTGTAAAAGTTTTGACTGTAATACATCACATAGAAGCAACAGCTATGTCATATGCAACAGATTACTAATAAATTCTATTTTGGGTGGGATCTTCCATGTCAGCTCAATCGTAAGATTACTTGTCTCTCACCGCTGAGGTCTGATGGGCAGTGGTTCTACTCTCTTGAGGTCTTGCTCCACCATTAAAACAGGTACCACTAGTATCATGGTGTTGAACTCCACTCAGAATTTACTAAGGCACCTGTTTGATTATATGAAGAAAAATGTCACTTGAGGGGTTATTGAAAAAAAAACAACTTGACCTTGACCTTCATGATTTGGTGGTTATATTCTGTGGTTATTTCAAAACCTCACAGTGAATGAAAACATTAAATAACATTAAATACTTTCTGTATAGACATGTATGCATGCATATCTATGTCATGATTGCAACCGCAGTGGTGGTCTAGGCGTAGAGCATTCACCTCGCATACAAAAGGTTGTGGGTTTGACCAGTTTGGTTATACATAAGACTTGGAAAATGGTACTAGAAGCTCCCTCGCTTGTTGAAAGCAACGCTAAACACCATATAACAATATTATATATTTGACCTCTTAGTGCCATTGAGTTACAGGCATGATTCACTCAACACATCATGTATTGGTGGTCATTTTGTACATAGTTATTTTAATATCCCTCTATGTATGACAAAGTTGTGAACGAAACAATACATTTTGGACAGGACATTGCGAGTTTTTAAATGGCAGACAGCCCTTTGTGTTGTAGGGGGGAAGTGTGTAATAAAGACCACCCTCCATTACTTTGTGTCTGGGGGTCTGTTGTGGGTTTGGGGCTCAGCTCAGTCAAAAGACTTCATGTGAGTTACCTATTGCTTGTTGAACCTCCATTAATAAAATTGGATCCAATATATAACTTGTTTGAAAACCATATTTATAAAGAGGAAATAAAATTAAGACAACCAAGTGAACTGTTGCATTATTATCTGCTGCTTTTATGATGATGTAAACTAATGGCTGGCAATTACTGGATAACTTCTTGTTGGAAGTATCAATCTATGTTTACATGTGCTCCAATATGACTTTCAATGTGAACATGGTGATGACAGAGGTGAACATGACTTCGTATTTCTTGCTTGTCCAGTGATGTCTGCTTATGTGAGGATTCAGAAAAGCTTGGTATGTTCATATTGTTAAGCTTTGCATATGACTTAATATTGTTCTCATTTGGAGTTTATTGTGTGTCATATTTTCTCCTCACAAGCCACAGTATTTTTCTCATTCTTTAGTATTGAGTTATTTTGTATGTTGTAAGGAATAGTTATATATATATATAGAGAGAGAGAAATACAATAAATAGTCTGTCTGATGCCCATATATTATCTGTGGACAAGAAATGTTGATGTAAAATATTAACAAAACACAGCAGTGATGGTTTGGATGTTGTGGAGATGACAGCTATGGATACTTACTTGTGTGTCTGTTTTTTTTTAGTTCATCAAAATATCAATTATCATATTTTTCATTTTAGTTCTCATTCAGTTTTTTTTATTTTATCAATTCTAACTTTTTGAAATAATATAAATAATGCGACCCAGTATTTTGTATTAGAAAATTTAGTAAATTAATTTGTAAAAGATAATAGAATACAGCATTATAATCAAAATAATGAAAAAAAGAAAAATTAAAAGAAAGGCAAAATAGGGTGACTGTGTTTGTAGATTTTAGACGACATTGCGACACATAGCTGTTGTTAACTATCAAAAAGTGCGACAATGATGATCAATCTCTTGTTCTAACTTGATAGTTCTAGTGTGCCTATCAGAAATGCAACAATGATCAATCCATCTCTTGTTCTAACTTGATGGCTCTGCTGTGCCAATCTGGGTAAGTGCATGAAAATTAGTCTGCTTGTGGTAACCCAGTCTTATACATATGCCGTTGAAGTAATAATTGTTTACTCTTCAGTACAAGTTTAGGAGAATGATTTGGCTTTGGACTTTGGTATTCCTCAATTAGAATATAGTGCAGGACTTAATTGCAATTTTTCATATTTTTAAAATTTGATGTACAACTCGTGCAATAAAGTTTCAGTGAATTGATTTGAATGTTTACCGAAATTTTCAGTATAAGATTTGCACATTGATACTAGGTGAAAATCAAGCATTTGTTAGTGTAGCTATTTTTATTTTTTAGTCCCAAAGCAATTGTGTTTTTTTAATTTATATCTTACATTCATTCCAAAGAACATAAAACGATGATATTTATTTTTGGAAAAAAAATCAAATTTCATCATGCAGTGGCACCACACATTGTTTTTTCTTATCATCATAATTATACAAGAATTTATCTGGATCAAGGCACCATGTCACGTTTAGGATGTTCTCATAACAATTCTTGAAGTTTGGCATGTACAAGAATTTAACTTAGTGCAAGGCACCATGTCACCCTTTGGATGTTCTCAGTACAAATATCAAAGCTTGTGCAATGGAGTCCAGTTCTTGAAGTTTACACACAAGCATTCATTTTGAAATAGAGATATGAAAAATGTCCTGTCTTACTAGTAACAATAAAGTAAATACAAACTGATCAAATTCTTTTATATTCAAATTATATTATGTGACTCCACTACTTCGCTATGTTTTTAGTGAAGCATTTTGGAAACATTTACAAATACACTATGCCTGCAACATAACCATAATTTGTCTAAATATCTAGTCAGTATTTAGCTCGACTATTTGAAGAATAAAGAGACTATTTTACTCACCTGAGCACTGTCGTCACCATGTGGTGGCAGTGACACACCTTGGTTATAGTTTTGCGTACAAAGCTACATCTCAGTAACCATTACAGGTATCGCATTGAAACTTGCAACATGACTTCCCAATCACCAAACCTACAACTCTTGCTTGAACATAATACAAGTTATGGCCCTTGTTTGACTAAGAAATTCTTGTTAAGTTTTGCATGCAAGTACCATCAAGTCCATATCTCACCAATCACTCAATATATTTGATTGAAACTTCACACAAGACTTCCCAGTCATCACACCTTCTACAATTACTAGTAAGATAACTCTTGCTTGAACAAAATGCAAGTTATGGCCCTTGTTTGACTTAAAAATTCTTGTTAAGTTTTGCATATAAGTACCATCAAGTCCATATCTCACCAATTACTCAATATATTTGATTGAAAGTTCACACAAGACTTTCCAGTTATCACACCTACTTACAATAACTAGTTAGATAACTCTTGCTTGAACATAATGCAAGTTATGGCCCTTGTTTGACTTAGAAATTCTTGTTAAGTTTTACATGCAAGTACCATCTTAGTCCATATCTCACCAATCACTCAATATATTTGATTGAAACTTCACACAAGACTTTCCAGTCATCACACCTATTACAATAACCACTTGCTGTAATTTTTTAAATCTTGGGCATATTTTGCAGTTATGTAATCAAAGTGGGAAAACTTGCCAGATTTTTTTGCAAATGCCTTGTTTGACTTCGAAATTTTGGTTTAAATTTATATTTCAGCAGCCACTGCATGTTTTGGGTTGGAACTTTATACAAGGTTTTGCAGTTAAAAGACCTACTTAATTTAGTAAATGAGACAACTCTTGTTTACTTGGATTGGTCATCAGTCAATCAAATTTTGTACTTTTGTGACAAATGATTAAAATAGTCGAGCATGCTGTCTTATGGACTGCTCTTGTTATTTGTAATTTTGAATTTAGTTATAAAATTCTGAAGTTGTGCTATCTGGAATGCTGATATGCTAAATCATCGAAGTAAGATTATACACACTAAAGGCATTACCAGTATATCAGGGTTTTTTCCTCAAAATTTTAGAATTGGCACAAAACCTTCTACTTCCAGAATATCTTGTTAGATATACTCCTTATTTTAGATGTAAACTTCAAATCAATATCATTTTGGGCTTTCTTTTTAATTTTTTTAGTGCACTGTAGATGAGGTATTCTGATCGTCCTGTCCATCCGTCCGTAAACTTCTTGTTGTGTGTACCAGCACCTGAATTTGATGTTTGATTTTTTATTTTTTGACCTGACTTATTTTGTAGTTATATAAACATATAATATCTTGAACAAGTTTTCAAACTGCCTAAATCAGATTGGGAGACATTAAAAGTTTCCTGTTAAATCTTTGCACCAGTATCACCTGCATTTTTCATTTGATCATCGCCAAACCTAGTACACAGTAGTTATATAACCATAATACCTCGGAAAAGTTCTTTGACTGGCCATATAAGATAGTGTCAGATTTATCGCCCTTGAATTATAAAAAATTATGTAATTTGATGATGTTTGCATAATATTTTGACAACTCCTTGAACTGACCAAATCCAATAAATATGTCAGAGTTGTGGTCCCTTGATTTGTCAAATATTGCAGATTTGATTTTGCTTGCACTGAGCACTCACATGTTTATATTCCATCCATTCAACATTCAGTTATGTAACCATATGTCTTGGACAAGGGCCAGGGTAGCTCAGTCAGTAGAGCGTCTTTCTATAAATCCAGTAGGATCCTCCATGGCTGAGTGGTCTAAGGTGCCATCTCAAGATCACTTCACACTGCTAAGGTTGTAGGTTCGAGACCCTCTAGCTGCAAGAACTTAAAGTGAGAAAGTTTGTCAGTTACTTGCAGAAGGATGGTGGTTCTACTCAGATTCATTCTGAGGTCTTCCTCCATCAATAAAACTGGAATATGCCAGATATATCATGAAATGTGTTGAAAATGTTGTTAAACCTCATTAAAAAAAACTATCAAATCAAATTGAACTGGCGAAATTGGATAATTAATGCCAGGAGTTATTGCCCTTGAATTGAGAAAAGTTAAATGAATTAATGTACCCTTCAGCACCTCCAGTTTTCGTTTGATATTCACAAAACTTTTTTATATCTATGATATCTCAAATGACCAAATATACATGTCTGAAGTGTGGTTCTTGCCTTGTTAAAAATTGTCATCTTTGGTATTGTCTCCTTTACAGTAGTTGAGCGATCTAGGTTCAGTTAGGCTCTCTTATAATTAAATAAATTATTGTTCCTTATGTTGTAATGGAATGGTGCCAAGATATTAACATTAGTAAAACAAAAAAAAAGTTAATATTAGTAGAGTTAGGGTCCTTGGTTAGAAATTACCAGACAATCATTACCCAGGACAAACAAGACATGACTTTGGTGCAAAGGTTTCAACAAGGTAACAATTTCATAAATACCCAAACTGTTACAGGATTCATTTGCGTCAAACTTAATGTATTAATTATAGTAGTGTTTACTGACAATACTGGCAACACGTAACCATGACCTACTTTCACGTGAATACCCAAACTGTTACATAAAACATTTGCATCAGACTTAATGTATTGATTATAGTAGTGTTGACTGACAATACTGGCAACACATAACCATGACCTACTTTCATGCAAATATCCAAACTGTTACATGAAACATTTGCATCAGACTTAATGTATTGATTATAGTAGTGTTGACTGACAATACTGGCAACACATTAACCATGACCTACTTTCACGTGAATACCCAAACTGTTACATAAAACATTTGCATCAGACTTAATGAATTGATTATAGTTGTGTTGACTGACAATACTGGCAACACATAACCATGACCTACTCTTAACGTGAAAACCCAAACTGTTACATAAAACATTTGCATCAGACTTAATGAATTGATTATAGTTGTGTTGACTGACAATACTGGCAACACATAACCATGACTTACTTTCACGTGAATACCCAAACTGTTACATAAAACATTTGCATCAGACTTAATAGTATTGATTATAGTAGTGTTGACTGACAATACTGGCAACATATAACCATGACCTACCTTCACTTTCATGTAAATATCCAAACTGTTACATGAAACATTCCCATCAGACTTAATGTATTCCAGTAAAGTTGACTGACAATATGAATGTGCTTACATTGAAAGTACAGTTGTTTCTATTATATAACAGACACACATGTTTGAACTTCATTGAGGTCATTCTCTGCAAATGACTAAAAGGTCCTCTATGAACAAGATGACCTAAGCAAGATCACTTACCTCTCGCCACTGAAGGTCATGGGTTTGAGCCAAGCTCAGTCCAATAACTTCATAAAAAAGATTGTCAGTATAATGATTTCCAGTGCTGCCATAAGACACCCAACTTCTGTGTAAAATACATTGAGCTCAGACTTTACAAATGGTGTCAGGATTATCAATGGACAAATTGTCTTAGGCGCCTGTCTCAAGATCACTTACCTCCTACCACTGTGGTCATGGGTTTGAGCCAAGCTCGGTCCAATATCTTTGTTAGAAAGATTGTCGGTTTAACCATGTGTGACACCCAACTTATAACATTTAAACTACATCGAGATCAGTCTTGACAAAATTAATGACAATGACTCTTCCATGGCAAAGTTGGCTAAGACACTGTCTTAAGATACACAAGTTCGAGCCAAACTCAGTCCAATAGTTTCATAGGAAAGATTGCCAGCTACATATGGAAGAACAGTAGTTAAATGTTAAACTCACCAACAAAGACTCCATATCTGCCTCAATGTGAGCATTTTTAATACTGATCAAATATTGTAATTAGTAATGGCACCATTGCATTAGTACTGGAACTATTTTGAATGGTCAGAGTTGTCTTTTCTTAAAAAACAAAAAAGAAATATCCATGAAAAAGTTTTTAGTAATTAGTTTTAAAGCCAAATCTTGCATTTCAATTAGCTGTACTGAAAATAAACAATCTACTTTAATTCCATCATGTGTGACTGGGCTATTAGAGGCAGGCTTCCTTTCATGCATTTATCGGCACCTACTGTTGTACCTGTAGCTGTATGCTTGGCAACCTACAATAATGGTACCTGTAGTTGTATGCTTAACCAGGGTGACGGTAGTTGCCGTGACAGTCGATCGAAAACTTGAGAGGACATTGAAGGCTAGATAGTGTCTTCAGCACGATACGTGCCGTGATGCAAAGGCTGTTAAAGTTATAGCTGACGTTTTCTAGAATCTCTAATATGGTCACTCTAAATAGCAGAGCAGTGGAAATAGTAATAAATATTACGAAATAGTAATAAATATTAATTCATAAGAAGTTTTTCCTTTGATCTTAAGTGAGGACAACAGCCTTTCTTATTTAGTAATGGAAGTTTAATAAATATTTAAAATAAATGGTATAACCAGACACATGGAGAGTATTCAAAAGTTGCATTTCCTAAACACCAATGCCATTTTTTTGTGGAATACATCTACATTTCTTGTTCATTAACAATATACATGGACATCAGACAGATTTATAATTATTGTGTTTATATTATATATATGCATATATAGATATTCCTTACCAATATACTTTAGTGAAAGGATAGAGAAACACCACCAGGTGAATTTCATAGTCACATTATCAAACTATGGTAAATGATATTTACAGTTTTAGAATAAAGATATTTCATGATTTTGCCAATGATTATTCTTGACAAAATCATTAATGAAATATCTTTACAAACATATTATAAAACTGTGAAATATTGCTTATACTAGTTTGATAATGTGGCTCTGAAATTCACCTGGTGTTTCTTTATCGTTTCAGTATAAAAACTCTATACTATTGAGGATTGAGAAAAATACTGCAGTTTGCAGGGGAGATAAATCTGGCTTCAATTAAACACCAGATGAGAATAATTTTGGGTCATGCTCATGGCTAAATAATATGGACATACAAATAGCATTTCTGGATTTCTCCACTGAAAGTGGACATTGCACGGCAAGTGAGATTTACCTAGTCCTACCTTTGTTGTTGCCATGTTTGCAATGGAAGGCTATATTGGAGCACCAGTGCCAGTCATCAGTCAAAACTTTATAGCAATATTGATATTTCCTTGTACAGGGTGGAATTGGTTGTAATAAATTTTGTGAACACATTTGTATTGTTTATAATATAGTTTATTGATAATTAATAAATATGTAAAATTGAAAATTTGTTGTTTTCTTTAACATGACCAGTGAAATTCATTTGCATAATAATTTACATATTCATATTAATTTGCATATTTTTTTTGTCCACAAACCTCCCCCGAACCCACCCACCCAATTACTAGCTGGAAGATATGCTTTTGAATTTATGCACTCAAAAAAGTTTCAACATTTGCATATTTAATTTTAAAAAATTGACAGCTGAAAGGGAAATAATTGAGAAAATTGCTGTAAATTTACAACTCTTCTAATATGATAATTTAAAATAATGTAAAGGGAAGTAATTTATCGACACATTTTAGAATGTTGATTTTATTTCAACTGTATGCACAACTTGAGATCCTTCTAAAACTCCAAAGCAAGTTCGGCCAAAATCGGACATAAACTTGTGTTTTTCTTTCTATAAACCAAAAATATTAAAGTACTATATTGTTAAAAGCGTGCATATCCTTAATTGATGACAACACTTCTCAAAATCAATTAACAAGTGAAGGTGAGTAAAGCCAGAATTGGGTAATACCTATTTTCAAGACCACTTAACCCTTTTGGGGACCCTGTGGCACCTAATGAAAACTCAAAAGGATAGTATCAGGAAAAACTCTATAAATGTCTTATAAATAAGATTTTAAGATGGATAAAAAGCATTTCATTGTCATTAATAAACAAAATCTGAATGGTTTGGTATGTCAAATCTGTCAAAACTAAACAAAATCAATATTTAAATTGGAGTAAATTCGAAACAAAATCCCCATTCTAGAAATAGACAGCTCTTAAATACTGCTTGACAGCCTTCACATCGTCATTACCTGATTATTTGAAAGCCCTATTTAAAAGGATAATTTGGGCCAAATGTTTTTCTTATCAGTTTTTGAAAATATCTTTGAAATGGGTTATCCAGTTTAGGGTCCCTATTGGCCCTCTTTGGATATGTAAATCTCTTTATAGAATCAAGTCGAACCTGAACCGACTAGTTTATGGTTTTATGTGTTTTAAGGCTTAAAAGGAATAAATATATCAGGATTTTTCAAATTTTATAACTGGCAAAAAACATTTTTTCCCAATATTCCATGCCTATATATACTCACTGACCCATATTGCCAAAAAGATATATATTTAAACATGCCAAAATAATGTATTGAAAAGGGTTTTCCTAACTTGGGCTATGCACCTAGGTAAGACTAAAATAGATTTTTCATTTAAAATGGCAACATATTTTGTTATGTATTAAATGAGTCATTTCATTTTGATTTAAATTTGATCCGTTACACAGGTTTACACATAGTAAAAATTATTTCATCTTAGAAAGAGTCTGCATGATGATGTGAAGGTCATCAAACAGTATTTAGTGCCGTCTATTTTTAGAATGTTGATTTTATTTCAAGTTTATCACTCCCATTAAAATGTGATTTTTGGATTTGACATACCTAAACTATTCAGATTATATTTATCATAATAATAATGAGATACTTTTTATCCATTTTGAAAGGGCCACAACTTCCCAAAGACAACAATGTGTGAAACTAGACACTGTACTGAAGCTCTTAAACAAGTTTGCCCAAAATTGGTTGACAAGTGAAAGGGGGATAAAACTGACAAGAAAGTGGGACAGATTTAAAATAATGGGGCATAACCACTGGAATTTATTCTACTTTTAAGTACAACTAGAGTATCGATAAAACTGATGGATATTCATATAAGAAGTGCTTGATAAGTGAACCACCCTTTCATACTATTAAAGGTTTTTTGTTTTTGAATGTCCAGTTGTATTGGTGGAAAAAAATCTAAATGATTTGTTTGTTTGAATATTTAGTATCATTTTTATTCCATTGAGGGCAAATTGACATTCAGTTCACTTAAACCTTCTTTCCTGGGATTCTGGAAGGTTAACCAGTACGTTTCAGGATCCCAGGAAACAGTGGTTATGTTAACTGATCGTTTGTTAGCCCTCGATGGCATAAAAATGATCGCTTAATATTCAATCGATCAATCAATCATCACGAAGACAGCTGCAGGGTGCGGATTTGAACTCATGACCCCTAAATTGAGAGTCAGTCGCATTAATGATGGAGCTAACTGTGCCATGCACCTCAGAATGAATGGGAGTAAAACCATCATCCTCCTGCAAGTAAGATTTATTCTAGACAATAACCGGAAATAAGGTATAAAATAGGGGAGATAATTCTGTCATTATTCAAGATAGAGTTATGGCACAATGCTCTTAATCCATGTCCCTTACATACTTTTAAAGATCTAAAAATGAAGTACAAAAGGGGAGATTATTATGTCGTTATTCATGACAGAGTCGTGAATTCTAGCCAGGTTCCAAGTGTGGGTGAATTTCCTTCATAACTTTTGAAGTTATGTTCCAGTAATCTATTTTGACAGTGGCACACAAAGCAGCAGCTATACGCTTGACATCTGGGAGCATAAAACTTGTAGATAGAAAATTGCTTGATAAATATTTAAAAACCAGAGGACACTTTACTTGCTCATAGTGGCCATCACACTTCTGAAATTTCACAATATTAAATCATTTTGGGTTTCAGCTTAACACCTTATGGATAAATACCCATGCCACACACTTACTGAACAAATTGTTAATTACTATGAAATACTTTAAATTCCCATAACATTTATCTGTAAAAACATACAGTCCCCATACAGGACATGGATGCAAAAATGAAAAAAATGAAAAAAATGAAATTTTCATAATATTTCTATGTAAAAGTCACCTAACAAGGTCCCTATATATTCCAGCCCCTTGATTTGTAGAATTGGCAATCCCTTGCTGATGTAAGGATACTTTATATCATATATGAACAAGTTTGACAGAAAGATTATTGAAAGGAAGTACTACCCCTTTTGTGTCCTTTGGGCCTTTTAGGAAATTCCATTTTCCTTGTTTCTTTGTTAAAAAGCTCATTAAACTTCCGAAACTGTAGTTTTTAGTTTTAATTGAAGTCAGTTTTACTCAGTTTTCCAGATGATAGAATATATGTTTATTTGATCACTGAGAGACTTTGCAATCACTAAGCAGTCTACAGGAATGGTTTAAGCAATATTATAAACACATTTAATTACAATCAATTTTGTTATTATCAAAAAGAATGCATTTTGGAAGTTTAATGAGGCTTTAAATTTTTTTTTTGGGGGGGGGGGGGGGGGGGGGGGATTTTTCATTTTCACATAATATTCATATATAAACCTCACAGCTCCCTTATAAGATTACCATAGAACCTGGACTCGCAGAAGCTTCATACCCCATAGGCAATAATTATACCAACAAGGAAATTCAGTGAATCTATGTCCTCCCGTTTTCTTCAAAAGATTTGATTCAAGCTATTGCACAGAAATCCCCAAAATATGATTTTTTTCACAAATTAAAGGGGCATTACTCTACAACGATAAAATTCACAACCCCTCAAATCGCACTTATCCTGTTCTGTCTGTCATTAAAAACATTGTATTAAAATTTCAAAAGATTTGATTCATGCATTCTTAAGTTACTGCACGAAAACCAGTGTGTGACGTACGCACAGGACAGACAGACCCAAATTAGTGTCTCCTGCTTTCGAGAAAAAAACATTAATGGAAATTCCCAATTTGGGCCCCTTGATTTGTACAAACAAATTTTGGACAGAGGTGCACAAAGCTATATGGTCGTCCTTTGGGAGAATAAAAATTGCAGACTAATAACAAAATTTAAAAAAAAAAAAAAAAGAGAGACAAAAATACCAAATTTGTCTTAAGCGTTCACCCAATTAAACTTTCATCTTTTTTTTTAATCTTGGCTGAGCTGATCTTAAACCTACAAAATCAGCGGTGACAGTTAAATTATCTTGATACAATCCCTTATACCACTCATGCAAGGAGGACCCTAGCTTATGTAACCATCTGAACCAAAACTGAACAATTTTAACCCTTTTGGAGTCTCTGCACCGTGGATACACATTTATTTCTGATATCTATCGCATCAGCTGCATGGAAACAACTGGATATCATTCTGAAACTCCTGAGCAAGTTTGGCCAAAATCACTTACAAATTTTAGGAAAAGCAAGAACAGACTTTCCATTAAAGGTGATGAAAGAGCCACAACTTCCCAAAGACAACAATCTGTGCAACTATGTTGACAGTGCATCACATTAATTTGGTAAATGAAAAATAATGGGGCATAACTACTGGAATTTATTCTACTTTAAGTACAACTACGGTATCAATAAAACTGATAGATATTCATCTAAGAAATGCCTGATTAGTGAACCTCCCTTTCATACTATCAAAGGTTTTTTGTTTTTTAATGTCCAGTTTCATTAGTGGAGAGAAAAATCAAAATGATTTGTTTATTTGAATATTTAGTATCATTTTTATGCCATTGAGGGCAAATTGACATTCAGTTAACCATCTTTCCTGGGATTCTGGAAGGTTAACCAGTACTCGAGCACACCCATCTCTGCAACTGTTAACTTTCTGACAATGAGACGCAATGATAATATACTATTAAAAATGGACTTGTTTTTCTCTTTCTAAAACCAAAAGTATTAAAGTACTGTATTGTTAGAGCGTGCATATCCTTAATTGACGACAACAAGGAGGAGTAAAGCCAGAATTGGGTAACACCATTTTCAACACATTTCAGGTTATACTTGGCATATTCAGTTGTATTGGTGGAGGAAGACCTCAGAATGAATCTCAGTAGATCCACCATCCTTCCGCAAGTTACTGGTAAACTTTCCCCTGTAAAGTTTTTGGAGCAATAAGGACTCAAACCTACAACATTAGTGGTGTCAGAGAGGAGTGATCTTGGGACAAAGCCCTAGACCATCTGGCCACTGAGGACCTTGTAAACAGTTGAACTAAAAATTAACAATACATTGTTTTTTAAATGAATAAAAAGCATCTCATTGGCATTAATAAACAAAATCTGTCAAAACCAAAACATGACAAAATCAATATTTAAATTGGAGTAAATTTGAAACAAAATCCCCTTTCTTAAAATAGACAGCTCTTAAATACTGCTTGACAGCCTTCACATTGTCATAACCTGGTTATTTGAAAGCCCTATTTAAAAGGATAATTGAGGCCAAATGTTTTTGCTTATCAGTTTTAGAAATATCTTTGAAACTGTTGATCCCATTTAGGGTCCCTATTAGCCCTCTTTGGAAACCTATTGGCCCTCTTTGGATATGATAATCTCTTTATAGAATCAAGTCAACCTAAACTGACTAGTTTATGGTTTCATGTGTTTTAAGGTTTAAAGGGAATATATATCAGGATTCAAAATTTTATTTTCCCCCAATATTCTGTGCCTTTATATAGTCACTGACCTATATTGCCAAAAGACACCTATTTAAACATTATATATATTGACATTGGCTTCCTAACTTGGGCTATGCACCTAGGTTAGATTAAAATAGATTCTTCATTTAAAATGGCAACATATTTCGTTATGTATTAAATGAGTTGTGTGATTTCATTTTGATTTCAATTTGATCTGTTATACAGATTTACACATAATAAATATTGTTTCATCTTAGAAAGAGTCTGACTGATGACATGAAGGTCATCAAACAGTATTTAAGTGCTGTCTATTTTTAGAATGGGAATTTTATTTCAAGTTTATCACTCCAATTAAAATATTGGTTTGTCAGATGTTTTGGTGGATTTGACATACTAAACTATTCAGATTATATTTGTAATAATAATGAGATTCTTTTGATCCATTTTGATAATTATTTTCTTTTAAGATATTTATAGTGATTTACCCTGATAAGGTAGGTAAGTAAGTAGACCTATATAAACTTGTTGTTTTAAATGGATTATATTGGCATATTACCGTCAATACCCTGTCCTAAATACATACGCCCAGCACGAAGATACACTTATAACTTAAAAATAGAGATATACGCGTCTAAAGTGTCTAATTGCATAACCTCTTTATAACAAACATCGGGTTTCTGAAGCCAAGTTTTTGTTTTTGTTTACATTTGCCATTTTCAACGAACTGCTTTTGAGAAAAAAGTCAAATAAAGAAACCTTAATTCATTATGAGTAACAAGTTTTAATGTAACCATAGAACAAGAGGACCTAAACTGCTCTACTGGCCACATGCTGCGCTGGTTCAAGAACTCATCCTAGATCTTGTGGTTATATAACTGCTGTGTATTTTGGTTAAGATTCATTGAAAAATGAAGGTGCTATCGGGTCTGCAACATTTCCCCTATATAACTCTGTAAAACTGCAACCCCTGTGGTGGCCCCAAATTTGACCCCAGGGATCTGACTTCAACAAATCATATACAGGACATCCATGCAATGCTACATGAAAATATCAAAAGTCAAGGTCTTGGAACTTTTTAGAGAAAAAGTTTTTTTAAATTTTCGCTTAAAATGTGCTTATAAGCCCTGTAATGGGGGGCATTTATGGTCAAATCATGCTGGTTCAAGAACTCGTCTGAGATCTTATGATTATATAATTGCTGTGCAAGTTTGATAAAGATTTAATTAACAAAAGGCCAAAGAAGGCCTGAGGATGCTCTCCTGGCTCATAGTGGCCATAGCACTTTTGAAATTTCACAATATTTACCCTCTTTGGGGGTCATCTTAACAACTTATGGATAAATACCCCACCCCCACACCCATACTGAACAAAAACTTAATTGCTATGAAAAGAAGTAATTTAAATTCCCATACCAATCAACTGTAAAACAAATAAAGTCCCTGTAAAGAACCCTTATACAACCCAGCCCCTTTATTTGTCAAAAAGAATTTTTTTTGTACACATGGATGCGAAAATGAAAAAAATCTATAATTTCCCTATAATATTCCCATGTAAAAGTTAAAGTCACATAACAGGGCCCCAATATATCACAGCCCCTTGATATGCAGAATCTTCAATCCTTACTGATGTAAGGATTATTTATATCAAATATGAACTAGTTTGACTGAAAGGTAATTGAGAGGAAGCTTAATGAAAATTCCCAATTTTAACCATATTGTCCCACCCCATCCCCTGGCCCCTTATGGAAATTCAATCCTCTTTATTGAACAAAATCAAATGTATTGTTACTAGACAATGCTTTAGATTTCGAACTTAACAACATATTTACACAAATTGGACAAAAAATTGAGAATTTTCCATTTTCCCATAGTATTCCTATATAAAACTCAGTCCCCTTACAGGGCCCCTATAAATACAAGAATCTTTATTAGTACAAACTTTAAACCAATACTCAACGGAATAACCTATATCAAATATAAACAAATTTGACTGACAGGTTGTTTAGAAGATTTTTGAAAATTTTATATTTTAACCCTTTATTGACCAACCCTGGCCCCATATGGGAAGTCAATTCTCCTTATCGAACCAAATCTTATTTCCTATGACTAGATGATACTTCAGAACTCAAATGGAATAATAATTTTGCCAAAATAGATAAAAAAAAATAAAAAATCTGTTTTCCCATAGTATCCCTATGTAAAATTCTAAGCCACCTTACTGGGACCCTATATAAATTAGCCCCTTAATTTTCATCTGCAATCAAACCCCTAAACTTAGGGATAATGTATGCCAAGTTTGAACAAATCTAACTTTAGAAACATCCATGTTAAGTTTGAGTTTAATTGGCCAAGTGGTTTCAGAGAAAGTGCTGCTAACAGACGACTGGCAATGGGCTATCGCATAAAGCCCTTCTGGCCTCTGGCCAGTAGAGCTAAAGGTGCTATCGCGTCTATAAGAAAACGGTTTACAGATGGACAGTCGACACACAATTTCCAATGACATACATGATCTAACATACATGCAAAATATCAAAGCTAAGGCCTTATTATTTCAGATTTTTTAAAATTTCAAAAGTCCCTAGAGTGGAGTTAAGTTTGATCCAATAATCATGACCTAAACAACCAAAGATTCATAAGAGAATGCTGCTAGCAAATTTTGATGAAACCTGTCCAGTGGTATCCGATAAATATTGTTGACTGACGGATGGACGTATGGACAATGAACAAAGTAAATCAGAATAGCTAACTTGAACCTTTGGTTGATGTGAGCTAGAACGTTTTAAAGTGGTAACATAAAAACAATAGCTGTCAGAGGGACAGCACGCTCGACTATTTCAATGCTGTTTTAAAACAACAGCTATTTCAGGAAATACATACAAAATGAATGAATGAATGAGTGAGTGAGTGAGTGAGTGAGTGAGTGAGTGAGTGAGTGAGTGAGTGAGTGAGTGAGTGAGTGAGTGAGTGAGTGAGTGAATGAGTGAATGAATGAATGAATGAATGAATGAATGAATAGGGTTTTATGACGTACCAACACATTATAGGTTATTCGACGCCAACATGAACATGGACAAATTAACATTCAGATTAAAAAAATACATCAACAAATGAATATGCAGAATGAACCTAGAACCTTGATACCTGTAGAACTGCAGAGTTTCAGCAAATTCTATTGTATTACTCAATTTGTCGCTTCTTACGACATGCATAAACCACAGTGATCCTATTCTTGCCATCACTCACAACTCCCAGGAACCACACAGGGGTTGATAATTTAACCACAATAGTGAACATGACAAAAAATGATAAAATGAACATGACACCTATTCAGAGGATTCCTACCCCTCTGACGATTTCGACAGTGATTCTATTCTTAGCTGGAACTACACCGGCAACCAAATGAAAGACAACCCATATAAATGTTAGGGGTGGTATAATTAAGCTATAATTATTGCTCGTCTCTTAAAAATAAATTAGCAAAATAATTGAAAAATAATGTTTATTTTCAGTACCAATAGTGTTTTTTTTTTTTAAAACAACAAAGTGAATGGATGGCTTATATTGCCTTAAAATATTATTTAATTAAGCATTTATTTACATTTGTCGTTTAAACAGAATAATACAAGTTGGTCAAGCATATCAAAAAATATTAATTAATATTTGCACAAACTTCACATCATAGGGCAATATTTCGGTACCAGTTCATGAAAATGGATCTATAGTTGAAATGATCTTATACCAGTATGCACAGTTTATCACAGCTTGACTCTGTCATGAAAATGAACTCTTTTTAAAAAAAATAAATAAATTAAAAAAAAAAAAAAATCTAGCACAAATTTTTCTTTTAAAAAAAAAGAAGTGAACAATTATAGCTCCAGGCCTTCAACTTTGGCTGAAAAATATTTTTAAATTTTCCCTATATAACACTGTAAACTTTTGGCCACTTAGGGTGGGCCAAGTTTGCCCCTGATGTCATTGTTTTATTCAAATTTTTGAGAGGACCACAAACTGACCTTATCTGTAAAATATCTAAACTCAAGGCCTTGTACTTGTACTACAAACTTCAACCCAATATAAAAAATTGTAAAAAAAATAATCTTAGTTTAAAAGGGCAATAATTCTGCCAAAATGCAACCAAGAGTTATGGGTCTTGATGATGCTGAACAAACATGTTATGGTTCTTGTCTCCACGAGTTTCCTACATGATGCTGAATACACATGTGAAGTTTCATTAATATCCAATGATAAGTTGATGTAATATGTACCTGTTGAAAAACTTTAACTAAATTTTCTAAGTCCAAAAGTTGCATAGGATATCTTACCTGATAAAAAACTTTAACCTGAAAAATCAAGTCAAAAAGGGCTGTAACTCTGCCAAAATGCAACCCAGAGTTATGGGTCTTGTCTCTGTGTATTCCATTGATGATGCTGAACAAACATGTGAAGTTTCATTCATAACCAATGAGTGATTGCATAGATGTTTTACCTGGTAAGAAATTTTAATCTTGGTGAGACTGAATTGGTAAAAGTTTTTGTCTCATGCCATTAGGTATTACATGTATGAACCTACAAAAATAACAATGCCGACACCGGGACGAGTACAATAGCCCCACTATTCTATGAATAGTCAAGCTAATAACAATTTAAATGCAACCCACTTGATGACCAGTTCATGTCATCACACACATGCATGCACAAACGCACGCACGCACACACACACACATAAAGTCTTCATTTCTCGTCATAGACAACTGAATGTTACTGGGAAATGCAAAATGTCCTCTCATCCCATTTAGGTTGCTTTTCAAATGTGAGTAGATGTGTGATACTGGAGGTGAAGTCCTATTTATTAACACTATGGCATAAAGGTTATAAACTACAAAGTCTGAACACATATATGCTGCAACTACTGGTTTGTGTGGTCTTCTGATGTCTTGAATGTTTATTCAGGCTGTTCATGGAATCCAGAAGACATCAGATGACTTTCCAAATTTGTCCTGCTTATTTCATACTGTTTCTCTCAACTGAAAAAACAAATGACAGTGATAATTATTTATAAACATTTTTGTTTAATGGAGTTCAACACCATTTTCATCACATTTCGGGTTATATGTGGCATATCCAGTTTGACTTCATAATGAATCGGAGTAGAATCACCAGTGTCCTTCCGCAAGCGAAAATAACAAACTATCAAAATTTTATTTATTAATGATAATGAGATGATTTTTATCCATTTAATTTTTTTCCTCAGACATTTATCGATTCTTTTCCTGATATACTCTCTCTGAAAAATGCATCACCTACAGCTTTCTGTTCAGTAAATGATGGAAGGTTTATTGAATCACAAAGAGGAAGGTCCTTTTCAAAGAAAATGGTCGATTCTGTCCTTGTACTTTATCTGATTTATTAGAAATTTGTGAATACACAGGTTGACATTTTATGTTTTTATTCATCAATGTTTTAGCTATAACCTGATACTGGCCAATGAGCAACTTTATCATGATTTAGTATTTGTCAACAAAATTAAAGAATGGTACACTACAGGGACAAATATCATTACAAGGTATTTTCCTGGTATACTAGTACTCCCTGGAAAACAGCACCTTAGGATGAATTGTAGAGAGTCAAACCTCTTACCATTTATTAATGTGGATTGTTAAGAAGCAACATTCCTTTAATGTAGATTGTAATGGATGAATGTTTGATTAATGTAGATTGTAATGGACAAATGTTTGTTTAATGTAGATTGTAATGGACGGATGTTTGATTTATGTAGATTGTTACAGACAAATTTTTGATGAATGTAGGCTGTAATGGATGAATATTTGATTAATGTAGATTGCAATGGATGAATGTTTGATAAATGTAGACTGTAATGGATGAATGTTTGATTAATGTAGATTGTAATGGACAAATGTTTGATTAATGTAGATTGTTATGGACAAATGTTTGCTTAATGTAGATTGTAACAGACAAATGTTTGATTAATGTAGATTGTAACAAACAAATGTTTGATTAATGTAAACTGTAATGGATGAATATTTGATTAATGTAGATTACAATGGATGAATGTTTGATTAATGTAGACTGTAATGGATGAATGTTTGATTAATGTAGATTGTTACAAACAAATGTTTGATTAATGTAAACTGTAATGGATGAATATTTGATTAATGTAGATTGTAATGGATGAATGTTTGATTAATGTAGACTGTAATGGATGAATGTTTGATTAATGTAGATTGTAACAGACAAATGTTTGATTAATGTAGATTGTAACAGACAAATGTTTGATTAATGTAGGCTGTAATGGATGAATTTTTGATTAATGTAGATTGTAATGGATGAATGTTTGATTAATGTAGACTGTAATGGATGAATGTTTGATTAATGTAGATTGTAACAGACAAATGTTTGATTAATCTAGGCTGTAATGGATGAATATTTGATTAATGTAGATTGCAATGGATGAATGTTTGATTAATGTAGACTGTAATGGATGAATATTTGATTAATGTAGATTGTAATGGATGAATGTTTGATTAATGTACTGTAATGGATGAATATTTGATTAATGTAGATTGTAACAAACAAATGTTTGATTAATGTAGATTGTAACAGACAAATGTTTGATTAATGTAGATTTTAACAGACAAATGTTTGCTTAATGTAGATTGTAACAGACAAATTTTTGCTTAATGTAGGCTGTAATGTATGAATATTTGATTAATGTAGATTGTTATGGACAAATGTTTGCTTAATGTAGATTGTAACAGACAAATGTTTGCTTAATGTAGACTGTAATGGATGAATGTTTGATTAATGTAGATTGTAACAGACAAATGTTTGATTAATGTAGATTGTAACAGACAAATGTTTGCTTAATGTAGATTGTAACAGACAAATGTTTGCTTAATGTAGGCTGTAATGGATGAATATTTTATTAATGTAGATTGTTATGGACAAATGTTTGCTTAATGTAGATTGTAACAGACAAATGTTTGCTTAATGTAGGCTGTAATGGATGAATATTTGATTAATGTAGATTGTTATGGACAAATGTTTGCTTAATGTAGATTGTAACAGACAAATGTTTGCTTAATGTAGGCTGTAATGGATGAATGTTTGATTAATGTAGATTGTTATGGACAAATGTTTGCTTAATGTAGATTGTAACAGACAAATGTTTGCTTAATGTAGGCTGTAATGGATGAATATTTGATTAATGTAGATTGTTATGGACAAATGTTTGCTTAATGTAGATTGTAACAGACAAATGTTTGCTTAATGTAGGCTGTAATGGATGAATATTTGATTAATGTAAATTGTTATGGACAAATGTTTGCTTAATGTAGATTGTAACAGACAAATGTTTGCTTAATGTAGGCTGTAATGGATGAATATTTGATTAATGTAGATTGTTATGGACAAATGTTTGCTTAATGTAGATTGTAACAGAAAAATGTTTGCTTAATGTAGGCTGTAATGGATGAATGTTTGATTAATGTAGATTGTTATGGACAAATGTTTGCTTAATATAGGCTGTAATGGATGAATGTTTGATTAATGTAGGCTGTAATGGATGAATATTTGATTAATGTAGATTGTAACAGACAAATGTTTGCTTAATGTAGACTGTAATGGATGAATATTTGATTAATGTAGATGTTAACAGACAAATGTTTGATTAATGTAGATTGTAACAGACAAATGTTTGCTAAATGTAGATTGTAACAGAAAAATGTTTGCTTAATGTAGGCTGTAATGGATGACTGTTTGATTAATGTAGATTGTAACAGACAAATGTTTGCTTAATGTAGACTGTAATGGATGAATGTTTGATTAATGTAGATTGTAACAGACAAATGTTTGCTTAATGTAGATTGTAACAGACAAATGTTTGCTTAATGTAGATTTTAACAGACAAATGTTTGATTAATGTAGGCTGTAATGGATGAATATTTGATTAATGTAGATTGCAATGGATGAATGTTTGATTAATGTAGACTGTAATGGATGAATGTTTGATTAATGTAGATTATAATGGACAAATGTTTAATTAATGTAGATTGTTATGGACAAATGTTTGTTTAATGTAGATTGTAACAGACAAATGTTTGATTAATGTAGGCTGTAATGGATGAATATTTGATTAATGTAGATTGTAATGGATGAATGTTTGATTAATGTAGACTGTAATGGATGAATGTTTGATTAATGTAGATTGTAATGGACAAATGTTTCATTAATGTAGATTGTTATGGACAAATGTTTGCTTAATGTAGATTGTAACAGACAAATGTTTGATTAATGTAGACTGTAATGGATGAATATTTGATTAATGTAGATTGTAATGGATGAATGTTTGATTAATGTAGATTGTAATGGATGAATGTTTGATTAATGTAGATTGTAATGGATGAATGTTTGATAAATGTAGATTGTAATAAACTTATGTTTGATTAATGTAGATTATAATCGATTGAACCCACAGCCTCTGGCATGAGTGGCTAATACTCTATCCACTACACCACCACCCAATCTTGTGCTTCCTAAACAATGGACAATGTCCTATACATCGAAATCACATTTAACACAATCAAACCATTGGAAAAGTATGCCTTATCTTTGCTGGTAGTTTTTATTCAGTATATCATACAAGACTTACACATCATTTCCAGCTGGCTTGAATGTCAACATGTCATCCCCTAGAGAATTCCAGTAAAACTGACATCTTTTGTAAACGGTGATGATATAATGGAGATTGTTCTTTCCATCTGAAACAAGAAACCAAAACCCGTATGAGTTGTTGAAAATAATGTAACAAGAGCAACCGGTGCAGTTGCTTGTCTTTCTTTGGAAACCATTAAGTAGGTCAAGGTCAGTGATTTACACTTTTTTTAACACAATTTACACTTTTTTAACACGATGGCAAACACAGTTTGCTATTACTGAAAATAAAATATTGATAAAAAACAAAAAAGACAATACAATTTTAACCTGAAGTTTTAAAGAGAATATTATTATCAGTTTTTTTTTCTTCAAAATTTTAAAATTGGCTAAAAAAATTTTTTTCAATATATCATGCCTCTGTGGTTACTACTAAAATAGATTTGCATGTTACGCTATTTACGTTGAGTCAGTGTTATTTCATTTTGATTTCTATTTGATCCATTATACAGGTTTACACCTTGTAAAATTGGTTTCATCTAGGGATATTGTTTAAGTTCACCACTTCAACTTATAACTGATTTTGTCATCTTTGGTCGGTTTGACATACCAAACCATTCAGATTTTATTTATTACTGATGAGATAAATTGTATCCATTCTAAAAATAATTTTATCTTTTATGATATTTATAGCATTTTTATCCTGATATACTTCCTTTAAGCCTAAATTATGCGAACTGGGGTAACTTAGCTATATAGATTGTTTGTATAACTTTATTAACATAATATGAATGTTTTTATAAGTCATTTCATTTAAAACAACATAGGTGGTTTGTTGTGAAACAAAGAAATAGCTGAGATAAACTTCAAACGGATGATAACATGAGTTATTGAGATGAAGATTTTTGAAATTTCACAATTTGATCCCTTTTGGGGTCCAAATGTTGGCCCTTTATGGATATTAATCTCTTTCAAGCATAAGTCTCAACTACTAAGACTAAACAATACGCAAGCTCTGATGATTATCAAAATAATACCTAAAATAGAAAAGTATTTTTGTCAATATTACAGTCCCTTTATTGGCTTTTAATGAACTCTGTAGCTTGTCTGACTATCAATCCAGGGGTCTCGGCAAACTCTAGATCAAAGTTTCCTTTAGCAGAAGTTGGTAAAATCGCATAATTTTCTTTAACAATTAAGAATTGGCTTTAAGCAAACTCTAGGTAATAACAGTATCTTTGATAAATGAACATTTCCTCTACTTTATTAAGCTAATTACTGGTAACTGCTTTTGTCATTGCCACAAATAATTCTCTTTCCTTTTACTTCACCCACAGGTCGATAGATGTATCAAAGTCAAAGTTCTCTAAATCTGGTGACTCAAGATATAGTAATATGATCACATTCCCAACATTTCTGTACATTGTTAATTAATTCAAGCAGACATTACAACACTAATTCATGCACAATTGATAATTCATTAAAGTCATTATTTCAGTATGAAATGTTGCTTTTACACTTTCTGTGTGTATATTAAATTTGTGGCAAATTAAATTCCCCTTTTGCAAACATCGAAATTATTATCCCTACGTAATGCAAAATATCAAAATTAGTATCCCTCCATAATGCAGAATAACAAAATTATTATCCCTCCGTAATGCAGAATAACAAAATTATTATCCCTCCGTAATGCAGAATAACAGGAACTAAAGCAGAAATACATTGTACTTCACTTTGTTTCACTTTGTTTTATTAAATTTCAACACTAATTTATGCAAACCTAGAGTTTATTCAAGTCAACATTTCAGTAAGAAATAGTGATTTTCAAGCAGGGAAAGTAACCTTATCAGTTACTTGCAGAGATTACTGTTTAACCTTCAACCTTGGAAATTCTTACAGGAAGCTATTGATGGGAAGCCATATTTTTCTATTTTAAGTACTATTGACCTTGACCAGTTATCCTCAATACAAATTCCCAAAATTATTTTTATGTCTGGAACCTTTATACAAATTTTCAGTAACATACATGTTTATCTAAATGGAAACTATTTTGCTATTTTTAGTAACCTGGTGTATCTCAAAACCAATCCCAAGTTTCGTTTCCCTGCTAAGAACATATTCAAAATATCTCAAGAAAACTTACTGACTGAAATCTGTTTTTTCTATTTTCAGTAACCTTTACCTTGACTAACATCAGCACCACTTCCCAGTATTTTTTTTTTATGTTGGAATAATTCACAGAACGTGAACTTATTCTGAAAATGAGCTAAATTAAATTTAAAGTAACTAGAAATGCATCCATGGGACACAGATGCCCCCACTTTGTAACTACATTGTAGATATCAATAAAGCCAAATATCAAGTTTCATCAAAATCGGTCCATCAATTAAGATTTTAGAGGTTGGAAACTGTCTGCCAATCAGAGCCCAGAACACCTTATTAATAAGCAGGGATTTTGACAGAAATCAAACTTGAGCTATAGTTTATCACCACACATCTTTCTACCAAATATGAATCAAATCCATCCAATCTTTCAAGAAATATCGAGTGGAAACCAATTTCTTAACATTTGTCAATAATCTAAGTGCAATAAGGGGCATTACTCCATTAAAAATCATTAGACTGGAACGAAATACGAACTTGACCTGTATTACCTGAATGTGAAGTCACACACCAAAGTTAGTTTAAATCTGTTCATTTAAACTGAAGATATAAGTCAGAAACCATCTTCGCACATACGGACAGCGGTGATACTTTATGCACCCCCATTGAAAATGGCAGGGGCATAAAAATCAATATATCAGGATATTTTATAGAAGACTTAATACTATATAATACCTTCTATCCATATACCAGAGCTTTGCCTGGCTCACCAGATGCAGCTGGGTTACACTGGAGGTGAACAGGAAGTGTCATACGTGCGGTGACTGTCTCATCTGCCAGCCCACTATTGGCTTCTCACTGGTAAATACCCCAATATATCTTAAATGGAAAAAAAAAAAAACATTTACATGTATATGCAAAACTAAATTTTTTTTAAAAATAACAAGAGGCTGCCACTAATGTGGCCATATCCCCCCCCTCCCCCCGTCCCCCACGTTGTTAACCCTTTCCAGAGAAGTGGATTTAAATTATGCAAAATGAAAAAGTCACTGAGCACATAAATCATATGTTAATGCCGCAAACTGAATTACATAGCCTGACTGTTATATGACACATCGTCTTGTCCCAGTGTGCACTAGGTGTGATGTTCTAAATCGAACCATAAATATGTAAGTTATAACCCCAAAACAAAAGAAAAACTATCTTTGATGAACAGACCAAACTCATTCGCATGACACATAATCCTGTCCTAGTTAAACATCTTGTGCCGAGTTACCTATTTTAAAATGGTTCATGATTTATGAATAATATTTCAATTCATTGATTATAATTGTATCATTCATCTTTTTATGATGAATTATCTTTTAAAACTAATATCTGGTATAATATTGTATAATAAGTAGCAAAAAACAAGTTTATTTAAAGAGTTTATTACCTCTTCTTATCATAATTGCTATATACAGACATTTATGCTAGTAAAACAAGAAAACTAATTTGACATAAAACTAACCCCAATCCCCTGGCTACCATGTTTTTTGACGAATCAAGATGGCTTGAACAAACTTGGTAGAGAGTCACCCAAGGAACATTTCTGTGAAATTATTTTAAAATCGAGCCAGTAGTTTCTGACAAGAAGATTTTTTAAGTTTTTACTAATTAAACTTGACCTGCCCCCTGGGGGCCATGTTTTGTGATGAATCAAAATGGCTTGAACAAACTTGGTAGAGGGTCATCCAAGGAACATTACTGTGAAGTTATATCAAAATTGGCTCAGTGGTTTCAGAGGAGAAGTTATTAAAAGCTAAAAGCTAATGACAGGACTGACGGACGACAGACGATCACAAAAGCTCACCTGTGAGCCTTCCACTCAGGTGAGCTAAAAATGCAATCACAACTAAAGAAGATATGGTCCGGACAGTACGAAACACAGTGTATACATTGAATTTTCAAACACCTTGACCTATGACCTTGACCATTGACGAACAGACCCCAAGACATTCAGCATGACACATTGTCTCGTCCTAGTGAACGTTTGTGCCAAGTTATTTAAAATTCCAATCACAACTAAAGAAGATAAGGTCTGGACAGCAGCGGATGGACAGACTGGAGCTGTGACCTAGACCTTTGACAAACAGACACAAGTCAGTTGCATGACACATAGTCTTGTCCTAGTAAGTGTTTTAAAATGCAATCATAACTAAAGAGATGCAGCCTGGACAGGAAGACACACAGTGTATACATTAAATTTTAAAATTCCAATCACAACTAAAGAAGATAAAGTCTGGACAGCAACGGACAGATGGAGCTGTGAACTTGACCTTTGACAAACAGACCCAAGTCATTTGCATGACACATCGTCTTGTCCTAGTGAACATTTGTGCCAAGTTATTTAAATTTCCAATCACAACTAAAGAAGATACTGTCCGGACAAGAGGAAACACATGTATACATTGGATTTCTGAACACTTGACCTTGAGCTATGACCTAGACCTTTGACCCAAGCGATTGGCATGACACATCATCTTGTCCTAGTCAACATTTGTGCCAGTTATTTAAAATTCCAATCACAACTGAAGGAGATATGTTTTAGATGCACGGACACAGGGACGGACACACGTTCGGATAAAAAATAATTATACTCATCTTCTTAAATACATGTATAGTACACTGACCAAAGGAAGAGAAATTACATAGCAAGTATTTTCATATGAACATTGATTCATACAAGTACATATATAAATTAATGCTTTGTTTACTGTCTCCAACACAAACCATCAAAATGGTCCGACTCAATACATATTATTATTTTTGCACTGTTAAAAACAATGAAATTGAATTAATTGTGTCATTATTACTTGGTATGTAGATTTTATGAACTAAGTATGTGTATAAGTATTCTAGACTGTATTACTGTGCTTATTGGGTTGGGTTTTTGTACACAAAACAAGATAATTTAGTGTTAAACTTTCTTATGATGCAATTGGTATCTTTTGGTTGTTTGTACAGGCGTACTATTCTATTGTTGTACGGTGCTTAATGTCACTCTCAACAATTTTTCAGTTACCATTAATATACGATTTTTGCCAAGTTTTTAAGTGCATATTATTACAGAGTATAAAAAAATTCTATTTTTCAGGTCTCATCAGCGTTTCCTCAAAACTTTACGATCGTCAACAAAGGCCAGTCAACAAACACATTTTTGATGACTATCATCTTGAACATAGTGAAATAAGCACAGGAAAGTTTATAAACCATTTTTGGTATTATTGTAATTCTGCTACTTAATTAAGTTAATATTAATTGAAGGATATACCTTTTATACTTGAAACGTCCCATCGATATACCAGAGCTTTGCCTGGCTCATCATCAGCAGTTGGGTAACTCAAAATGAACAGGAAGTTGCATAGCGTGTCAATAATATCACATCTGCGAGCCCACTATAAATTCTTCACAATGAAGACACCAACTTATCTAAAAAGAAAATAAATAGATGGAAATATTATAAAATGAAAATAAGAAATGTCACTAAGGGTCACATGCCACACAAATGGCCGTTGAAAATATTTCATAATACATTCAATATTTTGTATTATTCCTACTTTAAATGACTCAATGGAGAGAAGTGACACATGTCTTATTCACCTGACCATGGACAATTTCGGAAATATTTTTTGCCACTTAGGAGATTCGAACCCACGGCCCCTGCGGCGTCAGCGCCTAGCACATCAATAACGACCTCTCTATCGACTGCGCCACCGCAACAACACCAAAAAACGTTGTGCAAATAGTGCATATATTGGCATCGCCATTAATGTACACAGGGCATAGGCGGGTATTATTATATTTACATTCAATATTTTGTATTATTCCTACTTTAAATGACTCAATGGAGAGGAGTGACACATGTCTTATTCACCTGACCAGACAATTTTGGAAATATTTTTTGCCTCTTTGGAGATTTCAACCCACGGCCCCTGGGGCGTCAGCTCCTAGCACATTAATTACAATGTCTCTACAGACAGCGCCACCTGCAACAACGCCAAAACATATTGCTCAAATAGAGCATATATTGACGTCGCCGTTAATATACATAATAGTTAGGGTTTTAAATGCATCCATGAATATCAAGAGTAGTCGACTTGACGTTTCAGGCCGTCAGTCATACAGTTTCAGACTATACAAGCAATTTCATGGTTTTTTTTACATAAAAGTGTGACCTTGACCTTTGTGTAACCTTGACCTTAACATCTGATGTAAAGGTCTGAGTATTTCTACAGAAAAATGCAGGTGACACATCAAATGACATGTTGATCACTTGTGTCAAGATATTTAAAAATCCCTCCATGTATGACAAAGTTACAGATCAGACATGAAATATCAAATATCAGATAAAACTTGTTCCCAGTCAGTGGCGTAGCTGGCCTTAAAATAATGTGCAAGCCCATCAGATTCTATGTGGTTGGGGATGATTTTATAATGCATTTCCTTTCATCTGCAGGCATTTCCAGGAGATATAAAAAATGTGCAAGCCCGGGCGTTATGGCAGCTACGTCACTGCTGGTTATTACAGTTGTACCTCACAAGCTATTAGAAGAGTGAAAGTATAGACAAGTATCAGTTTATTCATCCTTCTCATACAGGAGTTTGCATATTATCATACGTAGTAATTAAAGCATCAAGATGATCAAGATCATGCATGTTCTAATCCAAATCAAAGCTGAGATGATTGACATTTTAAAGGTTTGTTTGTACATGACTCGTTTAGAACTGAATCAAGGGCGGAGTCTGTGCAATGCTATTCACGCGTGCACAGTGACGACAAACTTCTTTATAATTAAGAACAAACTAAATTATTTTGTAGGCTGTTTTAACAAATAATAGTGACACAATTTTGAAAATTGAAAAGATTCCATTGGTTGTCAAATGAGGTTAAACACTAAAACATAAGCAGTTTAATTGTTCTGGAACAGAGAAAAGGCTTAACTTATCATGAACTTTAACTGGAGGACAACGACAATGACGACACCAAGGCTACAATAATAGCCCAAGACTTCACTTTATTAAACAAGACAAGCAAAAATGTTACATCCGATTCTGAAAAATATTTGTGCCAAGAGAATAAAGTTTTTTCTGCTCATTACACAAAATTATAAATTATTGCCTTGAACATCATAAAATATGTAAACTATTATTTTCTTATTTTATATCTAAAAGTAAAAAAAAAACAATTTTTTTTTTATATATATACATCACATAAATACCTCATTGAATATAATAGCTGTGAGCTTCCATTGTCCACTTTACACCTGGACTAAAAGCACATGGTGACCAATTTTAATACACCAATTACATTTATCATATGGTTCCCACTCCTATCTATGAAGTTTATCTGAGCCAAGTCACAAGCAAAGGAACCAAAATCACTTGACCATGAAGTAGGACAATATTCATTAAGTTTGAATGCATGATTTGCCCTGAGGTAATAAATGTACATGTTGTACACACAATTATTACACATGATAAATACAATTCACATCAGATTAACCAAGTAGATGAAGAGGAGGATATCATGTAATTTGGCAATAGAGAAAGTAGAAAGTAAAACAAATTTGGTCCCTTCTCATTTTTACAAGAAGCAATTCCAATATTGTTAATTGTAAGTCAGTTCAGTTATGCCTTTTGTTTAAATACCTAGCATCCTTTTTGCCATCGAGGACTTACAAACAATCAGTTAAATAACCATCCTTTCCTGCAATCCTGAAAGGTTAACCACCACTCGAACACACCCATCATCTCTGCAAATAACTGATAACTTTCCCACTCAAATCAGCGATGAGAAATGCATGACAAAGAGATGCCATGTTGTATATCAATCATCTAGGAGACTATGACAGAGCAGGGATTCCAACTCATGACACCTGGCTGTTCTGAGTTATGCAGGATTGATAGTCAGACAAGCTGCTAAATGGGCCAGGCAGTTCTAAGTTATGCAGGATTGATAGTCAGACAAGCTGCTAAATGGGCCAGGCTGTTCTGAGTTATGCAGGATTGATAGTCAGACATGCTGCTTACTGGGCCAGGCAGTTCTAAGTTATGCAGGATTGATAGTCAGACAAGCTGCTAACTGGGCCAGGCAGTTCTGAATTATACAGGACTGATAGTCAGACAAGCTGCTAACTGAGCCAGGCTCTTCTGAGTTATACAGGACTGATAGTCAGACAAGCTGCTAACTGGGCCAGGCTCTTCTGAGTTATGCAGGACTGATAGTCAGACAAGCTGCTAACTGGGCCAGGCTGTTCTGATTTATGCAGGACTGATAGTCAGACAAGCTGCTTAACTGGACCAGGCTGTTCTGAGTTATACAGGACTGATAGTCAGACAAGCTGCTAACTGGGCCAGGCTGTTCTGAGTTATAGCAGGACTGATAGTCAGACAAGCTGCTAACTGGACCAGGCTGTTCCGAGTTATACAGGACTGATAGTCAGACAAGCTGCTAACTGGGCCAGGCTGTTCTGATTTATGCAGGACTGATAGTCAGACAAGCTGCTAACTGGGCCAGGCTGTTCTGAGTTATGCTGGATTGATAGTCAGACAAGCTGCAAACTGGGCCAGGCTGTTCTGAGTTTTGCAGGACTGATAGTCAGACAAGCTGCTAACTGGACCAGGCTGTTCTGAGTTATGCAGGAAAACAGTATTGTGAGTTCTGAACTTACATTTAACAGAGCAGATAGTTCCAGGATTATTTCGATATTAAAACAGATAATACTGGAATCATTTTAAGATGCTATATTGCAGTAAAAGAGAAAAAGAGGTCCAGTTCATGGTGGGTACTACGAGTGCAAACATGGTGAAATAGTGCAATTCTTTGGTGTTTCAAGGGCCATAACTCTGACATTATACAATTTGGCCAGCTGAAGAATTTGTCTGATATATTGTTGTTATTTAACTACTGTGTAAGTTTGGGGAAAATAAAATGAAAAATGCGGGTACTAGAGTGCACACAGGTCAAACAATGACATTTTATGTTTCAAGGGCTATAATTACGAATTAAATTATTTAATTTGGCGAATTCAAGAACTAAATATTCAAGATATTATGGTTATATAAGGCCATCCTTAAAAAACAAAATGTTTGCCCTGCTCCTACCTACCCACTCAAAACTGCCACTACTTAAACATTTTTTTGACTTGCAAATCTTGTAAAAAATAAATTCTTGATTTCTGTTCATTTTTCTTTTAAATGACTACAAAAAATTAAAATATAGCAATAAAAAAAAAAAGAAGTAGCTACCCACATGAAATATTCTGGGTCAGAGCACAGCAAACAAATATTTTTTAAGGATGGCCCTGTGGAGATTTGAATGTATTGGCTACAATGTTTAACCGGCTAAATCTACATGAACTTCAGTTTCAAACTCTGTGCATCATTGTACAGTTCAAGGAAGAGTGATATAGAGATGTGTATGATAAATAGGTGAGAAGATGTATGAAGTGTATCCAACAGCCTGATGGATACTTTGACAAGATGGGATTTGGCCGGTTAAAAGTTTCGCAATCGACATCGACTGCTCCGGGTAACCATTACATACATATTTTCTAGCCCTGTTGCTACATAACCGTATTCAATATAGGTATGTAATTTTAACAGAATGTACTGTAGCATTCACAAATGTAGAATTTGGAAGAGCATTCCACAGTGGTACTACTCCTGAGGAAACAAGAGTTGTCAGAAGACAACAAAGCTTGCTGATATGATAAAACTCACCACCAAAGCAAAGACTTGAGATTGGAGGCAAACACCAAAACATTAGCATCTTAAGGCAAAAGTTTAACCTGGGTGTGTACAAAAAATTAAGTCTTAAAGGGCCATAACTCTGCCAAAATGCAACCCAGAGTTACGGTTCTTGTCTCTGTGTGTTTCAATGATGATGGTTAACACACATGCGAAGTTTCATTCATATCCAATGAGTGGTTGCATAGATATCTTACATGATAAAAAACTTTAACATGAAAATTAAGTAAATTAAAGGGCCATAACTGTGCCAAAATGCAACCCAGAGTTATGTTTTTTGTCTGTGTGTGTTTCAATGATGATGGTGAATACACATGCAAAGTTTCATTCATATCCAATGAGTGGTCGCATAGATATCTTACGTGATAAAAAATTTAACCTGAAAAATTGAGTGGAAAAAAGGGCCATAACTGTGCCAAAATGCAACCAAGAGTAATGGTTCTTGTCTGTGTGTGTTCCATTGATGATGGTGAACACACATGTGAAAGATCATTCACATCCAATGAGTGGTTGCATAGATATTTTAAACTTAAACGCAACTAAACTGCAAAGTTTAACCTGGGTGTTTAAGTCCAAAAAGGTCCATAACTGTGCCAAAATGCAATCCAGAGTAATGGTTCTTGTCTCTGTGTGTTCCATTGATGATGGTGAACACACATGTGAAGTTTCATTCACATCCAATGAGTGGTTGCATAGATATCTTAAACTTAAACGCAACTAAAAGCAAAGTTTAACCTGGGTGTCTAAGTCCAAAAAGGGCCATAACTGTGCCAAAATGCAATCATGAGTTGTGGTTCTTATCTCTGTGTGTTCCATTTAAGATGGTCAACACACATGCAAAGTTTCATTAACATTCAATGAGTGGTTGCATAGATAACTGAAACTTGAACTACAAAAGTTTAACCTGGGTGTCTACAGACAATGCCAACGACACCGCCGCCGGGGTCATGACAATAGCTCTTCTTGGACTTCGTCCCAGCGAGCTAAAAAGGGTAGTAGAGGCACTCAGTTGATCATGATGTAGGCGAGATATTCTTTGAGAGTATCAAGATGCGTTGTTAGTCATTAAGTGTCGGTCTCTGTCATTGTCAACCAGTTTAATATGCATTTTGTAAAAAGTGTCAATCTTTTATTGGTACGTCTTTACTCAAGGGTTGATCGTTGCAAATTGTCATGTCCTTAATATGACTGTGTTATGCCATCTCCTACTTATCCATTGTCTTTGCACCATTTCAATTTCATGTTTGTTGGAGCTTGGTCGTAAGTGCATTCCGTCAAGTACTATTTCTTGTGTCCAGTCAGATAACCATGTGGCAATCCAACAGTTGGTTGTCCCTCGTACACTGTAGTGGTCTAGTTTATATAGTAGACGCTTGTAGGGTACTTTGGTACTTCAATAACATCTGTCTGTTTGTGCTTCTTATTGTAACCTCTGTCCAGATTTAGTGCTATGTCATGAATGAATTGAACTAACTGGGTTTCACAAGAACATTTGCTTCTGAAACCATGCTGTAAGTCAACAAGTATATCGTTTGTCCGTGCTTCATTATATCACTAACAAGGAGATATTCTAGAACCTTACACATGTTAGTGGAATCAGTCTTCAGGATACCATCTCCTCCATGGTACATGTTATAATGTCCATTCCTAAGGCTATTAATGTAAGACCAGAACTTTTTAGGGGTAGCCTTAGGAGTTTCCTCCTCAGATGAGGTTAGAATATTATCAACATCTGCCAAGATATAAACGTTCAAGTTATTCTATTCAAGAAAGAGTTATCCAATTTTGTCACAAATAATATGATGACTGGGAAGTCTTGTTTCAATGCAATGGCTATCGAGATAAAGCCTTGCAAAACTTTAACTAAGGTGTGACCCCCCGGACGAGTACAATTGCCCTCCTTATTCTTCCAATAGTCAAGCTAAAAGATCTATTTAATTTTATTTCACTGAAAGTCTAGATGTGTGTCAGCTTCAACCACAATAGAGCAAGTATATAGAGAATGAAACATTAGATAAGACAAAGAGTAATAAACAAAAGACAGGGAGGTTAATACAGTGCCCCCTTACCCTAAAGGACACTGCCCCCTTTGAACATATAGACATGTTTGTTATTTACTTGGAAGTTTATTGTGTAAAAATATTTTATCCCAAAATGGACTGCTTCATACCAATACAATGCCACAGGAGTGCCCATGATTTTTATGCCATCGAGGGCTAACAGACAATCAGTTAACCTAACCACTGTTTCCTGGGATCCTGAAAGGTTAACCAGTACTCGAGCACACCCATCTCTGCAAGTAACTGATATCTTTCCCACTTGAATCAGCAGTGAGAGACAAATGATAATGAGACACAATGCTGAATAATCAGTCATCATGGAGACTGTTGCCGGATGGGGATTCAAACTCACAACCCCTGGACTGATAGTCAGACGCGTCACCGACTGAGCTAATTGGGCCTGACTTTAGGAAACAAAAGAAATAGTTTAATGAAACATGGCCTTACATCTCTCACCTGTGGCATAATAGACCATCCCATAACAAACTATTTTTTTTACAATTCAAGAAGCACAACAGACATTAATTATACAAAAAGATATCTTAAATTCAATAGAGTGATTGATTATATTTAGTGTCATTTTTATGCCCTCGAGAACTTCTGATCATTGAACCTAACTGAATAATAACTAGACATGTTGCATATATACCATCACTAGAGACTGTGGCCATGCAGATTCAAACTCATGACTCCTTGATTGATGTGATAGTCAGACATGATTAGTTCAAATCAGACCTGACAAACCTATTCTTTTTTTTATCCAAGATCATATCGTTACACCATTGTTTGTCAATATACAAGGTGGTAGAGTGCACAAAAGGCCAAATTAGGCATATTTTTGAAAATGCAAGAGCCATAACTAAAACCATTATGATCCTATTTGATTAATTAACAATTTTTCTCAGATATGGTTACAAACTTCTCTTATCCAATAAATACAAATTTTAAAAAGCACATCAGATGGGGCATATTTCTATAATTAAAATTCCATAAGTACATTATGCAATATTTGATGAGTGCACACACGGTTAAATAGACAAAACTTTACAATTTAAGGGCCATAACTCGAGCAAATTATCCTACAAGTCAATCAAACAGTCCAAGCCAAGAGACCCCAAGGACATTCTACTGGCTTATAAAGTCTCCCGGTGTGTGTATGTGTGTGTGTGGGGGGGGGGGGGGACATATGATGTAGAGTTTTGACCCCCATTTCTTTTGCATATTGCGAAGTAGAGCTTTGACCCTCCTTTCTGGACACATAATGTAGAGTTTTGACCCCTTGTTCAATTCCCTCCTGCCTAGGACCTCCAGGCTAGGAACCTCTTAACCTTTATTCTTAATGAAATCCAAGAGCTTACGCCATTGTGTAGACATGGTTTTATTTAGATTAAATGTAGAGTTTTGACCCCCATATAATTTGTTTTAATGTAGTTTCTACCTCTATAATTGGTTTGAATGTAGAGTTTTGACCCCCAAATTTTAGGCTGCAATGTAGAGTTTGTCTTACAGGGCACATATGTACCAATGTTCAGGTTAAAGATCAGGTACTCATTCACCTAAGCAATGACAATCTGATAAATAATGGACAGTATGGTTTTGTTCAAGGTAAATCGTGTCCAACAAATTAAATGCAATCGCGTCTCAATAGCTGGAATGACCTCCCCCAGGATGTTATCGCGTCCAATTCAGTGGACACCTTCATACACAGAAGACTGCCACTGGACTGAAAATATGAAGAATGGAACGAGAGGCTATGCCTAAATCTTAAATTCCAATAAAAATTGTAAATGTTAATGTTCTATGATCAGTTCTTCAGAATTTTTTTTGATATTTCTAAATGGTTGACCCCATTTGAAACACCCTCCCTGACCCTTTAAGACAAAAGAACCTAGCCATTTTAATTAATTTAGATTTTTTTAACCAAAAATCAACAATACCTGTGAAAATTGTTCACCCCACCCCTCTCCCCCAATACATCATGCACTGATCATGTATTTTCATATGAATATAATTATGCATGTCAAAATGTAATATTGAAAAGGAATCCCCCTGCCCCCAATTGACCTCTGTGCCCAGTTAAGACTAAAATAGATTTCCCGTTTCAGATAACAAAATATTTTGGGACACAAAAAATCAGTTGCATGGTTTCATTTCGCTACATCATGCTGGTTAAACATTACAGAATTCATCTCATCGAAGTCCAAATGACCACTTCAATGTCAAGCAGTATTTGTCCATTATGTATTTTTAGAATTAGGATTCAGTTCCCAATTTCACCACTTCTATTTAAATATGGTTTTAGTCATAATCTGGCCAATTTAAGATACCAAATCATTCATGCTGGATTATTTTAATAAATTTTATATCCATTTAAATAAAATTTCATTCAATTCACAGATGTGCCTATGAAAAAAATAAATATGTTACACACATAATTGATTCTTCTTATTTCTATTTCTAAACAAAAACAAGTGCAAGAGAGCCTGATGATGATGTACTAGCTATAGTGGCCATAGTATTTTTGTAAATTTCACAATACAAACCAATTTGTTTTTTTGCTGTTTTGTGTTTTTTTTGTAGGATTTCAGCTAACAGTGGTCAGCACACCTAATCATTGTTCTTTGGATTCTTAAGGCAGTTAACCAGCACTTGACACACCTCATCTCTACAAGTCACCGACTACTTACCCACAAATTCAGAGGTAGGGAACTCATGGTCGTAGAATAAAGTTCATGACCAATCATCATAGAGACTGCAGCTGGGTTGGGATTCATACCCGCCTGAACTGCATTACTGGCTGCACTGGCCAGGCCCAGCAAAAATAACCAGTTATTAACTATTGAAAACGCTTTATATCCAAAAATTATTATACATGTTTCTACATATATTGTGATATAAAAAACAAAATTACCTTTTTCATTATGTAGAATAAGTATTTGGTGGACTTGTTTCAAATGTTGCTCGTGTCTGCATGGTTCACCGTAGGTACTGTATAGTCTTTTCCCACAACGCATGTGGTTGCTTTCTGGACACTCTCTGGTGTATTCCAGGGTTCATAGATATATTGATGCAGATAACCTTTCAATACAGGTAAGTAATGCCTGAAAACAAATCACACAATTATCCAGTTAATAAATTAATTTATTTTAAATTATAATCTTGACCTCCTGATCACAACATATGGCTTGTATGCGACAAAATACAGTGGATATATTTTTTTTAGTTAAACCACAGTATAATATCAATCATCACAGAGATTGTGACTGGGCAGAGATTCGATCTCATGACCACTGGATTGCTAATCACAAGCTTCCAACTGAGCCAACCAGGTCTGGCAGTACTTTGTAAAGAATGTCTGTAGTATATATCCTACCATCATGTATTTATATCTGACATAATAATGAGATGACATTAAACCTACTACTGTAAGTTTATTTGTCAAGTAACCAACTAAACCTTCATTCACACTACTTGGATTTCTTCCGTTCAAAACAGTTGTCCAAGATATTGTTATTGAAATCCTCAACAACAGGATAAACAAATACTAGAGAAAAGACTTACTACAAGTTCATTAGGTTCGGCACATCAATGTAATGGAATTTGACTATTAATTTATACTCATTCATTTTGCCTCAACTATAAAGAAGGCTCAGAACTATTCTTGATCAGTCTTAAGTCTGTTTCCTGGGAAGAACCAGTACCGATTGTTATTTTTTAAGAGGTCATAAAATTGAGACTGATATTGATCACAGCATTCTTTTCCATGTCAAAGGCACAACAATGACATCAGCGGTATAGATAGCCCGAGGGTTATATTAAGCTACTAGTGATTCTGCCATTGTGCAGACACCAAAGATACAATACTTGAACAAAAACCAATCCAACCTTTTAGCCAGCAACACTTAAAAAAAGTTTTTCATTCATTTTTTATTTTACACAATTTACTATTAAAACTGGAATTAATAGTAACAGTAAAATAGTAAAATTTGCATGCACATTAACATTTGATGTACATCTATATAACAAAGCAACATATCCTATAAAATTAAAACATACCTAATAAAATCACAACATACATTAACAAGAGCTGTTGCAGGGACAGCGCACTTAACTATTCGAATATTTGTCACAGAAGTACAAATTTGATTGAGACTGATGACAAATCCAAGCAAATAAGAGTTATATAACTTACAAAATTGACAAAATTGAGTAGGTATTATAACTGCAATATCTCGTATGAAGTTTCAATCAAATACATGCAGTGACTGCTGAGTTATAACATTTCTAAGTAAAATAAAGGCCCTAATTTGCAAAAAAATCTGGCAAGAGTTATCCGACTTGATAAATTTAGTTGATTTCATGACTACAAAGCCATATGTAAAGTTTCAATCAAATACATTGAGCAGTTGGTGTAATATGGACTTGACATACTTGCATGCAAAATTTTAACTTAAAATTCTAAGTCAAAGAAGGGCAATAATTTGCACTATAGTCATGCAAGAGTTATCCAACTTAGTTATTGTAGTAGGGTTGATGACTAGGAAGGCTTGTGTAAAGTATCAAGGCAATACATGCAATGGTTACTGAGATAGGGACTTGCATGTAAAACTTTAACCACAATTTCTAAGTCAAACAAGGGCAATGATTATGTATTATATTCATGCAAAAGTTATCCAACTTAGTTATTGTAGTAGGGTTGATGACTAGGAAGGCTTGTGTAAAGTTTCAAGGCAATACATGCAATGGTTACTGAGATAGGGACTTGCATGCAAAACTTTAATCCAGAATTTCCAAGTCAAACAAGGGCAATGATTTGTATTATATTCATGCAAGCGTTATCTTACTTAATTACGGTAGTAGGGTTGATGACTAGGAAGGCTTGTGTAAAGTTTCAAGGCAATACATGCAATGGTTACTGAGATAGGGACTTGCATGCAAAACTTTAACCAAGGTGCGACGCCTGGAGAATAGCTCTCTACATCACTACATACCTGATAAAATCACAACATACCTAATAAAATCACTACATACCTGATTAAATCACAGTATACCTAATAAAATCACAACATACCTAATAAAATCACTACATACTTAATAAAATCACAACATACCTAATAAAATCACTACATACTTAATAAAATCACAACATACCTAATAAAATCACTACATACCTAATAAAATCACAACATACCTGATTAAATCACCTATTGGATCTGCCTGCTTACTAATGCCAACAGGACAGTAAGAGTAGAGATATTGTTGGAAGAATGAACTACACGACAGCCACAACCACATAGTCCTGCATTCACCGACCAATCAGCATCCAACAACAGTCCATCAAACACCTGTAAATATGACTAAGGCGGCTCAGGGAAAGTATTCATATTAGGTTAAAAAGTGCAATAAATTCATACTGTTGTGTATTCTCAGTGCACATTATCTCAACCATTTCACACTGAAAATCCAAATTACATTTTCGTGCGAAATAGTTGCATTTGAAGATTATATCCAAATCATTAAAATGTAGAGTGAAGATGTTTTATATGTATGTTGACAAACTTATATTTCTATTTTTTTTTCAATCATAAACTTTAAAACCCATTAAATTAAAACTGACTTTATGACTGTAAAAAAGGATATAATTTATTTATTTATTAGATATTTCATTAATACATAAAATTCAAGTAAAGTTCTTATAAAGTGATGACCCACAGACTAAAAATCTGGGGATTCATTTTCAAAATCTGTGGTCATCAGTTGACTAGTTTTAAACTTAATCAACTTGATTAATAGAGGTAAAAAAGATTATTTTACTTAAACAGTTTTACTTCCTGTTTCACACAAATTTCAAATCAAAACTGCAACTTAAGTTTACAACTTCAAAACAATTTAACTTGAAACGAATGTTTCACTTCTGGCAACACGTTGCAACAACTAGAAACGAGTTCTATTTTCCTTCCAAATTTTTAATGAAAAACACTAAACTTATTAATTTCAATATTTTATATTTCAGCTGAGCTACATGTTTAGTGTTACTAAGCATTATACTCCTTGGAAAACAAAACTTTGTTGTTGTTTTCATTTTCCCAAAAGCATTTCTCTTCTGGTTCATAACTAGAGTATCATCCATACATTTTAAACAACTTTTTTTAAAAGTTTCACGATTTCCACATTTCATCTTTGCAAACAACCTAAAGTAGGGTAAATATCAATGCTATTGTTGCAACAAACATTTGATTTCAAAGATGTTTTTTTCAAACCACAATATTGCTTCGCGGAAAATTATTTTTTGTCAGTGGGTCATCAATGACCCTACAAAAATTGGAGCTGGAGAAAACACTGACAATCTAGATCGAACACTGGTAGAAAATTATGAAAATCTTTTTTTTTTTTCAATTTTTTATTTTATAGACCAAAACAAAATGTATGTGTGGTTACAGTTTCCTGACCGACCCTATTTATTCCAAGCAACCCCCAAGCATTTTATTGCCTGATTTTCTTTATCTTCTATGGGAACACATTTTTATGTGATGTGATCAACCTAAATTGAGGCAGTTCTTCGTGTGCTCTGTGAAACTGTCTTTATTAAAATGGCGACAGGTACCTTCACCAAGTACTGCGGTGCTTTGATTTCCAAATAATATTAACATAAGTTACCTTTCTATATAACTTTTGTAACTTCCAATAAAACAGCCTTGGTGAGATACAGCCAAACTGCAAATAACGACTCAGAGCTGTCTGACTTGGAAACAGTGACTGTGATGTCATCTTTGGTTTCTCAAAACTTGCCACCCACACCTGAAATATAACCAATTTTGTTATTAATTATTTAATCATGTCATAAAAAGTCATTACAAAGACATTAATAACTCTTACAAAATACAAGAATTTCCTGTTCTTTCACTGATACTGACCAAAGCTTGATGTTTCATTAAAATGCTGCAATACATCAGCTGACCTCAATTTTAAAGACACTGTAACATAATTTAAGGTCCTGTAACTCTGCCAAAGTTAATGGATAAGAATTCAGGGAGGGTTCCATTCACATCCACTGAGCGGTTGCATAGATATCTTAAACTTAAACGCAAAAGTTTAACCTGGCTGTCCACAGACGATGACTGCCAGGGGTCATAGTAATAGCTCTCCTTAGACTTCGCCCCGGCGAGCTCAAAAGGATTGTTACTGGGCCGTGCTCCTACCTACTCCCTCAAAATTGCAGCTAGTCCAAACTTTTTTATTGACTTTCAAAGCGTTTAATTTTTGTTTCAATATTTCTGTCCATTTTTTTTTAAAATGACTATTGCAAAATCAAAATTTGGCAAAAAAAAAAATAGCTACCTCCCTACCCACATGAAAAATTCTGGGTCAGAGTCCAGCGAACAAATATTTCTTTAAGGATGACCCTGTGATGATAGACAACAGAACAAGAACATTGCAACAAGATGCTCTAGTCAACTAGATTACAAATAAGTACTTCCTACCGAGAACAGCAGCCACTTCCTGTTGTTGGGAAGTTAGAAGGAGTAATCTAGACAAGATTTAATATAAGTCTAACCTGTATTAAGCAGTCACCCATGGGAAATGGCCAATCTTGCTGCTTAACCCTTTACTCCATAGAAATGAGTTTTCCCGCACCAATCACAGAAGGCCTTTGAAAACAGTGCAGGAAGAGTTCAGATTGCTCGTAACGAGCAATCTGAACACTTCCTGCACTGTTTTCCACTCTGTCAGTTAATATAAACATAATTCACCCAATAATTTAAAAGCCTTCTATATTAAGTGTCCTAAGCCTTCTATATTAGGTGTCCAAAGGCGTCTTTATGAAGTAAAGGGTTAACACAGATAACTTCTTTAGAGAGGGCATTTTATTTACTGGTGAAAACAATGCCCTAATGATTATAATGAAGGACAAAAAGTGATCACAAATGCGTTGTACATAGTGCATCGTCCTTTTTGTCATTTGCAATCAATGTATGGGGAAAGTGGTTTCATGTAGACAAGGGGATGTTGGGGGAACACATTTTATGAAGATGTAAATTTATAATGCAATCACTTTATATGAAGTTTATTTTAATTTTATGTATTAATGAAATATCTGATAAATAAATAAATTATATCCTTTTTTACATCATAAAGTCAGTTTAGCAACCCTATTCTCCAAATGCACACGTGAATCTTATTGACCTAGTGGTTTCAGAAAAAAGTGCTATAAATGGTCGATGCATTAGCCCTTCTGGCCAGTAGAACAAAAAAATGAACCTGGATTTTTATTTTTGTAAATATTTATAATTACTTTTTTTACTTTGGCAACAGAAATGACTGTTTTAAGAAACGGATTCCCCAACTACCGATTTATATAAGTAAATTTTACTAAAAATGCAGCTGAAAAGAGGCCACAACTCCTAAAACTTTTACCAAAGTTAGAAATTTCAAAAGGACAAACTGAAAGATAGATGAACATATGGATAGTGGTACCATTTTGCGACTGGTGAGGGCATTATAATCAACATATGAATATTTTCTCAATCAGTGGAAAGGAATTTGGTGATAATATTTGAACGAGAAACAAACTGGCCAAGTGATGAAAACTTACTGCCCATACCTATGTATGAATCCTGGTAGGAAATCTTTAAAAGTAGCGACCTGGTCCCTGATCATGTCATGTGTCACATTCATCATCTGGTTCCATCAAGACAATCAACACTATGGAAAACAATAAATGGACATCAGTTGAGACATTTACAATATATTTTGAATGCCAATATTATGACAAGAAAATGTACCTACTTACCTACACACCAACCCACTTTCAACCTAACTAAAACTCACCTATTTACCTAACCAACCCACCACCCATCCTTCCTTCCACCTTCCTACACAACTACTTACCTAAGCCTGCCAGCCAAACTATTCATACCTACCAACCTACCTACAGGTCTACTTACCTACCTACAGGTCTACCAATCTACACATCCACCCACCTACCTACAGGTTTACCTACCTACAAGTCTACCTACCTACCTATAGTACCTACCTATCATCAGGTACTTTGATCAACATATGCATTTTAAAACATCCTGTTGTTACTTCCAATACATGGCATCTAATGCAGTGTAGCCCTAGTCACAATTGCCAGTATTAATATTCATTTATTCATGTTGCACATGTTTATGACAGCCCTACCTGTTTCAATGTCTGTAACCTTTGTTACCTTTGTCTTTGTATATATTTTAACCGGATGTATAGACAAGGGTTGGAGGCATAAAAACATTAAAGACTGACATAAACATACACGCAATATAAACAAGAAAATATCGGTGAACCGATGGATGCTCCCCCAAGTGAGGGTTTGACTCTGTACCATATGGTAATGATATTGAACAGAGGAAGTAACTGTGAGAGTTCTAAAGAGAAGTCAATACATTATTTTTTATATTGTGATATAATACATTGTACAACATACTTTGAAATTGGTTATTATGATACATCCTAGCATAAGTTTCATAGAATTCCAACATGGGTTGTAGAGAAATAGAGTGGATAAGAATTTGGTCAAACACAAAAGCAAAGGGCCACAACTCCATGAAAAACCATCAAACCAGAACACAAAGACAATATGGGCATCTCCACTTGGTAGTGATGCATCCTAGCAAGTTTCATAAAATTCCAACATGGGGTTGTAGAGAATTAGCGTGGACAAGAATTTGGTCACAGACAGAATCAAAGGGCAATCACTCCGTGAAAAATCATCGAACCGGAACACAAAGACAATATGCGAATCTGCACTTGGTAATGATGCAACCTAGCAAGTTTCATAAAATTCCAACATGAGGTTGTAGAGAAATAGCGTGGACAAGAATTTGGTCACAGACTCAATTAAAGTGCCATAATTCCATGAAAAATCATCGAACCGGAACACAAAGACAATATGCGCATCTCCACTTGGTAGCGATGCATCCTAACAATTTCATAAAATTTAAACATGGGGTTGTAGAGAAAAAGCGCAGACAAAAATTTGGTCACAGCCAGAATCAAAGGGCCATAACTCCGTGAAAAATCATCAAACAGGAACACAAAGACAATATGTGCATCTGCACCGTGTAATGATGCATCCTAGTAAGTTTCATAAAATTCCAACCAGAGGTTGTAGAGAAATAGCCCGGACAAGAACTTGGGGAAGCACGGACGGAGGCACGGATGCACGCATGAACGAAGCGGCAACTATATGCTTCCCCCTTTGGGGGAGCATAATAAATGATTATAAATACTAGCAATTATGACCAGGACTACACAAGCAAATGCAAAGCATCAATCACTCAGATTAAAGTACTTTTTCATGGTGGTTTTAACCCTAATCATACAAAAACAAAGGGCCATAACATTTGTTATTAAATCAGGCCTGTTCAAGAACTTGGTAAAGAGGGCAATTAATAAATACAGTTAAACAATAAAAAAGAAGTGTCAGAGCACACAAAATTTTAAATCTTAATCTAACCCAAAACATTTAACATTTATGCAGAAGTAATTTTGACTGCATTCTTTTACTGGTATTTTCATAAGTTATCAAGACACTGGAGTATTGCAAGTAATACACAATTCCCCCAACGGTTTACCAGGATTACCAATTTTGATGCCATGGCAACCACAATTTTTGTCAGACTGAAAAAATAAAATGGTCTGCATAATCTCCTTATTGCACTCTAACCACAATTTAAGTTATACAAATGTGGCTTGGACACTTTGTGTTACCACATTATCCAAGTTATATCTGGAATATATCAATTTTGTTGCCAATAGCAACCAGTTTTTGTCTGAATGAAAAAATAAAATGACTTGCATAATTTTCCTTATTGCCTTCTATTAATATATACAGTTTCACAAACCTAGCTTGGAAACTTTTTAAGTAATCTATTCAGATGGATGGCCAGAAGGACATATGCCATACGAACGGACAGTAGGGTAAACCATCTAGTGAAACCAGTAAGGGACTGAAAAGATATTACAACTGCTGATGTATGATGTGGATTGAAGCTACAGTGAAAATAATACTTAAATATGAGTGGTAATTGTTTGCATTTACTTTGCAATAGAAACCTTGTATATATATATCAAGTACAAACAGGATGTTTTTAAGCATATGTTGTTCAAAGCACCTATCACCTTACCCCGCACCCTTCCACACTCTCCCAACCCATTCACCCCTTGCCCACCCCACCCCACCCCTCCCCCCCTTCCCCCCCCCTTCCCCCCCCCCCCCCCCCGAAATCTCCCCATCCCCCCCAAAAAAAAATAAGGAAAAAGAAGAACAAACAAAAAGGTCAAAAAACAAGAAATGTGTCCTATGAAAACATGGGTTCCCCCACTGACAATATGCCCTTGGTCAGGGATGGTGTATAGCAAGTCTGATTAGAATCAGATGAAAACTGTAGGTTAAGTCGAGGCCACAAGGTATGTCTGTATATGAAATATTTTTTAAGTCAGAAAAGGGGGCGTAACTCCTTCAAAATAATGTGGACATAAAACCCTGATGATATGCCCTTCTCCAAGTGATGATGTATAGCAAATTTGATAAGAATCAGATGAAAACTGTAGGAGTTAAGGCCACAAGGTACATGTGTATGTATGGACGGACATTCTAACAAATGTATATTTTAGCCTTTTTCAATTGTCCAAAAAAATTACTAACCTTAGACACTTAAATACCCATTTGCGTGTAGACGGACAGATGGACAGTTCAAACACTTTGACCCATGGGTGCATAAAAAAAGAAAAAGACAACAACAATGAAGACCTATTATAATTTTCAGGACTTGTTCCGTTTTTTTACTCGATACAGTATTCCAACCCCATCCCTACCAGCCACAATATACCGACAACAGACCAACCAGATCTAGAATTAACATCTAGATGCTGAGCAACAAATGAGGAAGATTCAAGTCTTTGATATAATCCAACTGGGGAGCAGACCAATGACATTCCACACGCAAGGCAGATTGTCTATCATTAGACCACCGCTAAGGTATTACATTTGATACTTAATTTTCTACTATGTACGTACATTTATGTATAAACCACTACATGGTTTTCCATTAGTTAGTAAATGTGGCCAAAACCTTTTCCTTATTTATCCTATTAAGATTTTGCTAGTGAAGCAGTGGGTAAATTATACCCAAATGTAATATGCTAAGGCCATCCTTAAAAAAATATTTGTTGTGCTCCGAATCAGTATTGGTAGGTAGCTATTTTTTTTAGTGCCAAGGTTGAAAATAAACATAATAGTGCATATCTGTACTGCATCTGTTGTTTATTTAGATTAAAGTATATGGAACAGTGGTCTTGTAAAATTCATCAAGAACACAGTTTGTCATTAAGCAATATACTAGTAGCTTTCATTACTGTTTATATTTTAAAACAGGCTCAAAAACTCCTGGGATCCTTGAAGGTTAACCAGTACCCAGGTACACCATTACTGTTTATATTTCATAACAAGCTCAAGTACTCCTGGGATCCTTGAAGGTTAACCAGTACTCAAGAACGCCATTACTGTTTATATTCATAACAGGCCCAAGTACTCCTGGGATCCTTGAAGATTAACCAGTACTCAAGTGCACCATTACCGTTTATATTTCATAATAGGCCCAAGTACTCATGGGATCCTTGAAGATTAACCAGGGCCCAAGTACTCCTGGGATCCTTGAAGGTTAACCAGTACTCAAGTACACCATTACTGTTTATATTTCATAACAGGCCCAAGTAATCCTGGGTTCCTTGAAGGTTAACCAATACTCAAGTACACCATAACTGTTTATATTCATAACAGGCCCAAGTTTTCCTGGGATCCTTGAAGGTTAACCAGTACTCAAGCACACCATTACTGTTTATATTTATTTCATAACAGGCCCAAGTACTCCTGGGATCCTTGAAGGTTTACCAGTACTCAAGTACACCTGGGAACTTTGAAGGTTAACCAGTACTAATGTACACCATCACTGTTTATATTCCATAACAGGCCCAAGTACAGCATTACTTTTTATATTTCATAACAGACCCAAGTACTCCTGGGATCCTTGAATAGAATGAATGAATAGGGTTTTACGGCGTACCAACCCATTATAGGTTATTCGACGCCAACAGGAAGGAAGATTCCAGGTTCACTCTACATGTACAAAAACAACAAATTAACATACAGATTAAAAAAAATACATCAATAAATGAATATGCAGAATGAACCTAGAACCTTGATACCTGCAGAACTGCAGAGTTTCAGCAAATTCTATCGTATTACTTAATTTGTTGCTTCTTACGACATGCATAAGCCATAGTGATCCTATTCTTGCCATCACTCACGGCTCCCTGGAACCAAACAGGGGTTGATAATTTAACCACAAAAGTGAACATGACAAAAAATGATAAAATGAACATGATTCCTACCCCTCTGCAGAGATCGACAGTGATTCTATTCTTAGCCGAAACCACACGGGCTTGGGATCCTTGAAAGGTGAACCAGTATTTATATTTCATAACAGGCCTAAGGACTCCTGGGATCCTTGAAGGTTAACCAGTACTCAAGTACACATTACTGTTTATATTTCATAATAGGCTTAAGTACTTCTGGGATGTTTGAAGGTAAACCAGTACTCAAGTAAACCATTACTGTTTATATTTCATAACAGCCTCAAGTACTCCTGGGATCCTTGAAGGTTAACCAGTACTCAAGTACACCATTACTTTTTATATTTCATAACTGGCCTAAGTACCATTGGGATCCTTGAAGGTTTACCAGTACCCAAGTACACATTACTGTTTATATTTCATAACAGGCTTAAGTACTCCTGGGATCTTTGAAGGTTAACCAGTACTCAAGTATACCATTTCTTTATATATTTCATAACAGGCCTAAGTACCATTGGGATCATTGAAGGTTAACCAGTACTCAAGTACACATTACTGTTTATATTTCATAACAGGCATTAGTACTCCTGGGATCTTTGAAGGTTAACCAGTACCCAAGTACACCATTCCTGTTTATATTTCATAACAGGCTTAAGTACTCCTGGGATCCTTGAAGATTAACCAGTACTCAAGTACACATTACTGTTTATATTTCATAACAGGCTTAAGTACTCCTGGGATCTTTGAAGGTTAACCAGTACTCAAGTACACCATTCCTGTTTATATTTCATAACAGGCTTAAGTTCTCCTGGGATCCTTGATGGTTAACCAGTACCCAAGTAAGCCATTATTGTTTATATTTAATAACATGCTCAAGTACTCCTGGGATCCTTAAAGGTTAACCAGTCCCCAAGTACACCATTCCTGTTTATATTTCATAACAGGTTTAAGTACTCTTGGGATCCTTGAAGTTTAACCAGTACTCAAGTAAACCATTACTGTTTATATTTAATAACATGCTCAAGTACTCCTGGGATCCTTGATGGTTAACCAGTACTCAAGTACACCATTACTGTTTATATTTCATAACAGACCCAAGTACTCCCGGGATCCTTGAAGGTTAACCAGTACTGAAGTACACCAATCTCCCAAAGTAATTAATAACTTTTTCATTTGAATTAGTGATGAGATGAATAACAATGAAATACAATGTTTATATCAAACATTACAGAGACTGCTGAAGGCCGGGATTCAAACTCAGAACCCCTGGATTGTGCTTACAACTGAACTAACCCGATACGGTTGTGTGGGAATAATGTTGTGTTGCAGTTAAATGCCAACATTATTCTCTCTATTGTATTACATGAAAGTCCATGAACTGATTTAAAGATATTATGTGTCATAGTGGTGGAAAGTTTTGTTTGAACACTATAGTTATTATTATACTATAGTTTAAACTTATTTATTTTACTTCGACTGTGAAACAAGTTCTTACAACTTAGACAAATTATGCCAAAAAACTTCCTGGGTAGAACTGCAGGCCGGGCTGGGATTCAAACTCACAATACATGGAGTAATATCACATGCTCTCTAAAGTTAACCAGCTTAGGTAGGGAGGATCCAATGACAACTGCTAGTATTTGGGTTCACACAAGTTCAAATAATACAACTTTTTGACATAATTATCCATTTTGACCAATATATGAATTTGTCTCAAGATGGTAATATACCTATTGTTTTGTGGAGATAAAATAAAATGCAGGTATAAAGTATAAGGTGCATGTGTAAGTGTGCATTTTTGACATTTAATACAAATACTATAACATAATTTGTTCAATTTGAACAGTTCCAGAACTGAGATAGCATGGCTATATAACTACCATGCAAGATTAGAAGTGCTGCTTCAGTGCATACACTTTACAAAGTATAGAGGCAGGCAGACATAGGGCTAGACAACCGACAGACACAGGACTAGATGGCAGGCAGACACAGGGCAATCATAAAAAGACACAGCAATGTGGGAATAAAATATCAGTCATGTCCATGCATCAAACCATTTTTTTTTGAATGGGGTTTAATGCCATTTTGAACACATTTCAGGTTATATATGGCATATCCAGTTTTACTGTTCGAGGAAGACCTCAGACTGAGTCAAACTGAGTAGAACCACCATCCTTCCACAAGTAACTGACAACTTTCTCACATAAAGTTTTGGAGTGTGAGAGACTCAAACCTATGACCTAAGTGATGAGAGGTAAGTGATCTTGAGACCACTCAGCCAGGGAGGACCCTGCCACATCAAACCAGTCTTTACACCTGAACAAATAATCATATGAAAATATTAACCACCATGACATTGTATTTGTCTTTGAAACCTCATATTTAAGAAAGTTTAAACATTTTATATAAAAATGGTGATGTCGTTCTGGTTTTAAAAATTTGAGAAATATTCTTAAAATTATTTAGTATTCTTTTCTGTCATTTTGATAAAAGGAGGTCCAAGAGGGCCTGACTGAATCACTCAACATATGGACAGATGAAATGTTTTTTGTAACAACCATGCAATGCTACATGTAAAATATATAAAGTCTTTGACTTGGAACTTTCAGAGAAAATATTTTTTAAAGCTAATAAAGCTTACAAGCCCTGTGGTGGGGACGTTTGTGGTCAAGTCACTCTGGTTCATGAATTTGTCCGAGATTTTGTGGTTAAAAAAACTGCTGTCCATGTACATGATTTAAGCCCTTTGTCTAGAATAGAAATGAAATCAAGGGTCTGCACACATACTGGGGTATTTCAATTTCATTCCTACAACAAAACATTCTTTTAAAAAAATGAGTTTTTACATTCGTAAATAGATGAAAAAAAAAAAAAATCTATAAATCGTTATCAATGTCAAAATTTTAAGTGTTATAAATACATGTAAAACACTGATTTTACTTGACAAACACTTAATAACATGTTACTACATCAACTACAAAATCATCCTACAGTCATGTAGAAAATCTCATATGTTTATATACACTCAAGTCTCATTATAATGCAGATCTCTGGGTCCACAAAGGGAAACTGTAATATACATGAACCGCATTGAAGAGATAATTTACCTTGAAAAGTCAAACTCCACTTTTATAAAATGGTATTGTTTGCATTGTTATGTAATTTAAAGCACATTTGTGTACAACAGATTATGAGATACACTTAGATATGGATAAAATGTATAAAAAATGAAAAAGAAAAACATTTTCATATTTTGATAAAACTAAAATTGACAGCCTCTGCTGCGTAACCCATATGTAAAAAAAAAACGGTGTCAACGTAAAAATTAGCTTATGATAAAGTTTGAAATGGCTTCTGTGTTTGGACATGTCTGCATTTAGTGAATCACTCTGATTATTACAAACTGTTTATAATTAATGCTGGCACGAATCAATCAAATACACTATCCTTTAAACCACCATTAGGTAAGGTTTTTAACAGTTTGTTCTAAGCAAGTAGAAGTTGAGCAATGATCAAATCCAAGCAGGGCAGCGATATATTGTTTGGTTGTCATTCCCCCCCGCCCTCCCCCTCTACCTACAAAAAAATGGAAGCGAAGAAAAAAACGTGTTAGAACAGAATTTGCGTTGTATTGGTCTGCATAACAATACAGGTACAGAAAAATTTATTAGATATCAACAAGTTGGTTCAAAACTTTGATAAAGAACAAAATAGCAAACGATATATGACAACATGAAATTAAAAAAAACAACCGATGTCAACAAAAAATACATAAACACAAGCCAAATAAATATATTTGAGAAGCCAATGTTGATCTGTAGCGATCAGAGGTTTATACTATCAATCACAGTTGTTTTACACCTATGAGCAAGACATTTACACATATACCCGGGAGGAAGGACATAGAGAGATTTGCATAGCATATTGACTAAAAAAAATGAATAGAATTGATAAACTGTAACAACATGTAACAACCCAGGACATAGAGATTTGTAAAAATTTGTTTTACCATCAATGTAAAATAAATATGTTTAAACCAATTTTTTGAAAGTTTGATTATAAGATAAAGATATATTAGTATTACATAATTTGGAAATACCACCTCAGATCCGATCTATAATGAACAAAATAACATCCACTTCTCAGCAGATAGATTAATACATGAAATTAACAAGGAGGGTAAATTTAAAACTAACCAAAATAAACCTAAAAACAGCTATGTATACAAACAAAAAGCAACTATTACCAAAATGCACTTACATACAAAAATAAAAAATACATGTAATTAAGAAGACAATGTTATTTTTTTAACAATGAATCTATAGTCATACAAAGACATGTACATCTCAAAATGTAACTCAACAAAAGTACAAAAGTTGTTAACAACAATGAGCACACATCATAAACTTACGAGTAGGGTCACTCCACTGACCAGCCTCACAAAAACAACCTTCTGACAATTGGGAGGCTGTTCTTATCATAAGAAGTATTTCTGTATTTGGTTAGTGTACAAGATAATATTTCTGAAAGAAGACGAAATATCTTTTTGGTTAAAACAACATATAGGTGGTAGTTCACAGAAGTAATTGAATAAACTGAACTGGGCAGCTCTAATGAAAATAATGCTATCAGATGTTATCGAGTCAAAATAAAAAAAATGTAAACACATGTTAGCCCATCCACCCTGCCAGAAAACCTGGTTAAAAAAGTGAAATGAGTTTTTATGCAACAATGGTAGATTAAGAGACCTACAGGTGTTACTGACCTCCCTCCAAACCTGGTTTCATATCACATTATTTAGATTGTTTATTCATTATCTACAAGTTCAAATGATTCTTAAGTTATTTACCCCTCTTGACAGAAAGTTTCACATACTTTTTTGGACCAAACCCACAACCTCTGAGGAGAGTTACCATATCAATTGTTTGGACCAAGCTGGGCTTGAACCCACAACTTCTAGTGATCTTAAAACAGCACCTGAGGCTATTAAAAAAACCCTTAAAAGTACCTTTTAAAGTCTGTCTAGAAACTTCACACCTAAAAGCAAATCTGTAATACCTCCTTAGATATTGGACAATACATCAACATAAACTTTTGTAATATCATGACTTTTTAAAAAATCTTTTAAGTCACGTAATAATAGTCATCATTACACATACTAAATTTAAATGTTGCCAGTAAGACAGTGAAACAAAAAAAATTTTGCTATTTTGGCAACACCAATTTCAAATGAAATTCATGTTCGAAAAATTAACATTTTACAAAATCTTTTGTTTTATTTACTACTAAAAAATTCTATAATGAAATACAAAAAAATAATAAATTAATACAAATCTACTTCAAGCTACAAAATATACAAAACATACATAATCCTTTGAGAGCAAGTCACAAAATCAAAAAGGATAAAAAAATAAATGAAAAAACTGTCACAGTAAAGTAACTTCTGGACATATTGTACACTAAATTGTGCAATAGTTCAACAATTATCACAGTTGGTGAGTTTATTAATAGGTATGTGAAGAACTTGTTTTTACATCATATTGACAATCTTGATCTGCTCTCACAGACAATGTAATGCTTATGACATAAAATACTATAATGTAATAAAATACTTTGTACCATATTTTTTTTCTCACATTTTTTCTCATCATTTTTTTTTATTATTTCTCTTCTCTCTCTTTTTTCTCTTTTTCTATTTTTTTTTTTTTGATCTCTCATTTGTTTTCATATTTTTTTTCCATTGTTTTTTTTTTATAAATGTATAAATGGTACATGTCTTAAAAGACTGAGTACTACAATTACAATAATACTTAAGTGACAAATTACAACAATACTACAATTATTTCAATTTAAATGTACATACCTAACAAAGAGTTTAGCGAATTTCAGACAACACCATTAATCTTTACAAGTGATTGTTAGATTGTTTATTCCTATTTTGTTTTGGTCAAAATTCAATCCCAATGTTGTGTAAGGTCTCTCTAGACACTTGTAATATATAACAACTACACAAAATAATGTCAGAGTACTCCACTTCGAACTTTTTGTCACATTAAAAAGTGTCTTGTTAAGACAACAAATGTCCATGTTAATATCTATGAAGCTGCTAGTAGTTCCTCTTCCATATGTTATTTCACACTAGACTTAACTGTCACATCCAGTCTGCAGGCAGAGTGGCAATCCATGATGTCACATTAATTCACCCCTTGGAGAATTCCAGATTAACTAGCATAGAAATTGAAACAGTGTTGTATCTGCTTCTGCATATGGGTTATTTCTGATAATTGTCTTGTAACAAGTGAGTGTTGTTTCTGGTCAGTATATGTGTTATTCCAGACTGTTACTTTAAATCTGAAACAAGAAACCACCATATGTAGATTATTTTGAAAAAAAAAAGCCAAACAAAATAACAGTATTTTTACAGGTTTATCTCCAATAAAATACACAGTGCTGCAGATCTATCAAGTATGGACTATCTGACATATACAAAAAGAGGCCCATGGGCCTTAACAGTCACCTGATTATCCTTGATGACATAAAGCTATATATGAATCTATTTTCTAACTTTTGTCAATAAAACATACTGGTAAGCATTAACCTGTCATTTCAGCAACAACAAATCACTCAAAAAAATATTCAAATGAGTCTATTCACTCTATCTATTTAGTTGCTTTGAAAGATAAAAAAAATCTATAGATACAATCATGTAGATTCTATTTGAAAATAATTTTATCAGCTTACTTCTTCTTAAACTTTGAAGTATACAACCATAAACCTTTAACAAAACATAACATTATCAATAACTGACTAGAACTAACACATCGCAAATCAAATTTTTATGCATGCTGAGTATTGCTGACAGAGATTTGTGAATGATGCTTTTGTAAATGTGTAGTTAAATTTGCCTAGGCCACTTGCACATTTCAATTCCCTGGCAAAATCTACATGCATCCACACTTGCTAATATTTCTTTGTTCATTTTCTTCTGAGCCAGACCCAAATGTGTCCAATCCAAAGCTTTACTCTTCATGTTTTTTTATATTTTCGTGTTCTTTGCCAATCTCCTGACATCAGCGAAATGTGTAAAAATTTATGTGTCACAGTCTTATGCACATGGGTGCTGGTTACCAAATTTGCCTAAGTCAAATCAGTAAAATATTACAAACAGGAGACCAGCGGGCACTATGCTATAGCCTCTTTTTGAACTAAAAAACTCTATAAAATTATCTAAAGCTAGAAATTGAGTCCATAGGACACAGATACCCCCGCATTTGTAACTACATTGTAGATATCAATAAAGCCAAATATATATTTTCGTCAAAATTGGTTCATAAATAAAGACTTTAGAGGTCAGAAACTATCTGCCAATCAGAGCCCAGAACACCTAATTTATATGCAAGGATTTTGACAGAAATCAAACTTGAGCTGTAGTTTATCACCATACACCTTTCTTCCAAATATGAATTAATCCATCCAATCCTTCAAGAGATATCGAGCGGAAACCAATTTCTTGACATTTGTCAATAATCTTAAGTCCAAAAAAGGGGCATAACTCCATTAAAAATCATCAGGACCAGAACGAAATAAAAACTTAACCTGTATTACCTGAATGTGAAGTCACACACCAAATTTGGTTTAAATCTGTTCATTTAAACTAAAGACTATAAGTCTGAAACCATTTTTGTACATACGGACAGCGGTGATACTATATGCCCCCCCCCCCCCCCTCCCACTTGAAAACGGCTAGGACATTATAGCTAACATCATTCAGCTCCAAAATTTCCATTGACAGATTATTTTCAACAGTTTACAAATTTCACCGAACGTATTGGTATATCAGGAGTCTATCATAATAGTGATTCTGTATTGCAGTATGTCAGTATACCGGTAATACTGTGCATCACTATCTAAATATGAAATAGATGAATTATTATTTTACAGGTACTATAATGCATTTCCATGGGAAGTTGTGGTATTGCAAAGCTACAGATAAGCTTTTGTAGTAATTGGGTATTTACTCCTTAAATTTTTAGGCAATTGCGTATTTCAGTTTTCTATTGATTAACAATTTTATTTTTACCCCATCAAATTTTGCTCAATTCCTTTTTCTTAATAAAATCAATTGTGTACCATAAAACATTAAAAAGAAACTTAAAGGGTAACCAAAATGCTAATTATTTTTTATATTATTTGAATAGAATCGATTAGAGGTTTAAAAAAATGTTTTTGTTTTCATGAAATTCGCAGCTTGTTCATTGGTAAATCAGGGAAACAGTAACGCACATTACACCTCTCATGGAAATACACGAAAGAATTATCGGAAGTTACCCGAACGAGGTTACCAATGACGTCATACATATAACGCTATCTAATTCAAGATGGCTGCAATGAACAAAAACATTTCACGAGAGAGTTATTTTATTGGGGATTCTGATGTAAGTGCCATTTTATCGGACTTCTCAGGCTCAAGCAGTGATTAAGAACATGAACACTAGATTATGGCATCCAACCATACCAGTTTGAACCGGTGGTACTCCATGGAGAAACAGATTATATACAATAATAATTAAGGACTACCATAACTACTTATAATAAGATATTTCTACAATAATTGTAATTAATACAACTACTACATATTTATTATCAGATCTATTATTATGAATAATTAATAACAATAATAGATAGTGGTAGTTTTAATTATAATAATGGTAGGTCTAGTAACAATTTATCAGTTCAATATAATAGTGAAAATAGAAATGACTTATTATTATTCTATTATGTGTTCCATTACCATGCTACAATTTTACTTATGAAAAAAAAAAAAAAAAAACTCGTTTTATTACTTTCCCTTCTTGCGCATTTTTAAAAAGAATCCCCATGCTATTATTTTTACATGTAGATCTACATGTATGTAAATAAATTGCTTCTGTCATCAGATCAGATTCAGATCAGATCAGGAAAGTCAAAGTTAGAATCAGACATAAATTCAAAATTTACCTAAATCGGTAATGCGTATAATATTTATAAATTAATTAGAACGGGATCTTTCACAGATGAACAGCTAATTAAAAAAATAATTACTTTATTACAATGACCAGCAGACATCATGCTGATCTGTGACACCATATGGTTTTATTGCCTCCTTGATGGTATAAAAATTCCGGTCACAGGTGTCAGCTGTGAAAACATATCAGTATTGTCGCATATTTGCGCATGCATTTGATTAGTCCATATACCCCAGGACATATATCACAGCTTTGGTAAATTGCCGAACTGTAAACTGACATAATTTACGACACCCCTTCTCCAACTTCTAACTGCCCGAAGACAATTTACCATGACATAAGCCCAATCAAAGTCCTATGCTGGACCTCAATACATCCTGGATCCTCCATTTGAACAAACTTGAAACACCTAATTCATAGAGATCATTTTTACCAAATAAATACAAATTTGGCTGGATAGATCTGATGTTAGGGAAGAAAAGTTTTGGAATTTCAAAAAAAAAAACAACAAACATACATATAAAAAATAAGTCATGTATCAATGCTTCATACCAAATTTGGTGAAAACCTGTCAAGTTGTTCCAGAGAAGAATTTGTTTAAAGAAATGTTTGATAATGTTATGATGTACCTATTGTCTATTATAATGTGGTGCCTGTACCTATTGTCTGCCATGTGGTGCCTGTACCTTTTGTCTGTTATATGGTGCATGTACCCCAACAAGTATATACATCTCCCTCCAGTAGGTAACATCACTGCCAAATCATGTCTCTGTGTATAAATCCTTCTCTGGACCAAAACCTGCAACAACCTAAAATAGAACAAAAACCAGTCCTTTTACTATATTATTTACTCAATGATAATGTGGATACCTATCAACTGATGTGACGCTCCTTATTAACTCTTAGACTAAACCTGACAGTATGAACTTTTCTACAACCACTCTCTAAAATGTTGTAAATGTTTACACACCACTAAATTAGATGTATCACCAAATGCGACTTCATACCTTCAAAACGTCGCTTTGACAGTGATGTACCGAAGTGTTCATAGAATTGTAGGATTAACAACCTACAATTTTAAAGAAAAGAGCAATAGCTCTGCATGGAGTTAAGCCAGCAGTACAGTGAGACATGGAGTGGTATTCATCAACCATTCTTACAAGCTTGAACTCAAGAATAAATATAGAAACAAACACTTTGACACCATTTTTTGAGGCCAAAATTTGCAAGCATGCAGGAACACGTAATATATACACTATATTATATATATGTACACAAATACACTCTCACAATTATTCTATCTGTCATGGTAAACTAGACATTCTAAGGGTGAAATTTGGTTTTCAGCTCAAGCCTAAGAATATTCTCATGAATGGTTGGTGACTTATCTCACGAAACTGTATCAGTATGAACAAAATTTGTATTTATTTTAATATTAGTTGGTATACATGTAAAGCATAACAGTATCTAAATAATATGATTTTTAGTTATTCATACTGTTTGTTTAAGCATGGCTGTAGTGTAGTGGACAGATTGTTGGCCACTCACGACTGAAGAAGCAGGTTTAATCCCAAGCTCGATGCAGTGCCTCTCAAACAAGAGGCCCAAGAGGGCCTGAGGACGCTCTTCTGACTCATAGTGGCCACAGCACTTTTTGAAATTTCACAATATTTACCCTCTTTGGGGTTTCGTCTTAACAACTTACAGATAAATACACCCAACACATCCATACTGAACAAAAACTTAATTGCTATGAAAAGAAAATACTTTAAATTCCTATGCCATTCATCTGTAAAAAAAATATAGTCCCCTGAACAGAACCCTTAAACAACCCAGCCCCTTAGTTTGTCAGAACTTCAATCACCCACACTTAGCGATTTGTTGAGCAGAAATGATTCAAATTTTAAAAAGAAAGTTTTTTGTACACATGGATGCAAAATGAAAAAATCCAGTTTTCCCTATACCGTATATCCTCGGCCATAAGGCGAGTCGGGTCATAAGTCGAGGGGACTTTTTGACCTTCAGATCTCAGTTTTTTGCATTGACCCTTCCTTAAGTCGACCCAGAATTTTCGAAAAGGAAGTGGGTGAGATTTGGGTCACCTAAATATTAAAATTCCTACAGTAGCGATTGCCTGCACTCACAACTGACCTTACGCCAGTCTACGTTCATGTACCGTTATCGAATCAACGGCAAATATGCAGCCGACAAACAAATGCAGTCTTCTGTTGAATATTTGGTATATTCTGTAATCCGTGGATAAGTGTCACCACATATGTGGGAATGCAAATTTCAATAATCGGTTACTTCTGACCCAAATATCCCAAGGCAATTTTCGGCATATATGTTTACACCCCGTGCCAACATCGCATAGGTTGCTAGGCAACGCAATCGTTCGGCTGACCAAGATCAAGGTTTCCCTTGCATAGAGTTAAAACATCAAGCGTCTAATTGAAACCGATCATTTTTTTCAACTGTCAATCAGAGTTTTCCATGAACAAAGTAACTTTCCACGTATGACGTAATCATCCTTTGTGTTTGCGAGATGCATAGTTGATTGACAAGAGTGTAATTCAATTCTGCACTTTGGTGTCATTGTTCATATAGACTGTTGCTGAAACTGAAATTCGACGTTCAAAACTTCAGTAGGAGCTGACCGTTGGTAAAAAAAATCATCACTCGGGACTAGGACGGGGCCATAAGTCGAGTAGGGATTCAGAGAGTGATTTTGGAGTCTGAAAAATTCGACTTATGGCCGAGGATATACGGTAATATTCCTATATAAATTTAGCCCCTAAATTTTTATCTGCAATCAAACACCTACACATAGGGATAATTTATGCCAAATATGAACAAATCTGACATACCAGTTCTTAAGATAACGATTTTAGTAATTCCAAATTTTACCTTTTTTGGGCCCCTCCTGCCCCCTTAAGACAGTGGAACCCAGTCATTTTTACAAAACTGAACCTCCTTCACCAAACAATGTCCCCTAAATGAACCCTCAGGGAGGGGTCATTTTTAACCCTAGGGACACCATTTGAACAAATCTAACAAAACTATAGTTGGTCATCATTACTACATAAACATTTTGAAAATCTGTTGGGCCGTTCATGAGAAGATTTTTTAAGTTTTGGACTATTTTTAGTAATGGTGGCCATCTTGAATTTCAGATCGAAAAAAAAAAAAAATCTTCTGTATAGTCTCCTATGTAATAGAAACATCCATGTGAAGTTTGAGTTGAATTGGCCTAGTGGTTTCTGAGAAAGTGCTGCTAAAAGACGACAGACGACGGACAACGCGCCATCACATAAGCACTTCTGGGCTAGTAGAGCTAAAAACAATTCCCAGCCCTTCCCAGTAAGCGGAGTTGAAAGCGGTTATTACAAGTTTTGAAGCTTCATGACAAACAAAACCACAGACATTGTCAAGGCATGATATGTATCAAATCTCAAAAGATACTACTTACAAAATATACCTGTGAATAGAAGTTCATGGAAACTGTTCAGTTCAAGTACATGACATAACCAGTTGTCACCATTCCTGAAAGTACCAATGTGGCCAGTGCTCTGAAAAGAGTAGAAGTCCAGAAGGGATTATTATAAAGCATTCATAAAATCCACAAACATAAGCTAGTCACATATAATATACATTATGTCTATAAAATAATATGAATGTTTATGAAGTTTCACCATAACACGAGTAGTTTGTTCTGAAAGAGATAAGAAGCTGAGCTAAACATAAAATTTTAACCGGCGGACGACAACGATGCCAGGGTCATGACAATAGCTCTTCCTGTTTTTTTTTCAGAAAGAAGGTTATAAAATGCGTTGAACATCAGACGGAATCCACTTATTACATACATTTATATAAAAGCAGGTGCAGACGTGGACACATGACACAATGGATATTGATACTGTTTAAGTCAATGACTTTATTTTTTTATATAAAAACCAGTACCTGTTTTACGGAGGAAATCTGCAGCTTTGCCTTTTACACAAAAAGTTGTTGGTACTTCTGAACAACTCGCTCCATATTTTATTTTCCATACCGTTTCTGTGGTTTGCTGTATAACAAAATCTATATCTTGCCTACTGCACATAAAGTTGTTGGAACTTCTCAACTCGCTCCATATTCTATTTTCCATACCGTTTCTGTGGTTTGCTGCATAATGACAAAATCTGTATCTTTACCAACTGCACATGAAGTTGTTGGTTTTTCTTAACAATTCACTCCATATTTTATTTTCCATACAGTTTCTGTGGTTTGCTGTATAATGACAAAATCTATATCTTTACCTACTGCACATGAATTTTTTTGTACTTCTTAACAATTCACTCCATATTTCATTTTCCATACAGTTCCTGTGGTTTGCTGCATAACAACAAAAATCTGCATCTTGCCTTCAGACTCAACATTTATATAAAAGCAGGTGCAGACGTGGACACATGACACAATGGATATTGATACTGTTTAAGTCAATGACTTTATTTTTTTATATAAAAACCAGTACCTGTTTTACGGAGGAAATCTGCAGCTTTGCCTTTTACACAAAAAGTTGTTGGTACTTCTGAACAACTCGCTCCATATTTTATTTTCCATACGGTTTCTGTGGTTTGCCGAATAAAAACAAATTCTGCATCTTTACCTACTGCACATGAAGTTGTTGGTACTTCTTAACAATTCACTCCATATTTTATTCTGTTTCTGTGGTTTGCTGCATAATGACAAAATCTGTATCTTTACCAACTGCACATGAAGTTGTTGGTTTTTCTTAACAATTCACTCCATATTTTATTTTCCATACAGTTTCTGTGGTTTGCTGTATAACGACAAAATCTATATCTTTACCTACTGCACATGAAGTTGTTTGTACTTCTTAACAATTCACTCCATATTTCATTTTCCATACAGTTCCTGTGGTTTGCTGCATAACAACAAAAATCTGCATCTTGCTTTCAGACTCAACTCCCACCTCTGTCCAAGATCTGTAATATGAAAAATTTAAAATCAGCATGAAATTTTGAGAAATATAGTCCAATTTCTCTTCTTTTTTTTTTTTACAAGTCTTAATTTGTACATGATTAAAATGTAAATATTATAAAGCATCCATGTCCATTAAATATGACCAGTGTCAACAACCTGTGTTTCCACTAATCCAAGTAATAACTTGAAATGTGTTTTTTTAAGTGTTATCAGTCAAATGAAACCATATTGCTTGTGAAATAATTATCAACCACAATACTAATTATAAATTTCTTCTTTGTTAATGTTATAATATAGGAGTGTAACGATAAATCAAACTATTGATGCGTTGCGATAATTACAGGTTGATATTACTCTATCCATAGTCAGTATCAAATAACTATCGCGATAGTTTCACGGACTATCGATGGTTTTGATTGTTTCACCTTTATTTGATTCCCCGTTCCATTCTATAGCCAAGGCATTAAAAAACCTTTCAGAGTAGTCTCCCCTTTTTGAATGACTAAAAGTCGTCCATACCTAACACAGGGGCTAGAGTCAATAATCATTCACGGTTTCCACAAGAGTTATAACACATGTTGCATGAGACATTCCTTCAAAAGATTTTGTCGATAAGCAACATCCCTTAATTGCCAGAACATGCCTTACCTTCCGGTGTGACTACTGTTAAATAATCCAATTATGCAAGCCGATGATCAAGTAAACAAGTGACACTGGTGATCTTATTATGCAAGCCCATGCTATAGTAAACAAGTGACACTGGCGATTTAATTCTCAACAGGATAACTGTCAAACACGATTAGAAAGTAGATGTGTAAAAACTTAATTGTTTAAATGTTTAATGTGTGGTTTTGTGGATATTTTTATGTTATGGACATAAATAAAGTATATTTCTAACAACTGGTAAGAGTTTTTGTCAATAGTATAGATGATTTAATAGAAATATGAGCGTTTTGGACTTCCGCACTGAAATCACTGAAACTGAAACTTTCTCATATAAAGTTTTTGGAGCGAGCCAGACTCGAACCTACGACTTAGCAGTGAGAGATAAGTGATCTTGAAATGAAGCCTTAGACCATTCAGCCACAGAGGACCCTGCTTGTATTCTTAATGTATGTTATTAAAAAAAATAACTATATTTCTAAAAAAAATTTTGAATGATATATTTTTTATCTTTTGAGTCATTTAAAGTTATTATTGATTAAAAAAAAACACACTTTCACAGTAAATTCTTAGTGAACCCTAAAATGTCCCTGTTATTGCAAGAATCATTAACAGAGCCGCACTCCACAACTTAAACATTACTGATTATTAACACATGTAAGTTGATCCTAGTAAAACTTTCTGACTAAGCTCTGATAACAGGGGTGTAGCTAGGCTGAAAATGATGTGTAGGCACAGGGTCATGCTCTCCTGAAAATTATTTTTCAGCTAGGCCGCTGTAGTTGCGTTTAGGGGTATATTTATTGTGTTTTTAGGGGCCTGGTTATACCTAAGCTAATATTAACCTTCTATTCACTGTTTTATAACCAAATAAACCGATAAAACTGATGTTAAATATCTGGATCATATTCAATGATTTTTTTTGCGAATTTACAGTTGACCTCTCTACCCCCTTTAGAGTCTTGATTTTTATTACATTTTTGGCATTTTAATTTTTCAATTTCTCTGACAGGAAAAAAGTAAGCATGTGCCTACAGTGCCTATCAGAAGCTACAACACTGCTTTTAAAGTGTTAATAAGTTTTACTTCTTGTCGCCACGACACCGCAATCCAAATAAATTACATGCGGGAGTACAATGGAAAATTTGAGAAATAAAGATATATGAAGCTTGATATTTCTCAAGCATAATTTATACTCACTTGTGGCAACAATGACCATGCTCCTTCACAAAGGATGAAATCATGATTATGGTAACAACTTTCACTTAACACTGTTTCAGTCACATGCAATCGATGATCCGTAAGGGGAAAATGTTAGTTCACTTTTAGTTTAAAATATTAGACCAACCTGGCACATGTATAATAATTGAGGTCATGTGTTTTTGGTAGTTAATACATAATTTGGGTACAGGGGTTGAGTAGCATGGGGGAGGGGGTTGGGTACCCTCGAATAGGTCCAGGTTACAAGCCAGACGCCTGTGTGTTGTAGTTGCCAGTTCTGTATCAAAGTTTCTTTCCATGCTCCTTTTGCCAGAGACATAAACAAGTCACTGATTTTGCGAATTCTCATTAGAAATCTTCTTTCTTGCAAGTTGGAGGTTAGCATGTCCTTGTGAACTAATAATTTTTGTTCTTCATTGATTTTATAAGACCTGTTAGACAGAATATATACGCATAACTTTATAACCAGACAAAGTGTTTACTTACTAGAACATTCATGTCTTAAGTTGGTCCGGTTAATTTAAAAAACAATTCGTGCCCAATTCGTAGTAAACATCATTTCACCTCGTGCGTTTATCTCTTCATCCGGGCACTTTGTCTATAGATTATTAGCCCAAATCAAATCAGTAGAGCCAAAAGACCGGACTATAAGATTGTAATGATACTTTTAGGGTTAATCTTATTTCTAAGACGATTAATTTATTAATATATGGTGATATATTTTTATATTTCAATGGAGATATGCTTGTCTCTGATAATATCTTTAGCATCGCAAGTCTGATAGCATTGAAAACGATTATGAAAATACGACATTTTTTAAAACAAACATAATATGTTTAATAGCGAAAATAACCTTTTTAACGAAAGAGGACAAAAAATAAGAAGATTTTTTCACGAAAAGGAAGCAATTAAAGCAACGCTTTTCTGTGACCATCGAAGTAAAATGAATAAGTAGGAACTAATAAAACAGTTATTTGTCAGTTTAAACATATTTTATTACTTATGTTACATAATATCAATATATACAAATAAACATTAAATGATAACAACATATATAACATATGCAAATGGATTGAACTACAAGTTATAACAACATTAATTACAGTTCTCTCCAGTTATTTGTCAATATAATATTTCTGAAAATACGTATGTAAGTTAGATTTAATGTTCTTTTCTGTGTAAGTTTGGCAAATAATTGTAGAACTCCTTGAGTTTTGTAACGAAACCGGAGACATATCAAGTCACTGACAAAACATTAACTTGACCATGATTTTTTTCTGAATATACGTACAGGCACACATTTTAATAACTTATGGGAATTTAGGAGTCAGGGTGGGGTCGTACCTGTGTTTTTTTTTTAAAGAATAGATTCGTCATTGCATTTATCAGAGGCTCATATAAAACATGTAATTATGTCACTGCATTTAAAATTGCGGTGGCATTGATATGTTTGTACATTTTTTTTATTATGGACTTGCGATTAGCCTGATTAAATAAGATGAGATTGTATTAAAATCATAACATCAAGGCAAAGAATTATATACAAGTCCTAGACCAAGGTTATGTGTTACTGTACAACGTCAAGGAAGTATATAGATACAAGTCCTGGACAAAGTGTAATTTAGTCAATGCATACCAATTAAAGTCCTTGTATAAGGTACAATCTATAGGTACTCAGTGTATTGAACATGCATTCCAAAATACCCAGAAAGCCAGCTGTGTGATAAACCGACAGCCCTGAATACACATCCATTATACACAGAATTACACCATCTACCTCATGTAAGCAGTGACTTAATTAAAGTGTTTATATGTCTCTGATGTAAGTCACTGGTTATATATTATGACGTGTTGGTTTCATTTCATTAATTTAATGATATAAATAACAGATTTAGACTAGATAACTTAGGTATAAAATGCTCCATCTTAGGAAGAGTCCGAATGACAGACATCAAGCAGTATTTATTAGTGCTGTCTAGTTTAGAATGGGGATTAAGTTTACCGCTCCAATTTAAATATCAATGTTGTCACATTTTGGTGAATTTGACGTACCAAACCATTTTTTATTTAATAATGACAAGAACTTGTTATTCCTTGTTAATGATATAATAAGATGCTTTTTAGCCATTTTAATAATTATTTTATTTTTTTAAGACGTTTATATAGCGTTTGTTTCTTAATAAATTTATTATATTCCCTTTAATAATCAAACTTTTTTTACAAGCTAGACCTTAAATCTTCAAACTTTTTAACCTACACTTTAATTCATCAAACTTGTTTTACCTATGCCTTGATTTATTAAACTCGTTACAATTAGACCTTAATTCATAATTTTTTACCTAAACCTTAATTCATCAAATGTTTTGTTTTGCCTTAGTATTAAAGGTACCAAAAAAACATAACTCAAGCGCGGCTTACAAAAGCACTGAGTTATTTAGAAGCAGTTTAAATACATTACCACTACTACCTCAATATTTTAAATCAAATTTTGTTTGTTTGTATGGTGTTTAGTGTCGCTTTTAACAATTTTTCAGCTACATCGTGACAGTGTCTACATGAGACAGTGCTCTAAGTGCTGTCACACTGAAGTATCCTGCTGCAGACACATGGTATGATGCCCCACCCAGTCTCATTATACTGACACAGTGGAGTATCCTGCTGCAGACACATGGTATGATACCCCACCCAGTCACATTATACTGACACAGTGGAGTATCCTGCTGCAGACACATGGTATGATGCCCCGCCCAGTCACATTATACTGATACAGTTGAGTATCAAGCAGCAGACACATGGTATGATGCCCCGCCCAGTCGCATTATACTGATACAGTGGAGTATCATGCAGCAGACACATGGTATGATACCCCACCCAGTCACATTATACTGACAGAGTGGAGTACCCTGCTGCAGACACATGGTATGATGCCCCACCCAGTCACATTATACTGAGGCACTGGAATATCATGCAGCAGACACATGGTATGATGCCCCACCCAGTCATATTATACTGCCACACTGGAGTATCATGCAGCAGACACATGGTATGATGCCCCACCCAGTCACATTAAACTGTCACATTAGAGTATCCTGCTGCAGACACATGGTATGATACCCCACCCAGTCACATTATACTGACACAGTGGAGTATCCTGCTGCAGACACATGGTATGATACCCCACCCAGTCACATTATACTGACACAGTGGAGTATCATGCTGCAGACACATGGTATGATACCCCACACAGTCACATTATACTGACAATGGAGTATCATGCAGCAGACACATGGTATGATACCCCACTCAGTCATATTATACTGACACAGTGGAGTATCATGCTGCAGGCACATGGTATGATGCCCCACCCAGTCACATTATACTGACACAGTGGAGTATCATGCAGCAGACACATGGTATGATGCCCCACCCAGTCACATTATACTGACACAGTGGAGTATCCTGCTGCAGACACATGGTATGATGCCCCGCTAAGTCACATTATACTGACATCGTGCTTACCAGACCTAGACATTTTCTCTAAATGTTGGCTGCCAAGTGAGGAAGATTCTAGTACCATTTTTTTAGGTCATTTGTTTGACCCAAACCCACAATCTTTTGCATGTGAGGCAGACACTCTATACCTAGACCACAGCTGGCAAGTGGAGGAAGTTGTATAAAAAAATGCTCTGTTTAACAACATTATGAAGATATTCAAAGTTAATTAATTTACACATGGAATGAGTAGTGAGTTCGAATCCCCACCAGGCCACAGTGTCATCGTCCATGAGCCCTCGATGGCATAAAACTGAGGCTCTATATTGAATCTAGCAAAAAGACAAAAACAACTGATTCTATGACAAGTACTATATTTATTGATAACTGACAACTGATTCTGTGACAAGTACTATATTTATTGATAACTGACAACTGATTCTGTGACAAGTTCTATATTTATTGATAACTGACAACTGATTCTGTGACAAGTTCTATATTTATTGATAACTGACAACTGATTCTGTGACAAGTTCTATATTTATTGATAACTGACAACTGATTCTGTGACAAGTACTATATTTATTGATAACTGACAACTGATTCTGTGACAAGTACTATATTTATTGATAACTGACAACTGATTCTGTGACAAGAACTATATTTATTGATAACTGACAACTGATTCTGTGACAAGTACTATATTTATTGATAACTGACAACTGATTCTGTGACAAGTACTATATTTATTGATAACTGACAACTGATTCTGTGACAAGTACTATATTTATTGATAACTGACAACTGATTCTGTGACAAGTACTATATTTATTGATAACTGACAACTGATTCTGTGACAAGTACTATATTTATTGATAACTGACAACTGATTCTGTGACAAGTACTATATTTATTGATAACTGACAACTGATTCTGTGACAAGTACTATATTTATTGATAACTGGCAACTGAATCTGTGACAAGTACTATATTTATTGATAACTGGCAACTGATTCTGTGACAAGTACTATATTTATTGATAACTGACAACTGATTCTGTGACAAGTACTATATTTATTGATAACTGAGTCATTTAATTAAAATGGTTAACAATAAACATATATAAAAAAATAAATCTATACAAAACAAATATTGATAGTACATGTATAATTGATATCAGACTATCAAGCAAGTGTGAGTCTATTAAATATTTTAAACAAAATAGGCGTATAACAGCGAGGCCAATGTAAAATCACCATTAATCACAAGTTCCCATTAAACAAATATAGAAAAATAATATAGCCCCTCTTTGTACATATCGTCAGCGTTTTCATTCTTAATCTATATGCTGTTCAGCTCCAGCGTGGGACTGCAATATTATTATAAGTGGTGTAGTTATTTATGTCATAATTAATTTATTTAGTATGAATATATTCTGGGTGTATTATTTAATAATTGATCATATAAGTGATATAGACAGTTTGTATTGTCTGCATTTTCAGTATAGCTCTATAGTGTCAGCGTTTTCGTTCTTTTGGTTATAAACACAATACTTTACTATTAAAACTTTCTTATTGACGCATGCATGTTTTTATAAATGTTCTTTTCCTAATAAATAATTAAGCTATTTATTATACAAAAGAAATATTGATTTAATTGACAATTTTCTTAAAAACAGTCCTTTTCGTAAAACCAATTCCTCTTCTCCGTAACTTCATTTTGGAAATAAAACATTAATTTGACAATAGGAATTTTCTGAAATACGCACATAATTTTTATTTCATGTTCTCTTCAATAATATCGTAATAGTAAGCATCAAAACATAATAAGGTCACTGATCTTGTATTATATGCCTTATTGACACTAATAATAGAGCTGCAATTAGATCTATTATTATTAAAATTATATTTTTTATTATTAGATTTATTATTATTAATATTATTATCTGTGTTATTAACGTGTATACTAGAGCTCCAATTTTAATTAAGTTTCAAAACGTGTCGTCAGCGTTTCCTTCTTTGTACATATTGTTAGCGGTTTCCTTCTTTACCTATACTGCCATTAAGCGGCAGCGTTTTACACCGATCCGTTGGACAAGACTAATTGTTATGTTCAAAGGGAAATAAGCAATTCCAATTGGCCTGTCTCCCTTTGACCATTACAGAAATTAAATCGAGATGTTGTGGACCGTTTTATATACTAACATTAAATAAAATCAGAACATTAATCAATCATAATGAAATACATCACCTGCAGCTTTCTGTCTCGTCTATATTAAGTGGCACCTTTGTCCCGTTTCTCTTCAGCCGGAATGTTGCCGGGTAAGGTTTAGTATCACCCAAGAATAGCTGCCGTTTTTTAAACGTGCTTGAATGTATTCGATTAGGTGTTACAAGAGAGAATTGTTCTTTATAACAGATTATATACACCTTGACCTTTAAGTTTACACATTTTATTCGTTAACTTAGTTACGGTAGTTTTTATTCATTTGAAATATATCTAGTAGATTATAAAATCTAAACTACATTTAAACAAGGTATAGTTACAAGAGTAAACACTATTAGAACATATTCTGTTTTTATAATGTAGTAAAGTAAACAAGCAATCCAGGAAATTAACACAAACAAACAAGTTTTTACTCCCACGACAGTGTATTTCAGGGCCTAATACAATGGCATCATGAGTTGGTGCGTATTCTAATATATCAAACTATGAAATTAATTATTTCAAATCCTCTCTCGACCGAAAACAAGTTTTTTAAAATATGCATATTGTCCTGCTGGCTGTTGGGCGTCTTGTGTATTTACGACCACCCCTCTGAAATTGATGCAGTTAGAATCAGTATATACGCGAAGGAGTGACCAAGTTAGTAGCAGTATTGGAGATCCATATTGAAAGTTTCCGCTGTACGTGAACTGCCAGTTGGTTCACTCAAGGAGTTTGGTCCTTGGTTCGCTTAATTATTATTTTTATGAAGAGAGATTGGTTTAATTGTTCTGTTTTTCGTGTTTGTCACTAAGCAACTAACAATTTTTAATCATTTTATGGCGTCAGCACAAAATCTTCATTTATGAAGGAGTGTTGCAGACCTGAAAAAGAATAACAACATTTTGCATTATTTGTTATGCTACAGTCTTCTGAAATTTATCTTATGCATTTAGAATATTAAAAACATAATTCTGAATTTGATATGTATTCAATACAGGTCTGCTTTGTTGTAACACTGTTTTGAAAGGTGGTAATCAGCCTTACTGCTGCGCAGTATGCTGTAAGCCTTTAAGTTGGAATACTACAAGCAGTTTTAGTATATATGCATTACAATCAATATACTTTATTTAATTTGTAGGAATCCATTCAGTAGACATACAGGTTCAAAGAAGAGTGTGGTATCTCGCCAGGAGGAGCGGGAATTAGAAAGAGAAGTGAAGAAAATAGAGGAGTATGTTACATTGCAGATAATATCAACTTTTCATGGGTATTGGGTTCGGATACTGACTTTCAACTAGTGTTGGGAATTGATGCTGAAATTCTAAATTGATTAAACAGACATTTCAGATAATCGATTAACATTTAAAGCCATTATTACTTACAATAGGTTATCTATATACATTTTTAATAACTGGAAATTTTCCCAGGAATCGGAACTTCATATTTTTTTCTTGAAAGGGATAGATTCTTTTGTCTTTGTCGGTCATATTGGTAAGTTGGCCTAGGTGATTTTGATTAGCTGCCTGACTTGAGTTTTGTTCAATCAGGGTTGAATTTAGTTATAAGGAAGAATGCAAACTCTTTCATAATAATTAATAATTAGGGTCAGTACATAAACAGAACAATAGTTAGTATAATTCATGTAAGAAAAAAATCCATCATCGATGATCATGCCAGTTGCTTTGGATAACTATTTGGCAATTAATCAGAACAACACTAATTTCAATCCGGAGGTTTTATAGTTTTAATTGGAACTGAAATCATGTGGAGATTCCTGTCAGAAACAGTGACACCAAGAGTTTCAATCTTATTGCAATCATATATACATGTGTAATATTGTAGTCATTACTGCTTCTTTTTCTCATGTACCACTAACATTAAATTTTTATATATGTTCTAAACCAATCGGTCTCCATGGCTGAGTAGTCTAAAGCTCTTTTACCTGTATCTCACAGCTAATGTCATGAGCAAGAGCCCAACTTGGTTAAAAAAAATGTTTGTCAGTTATATGCGGAATGACATAGCCTTTAGGTTTTATGCAGATTTATTCTTAGCCATTCCTCCCAGTTACCTCCATGAAAATAAAAGAGAAACAGAGGTTACATTGTATTTTTTAAATTCTTTTCAGACTTGATGAAACAACAAAGAAATTGTACAAAGATGGAAAGCACTATGTTGATGCTGGCAATGGTATGTATAACTCTCCAACATTTTAGATGAAATTTATGGTAATAAGCAAAATTTCTTCATAGTTTTATACTTACCTAATATGAAAGAAATATTGTTTGAGTGGGCAGTAATTGAGTGGATAGGTGTTGGCAGCTCATGATAAAGGTCACAGATTTCATCCCATGCTAGACTGGATAACTTCAAAAAAGAACATGCACTATTGGTTCTACCCAAGAATCGGATTCCAGCACCATTCACCCCAGTTTTAAGCTGATTCATAATCAATATATTGTGTTCAGTATAAAATAAATGTAATTTGTATTTTTATTTGTTACATGTAGTATTAGTTTATGCAAACAATCCTTCACACAAGTAGTATTTCACAAACATTCAACAAATATAGCTCATTTCTTATATTGTTAGCACAGTAATTCAACTCGACTTTATAGCATGTTTGTAACAGTTACACTATATGTTGTAATTTGTATTGATGGTAACAGTACTTCAAAAGTCATGCTCCCGTGCTGAATCACAATGTTTATGACATCATAATCTGTTGTGATATATACCACAAAGGCTGTATATGTTGTAAAATTTGCCTAAAGCTAAAAATGAACATTCATGAAACATGATTCGCACAGTTTTATATACAAATGTACTTCCCATGTATGAGTCGCATCACAATGTCAGTATAAGAACTTGTTTTCACAATCAATATAAAATAATATAAGTCATAAACTAATGCAATGTAACTCTTGTTGCAGCCTTATCAAAAGCTGAACATAAGATAGTGCAGGACCTTGTCAGCAGTGGACTGTGTCAGGCTGAGGATCAGTTCCATAGTAATATAGAAACATGGGACCAGTCTCTCAATGAACTTGATAAACACAGACTAGAGCAGGTAAAAAGCATGTATTGTATAACCAGCTTTCTTGGTGTACGTGTCAACTTTCATTTTAGATTAGAATTTTGCTTTAAAGATATCCAAAACTCTTCCCAGTTCATAGTTAGATAGGATGTCTCTGTGGCCAAGTAGTCTAAGGTACTGTCTCAAGATCTCTTACCGCTTATGTCGTAGGTTCAAGTCAGGCTTGCGCCAAAAACTTTATGTGAGAAAGTTTGCCAGTTACATATGGAAGGATGGTGGTTCTACTCAGATTCAGATTAAACACCATTAACAAAAGTTAAATATGTAACAATACTTATATCAATTATGTTTAATTATTAATAATAGCATATCTATCAACCTACTATTAGTTTAATAAAGACAAGGGTGATGGACTACCATGCCAGAGGGTGTGAGTATGAGCACATGCCCTATCAGTCTGCTGAAACAACACACACACCCAGTATTGGTTCTACCCAGGAAAACAACTCTAGAGTGATTCACAGAAGTACTGAGCTTTTTTTTGCAGTCAGTCGAATATAAATTAGTTTTTATAAGTCGTCATTAAAATATTTGTTTATATAAAAATACCATTTTGTTTCAGCACAATTGCAGAGTAAACTTATATGAGCTGCTCTTCATGGTGTTTCCTGGGTGGGACCAGGACTGAGTTGTTTTTGAGATGTTATCGGGTCCAGCTCGGGATCAAACCCACAATCTTTCCACTGCACTATCACCCCATTTTTAAAATGTAACTTTAAAGTTAACCATTCTTATATTTGTTGTCAGTAAAGTAATGACTTTCAATTCAGCAACTTCTTCTGATATTGTGTTTGACAAATTTTATATAGAAATGCAATTTTTGTAAATGTTATAATGTGCTTTAAAAAAGGTCCTTGAAGCCAAAGCAGTGTTAAAATAATGTCACAAGCTGATGTTGCTGTGAAAGAACTGAATGATTTAATACAAGTGGTCTAAAACAACATCTTAAGACCACACTTATCTCACATTGCTAAGATCGTTGGTCTGAGCCCATAGTCAATTTAGTTGATACCTTTGCATGTTTCAATTTTTATTTCAGAATTCAAATATCCAAAAAACACTGGTAGACCCAATGAAAAAGTGAGTTGTTATAAATTTGTATATGAATACATATCATGTTTGTTGAGTACCCATTGTTCAGTTGAGTAAAAATAACACATCAGCAAGTGGTAGAGCCCAAGAATCCAGTGGCTGTGGGTTGATTCCCCCACCACTGCCATATGTTGTATCCTTGAGCATGAGCTCAGAAGACGATATTGCAACATATTTAATTTGTATGCAAGAAAAAGAAGCGGTCATGATTGAGTGTTTGATTTAGTTAATGTGACTCCAATTGTTAGTATCTCTGTTGTGATAGGAATGTTAGTGGATCCTTCGTTCTAATGATAAACAGTGAAACCTCTGCTTGTAATATTCTTATCTCAACCTAATACCCACGAAATATTCTGTACATTTGCTATAAAAACAGTGAAACCTCATGTTTGACTATCCTTATCTTAACTTTATGCCCATAAGTTTAAACTTATTTTTTTTCACTTCGATTGTGAAACAAGTTCTTACAACTTAGGCAAATCACATTCAAAGTCTTCCTGGTTTGAACCAGACTAAGCATATGCAGAAAAGTGTCTTACTCAAGGACACTACACATAGTCATGGCGGAGGATGTGGAGCCGCATGGTCCAGTGGTAGTGCATCAGATCCATGATCGGAGGGTAAAGGATTTGATCCTTTGCCACATTATGATGTTTCCTTAAGTGAGACACTTTTTCTGTATATGTTTAGTACTGGTTCTACCAAGGAAGACTTCGAGCATGACTTATATAAGTTGTAATAACTTGTTTCAAAAGTGAAGCAAAATAATTAAGTTTAAACTAATATTATGAAATATTCTATATATTCGTAATAAAAGCAGTGAAACTTCTTATTTGAATATCATATTCTCATCTTAATACCAATGAAGATTTTTTATTCTAGTAATCCATTTCGACCTGTCTTACATGGGTAAAAGATTTTTATATTAACAGTCATATTAAATGACACATTATTCTGGCATAAAAAAATAGTTTTATGGTACTGTTTCCCATATTTTTGTAGGTGAGAAAATGAATAAATCTATAACAAGGACTGTTTAAGGAAATCAAACCCATGTGCCAAGATACTTGAATGAAACTCTTCAAAGCCACATGTAAAGAACATAACAAAGCCCTATTCTTTACACATTTTTTTACCCCTGGGTGAGATGCCATATCCACAATATGCTATTTTTATAAATTTCCTTAATATCAGGATACAACACCATGATCAGATTGGAAGGCTGTAGAATTTGTTGAAAAATACCATACTGTCATTCACAAATGCTTGGAACAATGTAATGAAGAGATACAGTGGAAAGGGAGATAAAAAATAACTTACTATTTATTTATAAATCATTTTGACTTGTGTCCCTTACTATGAAAAACACAATACACCTTTTGCTTTAATACCGTGTTGTTCCTTACAAATACCTCCCATTCCAATATATAATTCCCCCTGGTTTGTTTATTAGAGACAATATAAATATATAGAGGCCACAGTCTACATGATAAATGATATATGCTACATTGCATCTCATTTTCATTCATCTCTTATTGCAGATATAAGTGGGAAAGTTAACAGTTTCTTGTGGAGATGGTGTTCACAAGGTCTGGTTAACCTTCAAGGATCCCAGAAAACAGCAGTTAGGTTAATAAGTTGTTTGTTAGACCTCTGTGTCATAAAAAAATTAAATATTTTAAATAAACATCTGCCGAATGGTCAAAGATGCTGCCTAGAGATCACTAAACTCTCATTTTTGAGATTGTAGTTTTTTTTGTTTTCTATTTTTTTTTAAGGAGTTTGATACCATTTTCAGTGCATAAGAGAAAAGATATGTCTTATCCAATTTTATTGGTGGAGGCAGGTCATACCTAAAGTGTTAAGTCCGATCTGGGAAAGGTTGTTCTACTCAACTTTATCCTGTGTTAAAACTGATATTCAAAACTGTTCCAGAATTTAAAAAAATCTGCAAATTTGTACTGATAACTTCAGCTGCGATTATGTTAAGTAAGTTATCTCCATTAAGTAAGTTATCTCCATTGCAGATTAAGCAGTGTGTTCCCAAGTGTTCAGACAGGTATCAAGAAACGTGAACAGAGTTTACAAGAATATAGCAGAACACAGTCCAAGTACAACAAGTATCAAGACCGGGACAGGACAGGACAAAATGTCGTCAAGTTGGACACTGTATGTTTATATGGCAATTGTAGAAGTCATATTTACACTTTCTTAAAATGTATTATATTATGTAACAAACACTGTTTAAACACATTAATATGTACAGGTTCTAAGCTATGATGAAATTTAAAAAGACAGCAGCAAAACCGCTAAGGTCACTGCCAGGGTAGAATGCAGAACCATTTCTGGGTTGTAACTCTGCACTTGAATGTCATCTTTTAAACTTATTAGGCAGGTATATTTAGCTTATTAAGGTGGAATGTCATGTACAAATCCCTACAATTATACAAAAGGTGTTCCATGGGTTTGGACTTTTCCTACCCTTAGCATCAAGGGTTGATATAATGATGGTAACCTTAAGGATCAGACCTTATTTTGATGAGGTTATTATCATAGTACTGTACCAATTAGGTACAAATAGTGACCATGGTAAAAAAGTGTACATACCAAACATAACCAATCTGATCAAGTGATGTGGAATTTAAAGGAAAAACGGTTCTTTGTAAGTCTGGTAAACATAGCATGTATAGCATTTATATACTAGAGAATACTTGATTACGCTTTTCCTTACCAAATCTATTAGGTGAGGTCAAGAAAATGTAACAAGAAGAGCCTTGGCCAAGCAATTGTTGCATTATCATGCCGAACACAATACACCATGAAGGGAAATGCTCTACTCCAGTTCATTGTTTGCTATTTATCCTTTTGATTAAATACACAATTGTATGAGTTTCAATCACCAATATCTTGAACATTAATTTTTAAGGGGAAAAAAAAGTTTCCATATGAAAGTATCTTAAATTTATTTGGCCATGCCAATATTATGTCAAATAATGCCGGCAATGGGATAAAATTACCCTGAGGTTACTCGGCTAAATTGAAAATGAACAATTTTTTTTGGTATAATTTCAGAACAAAAAAGCCCTGGAAGCTGCTAAAGATGAATTTACTAGTCAGAATGCAGCGCTAAGGCAGGACCTTCCAAAGCTTTATGACGGCAGAATAGATTATTTCAAACCCACGTTTGAGGCTCTTGTTCGATCTCAGCTTAAATATAACTCAGAAGCTTTAAAAACTTACAGCGAAGTGACGGCGGAACTTTTTCAGAATTCCAAGTTGAGCGAACAAGAACGGAAATCTAGAATAACACAGACATTAGCTGACATTAAGGCATTGTCTATAACTGTCGATTAAAACTTATAAAATTATAGACTTGAGTGCATGAGTGGTTTTCATAAACTTTTACAGAAATGTTGTCGATGTCTGTATGTCCGTACTGTTGGAAAACGTACATTTAATTTATTATTTATATTATAGACATATTCATCGTGAAGAAAATTCTGTTCTTATTCCGACAGTACAGAGTGGAAATGAAAATTATCATTGTTATCAGTTCATTTTTATCCTCATATTTTACACATAGAAATTAGGTAAGCAGACCAGAACTTTGTGTCTGTCAAGTTGTGGTAATTGTGGTGCAGAAGAGGAATTTACAGTGGTTGTAGAAAAATGTTATAACTTTAATTTGTTATGATGGTTTGTGGATGCTGTCCAAACACTCATTTTTTAATCAAATTGAAAAAATGGTTTAATAATGTTAAAATCATTATTTTTTATAAAGAATCATTTTCATTGTACATAACCACCACATACAGTAGAAATTACACTGTTGAAATCCCAAGAATTTCTCTACCTCCGAATATGTGGAGAAGTTGTCAGTGACTAGCAGTGATAATATTTGTCTAGTTCTGGTTAACCACATATGTTGAGAAGTAATCAGTGACTAGCAGTGATAATGTTTGTCTAGTACTGGTTAACTACATATGTGGAGAAGAAGTCAGTGACTAGCAGTGATAATATTTGTCTAGTACAGGTTAACAACATATGTGGAGAAGAAGTCAGTGACTAGCAGTGATAATATTTGTCTAGTACTGGTTAACAACATACGTGGAGAAGTAGTCAGTTTCTAGCAGTGATAATGTTTGTCTAGTACTGGTTAACCATATATGTGGAGTAGAAGTCGGTGACTAGCAGTGATAATATTTGTCTAGTAAAGGTTAGCAACATATGTGGAGAGGTACTCAGTGACTAGCAATGATAATATTTGTTTAGTACTGGCTAACCACATATGCGGAGAAGTACTCAGTGACTAGCATTGATAATATTTGTCTAGTAAAGGTTAACCACACGTGTTGAGAAGTATTCAGTGACTAACAGTGGTAATATTTGTCTAGTACTGGTTAACCACATATGTTGAGAAGTAGTCGGTGACTAGCAGTGATAATGTTTGTCTAGTACTGGTTAACCACATATGTTGAGAAGTAGTCAGTGACTAGCAGTGAGAATATTTGTCTAGTACTGGTTAACAACTTATGTGGAGAAGTAGTCGGTGACAAGCAGTGATAATGTTTGTCTAGTACTGGTTAACCACATATGTGGAGTAGTAGTCAGTGACCAGTAGTGATAATATTTGTCTAGTACTGGTTAACAACATATGTGGAGAAGTAGTTGGTGACAAGCAGTGATAATATTTGTCTAGTACTGGTTAACCACATATGTGGAGAAGTAGTCAGTGACAAGCAGTGATAATATTTATCTAGTACTGGTTAACCACATATGTGGAGTAGTTGTCAGTTACCAGCAGTGATAATATTTGTCTAGTACTGGTTAACCACATATGTGGAGAAGAAGTCAGTGACAAGCAGTGTTAATATTTGTCTAGTACTGGTTAACCACATATGTGGAGAAGAAGTCAGTGACAAGCAGTGAGAATATTTGTCTAGTACTGGTTAACCACATATGTGGAGAAGTAGTCGGTGATAAGCAGTGATAATATTTGTCTAGTACTGGTTAACCATATGTGGAGTAGTAGTCAGTGACCAGCAGTGAGAATATTTGTCTAGTACTGGTTAACCACATATGTGGAGAAGAAGTCGGTGACAAGCAGTGAGAATATTTGTCTAGTACTGGTTAACCACATATGTGGAGAAGTAGTCGGTGATAAGCAGTGATAATATTTGTCTAGTACTGGTTAACCATATGTGGAGTAGTAGTCAGTGACCAGCAGTGAGAATATTTGTCTAGTACTGGTTAACCACATATGTGGAGAAGAAGTCAGTGACAAGCAGTGATAATATTTGTCTATTACTGGTTGACCACAAATGTGGAGTAGTAGTCAGTGACTAGCAGTGATAATATTTGTCTAGTACTGGTTAACCACATATGTGGAGAAGTAGTCAGTTACAAGCAGTGATAATATTTGTCTAGTACTGGTTGACCACATATGCGGAGAAGTAGTCAGTGACTAGCAGTGATAATATTTGTCTAGTACTGGTTAACCACATATGTGGAGTAGTAGTCAGTGACAAGCAGTGATAATATTTGTCTATTACTGGTTAACCACCTAGTGGATTCTAGGAACATTAATTACTGCTGTTAAAAAAAATGTGTAAAACCCCAATCAAATAAGAAAACTTGTCACATACTGTTAAAACAAATATCAAAATGATTAAATATGTTAAAACCAGCATGTGTTGATTATGTTTGCACTGTCATGATGTATTCAGAGGCCTAAATTCATCAGTAATTTGTATCTGAGAATCAGAATCAGACTCGGACTCAAATCTTACATTTTTGTAAAACCCAGTAAACATTCACTTGTGGGTAAGAAAGGTGATCCTGTAACATTTTCTGTTAAATAGTCGTTAAAACTGCTTGATTCTGCAAATACATACAGTGATTTGCTTGTTAAATAGATGTCATTTGAATCTTACAGTATTGACATTTTGAGTCTGAGTCTAAATCTGAGTCTAAATCTCAGCCTTAGATATAGATGAATTAAGGTTCAGGGTTCGGAGGTTAATACACCCGTGTTACATGCTCAACTCCAAATATAGATGAATTAAGGTTCAGGGTTCAAGGTTATAAACCCGTTTTACATGCTCAACTCCAAATATAGATGAATCAAGGTTCAGGGTTCGAGGTTATGAACCCGTGTTACATGCTCACCTCCAAATATAGATGAATCAAGGTTCAGGGTTCGAAGTTACAAACCCGTGTTACATGCTCAACTCCAAATATAGATGATTACTCCAAATATAGATGAATTAAGGCTCAGGGTTCCGAAGTTATAAACCCGTGTTACATGCTCAACTCCAAATATAGATGAATTAAGGTTAAGGGTCCGAGGTTATAAACCGTGTTACATGCTCAACTCCAAATATAGATGAATTAAGGTTCAGGGTCTGAGGTTATAAACCTGTGTTACATGCTCAACTCCAAATATAGATGAATTCAAGGCTCAGGGTCCGAGGTTATAAACCCGTGTTACATGCTCAACTCCAAATATAGATGAGTTTAGGTTCAGGGTCAGAGGTTATAAACCCGTGTTACATGCTCAACTCCAAATATAGATGAATTAAGGTTCAGGGTCTGAGGTTATAAACCGTGTTACATGCTCAACTCCAAATATAGATGAATTAAGGTTCAGGGTCTGAGGTTATAAACCCGTGTTACATGCTCAACTCCAAATATTGATGAATTAAGGTTCAGGGTTCGAGACTATAAACCCGTGTTACATGCTCAGCTCCAAATATAGATGAATAAAGGTTCAGGGTCCTAGGTTATAAACCCGTGTTACATGCTCAACTCCAAATATAGATGAATCAAGGTTCAGGGTCCGAGGTTATAAACCCGTGTTACATGCTCAACACAAAATATAGATGAATTAAGGTTCAGGGTTCGAGATTATAAACTCGTGTTACATGCTCAACTCCAAAAATAGATGAATTAAGGTTCAGTGTCTGAGGTAATTAACCTATGTTACATGCTCAACTCCAAAAATATACGAATTAAGGTTCAGTGTCTGAGGTAATAAACCTGTGTTACATGCTCAACTCCAAATATATATGAAGTAAGGTTCAGGGTCCGAGGTTATAAATCCGTGTTACATGCTCAACTCCAAATATAGATGAGTTACGGTTCAGGGTCCGAGGTAATAAAGCCATGTTACATGCTCAACTCCAAATATAGATGAATCAAGGTTCAGGGTCCGAGGTTATAAACCCGTGTTACATGATCAACTCCAACTATAGATGAATTAAGGTTCTGGATCTGATTGATTGATTGATTGATTGAATAATTAGCGTCATTTTTATGCCACCGAGGGCTAACAGACGATCAGTTAACCTAACCACTGTTTCCTGGGATTAACCAGTACTCGAGCACACCCCATCTCCGCAAGTAACTGATAACTTTCCCACTTGAATCAGTGGTGAGAGACGAATGATAATGAGACACAATGTGGATTTGACATACTAAACTATTCGGTTTATATTTATTAATGATAATGAGATGCTTTTGATCCATTTTGATAATTAATTTATTTTTTTCAAGACATTAAAAAAAAATAGCAGTTTATCCTGACACACTCTCTTTAACTTAAGGTTTTCCTCAACTCAATTTTTTGAAATGTTATGTGTGTTATCGCGTCCGCAAGAAAAAGGTTAACAGACAGACACCTGACAACGAACAATTAACCATGACATAAACGACCAGTAAAGCTATATAATAGCAACACTGTACTGGTTCTATCCAGAAACGGGACTCGAGACTCGGTCAAATAACTTCAAGTTTTGAGCTTACTTCCCAGTCAAGCTAAAATAAATTAGTATCAACTAAGTTTTTGTGTTAATCTAGACCTGAACATCCTCAAATTCTCTCTTGTGTTAAAAAAATAATCTAATCCAATAATTTCAAACACACAAACAAGAACATGTACACTTTTTCTTAGCATTCTGTGGTTTTGATGACCTTCCTAATCTGCGCACAGGTCATTGCTGTTAATGGGAATGGTGTGTGCTGTGTGTCATTCTTTAGTGTAACAAAATCTCATAGTGTTAATACCGCCACCCTTAGTGTAACAAAGTCCCATAGTGTTAACACCGCAACCCTTAGTGTAACAAAACCCCTTAGTGTTAACACCGCAACTCTTAATGTAACAAAATCCCTTAGTATTAACACCGCAAGACTTAGTATAGCAAAATCAATTTTTGTTACACAAAGGTTTGACACCGCAACCCTTCGTGTAGCAAAAAATGGGTTTTGTTACACTAAGGGTTACGGTTGCGACATATTCAGTTTTATTGGTGGAGGAAGACCTCATACTGAATTTGAGTAGAACCACCATCCTTCCGCAAGTAACTGGCAGCTACTTGTTACACTAAGCGTATGTTTGTAACATGTATTGACATTTTATTATAAAACGGGTTGACTTAGTGTAACAATTTTTTTTTTTAACTAAAAAAGTATTTACTATTCCCTGCTATGAAATGGGGGGATATAGTGTTACCCATGTTCGTCCGTTCGCACACACGAATGGGTAGCTCGGTGTCTAGGGTTTAGGGTAAGTAATGTTTTTTGGACGATTGAAAAACAGTGTAAAAAATATATTACTGTTTTTGAACTCTTAAAAACAAATTTTATGTGGCTTTTTTTCTTTTGTGTGAACTTGTAATAAGCTCATATAGCACTCTAACGCCATCGACTTGATTAAACTAAATATAAATAGTTCTTCTATTATATGGCACCTTTTTTCCAAATGACGCACAACCCCTATATATCTGACCTATATCTTAGTACACGTAGAACATGATATTACCAACACTTTTCTTACACAAAATTTAATATTTTCACACTTCTTTAAAACAACATTTCATAACTAAACTGTGATTAACACAATACTTCATGTATTTTTTACGTCCGCGTCTGGTTACGTGGGTATACGGTATAAGTACCATAGTCGACCTCCGTCAGTGGCTCAGAATCCGGTATCATGTGATGCGATATGCTTTAGGCAGGTGTCACCCAGCAGACATCTGTGATTACTTAGTCAGGCAGAATTCTAAGCGTAAGGTAAAACAAGTGACATATTAAAACTTTGAAACTAGAAACATTTTAGAAAATTAAATCACCAACCATTCAAACTGTTTTGTTGTGCAAAGTGTTACGGTAATACTGAATACTTTAAGAACTCCTGCTTTGTGAGAACTGTGGATAAGCGCCCAGATAGATGAGGCCTTTAAGACTAACCTTTTCTCCTATGGACTTTTTACATAATATACTAATGTGCACTTTCAAATCAATAAAATTAACGATTACTACGCGTAAAAAAGTGACCACACCTGTGAAAAAGTGACCGCTATTCGCAATTCATGTCTACCACACACCAGAGAAGATGTCTATTGTTTTAAGTTAAGTTGTCCGTGTGTTCGTCCGTCTGATTGTCTAGTAGTCATAAAACATGTCTTCTAAGAGGAAGAATTGTGTTACAAATATGACGACTTTTAGCTTGTATTTGTGATGGAAGAGCCATGGCTCTCCGGGAATTGATTGCAGGCAAAAGAGGACACCCGGATAAAAACACATATTCTAACCCTGCGTGATAGCTTCTTGACAGAAACAAAGTGTTCGTTATGTGAGAGCTCGAGCCGTATGTACTGTTTGTAGTGGTTTATAAAGATATTATATGGCAATTATGGGGATTGCTGCATCTTAAAGGGAGTATATCAGGGGGAAAAAACGCTATAAATGTCTAAAAAAATTTTTTAAAATGGATCAAGAGTATCTCATTATTTAATTTGAGTAAATAAAATGGTTTGGTATATCAAATCCTTGAAAACATGTTAAAATCGATGTTTCAATTGGAGTTTCAAACTTGAAACGAACACCCAATTCTAAAAAAAAAGACAGCATTTAAATACTGCTTGACGACCTTCACATCGTCGTTCGGACTCTTTCTAAGATGAAACAAATTTTACAACGGTAAAACTATATGACGGATCAAATTGGAATCAAAATGATAAAATATAACTCATTTAATACGTCACAAAATATATGGCAATTTTAACCGAGGAATCTATTTTAGCGGCGCGTAGTCTAGTTAGGAAACCCCTTTTAGTTTTGAGTCGGCGAAACTATTATTACTGTATATTGGTGAGATAATAATTGGCAGTTGATAAAGAGAAATCTATACCATTTGGTCACAGATGTCCACTTAATACTAATCATTGCACTGGTGGTGGTGACGGATCTGTCCATTTCTAGTATTTATGTTAATGGGTCCACAATTCGACATCTGGTACTTTACACTGTAAAGAAGTGATTTAGTACTACTAATTGTATGTTGTCCCGTGCAGATACAATTTTTTTTAAAGCTAGTTACATGTGATATTCCTATTTACCAACTTGGCTATATTCTTAGACTTAGCTTGAAAATCCAAATCTCATTCTAAGATATCTAGTTTACCATGACAGATAGACTAATTGTGAGAATTTAAATCCATTCCTGAGTTCAATTTTTAAGAATGGTTGGTGAATACAACCTCAGAGTCCCCACCTGATGACAACAGGGCCTAACGTCACCCTGGTCCCACAACTGTTACATATTAAGTAACAAGACAAAAATAGCTACAATATATATATGCAGTTTTACAATATTTTATGTAAGTTTCTTTATATTCCGCTATATCGACGTACTTCTATAACCATTGAAAAGAATAAAACCAATATATGTACAGGGTGTCCCATAATATCTGATACAGTTTTGAACGTAAATATTTTATTTCTGCTCATAATAAATCAAATAATATGTGAATTATGTTACAAGTTATATAATAAAGTTTTTTTTTCAAACGACACAAGAGAACTGAAGAATGCAATCAAAAAGGGAAATAAGATTAATCGGACAGAACACGTGCGCATCAGTTTAAGGAACTTCAGGGACCGTCTTGACGTCGTGATACAGCAAAAAGGACGTCACTTGGAGCATATTCTATATAACGGGTTATAAATTTCAGCGTTTGTCATATGTATACAAAGAGAGTTAGTCCCACTTATTGCATATCAACATTTTTTTTATTGTATAACCTGTAACATGATACACATATTATTTGATATATTATGAACAGTAATAAAATAGTTACGTCCAAAACTGTATCAGATATTTTGGGACACCCTGTATGTGAAAAGGCATTCATTCAATGCCGTAACTTTTAGAGATATCCAGAAGGTGTGCTGCAACACATGTAGGTTTACTTTATCAATCTAAAGTGTGCTATGGTAGAAATACTTTCTCAATCAATCTTTTACTATATATAATGTTTATAGTTGCAGAACTTAGCAATACACATACTGTATTTTATACGTATTTCATTCGGTTAGAAAGAGTGAAAGAGGAGGTAAGAAGCATCTCGAATCATTAATTTTTAATAAAAATGCACAGAGGGTACGCAGAGGTACGCTAAATTACGCAAACATATTATTACTATTTTTTTTTTGCATACTGAACATGCGTTTTATGTAGACGTTAAACTATTTCATTTAGTTACAATTTGAAATATTTATTTTCTACAGTAACGGAGGTGTTTTCAAAAGTTTGTATTACATTAAAAATGGTTCGTCCGTAGCAGGGTGTGCCATCACTATAAATTTCATTAGATTTAATTTTAATGTCCAAAATGTTAAAATTCACATGTCTCCCCCTCAATGTGTGCTGTAGGAATCCGGTCACCTGTACAAGAAAAATGAAATAAAACTATTGAAATCATTTTATTTTTTTTTCGTTTTTCAAACAGATTGTGTTTACAGATTAACAGAGCTTTACAAAACTGTATGTAACACTATAGTAACGGTTTTAAGATATTGATTTTTTAAGCTAATTTACAACGAGTTATAGAATACCGAAAAAAAACAGATAAAAATACGTTATAATTATAGTTTTAATCCTAATAATTTATAATGTCATAACAAATTACATATGGAAACAAAGAGAAAAGAATGCTCTTTCAAACGCTTTAATGTATTTGCTTATATGACGTCGCAAAATAACGATATAAATACTTAAACTTATCGTAATATTTTTCTTCCTAACACACTAAAACTGCTACAAAACGTTTTAAATTTTACACAAGTAAATAGGGATATATCTTGCTTTTTCTTATTTATTGATGGAGTGTTATATTCTTGGTGTCAGTCCGCCATTAACATACGCACGCACGCACGCACGCACATACTGTTTCCAGTATGCAAAATACTGCAATATCGAACCCACTATATAGACTGTCATACTGAACCCGCCATATAGACTGCCATACTGTACCCATTATATAGACTGCTATACTGAACCCGCCATATAGACTGTCATACTGTACCCATTATATAGACTGCTATACTGAACCCGCCATATAGACTGTCATACTGAACCCGCCATATAGACTGCCATACTGTACCCATTATATAGACTGCTATACTGAACCCGCCATATAGACTGACATACTGAACGCACCATATAGACTGCCATACTGAACCCACCATATAGACTGATATACTGTACCTATTATATAGAATGCTATACTGAACCTGCCATATAGACTGACATACTGTACCCATTATATAGACTGCCATACTGAACCCGCCATATAGACGGCCATACTAAACCCGCCATATAGACTGACATACTGTACCCATTATATAGACTGCTATATTGAACCCGCCATATGGACTGCCATACTGAACCCACCATATAGACGGCCAAACTAATCCCGCCATATAAACTGACATACTGTACCCATTATATAGACTGCCATACTGAATCCGCCATATAGACTGCCATACTGAACCCACCATATAGACGGCCATACTAAACCCGCCATATAGACTAACATACTGTACCCATTATATAGACTGCCATACTGAACCCGCCATATAGACTGCCATACTGAACCCACCATATAGACGGCCATACTAAACCCGCCATATAGACTGACATACTGTACCCATTATATAGACTGCCATACTGAACCCGCCATATAGACTGCCATACTGAACCCACCATATAGACGGCCATACTAACCCCGCCATATAGACTGACATACTGTACCCATTATATAGACTGCTATACTGAACCCGCCATATAGACTGCCATACTGAACCCGCTATAAAGACTGTCATACTGAACCCGCTATACAGATTCCTATACTAAACCCCCATATAGACTGCCATTTGTAGAAAAAAACAACTTTCATCTGATCACACCAAATGGCTTGAAAATATTTTAATGTTTTGATTACTGAGGTGGCGATAATATATATACATGTATAAATTATATATATTCAAATGGTTATAGTAATAGATATACCATCTGATTACACACCTTGTGTGTACGTGGCTTGACATAGTAACACATTATTTGTTTGTTTAACCCTTTACTCCATAGATTCCCCGCACCAATCAGAGAAGGACAATGATAATGAGACGTAACTGGTAATGACGTTTATCAGTCATCACAGAGACTGTTGCCGGGCGGGGATTTGAACCCAGTATGTGTGGGTGTCCTTGAGCAAGACACTTTATCCGCATATGCTTAGAACTGTTTCTTCCCAGGAAGACTTCGAACGTGATTTGTCTAAGTTGTCATAACTTGTTTCCCAATAGAAGCAAATACGTTTAAACTAAACCCATGTACTGACAGCCAAACGCGCTACCGCGGACCAACCGTGCCCGGCGTAATACGTTTTAAAAATGTCACGCAACCAGATACATGTACATGTCACACAGCTGTGCGTACTTTATTTGCCAAACATATATATTTAGAAAACTGGATTTAACACCCACACCACCATAAACAACATAAATGAACACACACCTCATATTCATATACGATTTTCATTTCAATGAAATTCCTTAATTTCTGACTTAACTTCTGACGCATAATGGCGTTTGTAAATAATTAAAAACTGAATAACAACCCTCAAATAATTGGATAGTAGTACTATTTCATGTAATTAGAATACCGCTGGATGAAACAATGCCTCAACTTATGTAGCGTTCAATATACGAGGCACCTACTTATGCTACGTACTAAGCAAATGTTGGTGTTTAACAGCCTTATAACCTCAACTTGTATTTTTTAACGATATAACTTGGAGTATTGATATATAAAACAAATATCAAACACATAAAGTTGTCCCGTAATTGCTTCTGTGAGTGATAAATGGATCTGTAAATTACGTGTTTTCAATTTGAAAGTGGTTCATTCCGTCATTTTTTCGAATGTTTGAGGAAACGGTCATGTTTCGATTCAAAAACACATGCTCGCTTGAAACTTAAATACAATGCTGCTCGTATCAGCTTTATATTTGGTTTAAACATGAAATAATAATACGAAAATAAGTTTATTTCCCACTCCACTGCCCAACCGCGTTCACAGAAATAAGTACCGGTTTATCGTGTGTAGTTTTCACCGAAAATGCGGCGTAGTAGCCGCGTATGTAACGTATACGTTGGACGGGGCGAATACTAGTAGTCCAAATGATCTACTTCTTTATCAAACAGAACATATCGTTTAAGTTACACTCACAACAGACACGTCACAATCAGCAAGCTCTGTGTCTCGTTGTGTATGGAAAGCATGTCTTTGGAGATATCAATTGACCAATCTTTATTAAGTTTAACTGTCCATCCTGTCAGAACTAATCCCCGGGAATTCATAGAAAATGTTAATAACTGGGATTGGCTTGAATATTCATGAATAAAACGGTATTGTATCGATATTAAGAGAGAAAATATCCATAGATAATCAGTGTTAACTGCCTGCTCTGTTGGGCTGCGCCATACATTGATACACAACAGTACCACATTATATATCATGTGGTATCTGGAAAAAACATTCTCTTTTTCTGTCTTTTTTCCTTGTTATAATTTTTGTTTGCGTTCTTTTGGTGTGTTTTAAAACGGGGTTTAACGCCATATGTTTTAGTACGTTTTTGTTTTGTTTTAATGCGGTTTAGCCCCATAAACACCCCATCAATAACACCAAACAAACACAACAACAACAACAACAACACCAAAACAAAACTTCAGTACTGACATCACTGTTTACTTGGATACAGAAGATCTCAGAATCAAAGTCGGTCTTACAAACATTATTGTAGAAAGTAGTATTGGTACTACATAACTCAAATCAACTATTAGTTACAGACATCTAATAAAACTCATATACAACTCTGCTGTTCTGCATTAGTCAATAGATGGTACTTTGAAATATTATTTTGAGAACTTTAAAAACATAGAAAACAAGTCGTGTACCTAGTTTTCTAAAGATATTCACCATTCAGCACAAAACGTAGCACATGCTTCAGTAGAGAAGACAAAGGCATGTAGGATACTCTCAACCTTAACATACCAGCTCAAAAAATAGTTCTAACAGTAATAGTCTAACAGAGGGGAAAATCCAACTGATTGCAATCATGTGTAAGGAGAAAAGATAGAGACTTATGTGAAAGCTACATACACGTCATAAACTTGTTGTTACATGTATCGGAGAAGATGAATCATCAGTTGAGATAAATAGATATATTGTTATTAAAAGGGATGACATTTAAATCACATACGAGGAGGCAGATACTATCCTTGCCCAAGTGATCATAGCAGCACATAAACTGAACAGAGGCATATCAGTAATTGAAATGATACAGACATATTTATACTTTAACTGCATTGCTGTCTTTAGGGAACCCAAATAAATCTGTGCTAAGGGGATCACCTATTAAGGAACTATCAGTTGTGGGCGTATATGAAACGAGAAACGACCATAGCAAACGTTGATATAATATCCGATTTTGGAATGGGCTGTTTGCTTGTGAAAACGTTTCAAGGTATAATGGCATCGGAAAAGGAATAATCTTAAAATATACGAGGCTTGGGTATTCACTAAGGTTGGTAGGCGATGTTATTAACAAAACAATGCATATTTTAAATACTTTACCATCACCAACATATTCTGGAGCTTTAGTTGGAAATGTAAACAGAGCTCACATACAGGCATGTGCATGAAAACATTGGATTTGACCCATCAAACAATGTACACAATCACTGTTCCAAGATAGTTCCAACAGAGCTCGAACTTGCTCCTGCAGAGTAACTAAAGATGATTAAATGTTCCTGTGAGAGTGAGTCTCCCTGTTCGAAAATTACGATGTTGTAATAAATTAATCAAAATTACCGTGAACTCTTCACTTCCTTGTTGTTGTCAAGGAACAGAGTTATGTATGGATAAACACTCGAGAGTGGATAAACAACATGCTTAAATGTTTAAAATCTACATAAATGCAAACCATCATGTACTTCGACAGAACAAATGATAGTATATAGATAAGGTTACATACGTTATGTACATTTTGCATATTCAATCATTGTGGACAGAACATTATACTATTAACGTACTTTCAATTATAACTCCATTACATTTCAAATAAAACGTTCAATTATTATTGTTTTACTCTTGACTTATTTGGAAAGTCGGGAACGGTTAGTTCAGCAAATAGCACGTCTGATTATCGAGGGTTGGCTTACGAGATTGCTTCTCATTTTCATTCGTCTCTCACCGCTGATTCAAGCGGGAACGCAATCAGTTACTTACGGAGGTGTATTCAAGAGTTGTTATCCTTCAAAAATCACCGGAAATAGTGGTTAGGTTAACTGATCACTCTTTGGCATAAAATGACGCTAAATATTCAAACAAATCAAACTTCTTTGAAAAATGACGGCTATATTAAAGGCCATTTTCATTCATTATTTGTAAATGTGTTTATTTCAAAATGCTCAAAGATGACAAAATCTCACCCAACATAAAATCAAAGAACTTTAAAAAATTATAATATAGACTATCGTTTTAGCAAAAAAATATTACTATAAACTTTCATGTGTGAATCATTTAATACCTAATAGTAATTTCTACATAGATAATGCATTTCGAGCAAATTGGTGACCATATTGGACGCCATCTGGTTTATTTCAAAACGTTTAATAATGCCAAACGTCATCCCAGTTTGTCACTTAAATATCAAACACATCAAAGTATCTTAAACTATGCGTAATTTTATAACTTATAGTAATGTTTATCTAAATATTGCTTTTCGCACAAATTGTCAACCATTTTGAACACCATCTTGTTTATTTCAAAATACACAATAGTATCAAAATTTCATCCAACATAAAATCAAAGAATTTTATATAGATTGTAGCTTTAGCATAAATATTACTATACACTCTCATGTATGAATACTTCTATATTAAATAGTAATTTCTATTTGAATATTGCTTTTCGAGCAAATTTGGAACCATTTTGGATGCCATCTTGTTGATTTCAAAATACTTAATGCTACCAAAATGTCATCAAACATAAAATCATAGAACTATATATAGACTATTATTTCAACGAAAAAAATATTACTATACACTCTCATGTATGTTATACGTAATAGTAATTTCGATTTAAATATTAATTTTGGAGCAAATTTGTGACCATTTTTGGCGCCATCTCGTTTATATCAAAATGCTCAAAAAACGACAAAATGTCATCCCAGTTTGTTACTTAAACATCAATCACATCAAAAGTATCCTTTAGTATGAATAAGTTTATACCTAATAGTAATTCTCATACAAATATTGCAATTCGAGCAAGTTGGTGGCCATTTTGAATGCCATCTTGTTTAAATGTCATTCATCATAATATATAGACTACTATTTCAGTCAAAAATAATTACTTTACACTGTCATGCGAGGATTATCTGCCGGATTAGTATAACAATATTTAAAATTTTAATAAAAAATTAAGAACTTGATTTATATGTTGTTTTACTTTCTCAGCCAATAAACTCACTTAGAGTTTCCCAAATATTCCACGTTACATAGAATTTCATGGCATTTAGTGTCTCCGGTAATTTTTTTCAAAATTACAGTATATTTAACCCTATATCATATACATGTGTCTTAATAATGACGACACGTTTTCTACGTATTGACACCGATTATTTCGTGTTGGTTTGCTCAAGCGCAGATTATTTAAAATATATATATTAACTAAAACAAGCGAAGTCTTTATTCAAGATGTACAGGTAATTCATCATTAGGAATGTAACCGTTTGGTTTTTAAGTGGAGAAAATACATTCAAAGGTTACGAGAAGTGTTTTTAAATTTGTTTTTTGTACATGTATAATCAGCAGCGAAATTCTTATTGAGGGGTGGGAGAGATTTCTAATACATATAAAAACCTACCTCTTGATATATTACCTTTATTGCTGTTCAATATAATAAAATAATTATCTACCTTTTAAAGGGTAAATGGTTAAAATCATGTATTTTTGGAAAATGACTTTTGGCCAAAAAAAGGGAATTACTGACCAAGACGAAAAAGCAACACAACTTGATATGTAACTTGGAGTTTATGGGACTTTAAATACAAAGTGCAATATAAATTTGCAATTAACAAATATCAGTTTATGGTTTGAAGATAGTATTTCTACCAAGCTCTCTTCAATAACGAATAAATAAATTAATCAATTGTCTTTTCATTTATCATTTCTTCACGAATTACAATCTGTATATTGCACATATCATATAAATACAAGACTAGTGTATATTTCACCAGCGCTTATTTTGTTCATGTTCAAGTCTTCTTTTGAAATTCTGTGTATAGTTGAAACAGATACATCAAACTCCGCTGAAAGATCTCTTGCAGTTAATCGCCTGTCCTGACAGATAACATGTCTAACCTTTTGTGGTAACGAATCTCTGACTGATAAATGATCTACCACAGCTTGAGTAATCATCAATAGAACCCCGTCCGTTCCGAAATCGATCATGCCATTTAAACATTAATAAAAGATTGCATATATGTTTCATTCCATTTTTTTTGTCAGGGTCGGTGTTTTTGCCTTATCCAACACAACTTGACCGCTCTTGTTTCGACGGCGCCATTTGACGCCATTTCTTTAATTTTCAATAACAACACTTCTAATTTTTCTGTTATAACCTCGCGATGGAAATTGTTTTTCAGTTCGAATTTAACGGAAATGACGTTACGACGTAAGTTAAAAAATAAATGATTCTTAAGCTTATAATTTTATTTTAAACAAAGTCTTTTGTTTACATTTTTGAACATAAATTCGAGGTGCTCCGGATAGCAATAAACGCATTCCTATTGAAACGAATATGTAAAGCGTAAACCTGTCATTTTTATTTCATTTTTAGATGTGATATATTTTTGTACAGCAAAATGTCCAATTGAATACGTAAACTATAACAAAAGACCACGAACTTATCGAACACTCCTCGTATATTGCTTGTGCACTTTTAAAAAAGCAATAAACAGTAACAGACCTACAGAGACATTGCCTTCATAACCAGCAAAGCAGCAGACATTAGCAGCGTGCAGAATACTCATAAGAAGTACAAAACAAAGAGAGCTTAATAACAAAAAAAAAAGAAAGAAATTATTTAATACATTCCCTCAATGACTAGTTGTTTGTCATACTGACCACTACAGGATGTCAAAATGTGACAACAAAATCATCAAGACTTTGATTAGTTATACAAAAAAAATCCGAATAAAACTTATACCCCGCGGTATTCACGCTAATTATATTGGTTTGTCAGAGCAATTTATTGTTTTACGATAATTTCCGTTGTTAAGGCAAAATGACTAACAGTCACGAGATCATATATTGGCAGCGCTTACAGACTTAATAAAAGTATGTTTGATAAAATCTAGCAGCATCTATGTTTTATGTGTCACGTAACCACGTGTTGTTTAAACATGGTAGCTTTTATGGCTTTTGGTTTTAATGCAAATTGATTAAGACGGACATTCAGAATGCATACTCTTATTCTATATATGTATTGTATTTGGATATATGTATCGTTTGATAATTTCATATTATTTAAAGGGAAGTCGACACTCTATTAAATGAATGACTGCAAGTATACATGTATGCATTTATCTTTATGTAAACTGTATTATGTTAAATTACTCAATATACACATATATTTATCTTTATATCTTAAGCATTTATGCAGTATTACTTTGTATATACACACTGTACATAATATTGTGTGAAATGACACTATGTATACATGTGTTTTTTATATAAAAGTATTTTTTTTTTTGTAGATTGTTTTATATTTGCATAATAATATGTCAAATACATGTTTTTGTTTTATATAAACTTAAGCCTCTCTGCAGTATTATTTTAAAGAGTGAAATGACTCTATGTATACACGAATTTGTTTTTATATGAATTTAAGCATGTATGCAGTATTACTTTATATATAAGTTGCATTTGTATGTATGTATCTTTTGATATAGTTATATTACTGAAAAGAGACGTTTGCAATATGATATGTGAAATACATTTATTTGTTTATATATAGACTTTAGCATTCATGCAATATACTTGTATATATGCACAATATTATGTGAACTGACTCTATGCATACATAAACTTGTTTTGATATTAACATAATAATTTATTGCATTTGATTAAAGGTGTCATTTGATATTACTGAAAATGGACGTATTGAAAAAAATATGTGTAAAACATGTTTTTGTTTTTATAAAAACTTTAGCATTTATGAAATTCAGTATTAGTCTGACCTGTCTTGCCTTGTCTCAGATTGGTATTCTCATGATGCTCTTGTTTTTGTTGTTTTTATTTTATATTATATTATACTGATGGTAACCATTTTATGAATTTGTATAAAAGACGGACGCATGGAAGATAATGCACTGCTAAATGTGTAGCTTTCATTACAATCATCGTTTGATGATCTAGTACGTTTGCATATCACATGTTTCTTTTTGTATATGTAATTTATATCACATGGCCGTTACTACATTTGTAAAATCATATTCTGACTTTTATTTACTAGTATATTTCCTTATGGCATGTGGACGTATGCAATCTGTAGAAAGGACACATCTCTCCTGATTGGGTCACGCTGATTGGTCAGTTGCGTTCAAATGCTATGAACTGTGGGTAAGGCATAGAATTCCCTGGTTTTTTTCATTGGCGGTTAATTGATTGATTGAATATTAAGCGTCATTTTTATGCCATCGAGGGCTAACAGACGATCAGTTAACGTAACCACTGTTTCCTGGGATTAACCAGTACTCGAGCACACCCCATCTCCGCAAGTAACTGATAACTTTCGCACTTGAATCAGTGGTGAGAGAAGAAAGATAATTAGACACAATGTCAAATATCAATCATCACGGAGACTGTTGCCGGACGGGGGATTCGAACTCACGACCCCTGGATTGATAGTCAGACGCGTAAGCGACTGAGCTAATCGGCCCGGCCCATTGGCGGTTAAAATACCTGATTCGGGAGACTAGGACGTGTGTGATTTTATGATATTACTAACGAGAATGAACGAAGTCATGTGAATCTGTAAAATGGATAGTAATTCCTATAAATTAGTTTTAATATATATGCTTATGATATGTGTTATTTTTGTAAGATTATGCATAAACATTTTGGATTATTTTGAACTAAATTCTTATCATTTTATACTATCACTCAAGACTTACCATTTAAAACTGAACACTTACCGCGTTTATCATTGAAGACTTCATTCTTATCTTCTGAGACTCACCACTTAAGAATCAACACTTATCGCCTAGGAATTCACTTGCATCACTTAATATTTATCACTTAAGACTTGGTTCTTATAAAAAAAACTTCACGTCGTTGACGTTATCGAACTGCTCCTATTTTCTGATACTGTTGCTAACTTTCGGTACTGGATATCAAAACAAAATTTGGCGTTTACACAGTTGGAACATTACTTTTTACGGCAATATCATTTTTATTCACGTGCTTAATTAAATGTTGAAAGAATTACACAATTCAAGTAATTTTAAACACAGCTTGTACAGCAAATACAAAGAATTTAATCTGTTTTATGTGTGCATATTTTCCTAATCTCTTCTGTTTGGTACCAATATGATATTATAACGTCATGTTTTATAAGAACTCCCATTCTGAATTTTTGTTTTGCAAGACGAATCTGTGAAATATGAGCTTTGTCAGGAATTGTGAGATGCATGCAATGTTCGTAATTGTTGAAAATGATGCCTTTTTATTTTTTACAATTAATGTTCTCATCCATTTAAACAGCGATTACGGTTCGGTTTGGTTTCATATTTTGCAATTAAAGGACAGATATGAAATAGATACATGTAGTTAAATAATATAATGAAAATGTCATAATAAGTTGATAGTATGAATCAGTTATAGTATGAAACGTAGTTACTCACATAATAAAAATTGTGCCTTCAAAACAGGTATATTTGATTTCTAAATTCATTTATAAAGAAAATGAGACCGTTTGCAAGCTGAAATATTTGAACGTTTGTGTTAAATGATATCGGCTCATTTAAAGTCAATTCGTGAGATAACGAAAGTGGGTTGTTCTAGGAGACATTTCGTCTGCATAATAACTTTTTTTTATTTCAATTAAATTGGAAATGCATGTTTGTGTCTTTCAGGAATTTATTAAAAAGATGACAATGTATCAACTTTATATTATATAGCAAAACAAAACCATTTTAACAGAATGATTATGCAAAATTAATATTGTTTTAAAAAAAAACTTATTTCGGAGAAGATTGGACCAACAAATTGAAAAATATTTATAAGGTTGTCAATATATTTAAATATGGGCAGCGTGCGTGATAATTTAAAATATTTGGAATGCTAAAATGAATAACAAGAGTTGTCAGAAGACCAACAAAGCTCGCCTCTGGGTGTCTAAATCCAAAAAGGGCAATAACTGTGCCAAAATGAAATCCAGAGTTATGGTTCTTATCTCTGTGTGTTCCATTGATGATGGTTAACACACATGCAAAGTTTCATTCATATCCAATGAGTGGTTGCATAGATATCTGAAACTTGTACGCAAAAGTTTAACTTGGGTGTCTACAGACGACGACGACGACGACGACGACGACGGGGTCATGACAATAGCTTTCCTTGGACTTCGTCCTGGCGAGCTAAAAAGGAGGTCAATGTGTGAGGCTGCTCTATTTGAATCAACCCAGTGCGAATGTTTGATATTTAGTAGCATGTTTTCTTTTGAATACAGAAACGTATAGTGGTCTATCTATTTAAGAAAATGTTGTTTTTTTCAAAAGTAGCATGTGGATGCTGTTAATTAGATGATAGGCTGACAGGGCGTCTTCTTTTATATTTACTCCGTATCTTTTCATGGTGTACCAACCGGGAAGAGCGAGATCGGCATACTTTCATTAATAACTGACCGTTTTCTTACTAAACCGTCCAAAGGCGGTTATCCATCGTGTCGTATCTCCTCTATATTCGTATACATTTTATTGTTATTGTAATTTGTTTATAAACTGTGTTTATTCTGGTATCGCTGTCCTTTGAATGTTACATTTCTACCGATTCCAATATTGCAACTACAACGACATTAAGCATTCACCTCTATTCAGATATGTGCATAAAAACAAGATTTTGTCTCACTGTGCGATAATGCAGTCGATGGCGCACCAGCCTCACATCAAAGAAACACTTAGGCTACATTTTGCATAAATACAACAATAACACCTGTACTCCACTCTGTCAAAAGTGATTTATGTTTTGTTTTGTAACGGTTTATAGGCCTTCTCACCATAAATGATGGTGATGATTTATTACTATTTCGGTATATTAAAGGTTGATAATGTCAAAAACAACAAAACAATATTTTTGAAAGGTCATTCTTATCAACATATTGCAGCAAAGATATCGCTGTAAATGTTGTTTGCAAGTCTATTTTTAATATGCTATGAACTTACTGATGTTGATATTAAAACTGATTAAATGTCAAAAAGCTATGTTTATATTTATAGTTTTCATGTGAAATGTGGACAAAACGAGATCTAAAAAAGCAAATGCAGTATTAAAAAACACATGTTAGATATAAAACCAATTACCGAATCACATTACCTTTATTTCAACAAACCTTTTATACGGTACTTAACTATCGTTAATGTTTCAGTGAACGTTCAGTGTTTTCCTACATAAATAATTTCAGTACAAAATCATCAATTTATCGGTTGTAATAACGACAAACACAAAGAAGGCTGATAAAGTACCTGCAGTTAAAACATTGCCTTCAGTGACGTCAAATATAACTGACAATTTCATATATTATCTGTATCTTTGTCTGTGCGTGATACATTGCACATAAAACCTGTTAATCCAGAATTATTTCTTCATTTAAGATCAATGTTGATAGTAACCTTTTTATGCTGCTGGTTTTACTTTTACTTAAAGACTACATAATCTAGTTAATATCCAAATATTGGCCAGTTTTACTTTACAGTTTTTCAAATTATATAGATTCGTTTTTCAATACAAAATATCAAAATTCCTATAGATATACAAGTTATAATACAAGTGTACTGTAATTTTTCAATTACCTTTTTTCAACACAAAAGTAATGTCAAAAGTATTACGTAACATCACTAACACATATCTGTAATAGTTTAAAACACTTTTAACCACCATTATCAAAGTTACATTTACTACGCAATTAAATACTATTCTTTTATAAGTTGAACATATCAAATATCAACTTTAGAACAAAGTTCGTTTATCTATAACACAATGTTTCGTTTCTCAAAGCTTATATATAGATGTATATAGCAAGATGTTTTATGGCTTTCGTAAGTCATGCTTTTTATAATTCAATTAATTTCGGTGTATTTGATCTTTTCCAGCAGTGCTATATAAATTTAGCATAGTCTGTAATAATTATATATTGGCCATTCTAATATAAAATGACATTCATTCTCTATAATATCCTATATTTAACATATTCTATCTTCTATTGATATTATATTATATAATTCTTTATCTTCCTAATAATTTTAACCCCGAATAATTGTTCACAAAATTGTAAATAGATACGTTCTATGACAACAACATTTTAACAACCCAAACTTCACTTCCATAATTTAAAAGTGGTAAATAGTCCTAGCATATAAATGACTGATATTTCAGCAAATTTATAACCATAGAAATTTAAATGTTATATAGCTTTAAGAGCTGTTCTGCCAATGCCTCATGTGTTTCAGATGTGTCTAACTTGTAGTAAAAACTATACCTTGATATCTAAACTTATTCAAAATTTTAATTTTTGTGATGTGATATTCAAAATGTAAACCCTTTCGACAGCAATTTTTCTGAATACCATATTTTTCGTTTTGCTGGCATTCATTTCTAATTCCCATGGGTTTGTTATATTCATGCACTGTAAAGTATGTGTTAAAATGATATAATTATTATGCTTGTGTTGCTCATTTATAGGCATATATGCTAATTTCGTTGAATTTGCTACCATTTCTTTAATCTTTTATACAATCCACATACGCACGTTAATATACTTTATTTAATATTATCAGAATTAATGAATGTATACTTTTTATAATTCTGATATAATGTTATGTGTAAAAAAAGGGATATCTACCCAACTCGACATATATAGTCGATGTGCATGTATGTACTAGTTCTATCGTTAGGGTTTTATTTACAACATTTTAAATGCAATCTTACAATATGTCTGATTTAGTGAAGCCCCGTAATTCAGACGCATACTCCTAATATCTATCCAACAAAGGCATCAAACTGTCTTAACTTTTTTATTTACGAAATTTATCTACGAAATATGTTTTGGCTTTAAGTTAACTAAACATGTTCCAGTATAAATAATACAGTTCCAAATCCAAATAATTAAAGTTAATAACATGTTCTAAATATGTGCCGTTATAAATGAACTTTTCACGATCTAGTACCAATCCTCCTTTTCCTAAAAATAACATCTTTCGTTGACATCTAACTCAATTTATTGCAATATGTATTTGATATGTCTACACTCATTTGTAGATCTTCTGGAGTATTTCCTAAAATAATCATTTAGCCTGCAAAATGTAATAAAATCATGCGATAGTATCTATCAGCTTGAATCAATATATTACTGTGAAAACAATACAAAATCTTCAATAAAAAGACATAATATATGGGCGAAATTACCCCCTCCCACACACACATACTTGGCGTAGCCCAGCTGCGTATAAAACACCCCGTGATCTTACGCAAGATGTTAAGTACTACGCTATGCTAAATATCTCTAATAATACACAGAACCATGCATTGAATTCCGTATTTATACAATTTAAACCATAAAACATTTGGAGCTGTACACCCAACTAAAAGATTCCTTAAAAGATTTGATTCTTTATAAATATAACCGAATATCATATTTAACGTTGGTGTAAAAATCTTACAAATACTGCTTTCGAAAGTTACCCCTATAATTGTTGGCGACACTATTGCATCTCCCCTTTTTATAGTGGTACAATTATCCCCCCTACCCTCATTTGCTCATTTATCAGTCAGGAGGAAAACTCTGTCCACAATCACATTAGATATGTCACAAATGATATGTGAAGACAATGTATCAATACTGTTTATAAAATATTCATTTAATAAAAAAAAACCATTTCCATTTGATTTATTTCCCTTTAAAATTTTCACGGCATCCGTTGCATCAGAAATGTTGTGTTTTTTTTCCATCTAGTTCCGGAAAGGAAAACTCTTAATGATCGAAGTAGTGTTTCAATAAACAATCTTCAAAAATGTAATTTATTACATTGTAAAATATCATTTCCTAACTCAGAAAAAATATATGAAAAAATGATATCCAAAGTAACATTACAATCTCTCTTTTTTCTGTTTTTAAAACTTGTCCAAAAATCTTCGGGTTTTGAAAAGGGAAGTTTTTCAAGTAGCTCCAGTCGTTTACATTTAATACTCTTCTAAGATACAATATCTTTGTTCTTCTTTCTTCGCATGCAGATATTAATGAACTTGTTTTTTGTTGCACCAACAGTAAGTTAACAGGCCTGGCAGCAAGAATACGTTTGGTTAATTTCACACGTTGTATTCCCATATGGAATTAAAACCACTCAATCTGAAATCCATTTATTTATTCAACGTCGGTGTCAACGAAAGTACAGCTTATTCAATTCGATGCCAATATTTCGAATGTTTGCGCGAGTTTGATCGTTATTGTAGTAGGACAGCGGACTACAAGGAGAAACCCAACTTTACTGATTTGGTGAGCATATCATTTAACATATCACGCTGCAACTCGAATGCAAGCCAGGGTTGTATTCGTGTGAAGTAAGCTTGTTACCATTGCGCTAACCAAACAACTGAGATTTACATGATATCCAAGCCTAACACCAAAATCATTCGTCTTTTACGATGCACACATGTATGTGACAGTGTCTGCCAATAATTTGTATAAAATCCAAGCACACACACACACACACACACACACACACACACACACACACACACACACGCATGCACGCGTTCGTACACACACACACGCACGCACGCACGCACGCACGCACGCGCACACACACACACACACACACGCACAGAGGGTATCTTCATAATATACTATAGAAATCAAATCTTGAAAGAAAATCATATCCAAATAAACTATTGTTAGCTTCAACAGATATTCTGTCGGGGCCTCAAACTATGACTGTGCAACAGTACTTTTCTCGCAAAGCACACGCTGTACAACATCGCTAACTGTACCTGTGTCACCACTATTTCAAAACACTGCCGTGATGTCTTAAATCTCCTCAGTGGCAATTCTTATCAATGTATACACTTAACAATTTTTTTATTATTCCTGTATATTGATTTTGTTTATGTTGCTTCGATGACAATGTCCTTTGAATGCTACTTCTCCTCTTGATTGTATTGTTTCTTTTTTTCCTGTAAAACAATGGGTAATTAAAGTACTTCAAAGTACTGATAGCCGGTCTTCAATAAATATTCATGCGCTGAGCTTGATCGATATTATTGTAGCGTTTGGTTTATTTTATGCAACATTTTTTAAAAACTGACATAGTACGATGTCCACAATATATTTTATTATGATTTGTTTCATCTTGCTTATATTAAATACATGAAACAATGAGATTTGAGGAATAAAAAGTAGTCCCTGCTGCGTTTGATCATTATGGCGGTGATCAATATTGCAAAGCTTGATCACGATGGCATAAGCAGGGATAGACCTTTGACGTAAAGCTTATGACGTGGGTTGAACAAACAAAATGTATACACACATTTTGGCAAATGTACCATCCCTATTCCGAAAATAACAACGACTGATTTGAATTTAAAACCTAATGTCCTGAAACAATATAAGACAGCAATCCAGAGGCAAATGAGACTAGTTTATTTCATCGGGGAATTCAGTTCAATGATTTAATGGTACAGTTGCGTGGTCGATTCAACCTTTAAGATAAGGTGTTTTTATTCATTTGTATTGAAGCCGTATAATATGATAACGTTTGATTTTCTTTATAATTGTTCAGCACGAAACGTTATATCAGAAACAATCATTCTAAAAGCTCTGGTGTGCAAGATTTACAATCGAACTGAATTTATTTTAGACTCTCCTGTCTATGAACAAAATAGGTATTTCACATGTGCATGTTGTACTTGTAAGAACAGCCGAGATACACTGCTTTGTCTGATGAGAAGAGTGGACCTGTAACCAGGTTTGAGTTCCATACAGGCGTAATTGGTTATCGACCATTCCACCTGCGGTGACCTCTGTTGTCACCATTTCTGAATTTTTGCTGTATGGTGTTTACCGTCACTTTTAACAAGTTTCCAGTTATATCGCCGACGTTGTCTAGTTTGAGACAGTATTCTAAGCGCTGCAACACTGGAATATCATGCCTGCAGACACATGGTACGATACCCAACCCAGTTACATTATATTTACACCAGGCCGACCAAACCTAGAACTGTCCTCTTAATGCTGAGCGCCATGCGATGATGCTTCTAGTACCATTTTTAATTTTTTTTGTTTGATCCGGCTGTGGATCGAACCCACTAAAGGAATAGCGGTTTATTTTAAAATGTTTTGTACATATTACCTATCATTAAAGACGTTCGTGTCAGCTCTACTACTCCTAACCTTTTAGCCGTTTTGTTTTGCCTAATGTGCTAGAGACTATCAATATGAAATCTAGTTTAGCGTATCGTCACTGAGCATACGTCCGTCGAATGTTCGCGGAGTTACGGCCCTTCATTTGTGTTTTTATGGTAAACATGTCACCCTTTCTTGTCAGCTACATTTTCATAAACTACTCAAACACTTTTCATACATTTTGCTAGTGAGTATTTTATTTAATTAGTATGCTAGCCCTCGAATGGCCGTTTATGGAGCACAAAGTGTTGCTAGGTAATGAACAAAATAATCAACCGAGCGACAAAATGTAATCACTATGCTATGTAGGAATATATCAAGTTCGGCGGTATAAATATAAGTTGAATCTAACCGCTTACCCAAATACAATCGATGATGACCGGAAACTTCCAGATGTTTACGGATATCACTACTTCATCTAGGTTATCCCACGCGTCATATCAAATTCAAATATCGGCAGTAATAGCGAGTTGAAATACATGTTTTTTACGATAAACAACGTTATTTTGCACCAGATATGATACATATAGTCACATTTTATACTAAATATCAGTAGTATACTAGTTTTTTTCATTGATTTGAAAGGACATACAAACTAGTTATGCCGCTTTAATATGACAAAGGAAAATATATTTCAGCGTTTACGTTCGTTAAGTGCACACAGTTTTACCTGGCTATGCTGTTTTTATTAGTAGTTGTGCTTTCACATTATGGTCGATCATTCGACTTACATATTTTTTTATTTATTGTCACCACTGAGAGATACTTGGAATTGGGATACTTTTCCACCAAAATCATGTGTCGTGTCTCTGATGTCTGTCACAACTGGAAAATAATCGGACTCGATATCAATTTAATTTCTACTAAGTTCATATTTTGTGTCTTTGTTGAGTGTCACAACTGGAAAATAATCGGACTCGATATCAATTTAATTTCTACTAAGTTCATATTTCGTGTCTTTGTTGAGTGTCACAACTGGAAAATAATCGGACTCGATATCAATTTAATTTCTACTAAGTTCATGTTTCGTGTCTTTGTTGAGTGTCACAACTGGAAAATAATAATCGGACTCGATATCAATTTAATTTCTACTAAGTTCATATTTTGTGTCTTTGTTGAGTGTCACAACTGGAAAATAATCGGACTCGATATCAATTTAATTCTACTAAGTTCATATTTTGTGTCTTTGTTGAGTGTCACAACTGCAAGATAATCGGACTCGATATCAATTTAATTTCTACTAAGTTCAAGTGTTGTGTATTTGTTGTCTGTCACCACTGGGAGGGAAGATAAACGTCTGAATAACAATTTAATTCCCACCAAAACCATGCGTCGTGTTTGTGTTACCACTGTGGTATGAAATTTTTAACTGATTTTGACACATTTATTTCATACTGATGACGATGCAAGAACTTCTATATGCATTGGTATTCTAATAGAATAAAAAAGAACTTCATTTTTTTTAATAAATATTCTTCTGTAATCTTCTTTCATATATTGTTTGCCTATTGCAGGATAGTATTATTTAAGACTTTGTTAATTCCTACACTATACATCAAAGTCATTCATATTATATTGGGATTATGCTCAGAGCTACCCTCACGCTCGCGTTTTTACATATAGTCCATCAATAATCAAGCAGCTGACTTTTTTTCGAAATAAAATATGAGTTTGCCTCCTTTACCAAAAATCGGTTTATATTTGCAAAATTGATCTTAAACTACCGATCTGTGTTCTGCCAGTTCATGATGTATTATTATTGATTATTATTATTATTATTGTTAATAAATAAATCGAATGCGCTCAGAAGCTACTGACATGGCCCGTTTAGTCTATTAGGATAACAAATGCCCTGATGCTTCTGTAGGAAGGGCTTAGATGTTATGTTTTTAAACGAATTATTTTAACGAATTCTTTGACTGCCGAAGGTTAATAGTCCTCTTGCTTTTTGACATGTACTGCCTATGTATACATATTTTACAAATTCTGTAGAACACTTACATCCGTGTTTGATTGATTTATTGATTGATTGATTGATCGTTTGATTGATTAAATGAAAACTTGGCTAAATTAAAGGCAAACGACAATTATTTTGTTTTCTGAAGTTTTCACTTTTTCATTTAATTTCAACTTGCGTGCTGTGATAGAAACGATTGAATTGTTATTGTTTTCATTTCTAGCTAGACTCATATTTGTATAAAGAGGAACTTCTATCATCTGTCGTGCTGTCATATGCATTCAAAACAATGAATTGCACCGATGCATGGCAAATAAACATAAACATTGGGTTATGAACCCACAAGATCGAAGACATAAAGACTGGTCCAATGTTAATTCGTTATACAACAACAATAACGACGGCAAAAAAAACAACAACACGTTTAGTTCGCCATCTCAGGTAACACAAGTTACAACATGCGAGACTGATACAATCATCAAGAAAATATATTTGCATACATATAATTCATAGTGACAACCATTTAGTAAAACGATGATAAACTGAGTGGAATACGGTCAGAACATAATCAAACAATGCTGTAATATATACACAAGCATGTGCCAAAACAAACATTACAAAGCCAACCTTAAAAACACATTTGTTTGCTGTGCTCCGACCCAGTATTTTTCATGTGGGTAGGTAGGTAGCCAATTTTATTTTTGCCAAATTTTGATTTTGCATATCAATTTAAAAGAAATTGGACAGAAATCATGAGAAAAAAATTAAATGCTTAAAGTAAATAAACCTTTTTTGGATAGGCTGCAAATCTGAGTGAGTAGCTAGGAGCACGACAAACAATATATTTTTTAAGAATGGCCCAATTAACATTTTTATATGATATGAAATATATTCATTTAATTCAATATTAGTTTCTGTTTATCATGTTATAACCCAGGCAGACACATTTAATATTTCACAACCACGGCTTCTCTAGGTATGTTTATGTATTTTTATTATTTCTTTTAATCTTAGCATCCTCCTATTATCTAAATGTATCCAAAGTTAATCTGCTACGTTGTGAATTTGACATGAAATGTATTTGAAAGGTAGTGTAATATATTGACTTATTGGACATACTCCAGAATTGACCTTTCCTAGAGTACTTTGCTCTGTTGTTTTTCTCTAATTGCTTCCGTACAAGATGATGCAATACAGTGAAGGAGACCATCCATTATACATTGGACATCAGCGGACATCTGCTGTGATAAAACAAGTCAATGTAACAAAGCTGCACGCAGACGATAATGATAATGGTCTACTTACCAAAACGGCGTATGCGATAAGATAAGGAGTTTTCTTAAACGATTGATGCTAGTTGTTGACGAACATTAACAAGTTCCATTCGCAAAGCGTTAATCATTACTTTGCACATTAATCATTCCGAATTGACCAAATTGACCGATATCCCTGTAGGACAGGTTTGTTTATTGGCAATGAACCAGTGAATATCATTCTTCTAAGACATTAAAATCAATTAGATTCAGGTACGTGATGGAGCTATCCAAAGTGTCGCTGTATAGCGTGGCACATTGAATAGACAAGCATTTGGTAGTTATGATATGAACATATGACTGAATTATTTTATAACTTAGACATTGAGTAAATAATTTAGGTAAGCGAGTACTCTTTCATTTACAATAACAAACACATAGCGTGTGTTTGCCCAAACAGATTCAAAGCTAGGGTATATCATTCAACATCCACAATGGTTGTTCAATTTTTTTATTCAGATTTGTCGTATAAAGTTCCTTCTTTTCAAAGAATATGAGCTCTTGCACTTCTGTACTGCGACAATCACAAGGACTTCTAAATGATGACGAATTCCGTCTAAAGTCTTTACAGAGTTGCTAGAAATATATGAATATTTTATCACATCGGACCCTTGTACGAATTTTTAATTTAAAAGAATCACAAAAACCTATGTATACGTGTATACAAATCATTAATTCTTTTCTTTTTTGAAATGGAGTTTAAACGCAATTTTGAACACGTGACAAGTAATATAATGTTTTACATCTGTTTTTTATTAGTGAAGTAAAATCTCTAGAATTACCGCCATTCTGCAAGTATATGGTCAACGCAACATTTTATTCAGTAGTTTTTTTTATTTAGGTTTTGGTTAAACATTTATTCTTATTTGTTTAAGCCATGTTTTTATGATCATTTAACTAAGACTCAGTACAGACGAAATAATTTCTTAACATGTTTTTTTTCCAATTATATATAGCAGTGTCTCTAATACGGTTGGTTCTACGACCGTTGAGTTTCGAATAAATATTCTATTGGTCAGGGGGTTGTTGTCTATATAATAAGATTGGCACTTCAATCAGACTCTCATTTTGTGATTTGAATGTCATTATTGATGTACAGTAGAACCCGACGGGACTGGACAAAATAGTTCAAGCCAACGTATTGTTCAACAGCTTACCATACATGTACATGTATAAAATATCGAAGTAGGAATTAGACCCGTATCAGATAGGTTATTCAAACTATATTTTGTGTTCCAGCCATCCGTGTTCGAGCCAGCGTTCGAACATTCTGAAAGCATTGCTATGTTTAAATGATAAATTTACAAAAAAAATGAATTTTTAGAAATCGAGTTATGAACAAATTAATTTTGAAATGTATTTGCACTATGTTAACCGTATAAACATCTCAAGGAATTAAAAAGAAAGTATCTATACAAGTCCTTGACAATCTGTTCAGAAAAAATATGGATGACACATCCCTAAACAGAATAGTACGGAAGTCCCTGTCGGCCCCAAAATAATTCATAGCGCTCTAAATGTAATATCACATTGTGACACATTTCGCTATTCTCTGAAACAAATGAACAATCAGTATGTCACTGATATGTAACACATATGATATTCTATTTCCTGCAGCTCATACATATACATGAAAACTTGACGTAACGCATATATTGTATTTGGCAAGACTCTTAACAAATACCATATTGACACAAACAAGTTAACATGTACTTTGTTTATAGCATTATGTGTAGAGAAACTATCTTTTTTTTTCTCGATGACTTACTTAATTATGGATCATAAGTCTAATACTTTTATTGTCTTGCACTAGCGAACGTGAATTAATGGCCCCCAAGCATTCAGTTTATTACAGAATTAATATCGATGGTTGTTCAGGGAATAAGATTTTATCTAATGTCTCCCTGAACCACAGCCAAAATTGATATAGCTGTCATCCTGAAAACATCGAATGACGTATAGCAGAAATGGTTTGTGAAACCATTGCCCAATACGCTTTTAAGTTTTATTGCAAACAATTAACACACACACAATATCCATGAAAGGGATGACCTATGTATGACCATATCTAAACATCTAAATAATTAATGGCTATTTTTAATTAGACAATAGTGATATCGTTTCCAAACCTGTAGTTATATTCATAACGTTAATTGAAATCGTTGATTACGTCGACACGCTTAAACGACTTATTTGTTACATCATCTGAAACTTTGCCATTATGTTTATGGTCGATTACAGAGGCATGCAAGGGTATTGAGCGTTTCCCTTTGCGATGCTGCTTTCATCGATGCAGTTACATTTTCCGGTACAGTCAATAAATACTGACAAAACCATTTACATGTAATTGTTATAGAATTTAGAAAAGTCTGGATCATGATCATCTGGATTACTTCAAACAATATTTCTTATCCATCATACGAGATACTGTCATATCGAATCAAACTGGGATCAGGATAAACGATTTAATCTTTCCATTGTAACAATGTTTGGAAATATAGCTATCAATTCGCATGACTGCCTGCCATGACTGTCTACACGTCGTCCAATTATCCATCCATCCATCCATCCATCCATATAAAAACAGTTATCCAGGGTTGTAAATATTTTGCCCAATTTACGGTCAACGCTTTTACAGGAAACACACGATAGTTGGACAATAATGTCGACTTTTTGATTTATATCGAATATTCAATATAATATAATCTATATTAACGTATATTTATCCCAATTGAAAATTGAGGAGTGGGGTTTGGCATGCGGGTGTTTTTGCAAGTATGTTAAGAGAAGGAAGAAGGGGGGGGGGGGGGGAGGGGAGGGGAGGGGTGTTAATATGCAATACATGAAGCTACTCACTCAAATCAATATGCCATTGATTTGTTTTAATGTTGTATGAAACATACTCCCGGAACAATAGTATCCGGTAAGGAATTGTCAATATATTAGGTGTCACCACCTCTATCTTTTCAAAATACAATTTTTAGGCATTCTTTACCGATCTCTGTAACTGTTTAACTCTGTCGGTGCATTATATTTAGTTTATACAGCATATCTGATGTTAGTCGGAATGTCTGCTATATTATTTATTTCTCTGAAATGCCTTTCTGCAGTTTTACATTCCATATAATATAAACTATTATATGGTTTGAATAATTGTAGAAAAAAATAAGATCAAATGTTCAAACGATAAATATGGTATGCAAATAAACTGAATATTGAATAGATAAAATTATTAGCATGTCTAGACATGTAATGGTTCCTTCTCATTTCCAACAATATTCCTTTAGGAGTAAGAATAATACTATTTTTGGCATAATTAAGTTATCGTCTGCGACTGCGGATAATCCTTGCTGTTGTTCTCCACACTAGGCCTTGCATATCAAGTTTCAAGTTGAAAATAAAGTTACAAAGCTTCATTTTCACACAAGTATCGGTAATAAGCTAGTGGAAAACGGTCAGTTACACAAAACAATGTCAAAATCAGTTCTGGCTACCAGTCAGTTATCTGAAACAGTGTTTGAAACACTACAATGCATATAACATGTACAATAAACTTTTTTAAGCTGGTCTGAATCGGTTAATCGCTTGTGAGAGTAATTGGAAGTAAACTAATCTACAGTCTTCAGTCACGTGTCAGTCACGTGTATCATGTACACATTTCTCTTTGATAGCAACTCTGTTGGATCTTACATTCAGTAGAAATAGATTCTCTAATGCACGTTACGATTTTTTTCTATTATCTAAGTTTAGTATTGTATCCAATAGAAATGTATTTTAAAAGGATCTATAAGAAACATAAAGCGCAGCCAATCAAAGAAAATAGCAGACTTTGTTGTACAGTGTAGTTTTTTAAATGTCATACCACTTTATAATATATTATCATGTTTTTACAGCTATATTCGTCTTGAAAATGTGATAGACGCGTGACATTTAGTAGATGACGTATGTTATTTCACAACTCCAATACGTCCAAATAGTTCGTGGAGTGTTGACCATTGTTAGCAATGACAAACATATGTATTAATTGCATACAATGACAGAGTACATCATCACCTTTATTATTACATAGCACAAACATAACTGTCTGCTAGTCATTAGGCAAATGCCCAAATGAGACAGATTTTCTTTTTGTAATGCCATTCTAAATAATTATGTTGTATAAAGCATTAGCATTTAACATGCAGTGGATATATATCTTGTCTCAACTTTCGATGTAAGTGAAATAGGTAATCTGTGACCGAATGATCTAAAGATTACCCACCTTTCACCGCTGAAGTCATTGGTTCGAATCCGATTTGCTTCAAAAATTTCATTCGAAAAAGTGTACTAGTTTCTTATTTTCGGAAGGACGGTAACTCTAAGACTCATCCCTAAATCTTCCGTCATCCATTAAATTAGATACCATACGTAACCTGAAGTGAAAATGGAATTAATCCGTACAAAATACTTCTTTACACCGAAAACAAAAGTAAAAACTAAGGAGAGTATATGCAAGTTTCCATTAAGGCGGACTGGAGAAGAGTACTTTTTAAGTAATATACACTTAGAGGTTCGCCTGTAGACGTAGTAGATAAAGTTTACAGCCACAGGTACCGCCAGTAGACGTAGCATACAAAGTTTACAGTCACAGGTACTGCCAGTAGACGTAGCATACAAAGTATACAGCCACATGTATCGCCAGCAGACGTAGCATATAAAGTATACAGCCACAGGTACCGCCAGCAGACGGTAGCATATAAAGTATACAGCCACAGGTACCGCCAGCAGACGTAACATTTAAAGCATACAGCCACAGGTACCGCGAGCAGACGTAGTTTATTAAGTATATATCCACAGGTACTGCCATGGGACGTAGCATATAAAGTATACAGCCACAGGTACCGCCATGGGACGTAGCATACAAAGTATACAGCCACAGGTACCGCCAGCAGACGTAACATATAAAGTATACAGCCACATGTACCGCCAGCAGACGTAGCATTTATAGTAAACAGCCACAGATACCGCCACAAACGTAGCATATAAAGTATACAGCCACATGTACCGCCAGCAGACGTAGCAGATAAAGCATACAGCCACAGGTACAACCAGCAGACGTAGCATATAAAGTAAACAACCACAGGTACCGCCAGCAGACGTAGCATATAAAGTATACAGCCACAGGTACCGCCAGCAGACGTAGCATATAGAGTAAACAGCCACAGGTACCGCCACAGGTACCGCCAGCAGGCGTAGCATATAAAGTAAACAGCCACAGGTACCGCCAGCAGACGTAGTATACAAAGTATACAGCCACAGGTACCGCCAGCAGACGTAGCACATAAAGTAAACAGCCACAGGAACAGTATAAACACAATGAATATGTAGAATAACCATAATACACACAAAACATACATACGGTTGTCGTATGGGGTTAAGCGTCGCTGTCAACAATTTTTCAGTCATATCGCGACGGTGTCTACTTGAGACAGTAATCTGAGCGCTGTCACATTGGAGTATCATGCCGCAGACATATGGTATGATACCCCACCGATTCATATTATACTGACACCGGGCCGACCAGACCTAGAACTCTCCTCTAAATGCTGACCGTCAAGCGAGGAAGCATTATTCCCATTTTTAAAGTTTTTGGTATGACTCAGTCGGAGACCGAACCCACACCTTCCGCATGCAAGGCGGACGCTCTACCAGACCACGCTGCTGTCTCTCATACATACAGAAAAAGTACAACAGGGGTCACCGCTTTTGAACGGTCAGTAGAAAAATCGTTACCACGATGTTTAAACCTGGTTTATGGGTACATCTGACCTCGCTCTTTCCCCGTCGTCGTATTATAAAACAAGTCAGTTTAAATATAAGGATCCTCCTCCGTGGCCGATTGGCCTAAATCGAAGTCTCAAGATTACTAACCTCTCACCCCTAAGGTTGTAGGTTCGAGTCCCGCTGCATCCAAAAACTTTATATGAGAGATACTTGCGGGAAGACGGAGGTTCTACTCAGATCTATACTGAGGTGGTCTTCCTCCACCAATAAAACTGGATATGCCATATGCAACCTGAAATGTGTTGAAAATTGCGTTAAACCACCATTTAAATAAATTAAAGTATCACCACCAGATGCTGCAGCATGCAAATGTGTATTATATGAGAACGCAACATATGATAGCATATACGCAGATGTACTTGATGACATTGCAGAAGTCGGAGAAGCAAAACATAAACAAGCTTATTTGATATAAAACATCGATATAAGGTGATATTATTTCTAAAATATAAGTCGAGTATAGTTGTCATCTCTTTGGCAATATCTAATTTACGTTTGATGTCGTATTTCGCTATTATAAAACATACACAAACCATACAAGTTTGACTTGTTCATATGATGACAATGCTCTTACGTTTTGTTGCTGAATAAGCAAACCAGTTTCAACAAATAGAAACAAAAAATTATTGAACATATCATTTTCGCAATAAAACATAAATTGTTTACCCCATAGTCACAAAATGAACACGTCACTGTACTTGGTTTATAGTCTGTGCCGTGGATCACAGTGACACTAAAATACTAGTTTCTAAAACATATAACTAGAAAATTGGTTATGCTTCGCGGTAACTACTAATAAATGATTAATATATATATATTACCACGCGATTTGAAATGGTTGTTAGTGTCAGCAAATATTTTGACTGTGGTTTAACGCAATTTGATACACATTATAGAAAAATCAATTGTAGATGAATTCTTTTGTCATTGGTGTGACTGATTGAGAGAAAATGTTCATTGCTTTCATTCATACCAATGATATCATATTTTTACGAAATATTTATGAAATTGCACTTTTCATGAAATGCCATTGGCTTAAAAACATTTGTTTACTCGTTGACAGCTGCGGACTAGTCTATCCCAGATTCTGGTATCTCCCGTATCGGGACAGCTGATTCGGGAGAGCTAGGTTCATACTACAGACTAGCTGTGGACGATAGTTAAAGAACTTCAAACCCTGTTGAAGTTTTAAATGTTCACTTTCATGTTTGGTAAGAACACTTGGCTTCTTCTGAAATAAAGGTATCATACGCTCTGAGTCTATTACGCAGTCGAGCATAACATACTTAGTATATACGAAAAAAGGTTATAAGACGGCTTCTGTCCCGGTTAAATATTTTGCTGTTACTTCTTTCTAAACCTAATTTCAATATAGTTAAAGAACAGAACAGAACCGAATAGAACATATATTGTATTAGGATTTGAACAAAGTACATCATCATAATATATACAATATACAATCAATATAAACATAAAGTCACATAGCAGCAATGATTAAATTCATTAGAGTATATAACAAAATATTTAATGAACGATTGGATGAATACTATGCTTAAACAGTTAGCACTGTTTTTTTAATTACTATTGCCTCTTTTATATATATCTTGAAATATTATATAATATGGTTTTATTATGTGTATTAAGTAACTCTAAAAATTTAAATACAGAAGGTCTTTGATAGTAATACTTTTTCAAATACTGTTTTCGTAAATTATTAAAACAGGGACATATACATAAGAAGTGAAACTCATATTTTATATCCCTTGAATTGCAACATAAACAATATCTTTCATTTTTTGGAATTCTATTTCTGTCATATCGTCCAGTTTGTATTCTAAGAGGATTAACAGATAGTCTTAATCTAGTGTAAAATAATCTAAGATTACAGGGCAATATATCGAGATAAATCTCATACTTAAATTGATGCTTGGCAAGTTTATAAAATTCGCGCACTGAACTTTTTTCTACTGATCCAAACCATTGTTGAATGAAATTGTCGATAACCTTTTGTTTAAAAATATTTGGAAATACTTTGGGATTAACAAAACGATTATTATCAAACATATAGGTGAATCCATAATCATTTAACATGGTTGTAATATTTGATACCCAGTTCTTACAATCTCTATTACTGTCATATAGCCCCTATTCATACAGTTTTTTATCAATATATTATCCGTATAAATAACTTTACACCAATATATTCTTACAAACAGAGATATAATATAATGGATATCTCCCAAGCTCTCGATACACACCCACTGTACAAGTATTTAATCTAACAATTAATAAACGTTTACAGAACTTTAAGTGTATTCTTTCGATTACTTTCGACTTGGTATATCCCCAAATTTCACTCGCATAACTTAAGATAGAACCAACGAATGCATCAAACAACTGGCATAGTAGTTTTGGCTTTAAATGATTTTTTTTTACAATTAAATAAGAGGGTATTAAAAGCTTTCAAAGATTTGCCTACCAAATGTTCCTGCTTTAGATTAAAATTACCAGTATAATTAAATAGTATTCCAAGATAATTTAAATCATCAACAACTTCAATAATTTCTCCGTTATAAGTCCAGGATTCATTGGGTAACAACCCACCACGTTTTCTAAATACCATTATATTTGTTATCAATGGATTACATTTAAGCCCAGATTATTACAATAAGTATGCAAACGGTTTAGATTATCCTGTAATTCAGAAAGAGGTTTTCCTAAAATAGCCATGTCGTCCGCAAAAAGTAACATAATCAAAACAATATCATCAATATTCAATACTGAATCAACGCTGTTTTGTAAATACAGCTCCAAGTCTTCGACAAACTAAGGAGAAAAGTATAGGCGAGATCATCTCCCTTGTCTCAATCCCACAGCACATTCAAAATAGTCAGAATAACTATTACAACTCTTTGCACATACATGTCCTTAATACTACGTAGAAGTTTACCCCTAATACTAAGCTTATACAATTTTAGCTAAAGTGCATTTCTATATATACTATCGAAACACTTCATTATGTCAACAAAAACAACATATAAACGTTTGATATCATATAAATAATTCTGGATAATTGACATTAACACAAATATAGCTTAAACTGTTGACCTTCCCTTTCGAAATCCAAATTGCGCATCTGATATGATAGTATTATTATTACAAAATGTTTCAATTCTTTTATTGAGTATGATGGTAAACAGTTTAGATAAACAACTTACCAACGTTATGCCTCGGTTATTATTAACATCGCTCACACTACCTTTTTTGTGAATAGCGATAATAACCCCTTCTGTCCACTTATCAGGAAAAAAGCCTGAGGCCAAAAAAGCACTTAAAATATTACATAAATGCGAGCCTAAAATATCAATACTTTCAATTAAATACTCATTTAATGAGAAATCGCTCCAAATCGATTTTCCAGCTTTCAAACATTTACTAGCGCTCAATATTTCAGAAACAGTAATTGGCTGGTCTAATTCCTCGAATAAACAACAGTTGTTAATAAAATCATTATCAGTACAAAAAGATTCGGCATCTTCATGTGATATCTGAAATATATCATTACTTAAACTAGCAAAATAATTTCGGCATTCCTCCAATGAGAAGTCATTACTTCCGGCATGATTATTCTTTTTCTTAAAATATTTCCAAAATTCCATAGGTTTGCAATATTTGAAATTCTCTATATCTGATTTTTTTTTTCAATTCAAAACATTCTTCTTATTTTTCTTAACGGTATCTTTATATTCTTTTTTACATTTGTAGAAATTCTCCCTGTTTAAATCTGATTAACAAGAGGTGTATACACGTTATGCTTCTAAATATTTGTTCTTGGCAATAACACAATCCTAATCAAACCATTCCCCATGTTTTACAAATGACTGGTCAGAAAATGTGACATAACTTTTATGTATATAACTTTTTGACAATAAAGGATCTGACACAGCACGAACTATATTGGTAAAATCATTCATAGCATCGTTGACAGAATCTCTATTTGAATAATCTATATTCTTTGTCAATTTATTCAAATCAGACAATTTATTTATTAAACCTGAGCGAAAACGCTCATGAAGCAAATTATCTCATTTATACTTTACGTCGCGCACATCTACAGGTAAAGCTGAAAGTCTATCACAACACAAAGAAAATCTAACGGGTGAATGGTCACTCCATTCATTAATAAGGTCATTTGTAAAAGTACTGATATTTGAAAAATTACTCTCGTTTGTAAGTAAATAATCAATCACAGATTCCCCATGCTGGGACACAAAGGTACACACATCCGTATTAATACCGATTCTACCGTTTACTATGCGTAAACAAGACGACTTGCATAAATACTCTGACTATTACATGTGTTACATGTGTACATTGGTATATCGGGAACATAATCAATATCATCTGTACAATAATTTACCTTGTCTTGTATAATAAAATCATGTTTAGTACCAACTCTGCTATTCATATCACCCCTAACAAACATCGACCCGAGACTTTCATAAAACACTATATCATGTTCCAGAAGTTCAAATAAATCAACATAAGCAATATATATTTTATGCAGGGGAATTCCCCCCCCCCCCCCCCCCCCACCCCATAAATAAATTCCACATACATATACATCATTATCAAAATTAAAGAATTTGTGACCAAGTTTAATCCAAATAATCGTGTCCATGCTACATTTTACTACCTCAATACCATTTTTTTAAAGATTTCTTGTAGTATAAAACAATACCACCACAAGATCTTTTGGCATTACGATGTTTAAATTTACGGTAAAATGTATGTGAAACATGTCCACTCAAGCTAATATCACTATAATTACATGTCCATGATTCATATAAGAATGCAATGTCATTATCAGCAATAATATTTACAATGTCACTATTGTCTTTCTTGCTCCTAGTAAGCCCATGAACATTCAATGACAGGAAACGTAGTTCACCCTCTGCATAATCCTAGTCCCTCAGTGGCCTATCGTTGATATATAGGGTGTCGTAAGCAATCCACGACGTGTCCCCTCTGTCCCTCACTGGCCTACCGTTAATATATAGGGTGTCGTAAACAATCCACGACGTGTCCCCTCTGTCCCTCACTGGCCTACTGTTAATATATAGGGTGTCGTAAGCAATCCACGACGTGTCCCCTCTGTACCTGGCTGCTCTCATCTCAGGTAGAAGCCTCATTCATTTTCACTACTACCTCTCGTGGAAATTGTTCAGTTATTTAAAATCTGGTACATTGTAACGCTTTCCACTATTGACGTATGAGCTCTCTTTCTTAGAACAGCGTAAATTTCGCTACAATCGCCCTATTCCTTGCCATGGCCTTCGTCCCCATTCTGTGAACTCACCCAAACCCGATATTGTCAACAATGTCCTTCGCTATCTTCATCTTCTCGTGAATAAAGCTGCGCACTACAGCTTCTGCAGCTTCCGCACTCTCCCCTGAGCTTCCACAATGTTACTAAACACCAAATTGTTTCTCATGAACTGCGATTGCAGGTATACGATTTCATTCCGGATTACATCCCTCTCCTTCTATAATCCCACAACTTTATCGTTCACAATCCCCATATTAAAATCTACAATTTCTGTCTTCTCCTCAATTAATCTCAGTTATCTCTTATCTGACTTTTTGTTATTTTTTATATCACACGATACAAGAAACTGTTCTGAATCACTGAATTGATATTTTAGTGAGATTACACCAAGCATTTTTTAATACAAATTCGGAGTGCTAACATCAACAATATATGCTCATGTATTTTTGTTCATCTGCCAGAGTAAACACTTTGTTAAAAATATAAAACGTACTTTTTTTCACTCTATGCACTTAATAAACTTCTAATTCTGTCAACACAAACGAAAACCCCCACCCACAATCAATTACATATTCATAGTTGTGTTTGTTATGAGCTTTAGAGATCTGCTTGTCAACGAAAATTCTATCTAAATGTTAATTTTCGAAACAAACCGTAAAAGGTATCATTAAAAAATCAGAGATTCATCTTTCGTTCTGATCCTATTCATATTGTTTTACAAATATTTTGTTATAGTGTAAAGATTAGACATAAACTATGTTTAAACCAAAAATCAGAATAAATGTTTGTGTTATGCATTTCATTAACTTATCTTTTATAGTGGGACATAGGACAACTTTGATATATTTCACTTAACTCTTTTTCTAAAAATAAAAACCAGCACATGATGCAAATTAAAAAAAATGAAATTAATAGACCATTACGTTAATCACCCCCGGGCATCAATTGAACAGTCCGACTAGGGTGCATGATAGTACGAACGTAAACCCAAATATCGTTTCTAGTTTAGAAAAAGGAATGACTCGGGTAAATTGTTGAAAAGGCGTCCTGTTTGTTTGTGGTCACATTTGACGACAAAAAGTGTAAAATAAAACTAGTTTGTCAGTTATTATGTAAATGATAGAAACGAACCAAGGAAATACAACTGACAGTCTTTAAATATTTTTATTCATAGTTTTATTGATAAAAAAATAAATATGAAAAAAAACAAAAAACTAATCGAAATTGCGAAAAAACACACAATCTTGCCATGTTTTTTACTGCATATTTGGAGCAGCATATACTTATGTATGGAAACGAGACATTTTAAGAATCAGTTGTTATGCAGAAGTACATTTTCGTATATGCAAAGTAGTGAAAAATTTATTGTTTTGGGATACATTAAAGGCCGGAGTAACAGTATAAAAACTATCAGAACTGAAAAACAGCCACTTGACGTATCTGTACTGACTGGAAGTATAACAGTTGAGATATGTGTTACATTTCAAAAGTCACATCTCACATACTGATGTTGAAATATGTGTTACATTTCATAAGTCACATCTTACAAATTGATGTTTATAAAGATTTATGACCTCCAGTCAACTGCATCGCATATGATATGAAAATAATCCATAATGTATTACACTCCTTTGATATAGTATAGGGGAATTAAAAACAATAAAATACTACATAGTGTTCAGATGTGCTTATATAAATTTTTACTGACAATTTGAAAACAGGACATCTTATGATTGTGTCAAACACTGCATGCATTGTTTCAAGTATTATTTAGGAAGAGTCAATTTTCTCATTCTTCCCTTGTAAGGAACATTGTGTTGATTTTTAAGTCATTGCGTATCGATTTCTAACATACACTTTGACGTCGCATCACTGTGATATGAACAATAAGTAAACGCATTCCGTACATGTTAAATACCGGTATATACTCTTATAAATGTAAAAAGTAAAGCGTTCGTTTATTATAGTGTCACCCCTATTGAAAGGGTCAGCCACACTGGGCTTATGAGACACCTTTATGTTGTACACAGTTACTTCCCGAAAGCTATCATTACCTTGCCGTCAGGCTGTTAGACATTCGGTACTCCTCAATTTAACTAGCTATTGGGTGAGCAATCGGCCGCATCAGAAAAAATCCAAGTGCTTCCATCGGGATTCGAACCTTCGACCTCCCGATTCCGAGGCGGACGCCTTAACCACTAGGCCATGGAAGACGTCTTATAATAGATCAGTATGGCACATGGATATCAAACCAAACCACATGTTTATGTTAACAAAGTTTGGATAAACGCAAGAAGAACAGCAGTTCAGCCACACATTCTGTTCTTAAAATGCTGAATGGATAACTTTAAGGATAAGCGATTTCATTTTAATGGCTAAAGATGGCTTAAAATAGATGCTGGTGGGCGCATGATTGGTTACTACCCCTTGCATTCAGTGTAAATATATAACTTTACTATTAGCGGTTTCCAAAAATACCATTCATGAAATACAATTCAATTATTTTAGACAGAGAGGCAATTTATTGAAAACATTATCTCTGATAAGATTTAGCACTACCAATTTCAAAATAATATCATAATGTAATTGGATTTACCGACAAATCGAGATTTTCCATTTATGTTTGGTGCGGATATAATTAAAGGGATGGTTGCAATTTTTTTATAATTAGAACACAAGAGCACATACTGTTTAGTTTGATTACATTTTTCTGTAAAATTCATTTTAAGAAATAGAGGACAATAACAATGCATCTGTAGAATGTTTGTTGATTAGCTTATATATATGTTTTTGTCACTCTAAGACTATATGCTATATTCAAACTATGATTCAAAATATGTAATACACAAATACCGATAGGTCCAAGTGCAATATTGGAACTGACATAGCCGAAAGTTCATGTTCTTATGTCGATTTTAAAATTGAATAATCACAAGAGTTTTCCCCTCCATTTTTTTTCAACAAACTGAGATTTATTCACATCTCTTTATACTAGTTATATATCCCTTTATTTAATTCTCTGTAATTTATACCTTAAAACTATTAAAACATCTTACATTATCTCTCTTAGCCTCTTAGTCAGGTGGTTTGTTAATCATATATTATTTCAAGTTGACATATATAATAATGTAACTTTAAAAATGCAAAGTGGCCAGTCTGCATGTTATAATGACATTAGCCACATCGCTTCACGATATATTAATGTATATTATAAAACTGACGTTATCTCCCCTGATCTATAAATAATCTATGTATTTAATCGTGACATATGGCTGTGTCCGATACTATCTAAACATAACGTCACGATATCGTGACTGGAACAGTTAATATGGTGTAAGAATACATTAAGGGCTCACACCACTATTATCTCCCTTGAATACTCGGGACATATAGTTTATCGTTTTCTTCTCTTTTTTTCAGGTCTTTGTATTGCAGTAATTTATTTTTCCTACCATATGTTAAATAGGTCAGTATTTTATGAATCACTACTTAAAATTTTATGCCGATACCAGATTTTGCGGGAAATCTGTTTAATTTTATAATTGTTGGTTCGAATCACATCGTGGGTTAATAAGTTGATATATTATTGCTCTGGAAATTGATGCAAAACCATTGTATTGACAAAAGAAGATGGTTATTGTATGATTTTTTTCAAAATTGCAGATCTTGAACTACATGCTGTGTTTTTGTTTTTTCACTATGCTTTTGTCATAATGTTACAATGGAGCCCTATGGGAAATGTAATAATGGTGTGAGACGTTAAGCGTTACTAGCAAGAGTAAAATTTTATAACATTTCAAAAAATGTGTTTAACATAATAAACTTTATTATTTATGCTTCTTTTTATAATTTAAGTCTATAAGTAATTGGCAATGTATTTTTTTTTACAAAAAGTTACAAAGTTGATTTTTAGTTTTGTAGTTTTATTGTACGTTTATCTGTCTGTCGGTAGTATCGTCAGTCAATTATTTCAATATTGTATAGATAGAAATGTTCTTTCTCTGATGAAGGCGTAAAGCTAGGATAGGATTTGTTTATATGTTTGAGCATTGTAAAATGGTAATTCTCTCTACTTTATTTACTAGGTTCTATCATTTATGCATCCTTCGTAGATCAAATGTTCTTGAAAGGTATTTTATTAGACGGATGATTCTCCCTATCATATATACAATTTGTATATATATTATTCATTTCATCATTATTGCTTTTCTGCTCAACGTCATGACAATATTGTAATGAACACCACCATCACCACCATCATCAGCACCAACATCAATACCATCACCGCCACCATCATCATCATCATCATCATCATTATTATGACTATCAATATCATCAGCAGAAGCAGCGGCAGAAACATTAATCAATATCATCATTTTCATTGATAAAACATTATTTTATATCATAATTTGACTAGAATTACCACGTAAAACATTGTTGATTGATTCCCTGGGTAATTCTGTTGCTGTGTTTATCACTCACACCATAAGTCATGTATTTGTTTAGAAAAACGGTCTGTACGAGTCGGCACCTATGAGTATTTTCGGAGTAACACTCCTTCTTCTATAATAATTATCTGTCAATATCACTCTGTCAAAACTCCATCACATGGTGAGTAGTCATGTATCAGAGCACGCGAAAACAGCCCACCTGAACGGATTAAGAACCTAACATGTCAGTTTTCTCATTTCATGAATAACGTCTGGATTCATAGTTTGCATATACGCTAGTTTGAATATTAAACATGAATTTATTGCCAAATATTTGCCAGTTATTTTATAAATTGGACATTTTATATCAACTTGATAAAAGTGTTTTTAATGCTTATACATTCTTTTAATACATTCCTGCTTATTTTCTTCTAATCAAGGAGCCGTATTATAACTTTTATGATTTCTGGTAGAAACGTTTCTCCTGGAGAGTGTCAGAAATATATCAATATCAGAAATCTTCTCGACACATTATTTCAGGAGGTAAAACTGAAATACAGCAGTTGCAATTCATGGTTCGAATTGTCAGGGGAGTCAGTCAGTAATAAATAAAAAAAAGGTATTTTTTGTTTTGGTTGGTTTTAATTCTAATAAATTCCTACACGTAAAAAACTATTCGATTTCTTCAATATAATTCAGTTCTCCCAACTTATATTTTTTTATAGTATATTAAATATCACAGCTGGCAGAGTTCCCAATTTTTCAGGAAAAACGCCCGAGCTGCAACTACCTCTTAAAGTTAACTTTATGTTTTATAAAACAGTATAGCAATTGGTTATTTTACCCAGCCAAAAGACAGCTAGCTTTGTTAAAGTATTTCATTAACAATTTTGTCACTAGTGATTGTTTAATTCAATTCAGTTTTATTGGCAAACTATCAGCAATCATATGCCTTTGGCCAGTCACAATATTTTTAAACCATATTGCAAAGAGATGACAATAACATTCAATACATTTTGAATTGTTTAAGTATCATAGTTTATATAAAATGTATATAACATAATACTAACGACCATATTGACAATTTAAACAGTACAGTAATAAGACACCATTACACACATAATCTAAAACTGCAATTTAATCTTTTTCAGTATTCGAGTTATGAAGTAATCAATCATACCAGTACATGCTAATCGGTAAGTTAATCGTGTTTACAAACAGTCTTAACTTTAAAATCGTGCACTGGGTTTACGTGTTGCAATATTGCATCAGAAAGAACATTTTTCTGATGCAAACAGACAAAGACAAGCTATGCATTCCCATTACGTGTTGCATCATACTTCAGAATAGCTTTAAAGTTGATAATTTCGCTCAGCTAATCAAACGCAAGCAAACACAAATATCGTTATGTGATCGTGGCATGCATATCACTTACTATTAGAAAATGACTAATGATTTTGACAGCATTGACACATAAAGATCACCATTAGTAATTAACATCATTATGCGCGGTGTCCCATTACAATTAACACCCCGCGCGTTTTTATCACGCAGTATTACGTTTCTGTTGACTGGCGAACACATAAAGCATAAATATAATACTGGTTTAATGCTTTGAATCACCATCGAACGCTGTTTTATTAATAAAACAATTCGTATTTTCTCTTTTTCATGCCTATGAATTGTCCCCTTGGTGGTATTTAACCCACAGAGATAGAGTGACAATGGATGTGTGTTCTCAATATATACATGTACCTATTTCCTAACAAATTTGGAACATATAGAATTAGCAATAATATATTATTAAATAAAAAAAATGCCTAACACTTAAACTTATTTTATTAAACCTTTACTTGATTTAACTGCTATTTATATGTCGACGTGATGAAAAACCCCATTCATTCGTTTGTTTTAACTACGTGTTCATTCACACCCGTCTCTTTTAAATCTTTTTACTCATGTCCTGTCCAACAAGGGAATGGCCGTAACAAATGTTGAGAGAGTTTGCCGCCAGACCCTTTTGTCTATACTTATATTTTGTTTATATGCAAACTTTATAATGTTATGGCAATAAAATATGATTAAACTATCCACAAAATATATCAATATTAACACCAGCGAATGTATAACAATACGGAAATGAATTACTAAATGAATGTATTGCTATACGAACCCTCATTAACGATATTATTCAATTACAAACTGTTTATAACAAAAGTAGTGGCGTAATGCTAGTTTAATAAACATGGATAAACAATCTTTAAAAAAATGTTTTCTTTAAAGGTAGTTTTTTCTCTGTTATATTGCTAAAGATCCACAAACTTTGGTCAAAGATGACTACACAGCGGCGTTCCTAGGCATACCCCTTAACGCCCAAGCGTATAATTTAGAGTTGAATGTGGATAATAAAAAAAGGTTAAAATGCGAAAAATGCAATAAAATGAAACCGAAGGGGCATATGTGGTAAGGGATTCATGCTTTAGAAACTAGAAAAAACGTAAATTTAGGGCAATTTAAATGACTTCATAGTCCGTGTCAAAGTCGCTAAAACTACTCGTTTGTAGTTATATTAAAAATATTTCGGGAACGTCCCCAAACTCCAGCAAGTGGTAGGGGAAAACCCCAGAGTATGAAAACTGTGTTATACATATTACATAGATAGGTCTTCTTTCTTCTTCCTGATAAAAGCATAGAGTGCACACTGATGCATGGACGCTTGATCTAATAATTATCTGCATGCATTTAAAATTGAATGATAAAACCTAAATGTTCTTTAAATATGACGGGTTGCTGCCGTTGTTTTATTTTTTTTCTCATTTTTTCATTACTAATAATATTTATTATTTATCTTCTGTCACTTTATTATGTCGACCTCAGGAACGTATGATGTCGGCTTAATAGAATCAGTGACATGTATATGACTGTCAGGCTGGCAATTCTATGCCACCATATTTATCCCGTAATTGACTGGCATGCATTCATAAACCATAAGGTAAAATGTTTGTGACAGATTGATTGAGGACAATAATTTAGATAGTTGGAAAATCTAATAGTTCTTTGCTCTAGTAGGTGTCGTGTTTGATAATATTTATTACAAATGGTTTTATAAAAATATAAATCTGCGTTGACAACTATTATATGACCGTTTACAATGACAGTGTACTAAAATAAACAGTGTGCTTTTTCTAAAGTCGTAAAATATCCGGCGTAAAGTCGTTAAACCGGTCATATAGACCATTTCAATCAGATGAAACGACCCTGTACTGTTTATTATGAGTATAAGACAAACTAATTCATCTTTGTTATTTTTGTTTGCAAGTTCATTTCTAGGTCAGTAGAGTTTTGAAATGATGCATTGTGAATATAACTTTCAATGGCGATTTTTATGAATCTAAAAAATATAATATAAAATGTAGCACCGTATGTTAATATTATTGTCTCGTTTCAAAACGATTTTTCTAAAATTTTATTTTCTGTAATACATTAATTCAGTTGGGTTAATTGTTTCTCTTGGGGGTTAACGTTGTTATCTGAAACGGTCATTGACGAAAATGGTAATTCTGATGATATAAGTTCGATTAACTTAGGTTGTATATTAGTCATCATGCATACACAAGCAATGTGCCAAAACCGATCACTTTGTTTTGATTGAGATTGACTATTATGTTTTACCATTTTGGAAAATGGCCCCTGCGACTGCGCCACCGCAACAACGCCAAAAATCATTGCGCAAATAGCGCATATATTGGAGTCGCCATTAATGTACACAGGACATAGGCGGGTAGTATTATATATACATTCTATATTTTGTATTATTCCTACTTAAATGACTCAATGGAGAGGAGTGACGCATGTCTTATTCACCTGATCACGGACAATTTCGGAAGTATTTTTGCCACTTTGGAGATTCGAACCCTTGGGCCGTGGGTTCGAATCTCCAAAGTGGCAAAAAGTATATGCGTTATTCACAGTCGTTAGAGACGTCGTCATTAATGTGCTAGGCGTTGACACAGCAGTAGCCGTGGGTTCGAACCTCCAAAGTGGCAAAAAATATTTCCGAAATTGTCCGTGGTCAGGTAATAAGACATGTGTTACTCCTCTCCAATGACTCATTTAAAGTAGGAATAATACAAAATATAGAATGTATTATGTTTTAGTTTCGTACTAATTTATTATAGCTCGATTCACGTTAACTTAGATAGTTGACGTTTATAGTTGTTTTGTTTTGTTATGTTTAACATCGGTCTCAATTCATCATAATAAATAAGCATTGAAAGACATATTCTTTTTAAAACTGATCTGTATAGATATCCAGTTCACTGAATAACTGTTGACTCGGCAAAGCCAAGTTCTCACCAAAATAGTAGATCTATCCCCCTGGATGGACTTTCCGATGCGAACCCCAAACCATATCATAGTTGTAATGTCCTCTCCTCCTTTATCTTCTAATCATCCCACCCTCCTCCTCCACCTCTCGTCTTTGCACAGATCTCAGAACGAACCCATCGTCAGTGTGATATTGTAAACTAGACTTAAGTTCTTCAGTGACAGCTTTTTTCTACCGACCATGCAAAAGCGGTGACGGCAGTTGCGACTTCATATGTATGTATGAATGTATGTATGTATGTATGTATGTATGTATGTATGTATGTATGTATGTATGTATGTATGTATGTATGTATGTATGTATGTCTGTGTGTGGGGGGGGGGGGGCGTGCGTGCGTGCGTGCGTGCGTGCGCGCGCCCGCGCGCGTGTGTGCGTGCGCCTTTACAAATACAGCTTTCATGTGCATGGATAACTAAATCAACTACATATGCAAATTCATTTTCATTTGCTGCAATTATTGAACAACATTCATAAACTTCGCACAATACAAATAATGAAATAAGATGAAACGATCTCTTCGAATGAATAAATGATGCTCTGTCCTAATAAAGGCATTTTAACAAATAAGTAAAACATTCAATGTGCTTAATATCTCTTTTAAGCATGTAACAAAACAAGTTTGTTTATGGGGCATGAATTCTCAGTGTCAGCTAATAACAACGTATTTACATTGTATAGACGTATATCGGTCAAGTTGCGTAGGTGTGCTAAACTTATTGCTAGATAGAAAGGGATTAAACATTTAAAGATATTTTTACATATTCATTTTTGGGTTGAGAATGAGTTATTTTGACGTTTATTTCATAAAAATCCGTTGAGTATTGAGCATTTTAGAAATAGTAAATGGGTTTATTATTGTAAAACTACTGGCAATTTACCATTAGCCTTTTTTGTAAATGTTTATGTTTTATGTTTATGACAGTTTAATTCCATGAATTTCTTGAGATACACCTATGGTAAGTGTTGGTATTGTATGAATAGACGGATAGAAACCTAAATATCTTGTTAGTTTGCAAATTCCATCATTGCGGAACGTTTTGACAGAGTATATAAGTTTATAATTGACCACTACATGCGGTATTTGAGTGAATACTTTTTATATTATTTTTTTTTATAGAAGTTTAGTAATTTAAATGTCTGATAGCTATAGTTCGACATAAGCAGATCTAAGTTACTTTTTGTATGTATTGTTGATATATATTCAGACTAGTATGTGGTGAATTTAATTTCATATCCGCAGTATTGAGAGTTGTTAAATAGTATATAGGCCGATCTGGGAACGTATTTTGAGATGTTTATATTGTGTTTATAAAGAATTAATTGAAAAGTTGCATTTTAAAGGGTAAGATAAATGTAATTAAATTGTGTTAAGTTTATTCTGCGCCTTTGTAAAGCAAATAGATACAGAATTGGTTTGTAAGTAATAATATTGTATAATGTAGAAATATGTAGAGAGATATGTTCTACCACGAAATTTAATAGACGATGCTAAGAAATAAATGTCCTGTTATTATATACTGCTAAAACTACTATAAAATGTGATAGATGGTAAATAATGAATGAATGTACTATTATGATATATTTTGAAATAGATAGATGGTAAGCGATAAACGTAACACTATTGAATATAGAGAAAAAAGTAAATCTGGGTTTATATATATGTGTGTGTGTGTGTGTGTGTGTGTGTGTGTGTGTGTGTGCGCGCGCGCGTATGTGTGTGTGTGTAGCCGTTTTATTGACGTATGCGGGACTTAGGTCACATGTAGATGTTATCGACGTAACAGGATTCAGCAGGTGGGAACACCGTCATAGGACGCGCAACCCACATTATCGCCATCTGGACAACATGACATTCCTGACGTCAGATTTGAATCGGCATTATGCAACGTAAGGCCATAGTAGCTCAGTACTTCACAGTACACGGGAAGAAAACCCTGCGGATACATCCATCGCCAGTAATCTTGGCATAAGAGACGATCGGAGATAAACCTACGCATCCGGACGCGAACGTACTGTATTAATAAGTATCAATTATATTTTAAATCATTCATTAACGTTGCAGAGCAGTTTGCATCGCGACATCAGTAATATACTAGTGAGTAACAGTTCGAATTACGACATAAGTAACATATAAGTGGGTAGCAGTTTGTATCGCGACATCAGTAACATACTAGTGAGTAGCAGTTTGTATCGCGATATAGTAACATACTAGTGAGAAGCAGTTTGTATCGCGACATCAGTAACATACTAGTGAGTAGTAGTTTGTATCGCGACATCAGTAACAAACTAGTGAGTAGCAGTTTGTATCGCAACATAAGTAACATACTAGTAAGTAGCAATTTGTACCGCGAAATAAGTAACATAAAAGTGAGTAGCAGTTTGTATCGCAACATAAGTAACATACTAGTAAGTAGCAATTTGTACCGCGAAATAAGTAACATAAAAGTGAGTAGCAGTTTGTATCGCGACATCAGTAACACACTAGTGAGTTGCAGTTTGTATCGCGACATAAGTAACATACTAGTAAGTAGCAATTTGTACCGCGACATAAGTAACATACGAGTGAGTAGCAGTTTGTATCGCGACATAAGTAACATACTAGTGAGTAGCAGTATGGGGACATCATTAACATACCAATGAGTAGCAGTTTGTATCGCGACATAAGTAACATACTAGTGAGTAGCAGTTTGTAACACAACATCAATAAGCCTGATTAAAGTGAGCAGTGCTAGCATACGTACAACTTAGAACATTATTAGACCGGTATATTTTTATGTTGAGTAAATATTGTTCATTTGTATATATTGTTTAATTGTATATTCATAATTTTATGTAAAGAAAAAATTGAGTATAGTTATATTCTTATTCTACCTTAGTGAGTTGTCGGCCCTTGGTCATTTTGCTACAAAGCACAGCATAGGACGCACCAAAGAACAGAATACAACAAACTCGGTTTTATGGAATCAAGTTCCCTGAGAAACAATCTTTAACATGATACCTGATAGGCCTCCTAGCACCGCTGTAATCAGCACTATATTTTTCTAACATCAATACAAAGTCAAGGTAGGGATGACGTTGCTGTAAATAAGATGGCGTTGTATTTAGAACCGCAACACAGTAAGACTGTTATGTGATAGTCAATGATATCAGAATATGACGACGACCTTATGACATCCACCAAAATTAGCACTATATCTTAAACTATTACCAAACGTATGACTATTCTGAATATAATTTGATTGATTTGCTTCTTAAACATTTTGCACTTAAGATACTTAATACTAATTAATCAAAATCAAACAATATTTAATACTCATAAGACAATGGATCATAATTGTACCTGGCTATCACTATAGTGACCTTTATCACATAAACACCTGTTTTATTTTGAGACTAGATTTTATTATACCTATGAAATATAGATGTAATATATTAATTACAATCTGTCTTATAACATTTACATCATTTTTGATTGACCTTTGTTTTCGTGACCCCTACCTATATGTAATTTAGTGTTCATTTTACCTTGAACCAGTGAACCTTCATTTTAAGTTTGTCCATAAATTTAAATAAAATCAACCTTGTTTGAGATTTCCGACTGATTAATACGCGAGAAGAACGGTTACAATTATGAACATATTAGCATAAAGCAAAGGCCAGTAAACAACATCAACTTTGACTTAAGGATGTAACATATATTTACATGTTTATCAATGCTAGATAAATGTGATACAGGACTTTGTGTTATTCGAGTTTATATTAAAATCGTATATATACGAAATAAACCTCATTTGTTAAATATTCATGAGATATTAGCGTACACATAAATATCCAAGCTATCAACTTTGCACGTGTTACATGTAAGTTCATATCTAATGAACAACAAATAAAATTAATTGGTTAATTGTTAGTGGCCGTCTATCCCAGAACCTGATCTCTGTCGAATCAGGTCTAGCCCAGAACCTGATCTCTCCTGAATAAGGTCTATCCCAGAACGTGATATCTCCCGAATCAAGTCTATCCCAGAACTTGATATCTTCAGAATCAGGTATATCCCAGAACCTAACATCTCCAGAATCAGGTCTATCCCAGAACCTGATATCTCCCGAATCAGGTATATCCCAGAACTTGATATCTTCAGAATCAGGTAAATCCCATAACCTGATCTCTCCCGAATCAGGTCTATCCCAGAACCTGATCTCTCTCGAATCAGGTATATCCCAGACCCTGACATCTCCCGAATCAGGTCTATCCCAGAACCTGACATCTCCCGAATCATGTCTATCCCAGAACCTGACATCTCCAGAATCAGGTCTATCCCAGAACCTGACATCTCCAGATTCAGGTCTATCCCAGACGCTGACATCTATAGAATCAGGTCTATCCCAGAACCTGACATCTCCCGAATCATGTCTATCCAAGAACCTGACATCTCAGAATCAGGTCTATCCCAGAACCTGACATCTCCAGAATCAGGTCTATCCCAGAACCTGACATCTCCCGAATCATGTCTATCCAAGAACCTGACATCTCCAGAATCAGGTCTATCCCAGAACCTGACATATCCAGAATCAGGTCTATCCTAGAACCTGATATTTCCAGAATCAGGTTTATACCAGAACCTGCCATCTCTCGAATCAGGTCTATCCCAAAACCTGACATCTCCAGAATCAGGTATATCCAAGAACCGGATATCTCTCGAATCAGGTCTATCCCTGAACCCGATATCTCCCGAATCAGGTATGTCCCAGAACCAGATATCTCCCTAATCAGGTATATTCCAGAACCCGATATCTCCCGAATCAGGTCTATCCCAGAACCGGACATCTCCCGAATCAGGTCTATCCCAGAACCTGTCATCTCCAGAATCAGGTATATACGAGAACCTGATATTTCCAGAATCAGGTCTATCCCAGAACCGGATATCTCCCGAACCACGTCTATCCAAGAACCTGACATCTCCAGAATCAGGTCTATCCCAGAACCTGACATTTCCAGAATCAGGTCTTTCCCAGACCCTGACATCTCCCGAATCAGGTCTATCCCAGAACCTGACATCTCCAGAATCAGGTCTATCCCAGAACCTGACATTTCCAGAATCAGGTCTATCCCAGACCCTGACACCTCCAGAATCAGGTCTATCCCAGAACCTGATATCTCCCGAATCATGTCTATCCCAGAACCTGATATCTCCAGAATCTGGTCTATCCCAGAACCTGACATCTCCAGAATCAGGTCTATCCTAGAACCTGATATTTCCAGATTCAGGTTTATACCAGAACCTGACATCTCTCGAATCAGGTCTATCCCAGAACCTGACATCTCCAGAATCAGGTCTATCCCAGAACCGGATATCTCTCGAATCAGGTATATCCCTGAACCCGATATCTCCCGAATCAGGTCTATCCCAGAACCCGATATCTCCCGAATCAGGTATATCCCAGAAGCGGACATCTCCGGAATCAGGTCTATCCCAGAACCCGACATCTCCAGAATCAGGTCTATCCGAGAGCCTGACATCTCCGGAATCAGGTCTTTCCCAGAACCTGATATCTCCGGAATCAGGTCTATCCCAGAACCTGACATCTCCGGAATCAGGTTTATCCCAGACCCCAACATCTGACGGAATCAGGTCTATCCGAGAACCTGACATTTCCGGAATAAGGTCTATCCAAGAACCTGACATTTCCGGAACCAAGTCTATCCCAGAACCTGACATTTCCCGAATCTGGTCTATCCCAGAACCTGACATCTCCAGAATCAGGTCTAGCCCAGAACCTGACATCCCCAGAATCGGGTCTATTCCAGAACCTGACATCTCCAGAATCAGATCTATCCCAGAACCTGACATCTCCCTAATCAGGTCTATCCCAGAACCTGACATCTCCAGAATCAGGTCTATCCCAGAACCTGACATCTCCAGAATCAGGTCTTTCCTAGAACCTGATATCTTCCGAATCAGGTCTATCCCAGAACCTGAATTCTCCAGAATCAGCTCTTTCCCAGAACCTGATATCTCCAGAATCAGGTCTATCCCAGAACCTGACATCTCCCGAATCAGGTCTATCCAGAACTTGATATCTCTCGAATCAGGTCTATCCCAGAACTGGATATCTCCAGAATCAGGTCTATCCCAGAACCTGATATTCCTCGAATCAGGTCTATCCCACAGCCTGACATCTCCCAAATCAGGTCTATCCCAGAACCTGACATCTCCCAAATCAGGTCTATCCCAGGACCTGATATTCCTCGAATCAGGTCTATCCCAGAACCTGACATTTCCCGAATCAGGTCTATCCCATAGAACCTGACATCTCCCGAATCAAGTCTATCACAGAACCTGACATCTCCAGTATCAAGTCTATCCCAGGACCAAACATCTCCCGAATCAGGTCTATCCCAGAACCTGACATCTCCAGAATCAGGATCTATCCCAGAACCTGACATCTCCCGAATCAGGTTTATCCCAGAACCTGATATCTCCAGAGTCAGGTCTATCCCAGAACCTGGCATCTCCAGAATCATGTTTATCCCAGAACCTGACATCTCCGGAATCATGTTTATCCCAGAACCTGTCATCTCCGGAATCAGGTCTATCCCAGAACCTGACATCTCCGGAATCAGGTCTATCCCAGAACCTGACATTTCCCGAATCAGGTCTATCCCAGAACCTGACATCTCCCGAATCAGGTTTATCCCAGAACCTGATATCTCCAGAATCAGGTCTATCCCAGAACCTGACATCTCCCGAATCAGGTCTATCCCAGAACCTGACATCTCTCGAATCAGGTCTATCCCAGAACCTGACATCTCCAGAATCAGGTTTATCCCAGAACCTGACATTTCCCGAATCTGGTCTATCCCAGAACCTGACATCTCCAGAATCAGGTCTATCCCAGAACCTGATATCTCCAGAATCAAGTCTATCCCAGAACCTGACATGTCCAGAATCAAGTCTATCCCAGAACCTGATATCTCCAGAATCAGGTCTATTCCAGAACCTGACACCTCTTGAATCAGGTCTATCAACCCCTAAAGAAAAAAGCAGCAAATTATATACCAGTCCGACAATTCATAGTAATTGAACGCTTCCTAAACTATGACGTCATTCAAACTTTCCCTGAAGCAACTGACCAATCAGCGCGCTCATAACTATTGCTTTAACGAACCCATTCGGAGAACTTGTTTCGTTCTACTGACTATTGTTGGTGCTGCATATCGGTACATATTTATCTAAGAAGATAATACCTGACAGAAGGAACGGGCTTACTGAGTATGCTCATGAGGAGTAATGAAACGTTCAACACCCTTCATATACATTTTTGAGCATTTTTTTTTAAATGGTGATTTTTAAAAAAAAACAAAAAAAAAAACCAGATATCACCGTACTGTATTAAAAAAAAACAGAAACTGGACAACATACCAGTACTAAGTAACTTTATGAGCAGATACATTTCTGCAATGAAAAAAGTTTTTTTAGTGGAAAAATGATAGAGCTTAAGAGTCAGACTTTTTAATAAAACATAAAATAAAGTTCAAAGTTCAAGTTGGTGAGATCTATGTATTAATCAATGATATCGCTGTTACCTGAAAATGTACATGTTTTGGCTTATATTTATTAGTACTTATAAAAGTTGAGACTTTTAAAACCATTCCTCTGATGATGAAATTATTTACAAAATCAGAAATGTTTTTTTTAATTATACTTATCAACACGCTATAGTTTGTTTGAATTTATAGTGTTTTTTTTTTCAATATGAAAAGTGAAAAGCCACGCGTTCTTTTAACATTAAGTTCACTCCGTTCCCTACAACATAGTTCACATAGGACCCGGGTAAAATGGTGAAAAAAAATACTTCTGACGCATATATAAGATTTTGAAATGTATCTAAAATAACGTGTTGTTATGTAAACTGTATATTTCATTATTTTAATCAATTATAAAAAAAAACACCTGAAGTACAAAAATCTGGCTTTTAAAATAATATATCTAAATATCTCTCCTAATCTACTCCAATCAAAAATAGGTTTACAGTTTAATATTGTAAAGGAGTAGAATAAAAATTAAAGAAATTTATTTTTAAAGTAAAGTATTTTTCATTGACGAGTAATTTAAATAACCATAGAAGTTCACGCTATTTCCGAAATTTCGACCCAACGGTCTTCTTCAAAAATAAATTACAATTAAACACTGCAGCTCAGCGATACACACACGCTATTTAAATATTATACAGATACCATTTCAGATATCATTTGTATAAAGATTGTTTAATTGGTTTAAACATATTTTATTTCCAGAGTATTAACATATGAACAAGGACACTTTCCAAATATAAAGGATAAGAACGAAATAATACATTCTAAAGTAGTGTAATATGGATGATAATTATTCCTAAGTTTATTTTTTTTTAAAAAGAAAACTTTAATAAAGAAACTTAGGAACTTCTGGCAAAGGAACGGTGGTAGCAACAGCCCATGTTGTATATGTATGTATCTGCTTTAAGGATGTATCAGGATATTTTAAAATATTACTTTCGTTTAACTGATGAGGCATTTATTTAATGAAGGAATATAGGATCGACATGTTAGCAACAGAGTCAAATTATCTGGAAATTTGAAACTTTATTTTTCGCGAGTTTGTATAATAACATTATAAAATATATAACAGAGAAACACGAGAACAATATTCTACTTATGAACAAATCCATAATTGTAATTCAGCTAGAACAGATTCGCTTGATAAAGTACACTATATTCCTGTCGATGTAACAAACTAATGAACAGCTGTCAATGACTAAGATCTTTGACACCAAACCGTGGATAGCGTTTACCTTATTCAGCAGTTAAAAGCAATAAAATCTGAACCGCCAACGATGTCAGCTAAAGGTGACCTTTATAACAAGAAACGAAATAAACCGCAACTATTTAGATGATGGATATGGTCAAAGCTTCATTAAAACATAAATGCATAATCTGTCTTGACGACACGTCAAGGAAGTTCCAAGGGGGCATTTTGTGGTTACCATAATCGCGTAAATCAGCATTTTCTATGGAAAAAAAGTGAATCAAAGATAAATGCTAGACGGTTTTTGTTACATTTATCAAGCCAGTGTCATTATAAGGTCTTTGAAGCCAGAGAAAAACTAACCTAGTCTTTGTTGTCTGTGCTACGGTTTAATTAAATCGGAAACCGCAAAGTAAATTGTGCACTGAGATGCAAAGCGACTTCCATGCCGTTGTTGTAAAAGTTTAGGTGCACGCTAACACATACACTCTTTTCATCATCCAGTTTTCAAGTACAAATATATACTCAGCAAAAAAAGAAACTTTACTCTCCATGAATTGGTTATTTTCAAAATCCTGTTTGAAACACTGCACTGATATTGGTATGGCTGTGTCAGTTGATCATTTTTTAACAAATCTGTATTTTCATTGGACATTTGAAGTGTAGTTTTGTACCCATAAATTAATGATAAAGTGGACAAGGGGTGTAATCAAAAATAACGTTTTTTAACTGAAACTGAAGTTTGCATTGTTATTGTTGCTTTCAAGTTTGTTTTTAAGACTAATATTAGTGAGGCATAGTTGTGAAAGAAGCAATTAAGTAAGAATTACAAGTTTAATCTTTATTTATAAAGGGTGATTTGATTGACAAAGCAAATCTTCCTTGAGGCCCTCTCAAAACAAGTACATCATATTACAAAGTCCACAAATTATATTGTTTTTTTTCAATTGTTTGATTAACAACATATCTGTTTATGTAATGCACATTTGTGTATCTACCTGGTGGACTCTGGCATGTGCAAATCATGCAAAAACAAGATTTTTACAGCTAGGTTATTATCATTTGTGTTTAAATAAACAAGTTTTCATAATTCAAACAGACTGACACAATACCGACATTTTTTATTAACATCTTATTATAAATGTTGAAATTAAAAAAGTTATTGAACTTTAAACAGAGTAAAGTTTCTTTTTTTGCTCAGTATAGTTATGTAGCTCTCTTAACAGCGTTTTTACAATAGAGACTGGCAGGTGATAAAATAATCAGGAACAGTACGCAACAGAAAGTAAAATAAACTCGGTTCTATTGAATCCCTTATGGAACGTATTAAAGAGTGCAACACCCCTAGCACTACTAGTCTTATACGGAATTCTACATTCGAGGATGCAACACTGAGTAAGACTTCGTGACTTTATGATTCTGTTTTATTCAGTCTGTTCATGGGCGATAATATTAGATATGCAACATACTCATACTTCATACGAATGTACCCAATGCTTCCAAGGGACCAGGGGTCGTTTTCATCAACCGTTCTTGCGAACAGTCTTACACTTCAGCTTGAAAATCAAAATTTCAAACTTAGATATCAAGTTTACCATGACAGATATAATACTTGTGAGAGATTATTGACTATACATAAGGTGTCCATGCATGCTTGCAAAATTTGGCCTAAAAATGGTTTCTAGATGCGTTTTTTTAACATTCATTTTTGACTTCTTATAAACCCCTTAGGAGCACATTACGCGTCCACTAAACGGAAATAGCAGATTTGGTTTGATGGGGTCTATTCATGAGCGGTATCGAAATATAAAAAACACCCCTAATCTGCTTTCTCGATATTCTACAGTAGTTTCCGTCAGTCTAAGCAACCAGAAGTAATTATCTTATAAACATACAATGTATCATAAACTATTTAGATATCTTACATGTTTTTTCTGTATGACAAATAAAATACTATTAAGATAAAGACGATAGTACAATCAAGTGAATTCTGCTCACGTTGCTTGTCACATCTTATTATTCAAGTATCATCATTTATTACATTTATATTATCAATGCGCTTGGTTAACACTACCATGTTTTGTATCATATTTATCTCGTATCGGTACAGATATTACTTATGTGCAGTTCCCTTTGGCTTAAATAATAAACGCTCCTGTAATGGTTACGCCTTTTGTGTACTAGCCGATGCTTCATGACGTAAAACATGTTAAGTTTATGCTGTTCCCTTTGACGTAAATTAATAAACGTTCCTGTTATGGTTACGCCTTTTGTGAAGTAGCCAATGCTTCATGACGTAAAACATGTTAAGTTTATGCTGTTCCCTTTGGTTTAAGTAATAAACGTTCCTGTAATGGTTACGCCTTTTGTGAAGTAGCCGATGCTTCATGACGTAAAGCATGTTAAGTTTATGCTGTTCCCTTTGACGTAAATTAATAAACGTTCCTGTTATGGTTACGCCTTTTGTGAAGTAGCCGATGCTTCATGACGTTAAACATGTTAAATTTATGCTGTTCCCTTTGACGTAAATTAATAAACGTTCCTGTTATGGTTACGCCTTTTGTGAAGAAGCCGATGCTTCATGACGTAAAACATGTTATGTTTATGCTGTTCCCTTTGGTTTAAGTAATAAACGTTCCTGTAATGGTTACACCTTTTGTGAAGTAGCCGATGCTTCATGACGTAAAGCATGTTAAGTTTATGCTGTTCCCTTTGACGTAAATTAATAAACGTTTCTGTTATGGTTACACCTTTTGTGAAGTAGCCGATGCTTCATGACGTAAAACATGTTAAGTATATGCTGTTCCCTTTGACGTAAATTAATAAACGTTCCTGTTATGGTTACGCCTTTTGTGAAGTAGCCGATGCTTCATGACGTAAAACATGGTAAGTATATGCTGTTCCCTTTGGCTTAAATCAATAAACGTTCCTGTAGTGGTTACGCCTTTTGTGTACTAGCCGATGCTTCATAACGTAAAACATGTTAAGTTTATGCTGTTCCCTTTGGCGTAAATTAATAAACGTTCCTGTAATGGTTACGCCTTTTGTGTACTTGCCGATGCTTCATGACGTAAAACATGTTAAGTATATGCTGTTCCCTTTGGCTTAAGTAATAAACGTTCCTGTAATGGTTACGCCTTTTGCGTACTTGCCGATGCTTCATGACGTAAAACATGTTAAGTATATGCTGTTTCCTTTGGCTTACATTAATAAACGTTCCTGTAATGGTTACGCCTTTTGTGTACTTGCCGATGCTTCATGACGTAAAACATGTTAAGCATTATGCTGTTCCCTTTGGCTTAAGTAATAAACGTTCCTGTAATGGTTATGCCTTTGTGTACTTGCCGATGCTTCATGACGTAAAACATGTTAAGTATATACTGTTCCCTTTGGCTTAAACAATAAACGTTCCTGTAATGGTTACGCCTTTTGTGTACTTGCCGATGCTTCATGACGTAAAACATATTAAGTATATGCTATTTCCTTTGGCTTGAATTAATAAACGTTCCTGTAAGTGTTACGCCTTTTGTGTACTAGCCGATGGTTCATGGCGTAAAACACGGACGTTACCAAAAACGGTGTTTATAAGTGTGACCTTAATTGGCGTTAAAATCAATCGCAAATCTCGATAAAATGATTTTATCAAAAGTAATTTTCGATGCTAAAGTATTAACAGTAATGGGTATACATTCATTGGGGGAATGACCACCTAAACTCTATATGTTTGCATTGCAGACTTACAGAGTAGCTCATAAAATACTCTCTCAAGGTTGACGTCACACTATTAAATCGTTTTGAAGAAAAGAATATAAAAAACTTAGTGTTTTATAAGAATAGGATTAAGTTAAATTAAACCTTGAAGAAAGATTCATTGGCTGGAAATAAAAGAATAGTTTATAGACGCTAGGTTGAGATAATCAGATTCCAATCATCGGTGTCATTTATTATAATGTATCAATTTGAACATCAAACGTGCAATCATCGTATAATTGGTCGACAGGTAAAACGAAATTTCAACCCTTTTTAAAATCTATCCCAATCGTAATTATAGTATTGCGAGCAGTATCACAAAGTATTTAACCAAACTTTTATTTTTATTATATTATGTAATACATAGAAACTACATCAGATATTGTCTTTATTCAACAAATCAAATTATTTTGACATTCGACCTAAACCTTGCACCCATATCTTTTTATTTCTGACCATGGAAAGGGGAGCACTCCTTCTATTAATCACAAGACATCCGTGTCAGTGACGTAACGTATACGTAATTTACAAATGTCATTTATTATCATATTACGTTCTTTGATGTCTTTATTTGAGAAAACCACATGTACACATTTGAAAGGATAGCGTGAACAGTTATCACGAACATGAACATTGCAAGAGGTAGAGTAATACTGATTAATACTGAATAATGCAGGTGTGTGACTGATTGTGGTTGTTTTATGTCTCTTAATTACAGATATGTAATTGATTGTGATTGTTTTATATCTCATAACGTATTTTACTATTATGCCACCTTAGATAATATGTCAAAATTTCAATTTCATTGCGTAACGTCTGTATTTAAACACGGGATCATGTGTTATAAAACAAAAAGGTATCTTGTAGTTTAAGTATGAATGATTGCACTTTGTATTGAACTATAAATGTAATATTACATTAATAATTGATTCAATGTTGTCAGAATTTCGCTGTAACTGTTCAAAATCACCTTTATATATGGTGTAAAGGAATTAAAAATATGCATTATTATTAGATTTACTTCTTTTCTACGAGTTTATGCATGGGGAAATTGAATTTTGAACTTAACATACAAATGTCTGCAAAGGTTTATATGTGCATCAACTCATAGAAAATGAAGTTAATCCCTTTGGACTTTATGTAAATCTGGTGCATAATTAGTTTTGATATTTATAGTCATTCACATTTCCCAATTTTCAACTCAATAACACAACATCAATTCATAAATACTGCGGAAGACTTTGACTGGTTGAGTACAAACATTTCATTTTTCATTTATACAGTAACTGTATATGTTGTTTTGTCTGTGGAGTAAGTGCAGGCAGTCGATGTCGCGCCCGTGAATATATTAACGCTATTGTTGTTTTTCTGACTTCTGTTTTGGAGATCATATCTTTTCTAAGATTTTTTTTTGAGAATATCATACATTATAGTATGTGTTAGTGTTATTGACTAATCTAACATATTGAAATCGTTTTCTCCCTTTTATGATACTAATAAGACTAGTATGCATACTAGTATGTCATCTATATAGGCTTATCGGAATATCCGTTATCCATAGTTCATCTTTTTATACGTACATGATGCCGTATTCTAATTGGGATATTTTTATGAACACTGTCTCGTGTTATAGTATGACGATGGGGGAAGCTAAAGGTTTGGTACATCTGTAAACCTGATTTAAAAACACAAAACTTTCTGCCCCCGTAGAAAGTAATGCAGGAGTGGCTAATATACGAACAGTTGTATTTTTTACATGTCAGTTTTGGTACAGTGTGTTAAAACAGACCATAAAATTCGTCTGTTTCAATCTGAATAAATGGATAAACACAGATCCCTGTTTATTTTCTTTACAAATGAAAGTGCGTGAACTCGCTAGCTCATCCCTACAATTTCAAATTTTTGACAGTTGTGTAATCTAGGAGTATGCAAAATTATAAGAAACGCACTCCAGTGGTAACTGTGAAATCTTGAAAATGGCACTCTGATTTGAATCATGTACAGAATTATATAAAACCTGCCCAAGATCCATCTTGCCGCTTTAATACGGCTGTTACGGCTGAAGGTCCCTAGTATTTTGCTATCGGCCGTTCCAAGGTATTTATTCTATATGAACATGTTTATGGACTTTAAGTGGCACGTCTCCAGTTGGTTATAATTTTCAATTTTACATATGTTTGAATTTGCCAAACATTGTTGCTTTTATGTAAAAAGGAAGTTGACATTTTTTTTAAAAACTTACTTGCCGTAGATTGTCATCACTTACATTTTAAATATTCTGTGTTACTTTTATGTTACTGCATTTGTAATTTGTGTCGTTGTAAAATAAAGTTAATATTTACTTTTTGTCCTCTTGGTCTTTTAAACCATTTAGATTATCAAAATAAAAGGTATTTAATATCATTAAAGTTTTGTGTCATCTTTTTATTCAAAACTATGCAAAACGGTTGATTAATATATAATCACGCTTTTTTGTTGTTAACGGATATAAAAATCGTTATTTTATTAAAAAATGGCCAAAATACTTACGTGAGATACGTAATAATATGAAATTGAAATAATGATACAAATATTAAAATAAGCCTTAAGTCCATTCCGAATCGTTAAAAAATCTAAAAATAAAAAATATCAAATTGCAATTTGATGATTTCCGTGAAATGTTTCTAATTCTTAAAGCAAGCGGTTTAAAACTATTTAGACGTGAACTCGATACATTATAAGTATTGATGTCGATCGACACACAAGTAGTCAAATTAACATTGCTAAAAAACACAACTTAGTCACTTTCTCCATATCATTTTAACTGAGTCAATGCTCTTTCATATAAATATTTTTTAAGGAATTTTATTCTTAATGTTAAAATATATATTTACTATATTTTTGAAAATAGTGCAGCCAGTGCTAATCATTACGAATCTGATGCGTGGTGATACTCGATATTTTAAGACATTTCTTATCAACGCCCTATTGCGTTGTACATACATATTATCAGAGAAGTAATAATAATTATCTTAATGAGATTTTATGATAAAAGTTGCATTGCTATTTTCTAAACGACAATGCAATGTTTATTGCGATTAACATTGGCTGAGCTAATTTTAATTCTTGCTTCTAATTTATATAGCTAATGTTTGATTGAAATTAATATTTTCTGTGATATTCTAATTTTTTAGTTGTTGAATGTATATATGACATAGTGATAATAGTATAATAATATATTGTGTATGTTGATTTTTTATAGTAACATGAAGTTATGATAATGTTTTAGTGTCTCGTAGGTCGATATAAACGGCCGGATATAGAAGTTTTAATGTACATATACTTGAACTTACTTTGATGCAACTTTTATATGTGTCACTCTAATAAACTATTAAAGTCTATATCAGTTAACAAATGTCATCGGTCTTTAATATCAGAGACTATGAAACCAATATTATGGCATGAATCGGAATGCACTTAAATGATTCTTACCATACGTCCGTTGAAAACTTTTGAGACCGGTTATCATTTTCAAGCAAACAAAAGTAATTGGAACGTTTATCATACATTTGTCTCGATAAACACTTATTAAAATATTAAAATTGCAATGTGCAAGAATAGGGTATTATTTTAAAATAATAACTGGTTCGGAATAGGTCAGTCCACTGTAGTATGAAATATGTGAACTTTTTACGATATTGAAAAATGTAATGTAATCATCCTTTACCTCTTTTTCACTTATTTTCATAGAACTAATAAAAACCTTTATGACATACAATCTACTTATTACTTTTCCAAATACAACCGAATTACAAAACAACAGGAGGCAGAAAATCTCCTCTTGAGGATTATCATAATATCATAAAACTGTTCTCGGAATAATTATATTCATCAATATCAGTGATACAGAGGGTATGATTTCAGTTGTTTGTGTCAGACTACCTGAGTAATTACTAATTAATGGACACATCATTAGGTGTGACCACTCGTAATTACTGATATTTGTAAAGTATAGGTCTGATGTTAAGTACTAGGGATCATTGGGATTGGACTCAATTATAACGCATTTACTATCTGATATATCCGGGTAATTACATTGTACACGTGTAATTGACAAGGGAGTGTGCATTCAGTTAAGCGGTCGGTTGAATCAATTGTAACGTTTATTGATATCCAAAATAAAAATCTTTACTATTCGTGTAAATGTTGATACAATGATAAAGGCTAGAAACATCAATTGCACTTATTCCTTAAGGTAAACTTACCTAATGCCTTGTACTTGGTTAAAGTGTCATATGGCAACTTTGGTTTTTATCGATATTCATACATATTATCAGTTTTGACATATTATCTGAAGCATGAAAGAAATAGCATTTTTATCAAACTAGTAGTGCCACTCTGGTTTAGAAAATATGTTTAAAAATATCTTTTTAATCATACCAATATAATGTAATAATTGAAAAACGTGTTACAATATATCAAGGAACTATAGAAGAAGAATCTCTAATTTCTTGATTATATTTGCCAAATGTTTTTTTTTGCAAAACAGAATGTAGTTCTAACAGTTTACAAGAGTTAAGCACCTTTTAAAAAGGGTCATAACTCTGTTAAAATACAATCAAGAGTTATGGTTCTTGTCTCTGTGTGTTTCATTGATGATACTAAACACATACGAAGTTTCATCAATATCCATTGAGAGGTTGCATAGATATCTTAAACTTTAACGCAAAAGTTTAACCTGGGTTTCTACAGACGATGATGACGCCAGGGTCATGGCAATAGCTCTCCTTGGACATTCGTCCCGAGGAGCTAAAAAAGAAAAACGTGATGTTATCTGCAGATTAACTCGATGACTTTGCTGAAGCAAGAACGGCAATAATAGAATAATAATTAATATTATGACAGACGGAGATAACGACACGTGTCCAATGACGTCTGTTCGTGAATTCAAGAAGAAATTGCCGTCATGTGTTAACTATTTCGAACAAGTCTATATCTTTTGAAAATGCAATATATGTTGATAGGAGTTGTTTTCATATTTGCTTAATTATGTTTTGCTGGTTCAATGTTTAACTTTACCGATTTAACTTCGTATTTCTTATGAATAAACTCAATTTAGACTTTACTGGAAAACGTCCAAACTGACTAAACTGGAAAGTGGTATACGTGGAAGGATTGTATTAGTTGTTATTTATCAAAATTGTCATGTTTTTGTTTAAAGCCCCAACATTCGATCAGACTATCGGGTGTAAATTAGTTACTCTACAGGGCGTGTTTTATCAACTGGAAGTGTATAATATGGTCTAACAATAAAACAGTTATCATAGCAGACAGCTAAATGTTTGTAAAACAATACAGAAGGTTTGCATTGTAACTGATACAGGAATGTTGACTCTGGGGTCAATATCACATCCCACTTTAGCATTAGGGACCACAGGGTCTTTAATTAATCATTATCAGGTCATTACTGTTTTAACAATACTATTAAGTGATTAAATAAATTATGTTGATTGATATCAAAGTAATAATGTATACGAACATATGTGTCTATTTATTTAAAAAAAAAACACAATTCAAGCATTAACAGACATGCCACATATCACTATATTCAAGTTGGTTTAGCCAATTATGATTATTTAGTACATTTTGGAAGGAAATTAAAAATACATACATATAAATATTAAGAATGTTACATGTTATGTGCGGATATTTTTGTCACTTTTAGCGACCGATAATCAGAACTTGCAATTATAATCATTCTTGGATATTATATTAATACTGAGATGTTTTTGAGAAAAAAAGAAATAATCAAAACACTTTGTTGAATATATTAGGAATTAGACTTGAACTAATGTTGATGTGATTAAAAATTGCGAAAAGGTGTCTTTTTTCAACACAATACCTCATACCTTGGATACAAAGTTGTGTGATAGAGACTGTGCTAATTAATTTTGGTGTTTTATCATACATGACATTGTGTATCAATGTAAATTATAAATTGTGGTAGTTATGAACGATGTCAAGGCCGTGCATATAAAAAACAAAGTAAAAGTAAAAAAAATCAGTAAAAATTGGTTCCTGTCATAACAATGTAATACACGAAGGGAGAAAAAACACTTCAACTTCATTAAATCAGAAATCATAATGAATAAATCAGTTTTAATCGAGAATTTACGGATAATTAATTAAGAAAAAGAACAGAAATTGTTTTGGATTTGGTAATTTCAAGTCATTTTCAAAAGCCTTATATATATGTTCATGATTTTCCTAGCGAAAACACTATGTTTTAATCTAAAACTATCATTTTTGTTTGATGTGATATGATACACATGTAAAATGATTCATTCACGTGGCACCATAAATAGGACCCTTTTTTAATAATGAAGAGGAAAAATTATGTAATTTAATTAAATATGGTGATATATATACTGTTGGTGATCAAAAAAAGGATAATACAAGAAATCATTTAAAAGTTTGGTAAGTCTTGCATGATTTGTAGTTTGTATATAACTATTATATCTTAAATAAAGCCATGTGAGCTGCATGCCAGTTTGTTTACAAACATTGGTCACATGACAAATATTGACTAGTTTGCTCCTCCCCCCAAATTCAAATTTCTCTGTAACTAATTGTCTGTTGAAAGCAATAAGTAATAAATTATTGCAGATATTATTTGAAAATTTCAGGAACTGTGAGTAATATTAAGATTTTGTTGCATGACAAATTTCAAATTTTTCAATCTATGAATTAATTTTAGATTTGAAAATTACTCTCCCAGATCTGAATGTGTTTTGGAAAACAAGGAAAAACACTCTCCCACCGCCATTACCTCCCTTTATACCCCAGGTTGGGCCTTTAAGCAAGTAAAGATTGTGTGAATATGGGCTATGGGAATGGCATGTAATTCAAAACTAATGAAAACGTAACTGAGAGATATAATTAATTATAGTCGAGGTGCTATTAATTTATTTGTCTGTCTGTAAAGAACGAATGCCTTGAGAGCGTATACCGACAGTCCATTATGTTTTTCACATATACTAACAAACTTCATTGCAGTGTGGACTAAAAGTGTCTCATAAATAACGTGAAAGTCTCAAATTTACCACAGTAACCCAAATACGAGTTGATTAAAAGACACATTAGCGAAACCGTATACACTAGCGAGTAATTCGCGAGACATCATTTGTTTAGATTAATGCTTTACTGACTGCGACGTCTGGTATAAATGACTTTTATAGAAATAAATTTCGTTTAGACCTTCTGCATGGGCACATGTGTTTTCGTATGTGCTATTTAAAATATCAGATACATGTACATGTAATTGTGTGTTGATTTTAATAAATGCTTTTGCTAAAAATAGCGTTTACAGTTTCTGATTATCAATCACAAGGAATCATTTTTCACTGCTGCAGGAATAATGTTGTCTAGCCGTGGCATGTAGGTATGTAGTTATGCCGGTTATTGTACGGCCGTAAGTGCTATGAAGACCAGACTTAGCGTTGTTATTATTTCTGGTTATTTAACTCTTGGTGCTCAGTCAGTGTTCGGCAGTGCGTTCTTTACCAATTTACAGATTTTACATAGAAATAATAAATTTGTCGAAACACAAATCGCCTAATCGAAAGAATATACATGTATTATTTAAAAGAACTGCTAGTGTTTCACAAACCTCTAAGGACAGATATAAAATCTGTAAATTGGTGAAGAACGCACTGCCAGTGTGATTTACAGGCTTCGTGAGATACTTGGTCATTGTCACTGTTAAACCATTTTTTTTTTGCCAAGAATTTTATAAAAAGAGATTCTGCAACGTACTGCATGTTTGGTGATTGACCACTTTACAGTTGGCTATAACGCTTTCGTTTTTAAGTACATCACGACTGGACGGACTAGGGACTCAATGATGGCGAATTTCTCATAAAGCCTTAAACGGACGGAGGCGCTAGATAATTGTCCTTATTCCTGTATTGCCGTATCTTTAGATTATTATTATTATACTGTTCTAGCTTCTTCAAATCACCGAGTATATTAACCTGAGCATTTCTGTGTTTTATGATAAAAACATTTGCATACAAAAACTAGTCTGGTGGGGATACTTTTTTTAAAACTGTCTCGTCCAATTTTACGACGTTTTGTTGTGTTTGTTGTTGTTATTATCATCTTTTTCACTAACAGCATTACAAGATCAGTCCTAATCGTCGCATTTATGAGTAACATATTAACATCTCTCCGTTGGCATTACAGATATTTACACTGAAACTTTGTCAGTTTTACATTCATATGTAAAATAAAAAAAAAATTCAATGCCGTTAGGAGAACTTTTTCAGTATGACACAGTGCAGCGTCTTTAAAAGTAGTTTTTATTGCATTCCTTCAACAAAATCAACTCTGATTTAGTAGTATGACGGAGTGCAGAGGGCTTAAAAAGCAATTCATTCTGCATTTTTATAAAATTGTCAACATGTAATGCAGTACAATACAAGGTGTAGTTGCTAAGAAGCGGGGAATAAGAAACAAATAATCTGATTATTTATTATAAAATCCCCAACAAAGGTTATGTATTTTTGCACTCAACTGCCGGATAGGTTTATTTATATTTTGTTTGTGTTTTTATTTAAAGGCTTGCCTGTAAATAATTCGGACGTAATTTCAATGATAAGACACCGGTAATCGAATTGTACTAAGACATTTAAACCACATAAAGTTCCCCTAAAATTTAGCTTATCAGTGTGCGACATTACGTGAAACAATTAACCAATGTAAACGTTATAGCTGACGGTCTAGAGAAATGTTAACTGCAATGAAATGTTCTTGCCAAGTGTGGAATTAACAGCGATGCAAACTGAAACAAACGTTATCAAATTAAAATGCTATTGCAGAGTTCTTATATTGTTAGCAGGACATTGACGATCGGAAATATCAGCCACTCTTTGTTAATTTATGCCTCCCTCCCCAGTGCTATTGTTATTAATTTGGTAATATCAAAGAGGTTAAACCGACTGAAGAAGAGACTTTAAACTTTTAATACTGTCAATACGAGGGCAATCGGATTTTATTTTAGACAAACTTGCTTTCATGAAAATCTTTACCTGTAAATCCGTAAAGATTTATATCACAATAAGGAGTTGTTCAAACGCAACACAATGCACGATTATCGAAATCGGGTATATAATACCGAAATTACATTTATTTGAATTAAGGTCAGTCGTATACACTGGTCGTTTTTTGTTTTCATTATTAAAGAGATTTTAAAGTCTGAAATTTGTGGTTATATCAAATTACACTTTCAAAGCTTTTTTTTTTTTTGGTGAACCGTGTGATGAACATTGTCGTCTTATGTTTTTAGACCATCGGTTAACAGGTGGTACCAGTATAATAAAAAAAAATGACTCACAAAATGATCGTCACACTGGTATGCCTAAGTCGGCGTGTGTTTTCCATATAACCTGCCTCTCGCACGTAAAATGCTGAGGTATCACCGAATATGTAAATGACGTCAATTCAAATTTGATAAAGATCACATCCAAGCTCATTTATTATTAAAAGTATTCAAAGTGAAAACTCTCGGCGACACTCGTATGACATAGTTTGGTCAACTCGTTTAATAAATGCAATACTAATGAGAACTCGTGAAAGAATCACTTATATATAAAACATGAATAAGAATGCCTTTCAAAATGTGCTCATCAACATTTGAAGACCTTAAAACAAAACGTATATAAAAACGTAGAAGGTGTCTCTGTTAGGCACAAGTTCATGAAATGTGGTAAGATTGCAATATTACATGTTGTTATCAATTAAGATTAAATTTGCGAAGCACAACCTATTGAAGAGTATTAAGCGTTTTTGTCTTAGAAAATGCAATTTCCTCACACATTTTATGGAGCTTTATTAGCGTCTCTTTTACCTGCTGTTCTATTTAAAATCCTCTGTTACGTTCTCATCACCATGTTACGTTATTAGTTTATTAGCTCTTCAACCAGTTGACTCTCAGACCGCATTCCTTTTAACGTAAGAAAAAAACGCTAAAATTGGTTGCATGCATCGGCTATGAACTTTAATAAGTTTTAAATACACACGGGAAGCATTAGAGACGAAGATACGTGCTTTCCAGTAACGCGTTGCCATGATGTATGATTATTGCAATTCTCCTGCATTTCTTTTTTTTTTTAAAGATTCAGCATTTATGTCCAGTGTTTGGGTCAATGTGACTTGAGGCTATAATGTGTACGTTTGCAATGACATTCATAACGAGCTGTTTATGTATTGGCTTTTAAACTGTTAAGATAATGATACATAGATGGAAAAAGGAAAACATTGTGTTAAATGGCATTTTTCATCGCTGTACACGTTATGCATGGCATCCATTTGTTTTGGTGGAAAAGTAAGTGATTTTTCGACCCTACCATAAAAACCTAAAAGGTTGAATCTAGATTTGCTGTCGGTGACGCGTGTTTATTTGTTAATATTTGCATCTACATTGAACATATAAATACTTGTGTTGTCCATATCCCGTGAGCATTTACCCGTGCACAATTATTCATTGTTAGCTACGAATATATTCTAGAATAAAAACGGTGTTCCTGAGATATCATGGTAGGTTATGCTAACTTAAGTTATTGTTTCAACTGCAGCTGTACTGTATGACTGCAATACAAAAATACCCGTGAAAATTAGGCATGATTGCTTCATTAACCAACTTAAACACAAGAATAAAACAATTCAATTTAGCGTTGTGAAATACTGGATAATGTGCACATGGGAATAGGTGCATTGTAATAGACGTGGGAAAATCAGGTAGGACTGCTTTCTGCTGTTTTATTGGTCGACTCAAACACATAGATAAAACAATTAATTTCACAGCATGAAAAGCTGGATATTTCATAATTTGGTCATGTTTTGTTGTAAAGTGCATAAGAGAGGACTGATTATTGTTTTTTTTTATTAACAGACTTAAACATACAGATAAACAATTAATTACCAGGTATAAAGGGTTGAATACTTGATAAATGGGTCATGTTGGTACAGACTGGTTATATTGTAATGTACACATGTGTATAGGTTAGGACTGTTTTTTTGCTAATCCATTAGCTGACTAAAACATATACATAATACACTACATTTATCGGCATGAATTGCTGGACACTTGATAAATGTGTCATGTTGGTACAGATTGGATGTATTGTAATGTACACATGTGCATAGGTTAGGACTGCCTTTTGCTAATCCATTAGCTGGCTAAAACATATACATAAAACACTTCATTTATCGGCATAATTGCTGGACACTTGATAAATGGGTCATGTTGGTACAGACTGATTATATTGTAATGTACACATGTGCATATGTTAGGACTGCCTTTTGCTAATCGATTAGCTGGCTTAAATATATACATAAAACACTTCATTTATCGGCATGAAGTGCTGGACACTTGATAAATGGGTCATGTTGGTACAGACCGGTAGTTTTATAATGTACGCAGTGCATAAGGTAGGACTATTTTGCTGTTTCATTAACTGACTGTAAACATACATATTAATTTGCCGGCATAAAATGCTGGACACTTGATAAATTGGTCATGCTGGTACAGTCTGGATGTAATATATACGAATGCATTAAGTAAGTCTGCTTTTTACTGTTTTATAAACCGACTAAATCATACAGATGAAACAAATAATTTCCCTATATTAAATGTTGGCTACTTGATAAATGGAGCATGTTGATAGAGACAGGGTGTGTTGTAATGTACACGGGTTCATAAAGTAGGACTTCTCATTGCTTACCCATAGAAAATAAATTGCTGGAAAAATAATAAATTGGATATGTTTAAAAGTAAGCAATTAAGTTGACGGTATAAAGTTTATATAGACTGGGTACATAAACAATATATGTAAGTTGTTCAAATTGTATAAGGCATGTTGTTATCATTTATGATTCCTTAAAACAATTGAGTTCATTCATTATTGCATGAGAATAGAAAACAGTTTAAAACCGGTAATAGTAGGGCGTGAGGGGCGTTGCATATTACCTCAACCCTCATGATCAGACTTGATAAGCACAAGTCTGCTATTTTCTCCATAATTTGTTTGTGTTCTTTGCTTACAAGAAATCTATTCAACATGTATTGTGACATGTAATGAGCAAAGCTTACATTAACCTTTTTTAAGTCCATTTATTTTTACGTAGTACATCTACGTCCATAACGCATACACACTCAACAAATTTGTAAAAGCTGTATGTATGCATAAACATATATCATATCACAAGCTAAGCAACCTATTGCTTAACACACTATTGCGACTTCATTAAATAACCGTGTACCTTTTTTCAATCTCTTTCATGTCTTTTTTTAAAGGAACACCACATAATAAATGTCTTCGCTTTAACGAAACGTATTTTAGAATGTGAATCGATACGCACTGAAATGACTTGGACGTTTATGTCATTTTAACATATCTAAATGAAAATACACAGGTTTCATTAAGAAAAACACTTCACAAAAAGACAAAGACAAATTGCTCCAACTTCAAGTGACAACTTCCTAGTGAAACAGAATAAATACCTGACAGGTATAATTATATGATAGTTAACAACATTCATAATAAACGCCTTATTATGAACTTAAGAAGCATAGTAAAACCTCAAAAAGGACATGACATATGGTTTCCATTTCAGATTTGCATTTTTATTTTCAGAATAAGTTGCATTTCGCCTTTTGAAATATTTAATTCAACAGTTTTTAGTCACATCGTTACTCATTGTTGTTATCATTTTATGTGCTAATACTTAAAATGTCACCTCGTTACAGGGCGCCAACTGGGTGACGGCAAGAAAAGTGGTGCTCATTGAGACGACATACTGAGTACAAACGTTGCTGCAACTGTTCGTTTTTACATGTATCAAATTCTGAGGTTTATGCCACGTTTAGTTAGTTCTTATTTTTACTATCATTTATTTTTGTATTTAGAGAGTGAGCACGAACTATGTTATTTTGTCGGTAAATTATAATTTGTATGTGTGAATACGGCGTACAACCAAAACCACATTTCATTCAACCATTTTATAATAATGCTATGCACTGAACATTGTATGAAATCCGGACCCAGTATTGTATAAATTAATTAGAATGATGCTCTATTCAGTAAATTGTTTTAGCTCATTCTAGTTGATTCAGGTACATAATGGCAGGGTTTTATGAATTTTAAATACAAACATTGAAATACGTTTGATCTGCAATGATTAAGACTTATAAAGCACACGTTATGCTAACGGCTCTTTATAAAACTGGGTCCAGCAAAGGTCCTCTATTTTGGCTTTAATAGCAAGTAACTCGCGTTAATAAAGAGAATACTAGGTTGGTGCCTTCCCTACCATGTTTATCAGGCGAGGCTGAGAAAATGCAATAAGACGAGTTTCTCTCTTAAGGCGTTTTTGTGCCGAACCATATCAAAACCCCATTTGTATGTCAGATAATGTCTGATGATAGGATTCATATCTTAATCTCACTATCAGCACGCCTTGAACTTTTAAAATAACGAAACAAGGATAAACGAAGTAATCAAGAAATATCTCCAACACAAATCGGTTTTGAGGAATTGAAAGACAACAGCAACTCTTCACAAACTCAAACTTACGTAATGCAATAAAACCTCAATAATATTAACTTAGTGAATAGTACAAATATAACAATATTTTATGAGCTCTATGATTTAATGGGATCCCTTCATCAGATATTATTTTCGACATAAATTTTCTTAATTGTTCATTTTCTTATTTTGTTCTGGTATAACGTTAGCGAAATCCGATAACCACCCAAGTGAAATATCGTTGACAGTATTTGCCGGCGGAGGCAATAAGGAACACGAGGTTTGGACACGCACTTTAATGCACTGAATATAACTTTATCTTGATAAGTCAAACTGGCATTTGTCAATATTTTATTTGTGGACGCCCCTGATTAAAATACAATTGACGCCATAAATCTAAAAAAATAGCACTGAGTCATTAGTCACACTTGTTTAAATGCTACATTATGTTAAGCCGCAGCTTTTATCTTAATTTACGATATAAAATCAAAGCGCTTATGAGCACTTAAAGCCCGGGGCTGCACAAGGCTTAATGGAGAAACAGGTTAGGAGAAGAATAAAGACACATTTGGCATTGGAAATATAAAAGGAATAAATAGTTTATGTAGGTATTGTTAATGTCATACAGAAACGACCAAAATGCAATGTATCAAAAAGTTTCAGACTTATCAGCAAATAAAAAGGTTTCAATACTTAAATAAAGGTACTTTTTTTCCTGTATTTTCTTATGAAATATGCAAATGGAAACACATAAATATTGAGCTTACGGTATTTAAACAACATTTAGGCACACGCCACATTTGCCTTTTTCATGCAGCTGAAATATGGACGGATCATCCTCAACCTGGCCGGGTTTTCATTCCACACCTCCAAATTAGGTCACGTGACGCCTTTTACTATTTTTTAGCATATGGGTGAATACTTCGTTACGTGGTGCAATCGCTTTTATAGAGTTGTTAACCTTTTAATGGTTCATATAGGTATAAAGTATTTCAAAATCATCTAACCATTATTATGTCTTTGCTATTTGATAGTTTAAGAGTTGACTACTTTGAATTATTTTTTACGTAATTGTTCTTATAGAAGAGTACTTAGCACTTTTGGGTTGGCAATCGGCCAAAAGTGGAGTTCATCAGAAATCAGGCTTTGGTACTATGGTCTTAGTGACAAGCCCCAAGCCAAGAATTATAAGTGAACTTTATATGTTTAGATACTATTGGATAAGGGAGTCCTTATTAGCAATAAGGTATCGGAGGATAAAAATGGTTACGTCACACAATAACTTCAGTAATGCCTTAGTTAATTGATTCCAAGCAGCGAATACAGCGGGTTCCCCAGATGACGTCACTAGCTCCGATTGATCTATTTTTGTGCTTACTCGCCTTGCTATCCTATTTGAGTTAGTTATTATAATGCGAGGTGATAAGTAGGCACTGACTTATTAAATATATATGCTCATAAATAGTCTCATATTTTACATTTCTTTCAAATAAATATTTTGAATACAGACATAAATTTCTAAATAGAAATATAGTTCGTGACTTTTAACAAACATCGCCAGACCCACTTCCGTATCGGAAATATTGCTGACAATGTGAGGTTTTCTGCAAGAGACGGCACCATCCTTTGGATTATTCACCAAACCACTTAAATTAAACAAATTGAATGCTTGAATGCTGTTCCTGGGAAGAAAGATTTCAGTGCGGTACTGCTGACTTGTTACGGAAAGGGGTCGATATAAAATAGTTCTGATGAAAAAAAAAACCAGGATTCATTCGTTGGAACACAGGTCAATGCGTAAGCGGTACCTAGTGGTATCACTAGTGGTATCACAAAAACACCGATTACACCACTTATTGTTCCAAACGGTTACCAAGGTACATACATGTCAATTCATTTTTGCGAGTTTTATTTTGTACTGATGTGCTGTCTTTTTAAATGCTACGTCACTTGTAAGGAATACAGTATTTAAATTTTATGATAGAAATAAAATAAACTAAGATTGATATCACAAACAGTTTTCACGTATTGACATGTTAGTGTATTGTTACAAAATTAAATAGTTCCATTATGTAGTCCAAATTAAGGACAGATTCATACATTACTGTGAACTTTGAAGATAGGGGTCAATACTGGCTGGATATGAAGCATTGAATCAGCAGCATTACATAATGCCTATGTACATAGATATACACTAAAGCATGTTCGATTGTCTGGACCTTGTTGGAGGTCACAGGAGCATGTTGGGGTCATATGAGGTGAAATACTCCCAACTCAGGTATACTGGAGCATGTTCACATGTCCGTAGCTTAAATGCCCCTAGCTCGGGGTATATATGGCTTGATGATAATTAATTGGGTGGTTTTAGGAGTTTTTGAATGAGGATTGAGGATTGCAGTTTATATTTTGGTTAGTGAGCGGCGATCAAGTTGTTAGGTTGGCGAGATGGAAGTTTGTTCAGAGAAACAGAAGTTACTTTGTTTTGAATACGAATATAAAACCATGTAGAAAACTATGTAAAAGATTGGAAACGTTCCTATTATGTTGTATATATTTTCATTAAAGTAGAACTTGACATTTAGTATAAAAATAAACATATATTACAAGCAGTTGGATTTCTGGATTTCAATAATTTGTAAAACTGGTGGCAGCGACAGGATTTTGGAAAATTATGTAAAAGAATGAGGAACTTTCCTATTATGTTGCATATATTTTCATTAAAGTAGAACTAGACATTTAGTATAGAAATAAACAGTATATTACAAAAATAGGAATTTCTATATTTTATAATTTTCCATCAATTTATAAAAGTACGTACATCTTGTATGCCGCTCTTACTCGGCCGTCAGCAATGTTAATTAATAATAAACGGCAACTCTCTTTTCAGGCAAATTTACATAATTAACCGCTATATACGATGAATCACACTGACAAATATGACAAGAAATATGAATGGAAAACTTTTATTTATATACAAAGTCATCACAAATTATTTCATAGCCAAAATGTGATGTAATGCGTTGTATAATAAATACACCATAATGCACACATAAAGCACACACAGATGTCACGCTGTTTTACAATACGTTTTGCTTCGATCATTTTATATTGTAAATAAGCAAGCGTCTGTGATAGCAAACTCCAGATGGAAGACTCATAGTTTGTACAACTTAAATAAATCACGCTCGAAATCTTCCTAGGTAGAACCACTTCCATGAATATGTAGATAAGGTGTCTTGCTCAAGGACTCCAAACATAATCTTTAATTTTCAAATTATGTATCCATTGATTTCTTTAAAAGATGTTATGTTGCATTGAGAGTAAAGTGTGCACTTTATTTAACAGTGTTTAGATTAATAATTGCATGATTTATATGACATTTCCCAAATTACAAATACAACATTTCTATAATAATACGTGCGAAAAGTATGTCAACGCGTTTCATTTGCATACTTGACCTCATTAAAACGTCTTAACTAGCGGTTTGTCGAAAATAACGTTGAATATTTAGTTTTTATGAAATGACATTTCTAACAGCCGTGCCGTTTCGGGGCTTCTTGTTTGATATACATGCACAAACACTGATAACATATTAAAACTATACTTAAATTATTTGAAATGGGGTGATTGTATCTATAATACAGTTACATGAAAGTCATGTAAAACGCCATACAAGAATTAACAAGAGCTGTCAGAAGACAACAAAGTTCGCCTCTGGGTGTCTTAGTCCGAAAAGGGCCATAAGTATGGCAAAATGCCACCCAGAGTTATGTTGTCTGAGTGTGTTCCAATGATGATGGTCAAACAACGTGAAGGCTCATTCACATCCAATGAATGGTTGCATAGATATCTTAAACTTAAACGCAACTAAACTCAAAGTTTAACCTGTGTGTCAAGTCCAAAAAGGGCCATAACTGTGCCAAAATGCAACCCAGAGTTATGGTTATTGTCTCTGTGTGTTTCAATGATGATAGTGAACACACATGCGAAGTTTCATTCATATCCAATGAGTGGTTGCATAGAAAACTTTCACCTGAAAAATGAAGTAAAAAAAGGGCCATAACTGTGCCAAAATACAACCCAGAGTTATGGTTTTGTCTCTTTTTGTTTCAATGATGATGGTGAATACACATGCAAAGTTTCATTCATATCCAATGAGTGGTTGCAAAGATATCTTACCTGATAAAAAACTTTAACCTGAAAAATTAAGTCGAAAAAGGGCAATAACTGTGCTAAAATACAACCCAGAGTTATGGTTCTTGTCTGTAGTGTGTTCCATTGATGATGGTGAACACACATGTGAAGGTTCATTCACATCAAATGAGTGGTTGCATAGATATCTTAAACTTAAACGCAACTAAACTCAAAGTTTAACCTGGGTGTCTAAGTCCAAAAAGGGCCATAACTGTGCCAAAAAGCAATCCAAAGTTATGGTTCTTGTCTGTGTGTGTTTCATTGATGATGGTAACACACATGTGAAGTTTCATTCACATCCAATGAGTGGTTGCATAGATATTTTTAACTTAAAATCAACTAAATGCAAAGTTTAACCTGGGTGTCGTAGTCCAAAAAGGGCCATAACTGTGCCAAAATGCAATCCAGAGTTATGGTTCTTATCTCTGTGTGTTCCATTGATGATGGTAAATACACATGCAAAGGTTCATTGACATCCAATGAGTAGTTGCATAGATATCTGAAACTTGTACGCAAAGTTTAACCTAGGTGTCTACAGACGACGACGACGACGCTGGCGACGCCGGGGTCATGACAATAGCTCTCCTTGGACTTCGTCCCGTCGAGCTAAAAAGAAATTTAAATTCGTATGTTATTTTATTCCATTACGTTTTACATTATTGCAGACATTATGTAAATATGTCTTTAACAACAAAACTCAATTTTACCCAATTCAGCGATTGCGACTTGTTAATAGGACAGGTATGAGTTGGAAGCTATGCAACAAATTAACCAGTAATATAGGGAGAAAAAAACGGTCAAAAATCATTCATTAATATAACGATATGCACATAAACAATTTCATCCTCATATTATATTAAATCTTTAACTGAACGGTATATTTAAAATTTACAGAGCAGACTTAGTTTTATATAATCTGTTCATGAGGGTTTATAAAATCTGCAGTACCGTTCGTGCCCTCCAAACACGGACTTGAACTGTATTTTATTTTCAAATGTTTTGATTTAATGAGCTTTTTGGTTCCATGGAAGGAATCTGGGGTCTTTTTCACCTACCATTCTTCAGAATATTCTTAGACTTTGGCTTCAAAATCGAAATTTCAACTTCAGATATCAAGGTTACCATGACAGATAGAATAAGTGTGTATTTGACTATATATTAGATGTTCCTACATGCTTGCTAGTTTTTATCTAAAAAAAAATGGTTTGTGTCTTTAAAATGTATCCTTAAATTCAAATTTAAGATTTTTTGACAGTGGTCACACATCCTTGAGGGGCATTCAATGTATTCTGTCACTGGTCTTCAGGTAATTAAGATTTTCACAAGAACGTGATTTTTTTCAGGCCAACAATTCAAATTATTCCCCCAGCACATATACACACTTTTGAAGTCTTGCTGTCCACGACTTAAATGCCGCAAGGTAGTCTCCCCTTGGTATACTTTTCTGTACTGAAAAAAATGCAGACACAAGGGCACTTCTTGTAGCATAGTGTTAACCTGCGAGCATTTTTTAGCATGTGAAATAGGAAAAAGTCACAGGGGCTAAAGTCAAGAGAATAAAGGGGGGGGGGGGGGGGGGGGGGGGATCCAACCTGTTGAACCTTTTTTCTTGTTCTAAGAGAGATTGTACACTTTTATTTTTGTGGGCAAGAGCATTGTCATGAATAAGCTGTATGCCTTCCAAACCTTTACTTGGACGTTTATTTTGATAAAACTTTTTGACAGATTTAAGTACTTTATCTTTGTAAAACTTGCCTGTAATTGTTCTACCCTCTTTGCAAGGAATTTGTTCAACAGGACCACTAGAGTTGAAGAAAATGGCATATAAAACTTCCTTGGTGCTACTTGTCCTCTTTGCTATGACCGGCCTAGCCTGATCTTTACCAATCCATTGTTTGTTATTGATGTGCCGTTGGGGCTCAAAATGATAAACCCAAGTTTCATCCTCAGAGAGCAAGTCAGAAATTTTCCTAGGATTTTATTTTTTATATTTTTCCAGACGTTTTTAGCCCAATCTAAACGCTTGGCCTTTTGGTCAGGTGTCAGCAAGTGGGAGATCCATTTAGCACAAAGCTTCTTTAATTTCAAACAGTCAAACAGTTAGTCAGATAATGATGTACGGTGCCGTCTGGAATGCCTAGACTATAAACTATCTGAGAAACAGTATACCGTCAATCTTTTCCTACCATAGCTATAACAGCACCAAGTTTTCCTATGTTACAATGTTGCTGCAACCTGGGCGGGTGTAGTGAATAAAAAATCCTCAAACACTTGCACTAGTTTTTCATGTTCTTACACAACATTGTTTCTAAGGAAGGCCATTAGTGACAGATTCTATTTAATGCCCATTGTAATAGGCTGTTGTTTTTAAAATATAAACTATCTAATAAAATGAATCTGCTGGGTACATAGAGCGCAACTCGGCTTTATTGACTATGTTTGTAAAGAGTAATAAAATATTAACACTTCTCGGGCATCTGCCACAAGATTTAGCAGTATACCATTTAAAAAACCCAATGTATCGGCGCTACGATTATATGGAAACAGACGTGATGACAAATGTGTGGCATCATTATATCAATTAGGCTCGGAGTAAATGAATAAAAAAAACATCCTAATGAGCGTGTTTGTGAGATTTGTTGAGCAATACCATGTCCGCATTATTACAACAAAGAAAATAAAAGGTCAAAGAATCACCTAACCATTAATACAATGGCATATAGGTTGTCTTGTTTAGAACCGTCAATGGTTAAAGGTGATGTATCAGGATTTTTCACTATTTTTTTTTCAATATACCAACTTAAACAAAATACATTTATTTAAACAAACGCTTATAATATATTGAAAAGTGTTTTCCTAACTTGGACTACGCGCCTATGTCAGACTAAGATAGATTCACGCTTAAAATGGCAACATAAATGAGTCACGTGTTTTCATTGTGATCTCAATTTGTTCCGTTATAAAGGTTGACACGTAGTAAAAATTGTTTCGTACTGAAAAGATTCAGAATGACGATGCGACGGTTGTCAAACAGTATCTAAATGTTGTCTATTTTTAAATTACCTCTCCAATTTACATATCTATTGTGTCACGTTTAGGTGGATCTGACATACTAAACTATTCGGTTTATAATTACTAATGATAATAAGATGCTTTTGATCCATTATGATAATTATGCTATTTTTAAGATTTATATAGTATTTTATCATGATACGCTCCCTTTAACGCTGAAACCTTAATTATGGATTCAACCAATGCTCGCTCTTTCCTCAATCCTTTTTCCAAATGCGTCAGCAGCATCCGCATGCGTATGGTCATAACCACTTGTTTTCATAACTTTGTTAGAGGATTTTCTATCAAGTGGATTTAATAGCGTATAGTTATATTCGTCATTCTTACTAACAAGTAGTCTATAAGATTAAAATGCGATACTAGAATAAGCCGGATACTAACATAAGCGTATGTAATTGGCATGTACTTGGCATGTAGTTTTAAAATAATGTGGACAGCTAGGGCTGCTGTCAAATTATTTACTGATAACAAAATTTATTTCCTTCTGTTCCAAAAAATATCTAGATAATGACAATGACAAAATAAACAATATCCAGCAAGAGAAATACCTTACCGAAAATGTCTCTGAACTAAACATATAAAGCGAGTGTTTGACATACAGAATACTACTAAATCTGTAAAATTATGTTTTTCCCACAAATAAGAAAATATACACTAAACAAAAAACAGGTTTATTTGGGTTTCCAAACTGTCGGTTTTCCTATTAATCGTTCTTATGCATTAGTAACCCGTATTATCACTTATTATTGTTATATTGTCGTTTAATTACTTTGCTAAAACTGTCTGACAGGATTGTATATACACTTCCTAAAAAAGACTTCCTTGTCAAACGACGTGTTGTAGTATTATTGTCAGACTGGAGTTAACATGCACATGTTACAAACGATTTTTTCTGTAATACGCAGTTTAATCTCATTGGTTTAAATCAACGATAAATGCATATTATAATGTCATGTGACAAGTCGACTATAAAGGCTATTTCGTATTGTAGAGACGCTCATTTCTTTATTGGATTGGCGCTCATGTGGGATATCAGAAAAAAGTGTGCACACTGGTAATACATATTTACTTTCGCTTTATCATGAATTTAACATCGGTTTCTGTTCTTGTTTGTTGAATTCTATTCGTTAGAGAAAAAGTATGTGTTATTTTGTAATATTTTATTCAATATGTTTTTATTTTTAATTTATGTATACATGGTAAGCCCATTGTAGTTTAATTAATTAAAGTAATAATACATTACTTCACGCACTCTAGATCGTGATAGCATGTGTGTGCCTGTAAAATGAGAATAGTTCAAAATGTTTTGACAATGTTGTTGAAAAATGTATAGTGTCATGGTATTGTCTATGCAATTTTGATGAGTGATTTGATTAACAATTATTTATAAATTATATATAAGAGTCAAATATATTATTAATTATTGATCTTTTGTGTACAAATCCAAAGTCATAATAATTCGTAATTTTGATGTATTTTTCGCTAACAAATTCAAAATTAGCTTGACATCATTTACTTTGAAATGTTATTTTCTTTAAAACGAAGTTTCAGTTACTAGTATTTAGAACTTGTTATCAATATAGATATATGTTGATATTATATGTATAAAGGTCTCCGTGACCGAGTGGCATAAGACGCCATTTCAAGATCACGTACCTCTCACTGCTGAGGTAGTAAGTTCAAGAACTTGCGAAAGGATGGTGGTTATATTTAGATTCATTCTTCAATAAAACTGGACAAGCCATATATAACCTGAAATGTGTTGAAGATGACCTTAAATCCAATTCAAATACATATGTATAAGTGATAATAAGAATTGTGTGCTTAACCTAAAAATGAAATCAATAGTTGTACTCGTATACCATACTAAAACAAAGATGTTTATAACGTGAACTGCGCGCTCGAAACAATCAAGTAGCTATATAAGTTGAAATATAATTAATTAGTATGTAATCAATTGCATCAAATTAATAAAATTTAAATTATGACGTTTGATGATGCCAGTGACGGTAATTTTGATTAAGATGATAAAGATTGTAAAGATCGAAAGGTCGTTGTTTCAAGTCTCGCTTACTCCAAAAGTTCATGTTATAAAGTCTACCAGTTATTTGCGGAAGGACAGTTTTATTCTGAGGTATTCCTCCATATAAAACTTGCGTGCGTTAAAACCCATTAAAAAATGAAAAATAAATAAATAGAAGGGAAAATCATTTTCAAAATACTTTTAATCACATTATTATGTAAGCCCATGGTACATAAAATAATAAACAGTTCAAAGAGTAATTTCGTAACTGCTCAGGAATTGGATTAAAAACCTTATTTCTAGATATAATAGAATAATAGCTTATGAAATATTAAAGTGAAGATATGCCAGTATGTATATTTTGTATATGTAAATTAACTTGAATTATGTATATGCATACATACATGAAAAACAAGAAAATGAGACACAGCATTCAACGGGAGTCATCTACCAAATACCTCAAATAGAATCAATATATTTCTTAAATCTAAACTCTTTAAACTTAATGTGTTCCTGAGTAGATCCAGTACTAAGCACATGTGGATTAAGTGCCTTACTCAAGGACGAAACACATAGCCGTGGCAAAGGACCGAACTCACAACCCTCATATCCTTGGTCAGATTTTCTACCACTTGACCACGCGAACCACGTGAATAAATCGACAATGTGTACCATTATTTTACATGGGTCACTGTTTTTTAGAATATGAGAGTCGGAAATCAAATTAAACGCTTTTATCTTATCTTAGTTCTTTGTCTTTAAATGTTTCGCTTAGAACTGTATTGAACTTAATCAACTTCTTTTATATTTTGTTTATTCTACATAAAAACGCTTTGATCGCTTTATCAAACAGAAAATTAAGCCTTTAAAATTGATTAAAGAATATACTAAGAATACTGGAATACTTATTATATACTAGTAGATGCACCCATTTACTGCTGCTTATTACGTAATGACATTGTGAATTCTTAATGTTTAATTGACATTAGTGATTTCTGTTTCCTTGGAATAAAGAAGAATATTCCGTGACTATAGGATACCGCTAAGAACGGCGCCAAGGGACGTAAGAGGTGTTTCGTGTTTCTTTTGTTTTTCAAATATTATTGAAAATTATAACATTGTTCTTATTTACTGAACGACGTTGTAAAAAGTCGCCCAGGACTTTGTCTCGGTGTTTCTTGTTTTTTTTTTATTCTTTACAATCTTGGAGCTCATAAAATAGAGGAGAATGTCGCTTAAAGGGAATATATCGGAATTTTTCAAAATTTTAAAATTGGTTAAATACATTTTTTTTCAATATGCCATGCCTATGTATACTCACTGACCCCCATATTGCCAAAATGATATCTATTGAGATAATATAATAGAAAGGGCGTTCCTAATTTGGACTACGCACCTAAGTAAGACTAAAATAGATTTCCCACTTAAAATGGCAACATATTTTGTGACGTATTAAATGAGTTATGTGATTTCATTTTGATTTCAATTTTATCCGTTGACAGGGTTACACGTGGTAAAAAAAGGTTTCATATTAGAAAGAGTTCGAATGACGATGTGAAGGTTATCAAACAGTATTTAAGCGTTGTATTTTTTTGCAATTAGGTTTTCGTTTCAAGTTTACCACTCCAACTTAAATATCGTTTTTTTCCCCTAATATGCTCACTTTAAAGGTGCGTGTAATGTCCATGTTTAATTACCATTCATGAACTGATCCAGTAAAACCGAGGTTGCTAATTTCTTCTTTTGGCTGTGTTCTATATGTTTCGAAAATGTACTTTTATCAGACGTTTTTTGTAAGTCAAAATGTATATGATACTTATACTAGTACTATTTAGCACTAATATCTGTCAGCCACTGGCAATGACGTCATAGTTTAGGGTTAATACGAAATGGAAATTTTCATATCTTTGGCCTCTATCCGATTATCAAATTACATCCGTTTATGGATCAGTATCTTCTTAGAAACTATGAATAATTATGAAGTTTCTCGTGACCTAAACAGTATTATTGATTAACAGTTTTGATGTATTTACATGGTTGTGCTTATTTTTGTGGAAGAAACAAGTTTTAAATGAATACCTGTCCAATAAGTATATGCTGTGAATCTCTTATAAGAGTAATTAGTGTTTTTTAAGCTTTTGCATTCTGTATTGGCTTTAATGTGTTTCCTATACTGTTGGGAGGAATATCAAATAAATATAAAAAATCAACTTAACGGTCAAAAAAGCTTTAACATCTTTAGTCTCCTGGTTAGACTTAGAATATTTAATTTTAAATATTCAGCGCCTTGAAAAAACAAATACATATTTGCCCCTTAAGACCAGAATCGTGGAAAATTATTCAGAGAATATGCATGAAAATAGGAATTTATGTGTGAATAAGACAATCTTTATTCTGTTCTGTACAAACAAGCAATATAAAATAAATGCATTTTAAACCTTTCACGTTACAGTTCCCCTATTCTTTTGTTAAAACGAAACGGATATTGCTGTTGTATGTGTGAATTGTTTTATTTTAATAAATCTCCATTGTTGGTTTTTAAACGTCTGCACAATATAAGTGTTTGCTTAGATATAAACTACATTTATTGTTGTACATTCATGGCCGGCGAAATCATGTTGTTGGTAAATGATATATATGCACACATATTATGTTATTTTGTTTGATAATAGAAAATGTTTTATTAGAGAGTTAATAACTATATAGTTATACATGTATACGTCATCATGCGTCAAAATAACACGATATTGTCAAATGCATTAAAATGTTATGCAAATTATTGTTTATTGCTTATGCTATGGCGTTACAGATTATGTTTTACAAGTGGTAGATATATACGTCATTACTTAAATGTTATAATTATATACCTTTTTTAATTTTGTTGATTTTCTATTTCATTTAACAAAAGAAACTAAAATACATTAGTCATAATTGTAATATGACATCAAAAACCGAACCGTTACATATACTTTTTATAGCATACGTCATTCTACGTCTGTACTTTGGCGTTAATCATTTTAGTATACTTGTACTTTTGAATGTGATAATTTATCTGGTAGATGTTCTGTGCGAAGGTTGTGAATATTTTTCTTTATCATTCCAGACAACATTCACCATGAACATGAATATGGATCTTCTACTGAAAATATTTTCTGTAGTTTTTACTACATTATCTTACATCCAAAGCTCATTATCGTTTGGGGTAAGTGTACATGTTTGTAGAAATAGCCATATTGTTGTATACTTAGCCGGAAGTTTATATATAAATGTGTACGCGTATTGAGTGCTGGTCATTTTATGATTTTTTGGGGGACTATTTTAATATGTGTATCTGTTTTTTTTTTGTTTTGTTTTTTTACATTTATTTATATTCCTTGCGCGCGCAAATGACCTTTTTATTTGTCGACGTGACGTAAAACAGCATTCATTCATTGTATATTTGTTCATATAATGATATTAATTATAACAATGATTATAATAATATTAATAATAATAATAACAATACTTGAAATAATAAAAAATATAATATAATTTGATATAAATCAAGTGAACATAGCACTAGTACAATATCCGTATTATGAAATAATAATTTATAACTTTTATGTTATTGATAAATACATAGGAAATCAGAGCTACTCTAGACTTGAAATTCTGACGCTAAATTGAAAACTAGATTATCAATAAAAAAAAATATAATTCAATACATCTCAAATATAAATTACTAACAAAATGTTCACATTTTCATATTGCACGGACTTTCTTCATAAGTCTTATTATACGCGTGAAACAAAACGCTTATTCAGTCAACATAACATAGCTTGCTATCAGAGACGGCGAACCGCCATCGCATGAGCTCTTAAGCTTTTTGTCATTTAAGTGACAATGGCAGTATAATTAATACATTGATGTTTCGTTTTGTAAGTAAATACAATTTAGTAATTGTTCGCTTTTCTGTTCATTAGATAATTTTGACAACGTTGATTAATGTCGCTTTGTTTGACTTCAAACATGATATCGGATGTTATCACATTATGTCTGTATATGAATCCAATATTTTTCTTATTCTTGTTTTTAATCACGATCGTCTTCTTGACTTTGTTTTTTTATTACTTGTCCTTGTATTTAGTTTGTCTTGTTCTTGGAGCATTATATCTTGCATTGTTTTTGGGCTATTTTTTCTTGTTCTTGTGTCTCAGTTTGTTTTTTGTTTTTCATTTAGCATTATTTTTTTAGTAATGTTCTTGCTTTTGCTAATAGTATGTGTATGTGTTTGTTCCAATGTTTGAAATAGTTCTTGTTTAACAATTCGCTATTGTTTACTGCTTTTAAGATTCAACTATTAATCACGAAATATAAGGGTGTGTTTGCAGCAACCAGTAAACATACTCCCGATTATAAAAAGTATGTACACTATGAAAAAGTTCTTTGTCATGTTTAAGCAACTAAAATATACAATTCTATTGCAATAGTAACAAAGAAAGAATATCTAACTTTGCGAGAATTCAAGGGTTCAATTGTAAAATAATTTGCAATTTCTCTAGGGTAACCCGTTTAAATTAAATAGAAAACGAGCCACTTGAAATAGACAACTAGTCCATTGCAAAGTCACTACAAAAAAAGTGTTTATCAATAAAGTTATTTTCAAATCGTGCTGACTAATAAATATAAGAAAAGTTTAGTTTAAAGAACTATTCAAATTATTGTTGTGTGATTGTTTATTATGATTGATTAGCTCAATTATGAACTTTGATTCTATCGAACATTCTTGAGAAACACTAATTCATAATTGATCACGTGTCATGTCACACATATCTTCTTAATATGATATTTTAATGTTGTACGTAACCATGTTCAAAGATGAGTAGACATATCCGAAACAAATGTATTATGTGAAATATGTAAGCCATTATAGCAGATTATAATAGATGTATTTCCTTTAAAAAAGAAGAAAAAATAGAAAATGAGAAATAGACTTTATAATCTTAGGATAATGCAAATTTAACGATTTCACAATTTAGCCTACTGCATCCTTCATTTACCAAGGTACAAAATACAACATTTATCCAGCTTAGTTATCCTTAGACAATTCCTAACACGTCACTTAAGCGAGTATGAGCAAACCAATTTTCTAAAACAGATTTAAAAATGTACAAAGTGCAATACCTCTGACAAAAGTTCTTTTCTAAGACAGTCATTACGCCGTTCCTTTGTTTGGTTAATGTGTTTATCGCTAAACCATCAAGTCGTTCTACCATCATTACATTCTGAAAACACTGTGCTTTGTCGTGTTGTGTTTTGTGTTGTTTTTTTTTCGATTTAACAGCTAAAAGATAATAATGGTGCGATGCTTAATCAAGTCAAAACCACATTAAAGTATTTCATAGAATTCCCCTACAGACTTCTTTGTCTCGTGACAGATACATTTGCATTCCGTTGAGAAAATGCATATATCATAAATATTTGCAAGCGTAAAATAGTAATGAATTGAGAACATTTTACCATTAGGAAATGTTAGTGAAAAAACAACATTTGTCTCTTTGTAATACATGTATAAGAAACAAAAGTCATTTATAAAATATGTACCGACACAAGAAGTTAATCTCTATAAATAGGCTTCAGTTTTGTTGATATTTATTGTCCATTGGGACCATAGGACTTATCTTATATCGGGAATAGAATACAACCTACGCTGGTCCGTATTATATATGAAAGTGTGAGGTGTATTATATTTAACAGTTCCCCTCATGAACAGAACCAGCAAGACTTAAGTTGTGTGTTTATCAAATAATATTGGCTCAGCAATTTTAAAGTAAGAATTATAATTATAGATATCCAATATGAAATGCAGCTTTCAAAGCTCAATACGGTCACCACTATATAACACAAATAAACAATGTACATATTGGTATACAGATATATAATAAACATTGCAAGGTCAAATTGTCCAGATAGAGTTGTCCTATCCAAGCCATTTTAAATAATCGCCATGTTATACATACAAAGGCGAAGTCGTTAATATACGATGACGAGTCAGGCTGTTGTAAAATCTTCAACTCGTTATAACAAACCATCGTTTCTGGCAGCTCTGGTTATAATTACGTCTTAAACTTCATTTCCATATACAGACCATCACCTCCCTATACAGGTATGTTGTACTATTATGTAAAATGTCTGACCTACATTGCATAGCCCTCTAATGGATTTAGCAAATTGTCAAGTGCTGAGCATTTGCAGCTAACAATCAACAGTTAATTGGTAAAGCATTGAAAGCCTTAAATGTGTTGTTGATTAATTGTCGTAAATATAAAATGAAATATATAAAATATTATGTTAGTTATTTGATGCATTTGTCGGGTCAATATTGGGGTATGCATCTGAAATATGGGGCTACATCAAATCAAAAGAAATTGAAAGATTGTATATAAAATTTTGTAAACAAACAATCAATGTTAGAACTAGTACATGCTCATCGGCTATATATGGCAAGTTGGGTAGATACATTTTGTATATATCATGCTATATTAGAATTATAAAATTCTGGTATAAATTGATAAAAACAGATAATATTATTTTACAGAAAGTATACAAACTTGCGTATGATGATTGTATAAAAGGTAAAAAGAACTGGTTGTCTAACGTTAAACAAATGTTATCTGACTATGGCTTTGGATATATTTGGGAAGATCCCTCAATGATTGTCATTAATAATTTTATTCATGTATTCAAACAAATAGTTATTGACAGTTTCCTGTGATTTGAGAACATATATTTGTAAAATTCGATTATGGTCATATTCATTAAAAATACAAACAGGACGTTATGCGAGAAATAGAACTCCTAGAAATGAACACATCTGTCTATGTTGTAATTCGCAGGATTTAGAAGATGAATTTCATTTTATTTTGATATGTTCCTGCTATTTAGATTTAAGACAACAATAAATAGGCAAAAAAAATTTCAGAGACCTAGTATGTTCGATTCATAAATTATTACTGTCAGAAAATAGAAATACTCTTTTTAACATAGCAAAACACATAGTTGAACGTTGTCATCCTCATTTAATTTCAGCACTCTAACACTGCTATATGAATGTGTATATTTTTATATGTGTGTGTGTGTATGTGTGCGTGCGTGCGTGCGTGTGTGTGTGTTTCCACGTGACATGATCTAAATATATATGTTAACATATGTATATATATGTAGATGTATTATGTATAAGTCAAATAAAATATATGTTCTGTTCTGCTGAAGCAAGTGACCAATCAATTTATATATCACTGTTACGTAACGTTCCCCGGATGAAAGACCTAGGACCGTTCCAACAGCAAAAAAACATAGTCTTTCTAATGAATAAACTATTTATTAATATAGTTATAAAAAGATGTTAAAAGTAACCAAATATTAACAATTAAGTAACTAAACAAAATCGGCATAATCAGTTTTTGTTTTAATTACTTGAATGCTTTTACTGTTATTTACTCTCTGTGCTATTGAAGCGGTTTAATAATCGGCATTTAACTGTGCTGGATTTGACGTCAATTATTACACAACAGGTTTAATGGTGTATGTATATTAACGAGTTAGTTAATTGCAAGATATTAACCTTTACAAAGCCCCGATACTTGAGTTATTGTATTAGACCATTTGATGGCGAACATAAATATTGATAAATAGATGCAGTATGTTGGCAGTGTGCGTGCAGAATGTCATTACAATGACGTATGCGAAACGAATATTCATTGATAACGCCACACTCGCAATCCCTGTGGAAATGGCAATTTATTATTGCCAATTGATCATTGTTATATTCTGATAACAGTTTTGAAAGTGTCCCAGGGAGTTCCTTTTCCATTTGATATATGGTGGTAAATTCGAGAGATAATAAATCATTTTATGACAAAAAAATCATAGCGCCTAAACGGTATTTAGGTAAATCTGATGCCAATTAAGAACAATTATGAATGCAAAATTATTTCAACAGTCTGCATCATGTCTTTCTTATTTTTCATCATAACTGGCTTCTGTTTCACCAACATTTTACTTAAATAATTAAAAATTTAACTAAGTTTTGACTGGTTATTTATCTGTTTTATAATCAGTATCAATGAAACCATATGCAGTTTTACTGGAACCAGTCTAAAATAATGATCACCAGGCTGCTTTTCATTTATTTAAGTTTTAAAGTATTTAAGTATATGTTGTTGAAACGGGAGCCAGTTGTAAATCTTATACAAGTTTCATTTTTCCAATCATATATAAGTCATTCTTTTCTGGCTTCTTACTTATTTGGTGAGTTGTTTTTCCTGGGAGTATTTGTGTATTGGTATGCGTGCTTTATTTTCAATATATAATATATTAAAGAAAGTACCTGAAATACAGAGTAATTTGTACCGCTATTTTCCATTAACATTTTGAGTAAATTTAGGTTTATCTTAATATCAATATCGAAATAATGCATATGATACAATTCGTAAAGATAAGAGAATGAACAAATTTCATTATATCAGTGCAAAAAGGTACTATGTACTTTTTCTAATAAAAAACGTCACCTTTTCATGCTCATGTCGGTGGTCACGTGGATGCAATTAATATTAATATAACCAGACAGCAGTAGCACGGGACAGGTGTGTTGACGGACATATTTCATTTGGAGATTGAATGATTTTGTTATGGTCAACAAACCAGTGAGAAAAAGTACGAAGTCTTCCCTATACACATGCCTAATCAAATGAAACATAAACGGTGGTTAAATGATGCCTGTCTCACAGTCAGATTCATAATTTATGTTTGATTTCGGCGGTTGAGGTAGTGATACTATTTGCTCCGATTTCACCAATTTGAATTACAGAACAACTGCAACAAATGCATATCGTTTTGGAAACATTGTGAGTCTTGAGCGCGTGTGTATCTTAATATAGTCTATTCCAGAATCTGTTATCTCCAGAATCACGCAAAATGAAAGCATGGAATTCTATGTCTTTTCCACAATTCATAGCAACTGAACGCTGACTAAACTGTGACGTCATTTCAACTTTCTATGAAGCAAATCAACGTGCTTAAATGTTGCTTTACCACCATTGCTATTTCACAGGCTCAATCGGGCGAGCTGGATCCGTTCTATAGACTATATAACAACAAAGTCACGATCTCGAGTCAAAGTTTAATACGTAAGTTAATGTCGACAAATAACACACAGTAGGAAGCGGACTAAATACAGAGTGAGTCACAATGCCGATCAATAAAATGAATTGATATCAATTAAAAATAAACGTTTGATAGCTTCATTGAAACTAATTATTTTATTGAAATAATCCAATTAATTTACCTCAAACAGAGTAAGTGGTGTATTTGCTTTATATTTCATCAATGACATTACCAATAACTGCAATTACAAAGTAATTATAAAGTAATTGCGGATGTTGGTAGATGTGTTAATAATCAGCCTGTGGCGAATAGTATCAATCTAAATACATCCTTTAAAGTATCATTAAACTTCCAAAATACAAACTTTTTGATAATAACAAAAATGATTGTAATTAAATGTGTTGATAGTATTGCTAAAACCATTCCTGTAGACAACTTAGTGACTGTTTTTAATAAAAGCGAGAAAATAAATAACTTCGATCGAAATGTGTATTTCTTAGGCGAGCGGACCTAACTTTAAACTTTTGTTTACATTTTTATAATTCCGTAATGACCCAGTTGCTCTTCGACTTCACCTCCGCCAGTGTTCGGAAGTACATAAATGAATACTGCAGTGGTAGTGTGCTGATTAAGACCGTTAGATAAGGGGTTCATTAACAAGATTGGAAAAGTTATGGCTTTACTAATATTATGTATCGCTTATTTCATGATATCATTTACATATTTGACGGTCAACTACGACCATATAAGATACGTGTATTGAAACTAGCACAATCTGTCAATTGTTCTCGATCTACGTAGACAGTTCCGTCAAGCACGGTGTATGATTGTATCGGTAAAACTATCAGTAATAATATACTTCTGTAATAGCACTAACATTTTTTTTTTATTTGCTTTTTCCACTTTGTATTTCTTCAAAATCACACCAATCATTTATTTGTTTCCCCACTATTGTTTTCTGTTTCCTTTTCATATTTTTTTACTAACATCTCACCAACACAACGTGTTGCTTCTTCGTTTTTTTATTTCTGTATTGCTCATTAACCCATTATTTTGATTCCTTCAATATTAGATTGTTTCTTTTGTCTTCTACAAAATTTTATTCCTCTAATATTTCACCAACAAAGACTTGCTACTTTTTTCTATCCATGGTAGAGAATAACGTTTCGCTCCTTGTTGAAGGTATTTCTGGTTATTTCAGAATCGGGTCAACCTGTGTTTGGTTTTCATTTTAAATTGATATTTGAACTTTAAAAACACGTATTTAATAACGCCATATTTGTGAAAATAACGAGCTTCACTGTTGTGTCGATGTAATAATTCTCAAACAAAGTACTGTTTTGCCGAGTGCCATTGGCGTCAATACTATACAAAACTATACAATTGACGTGTATATTGTTTCACACAAAAAAACATCTATCGCCACATGTGTTCAAATTAATGTTAGATATTGACACATACAATCTTACAAATAGATATACAAGTTATTCACAGGGCTACATGGTATCATATACCTGTCGTCAGTCAAATGTTTATAGGGTTGAGGTGCCCACTTTTTATTTATTTTATGGAATATCAAAGTTAAAATTTGTATTCGGAATAGGTTAATAGCAATACTTATTTAGCATTACTATACAGAATAAAGATGATATTAGAACATAACACAAAATGTCATCAGTATTTTCCCCGAAATACCAAAGTAAGGGCATTCGTATATAAGCACGAGGTTGTATAAAAGGGTAAATGTATTCATACACGGAAAACAAAAGAAGACACAAGTATTAAAAAAATCAAAGATACCAAAAGCAGTGGACAAGAGAACACAGGTAGAAACACTATATAAAAATTATGTACATAACATATGCTTAATATTATCTGGAGAACAATTTTTCTTTGAATGGGGTTTAACGTCATTTTTAACACATTTCAGGTTATATATGGCATTTCCAGTTTGACTGATGGAGGAATACCTCAGACTGAGTCTGACTGAGTAGAACCACCGTCCTTCCCCAAGTAACTGGAAACATCCTCACATAAAGTTTCTGGATAACAAACATGAATACATGACATACATAGGAGATATAAAAACTTAACTTCAAACAACCTCTTTAACCTATGAATTAATATATACAAAATATGGTTTGCATTTTTGCACTTTTTCAACTACAAACACGAAGTATATAGATTTAGGTGATGCTTTTTTACACGTGCATTTTGGGCGTTGTTCGTATTGTTTTTCCTATCAAAAATAATCACTATTACAATTCAACATTAAAAGACAAATTGTTACGTCTATCTCAGTTTGACATTTACTTTCATGTTGGCTCTATCATAACTATGTCTCACACTGGCGTCTCAAGTGATAGTCCGGATTTCGTTGTTGCAAGAATGAAAGCAAAATATTGATTTTATTTAAGAAATTTGACACACGGTTCAGTTTTTTAGTGGTTTTTGTTTTGTATTTAAGATCAATTCCACTGTTAATACAAAGGCAGTTTTACCCTATCATTTTGTTTCCCTGTTTATTCCGTACAGATGTTTGTGTTAAAATAGCGATTGTAGAGATTTTTTATTTATTCTTTAGGTTTGTTTTTAATTTCTATCAGCTTTTATGAAATTATGTTGTTCGAATGTTTAATGAATTCCACTTTCGAATATTGAAACAAAAAAGTACTAGTAATAAATTATCTGGAAGTAATCACATTAAAGCGTGATTCAGAAAATATTTGCCATTTATTTTTCCGTCAAATAAGAGAAATTACAAGAATTATTATATATCAATATTTTATGTGATGCTGGTATAAGGGTATAAGAAAAAAACGACTAATCCAATTTCACATTTTCAAAAGCAGAGGGATGTCACAACAATCATCATTCAGTGTCCCTTTTGTCCAGTTCTAACACTCTAACTACGATACAAAAGCCAAATGAAGGTTCTAGATGATTCAAATAAGAGAAATAACACGGAACTAACTCTGGAAAAGCACATCTTGTTATAGTATTAAAAGACAATTGTACCCGTGTTATTTTAGGTCCAGGATTTTTAGTGGGTCCTGACATTTGTTGCAAATCTTAAGGTAGAGGCATTCGCTAGTTCTAGGGATGTATTATGTTTTCAACTGAAATAGAGAACTATTATCTATATTTTGGAAATCTCAGTTCGTCCGTCCGACCAAATCCCATTTTTTCTAAACATCTGCGTATGTCCAGGTGACTCTTTAAATGGTACATTTTAGCAAACACGATGACGTTTTACACCATATTCAACACAAAACAAATTATACACGGTAACCAGTTTTACCGGCAGAACCGCATCTTTAACTCTTTACTTCATATAGGCGCCTTTGGACACCTAATATAGACTGCCTTTGGACACCTCTAATACAGACGCCTTTGAACACCTAATATAGACGCCTTTGGACACCTCTTATATACATGCCTTTGGACACCTAATATACATGCCTTTGGACACCTAATATACATGCCTTTGGACACCTAATATAGACGCCTTTGGACACCTAATATAGACGCCTTTGGACACCTCTAATATAGAAGACTTTTGAATTATTGGGTGAATTATGTTTATATTAAATGAGAGTGGAAAACAGTGCAAGAAGTGTTCAGATTGCTAGTTACGAGCAATCTGAACTCTTCCTGCACTGTTTTCAAAGGCCTTCTGTGATTGGTGCAAGAAAAAGCGTATCTATGGAGTAAAGGGTTAAGACGCAGTGTGTTTGTTAAAATTTATAACATAGTGTAGACTTTACTTTTGCTCGAGTTCCAGTAGAAACTGCTAGACAATTGTCTATTTTTTCCATTAGTGCAGACATCGGGGATGTAGCAGCGATTTTCTAATTTCGTATTTATTACAATCTAGTTCAGTAGACCGGTACCATAATTCACAGTGACACGTGTCATAACTGGTGTTCATTTTGCTTGACACCATGCTAGTTTCAGTCTACATACTGGCAGCGCTTTGCATGCAATATTCAGCTGTGTCCTTAAAAACAGCAGGCCCTATATGTATTTGCAAAACTTCTAGACTTAAATGCAAATGTCACTGAAAACAGGGTTGTTGTGTAGTGGATAGAATACTGGCCGATCATGTCAAAGTTTCGATCCCTACTCGACCCCGATGCCTCTCAAAAAACCAACACTCAGTATTGGTTCTACCAAAGAAGTGGATTCGAGAACGGTCCGTATAAGTCTTAAGCTTTCTTTGCAAAAGAGCTAAAGAAAATGAGTATTATCTTTTTTTATTATCAATATTATTAGTTTTCTAAAAAGTTTCAATATCACTGTAAGGTATTATGTAGATGCATAAGCTTCGCCTTAATGATATTTTAAATACAAATATTAACCGTATGCGGTCTAATGCACTGGTTTTAGAAAAATGAAGAGGTCGTAAAAATGTTGATAACGTTGCATATTTGTTTTTTTTACTCCAAAATGAACGTGAATCTTACCGCATTTTTGGCGAGGATAACTGTATGTACACAGTTTTGTTTGATGATGTAACGATTTCGGGGAATAACGAGGCTGTATGATTTTGTAACCAGGTTAAGTGACGCAGTGGCGATTTTGATGCTGGTCTTTCTCAGACGGTGCTGCCTGTTAGGCCATTGTCTGTATGTTTGTATTGTTGTTATTATTATTCTATATGTTTTGATTATGTTTAAGCTATGGTGTTGTGATGGATATGTCCATAGAATGTGTCTTCAGTTGGGCATTTATATAAATATATGTTAAAAATAAAACCAACCAGAAGGCCGTATATAAATATATATATATATATATATATATATATATATATATATATATATATATATATGTTTGTAAAAATCTAAAGCTGGATACAAGTTAAAATATATTTCGAACGTAAGTATAAGTATGATTAACTTCAAGAAAAATATTATGGAATATGTGGAATGAGTAATGGTTTTATAACTAACTGCGTGCCGCTTTCTCACTTTCATCATATCCTGATGTGAAATGTACATGTAGCAGTGGTTATGAGAGTATGAAGACATGCACGTTCTACATACATCACACAACACGTTTTAACCAGTTTGTCGGTGAAACTTGTCACGGACACCACTTGCTTTGTGGTTTGTGGCATCGAGTACTAGTAACCGCAATTTAGCAAAATTTAAGAGAAACAAAAAATAAATAAAACGTTTTCAAGTATTGTTTGTTATTTGATATATAGCTGATATCTGCTCACTCGTGCTCGATAAACGCATTTTTTTCTGCTTTTTCGTCTTGACATTCAGTATTTCGCTAATCTAACGGATATATGAATAAGAGCTACCTGCTGTTTCACACATATATCACATCCTACATAGCCTTATCACATTTAAGTGCATGAGAAAGAGATATAGCCCAACTACTTCACTTGCTGTGTTTATCCAAATAAGGTGAGAAATCACAATCGATAGATTCGAAAAGCTGAGTTATCGTTTCTTCTACTAACCTACTTGGCTCTACGCCAGATTTTCCGATATAGAAACAGAAATCTATTTCGTTTAGTTGTCTGTCTTCCAGCGTAATATACGGTTTTCATAATATGCATTTTGCTATGACACATTACTTGCACGTTCCTGTCGGGATAAAGCCATGGGCATTTTACGGTTGGTGCTACAGATGTAAGGCTATATAAAGTTTATCCTCAAAATGATATAAGTAATAACGTGTAATAACATTTAATTTATATGTGTAATGAAATCAGGTGCCAGTTTAAACATGTGCCTTAATATGTGAATGCTGGTATATATGTATATATATATATGTGTGTGGGTGCACGTGCGTGCGTGCATGCGTGCTTTAGTATGTGCGTGTTTGTGAAATGTGAACCTTTCACGTGTTATAATGAATAAGTATATATGTATATGTCATGATGAGATTATGTATGTATAAGTCAAAATAAAATATATGTTCTTATATGTATACCTTTGTGTATATTGAAATAAATTAAGAAAGGTCATACGTTTTAGAAACATATGATAAAGGTCATTCTATTTTAAATATTTCAGAATTTAACAATCGTTTATCTCAATTTGCTTTTCCATTCAAGTTAATGTGTCCAGAAATAAAATATGGTTGTGTCGAATGAATCGCACATCCTACTGTCAGCATTAAAAGATGTCAAGCGAAAAGGTGACTGGCAAGCGTATAACAAATAAAGAAGAAGCTTGTCACCCTTTCGCACTAATGGAACGAAATGATCTTTATGACCACTGGATATCATTATTTTTGCGCGAAATTCTGTATAATATTATATATTAATCTGATGTCGCCTTTAACCAATAAAGGTCATGGCACGATATATGAACTTACGTAAAATGGGTTGAAAACAGTGTTATACCACGTACTTTTATATTGTGTTTTAACAAAAAAGCATTCCAAAACGTAGCAAAGCGTGTGTGATTGCTACCAGCACTAAAGATTAAATAAAAGAAAGACTGTATTTATTGCATATCCATTTTAAACAATAAAAACTATACTTGACTTTATAACATCTAATTGTAGCGTCGTTTTAAGTTTATTTCTTATTTTGTTACATACATAAAATAAAACTGCATGTTTACAATGTATTTTTATATGACCGTTATATGATATAAAAGATACGAAAATAGAAAGTAATATGAAGCTTCCTATGTGTAAATTGTGAGATAAGAAAGCATGCGCATTTGAAAAAAAAAAACATTTATGCAATAGCAGTTATGCATCACATAAACTGGTATGGGTATTTTTATCATTTCTTGGAGAACAGCTGAGCTGTCATTTATGTCTCTTTCGCTCCGTATATCATCGCTTGCTTTTTTATTATGATTTATCAGGGATATATGTACAACATTTACATATGCATGTTAATACAATTGTAAAAAGATAGTCTGGCGTTGCTGCCTTGTATTCTTGTATCTCGTTTTATGATGTGTTTACGGAGGAAAGAGTGAAGTTATGCTCACCCATAAGCAATGTTTAAGCCACCCCCACCCCCCCCCCCACCCCCATCCCCACCCAACAATAAGTAGCGGTGACCATTCTGTCACTTCTTTTATATGTATATACATGTATTGCGTTTGTTATGATCATTCTAATTGTCATGTTATACTTTTGGGATGGATGAGCCCGTTGAGTTTCCTATTTGGTATATATGTCATTACAGTCAGTTGTTGAATAACACAAATATAAATGTTTCACAAACTGACGTTTTTCAAAACGGTGGTTCCATTTACTGAAAAAGAAATAAAAGGCTTGTCCTGAACAAAGTCACGATAAAAGGCAATGAATTAAATATAACATACACACAATAAAATACCCATGATAGAACTGTAGTTGACCCCTAGATATCACAATGGCAATGAATTGCTCTACCCTATACCTTTAGTAAGTTCAAATCGGCGTAGAATAATCTAGAACATAATTATTTTGCACTATCATGTGATACATGCATGACGTTGCGTGTTATAGTCCACAAAAATTGTAAAACGCATTACTATCTATAAATGTAGAGTAATAAATGTTTTAATGGTCTTTATATGGCCGTCCATTTCGCTGTTACACCCATTCATTTTCAGAAGACTTATTAAGCAGTTTTAACATTAGAAATATTATATCCCCGGTTACTAGCATATATTAAAAGCTTAAGTATCTAATCTAAAGTTTATTTTAACTAAATATTTTTCTTTAATTTTCACTCGGCAAATTAATTGTCATGTTTATTTCTCAACACATTTCATTTAAGTAACGTCGTACTTTGCATATATGTTATAACACACATTAAAAACTGAGGTGTCTACCCAATCGGTGTATTTTAAATGATTTTTCTTTAAATATCACTTGCCGATTTATTGAATTAATGTCGTACTTTGTATCTACATTTTTTCAACTGCATTGTGAAACCTGACAATACTACTTAACAAATTGCATTGTTTTTGTTATAATTTTGTTAACAACTAGTTTAGTGTTAATACATTTAATGGAGAAAAATATTTTCCAAAAAGTGTTTGCTATATGAATTTAAAAAAAAAATTAAACATCAATTGCCAAAAAATTTAAATTTTAGGGAGTAGCTTGTGATTTCATACGCTCTAAATTGTAAGCACATACACGTGAATCTGTGTCAGTAGGCGTTTTAAGCACACTGTACCATAACTGACAGGTAAAGAATACAGCTGTTGTTAATGTGCCACTCCTGCACCACTCTACGGGGCAGAAATATTTGGGCCTTTATGTTTTGTTGCACTCGATATCAATATCACTCGTGTTATTATGAGCGAAGTCAGCTTTGTTAGTCATGAGTGACACATTTAACTACACATTTCTTCGTCAGTGTCAGCAGTTTCTATAGTTTGAATACGTTTAAATGACAATGTTCAGTCATATTAATAAATTGCCATTCAAACGCATACAAAATATCAAAACTGCTATATATGCTCTCTCTCTCTCTCTCTCTCTCTCTCTCTCTCTCTCTCTCTCTCTCTCTTATATATATATATATACATATATATATATATATATATATATATATATATATATATATATATATATATATATATATATATATAATAGGGAGATAATTGAAATTGAAGTACTCTAATACCCTGATGTTTCCCTTTATAAATATGTTAGATAGTGTAGACGTATGATTAGTATGGTTTATAGTATATTATACAATAATAATTTGATTTAGTTTAAACTTATGTATTTCCCTTCGCTTGTGACACCAACATAGGGTGATTGACCGCGGGTCCCAGCACATCGTTACTTTGTCAAGTGTAAATGTATTGTTATGTTCATAACACGCACCCATATTATCAATTTCCATGCCTACATTGTTATGTCACCCAAAAATACACCGTGTGTTAAAGCGTTAAAAGACGTTCTCCCATCCGCCAGTCCACAATGATACAGCACCTGCACTTCTCACTACCCGATATAGAATCGCAAATCGTGTTCTTACACCTGTGATGTTACCTGAGTGAAATCGAAGGCTATTGATATATGATTATATGAATCTACATACAAAGGCCATAGTTGTATTATCTTTTGTAGACCTTCATGTATCATATCTATTTTTAGTTAGGTTGGTCAGTATCGTGACCAAGGTGATCGCTGCCAGTGTGAACTTGAACAGGCACGTGATACTATATCGTTCGCAAATAGAGGGTAGAACTGTATATGCTTAAGTCAAAATAAAATATATGTTCTGTTCTGTTCTGTTATGTTTCTATAATCGTGACCTGACTATGTTTCTATTATTGTGACAAAAAATGTTTCCTTCAATGCGTAAATAATATACTAGTATATATAGTGCAAAGTTTATTTCTGTTTAAAAACGGAATTATACATTACTACGGCCTAATTACTTAACGCGTCTTACTGTCGGTAAAATTGACTTTAAAGCAAGTGGAATAAATCGGGCTATTTAAACATTCTTCGTATCATTATGCTAAGCGCTTTAAAATATCGTGCGACCGAATTATGTATAGTCAATGGCGCGTTATCGTACCATTGCCTTATTTGGACAGTTTAAATAAACAGTGGGGGAATAACCGAAAAGAGGCCACTGGGTCTGAAATGATGCAATTATAAGTGTACTGAGATTAGACACAGTAACTCTGTCACGCTGGTGTGTGTGCGCGTGCGTGCGTGCGAATGTGCGTGCGTGAACGTCAGGTGAAGGAAATGGGACCATGTGTACCGGAGAAGACGAGAAAAAGCAGGTTGGAAAAATATACGGATGAGAGAGATCTTTACACACTGTGTGCACACATTCAAATACTATGACAACGATTTGAAATATATCGAGAAGAATTAACTCAAAGAAACACATAGGAAGATTATAAACAAATATGTGGAAGAAAAGGAAACTATTGGCAAGACTTTCCTGATAGCCACCTTAATGTTTTAACAGATTTTGATGGCAGATACCACTAATATCCACGACATCGATACAGTACTTTTCTCCAAAACGCCTCTATCAACGGAACTGCTGGAGTGTATGTGACCGAAACACCGCACATGTACCTCTATCATTTCAACATGGTTTTGCCCAGTCGAAACTAACGAAAGTGCGGTTCTGGTGAAAGAAACTGGTCTATCCTAGAACGTGATATCTCCCGAATCTCCCGATCGAGAATTCCACGCCTGTCCAGCACTTCATAACTTATTGACCGCTTACTAAACTGTGAAGCGATTCCAACTTTCCCTGAAGCAATCGACCCATCAACGTGCTTAAACTTATTGTCATGTAACGGATTCAATCACGAAAACGGAATCAAGAAAAGTTATCATCTAAAATAGTTCCTTCAACGGGTCACGTGACCCATTGTATATTGGTCGGCTGCCTTAGAGTTAATCGACAAGATTATATTTAAAATTCGTTCAAGTATTTAAGGTATTTGTTTTATGATATTCCTTGAGAGGTCAGACGTATTTACATGCGGTATCTGCGGAATTTCTGGCGATTTACCAAACTGTCTATTGCGATGTTCCCCAAGAAGAAGAGAACAAACTAGAAAAAAATTGAATGTACACTAAGACATTAAAGACGCTAATATTTGCACAAGGAATAAAAAGAGAGATAGGTTATATAGGTCTTTGAGTTACAGTATATTTCAACACGTACACTTACTTATACGTGACAATCAATATCTGTATGTATAAGTAAGTGTATATTTACCCTCGCGCTTTGAACAAGTCATTTTGGTGGGCCGGATAAGATGATTTTTAACATCCAGTATATCAGTAGTAAAAAAAGAAAGCGGTGGTTTATCTTGTAACTTATAGATTGTCGTGTAGTGAGAGGACAAATTCCTCACTTCATTTATTTGGTTTAAGTATTACGTAGTTATTTATTATATATTATATAATTGCATATGTATAAAGTACGGACACATCGTTTACAGATAACGTATATACTAACAAGTACTAATATGAACAAGTTTGAACAAGTATTATCATTTTTCCAGAAGGTCTAGGCCCATGAGGACACAGTTTACATATACATGACGGCAAGCATAAATCAGAACATTATAAATTAATGAATAGCAAACATACATAAATGTACATACATACATGCGAAGTGATTTACGATTGTTTCAAATGTAATACATATCACGCATATACTTTATACATACATATATATATATATACGCACATAAATAACAATTGTAGTTGGTATATATGCATTTTTTAAATTGTTTATCCTTGCGCAAAGGTGTTCAGTTTGAAAACTTATCTTACATGCAAAAAAACCCGATAGACACACATGTATACATATCAACACATACAAACACTGAAATATATATATATATAGGGGTGACGCAATCGCCACTATTGCAATGCAGATCATTCATAGAGAGTCATAAACCAGTAGCTGCTCCGTACACATGTGCTTACACATAAATTATAATCAACCACATATATATGAATTATATCAGATACCATACATGTTTTATTGAATCACCAAACGGAGTATAACATAACACTGTGTGGTTCATCGTTACTATCAACCGACTTTAATACTATATTGGATCTTGTATATTGTATGCTGATTACATGAGTACACATACTATTATCATTTCCGTTTTATTGGTTAATGTTTTAGTATAACCATGACCATGTTAAGAAACACGAATTACTATTTCGACAAAAAATGTAAGTCACGAGTTCTCATTTATAGAGACTAAGGATTGGCAATATTTTCCTTATCAAGTCCATTAATTGCGGTGTGTATCGATTTACATAATTTATATTTAAAGCGTCTCTTGTAAAATGTTTTGAATGACCATTAACACGTTTAAACGTTCATGTATCTGTTTTGTTATACGGTATGTACATAGATAGGACGATAATACCGATAACGCTAACAATGCATGGGCTATTGAACAGAATCCCTATAAAACACATTTTTTCTGTCAAAATGCTATTATATTGCAAACGTTAATACACAAATTCAAACATGTCAGAGATATGGGTGAGGCGGCTGCATACGGTGTAATTATCTCATTGACTTATCAAGCATGGTCAATTTATGATAGATGAAACCACAGATATGCTGGGCGTGTTTTCGTGACGTCTCATGCGACGTTCTAACTGGCTGGTCACGAGGTATGCAGAGAAGTTCGATGTTCTTTGATGCCCCAGTGAACCTAACTCGGATTTAAATATAGACATGATTTCACCGTGTTTTTTATCCGGATAATCTTTTAAGCAGTCACATGTTATAAATATAATTTATAGACAATGCTATGGTTGTTATTGTCAAACTGTGGTGGCTTGGAGACAATGATGAATTGGCAATATCCTATACACAGTCTTGTTTAATATATTTTAACCATATCTTAACCATTCAAAAACAGCTAATACCAATTATAATATGGTTATATCGCTCAGCGCAACATAGTAACGTATTTGTTTCGTGATAAGTTTGATAGTGTATGGTCTGACTATCAATCCAGGGGTCGTGAGTTCAAATCCCCGCTCGGCAACAGTCTCAGTGATGATTGATATACGTCATTGTGTCTCATTATCATTCGTCTCTCACCACGGATTAAAGTGCGCACGCACGCACGCACGCACGCACGCACGCACGCACGCACGCACGCACGCACTCACTCACTCACTCACTCACTCACTCACTCACTCACTCACTCACTCACTCACTCACTCACTCACTCACTCACTCACTCACTCACTCACTCACTCACTCACTCACTCACTCACTCACTCACTCACTCACTCACTCACTCACTACGGCAAAAGAAGCTATAAAAGGTTTATATTAATATTATTAAATAAAATAGTATTTTTATCTTTCATTTTCTTTTTAATCTTAGAAGATGCACGTGAGGAGTTTTTTGTATATAATGTTGGAAGTCAACATTTTCTTTTCAATAACAACGATCAAACAAAAACGTTATCAAAAAATATTGTCATTTATACAAAACGGTAGAATAATGTATCGAAACAATACGTTACATATAAGATAATACACGCTCGTACTAGTATTTTTATACATTCAACAACTAACTATATTGTCTTTCACTCCCTTTTCTCTTTAGCAAACATGAGCGTTTCTTTTATCTTTTGTTGAGACCGCGAGGTCATTCAGGTTGGGTAGGCTTTTTAATCGGAATCGTAACGGACTGCACCTTCGGTACTCAAGTACCCGGCGGTGCCTCCTGAAATTAGAGTTCAGAGTTACAACTCGCGCAACATTGAATGAATCAGAAAATCGGTCAACGAAATTTGAGACACTCAATGATAACGAGGATTTCTAACAGAATATGAATGGGTGGATTTCTTTATAATTGTAAAGCCCGATCGCCAGACGAGATACCCACCTTAATGGGTCCGATAAGCTGTCTTGCCTATCCTTAAAACGTCTTTACCGCCGTGTTCTATATTATGCAGGATCATTCGGGGTCACTATACTCTGTTATATATGATTATTGCACTGAGAGAGAGAGAGAGAGAGAGAGAGAGAGAGAGAGAGAGAGAGAGATAGAGAGATATAAGAGAAGAGAAGAAAAGAGAAGAGAAGAGAAGAGAAAGAGAGAGAGAGAGAGAGAGAGAGAGAGAGAGAGAGATTCTGTGCGTGCGTGCGTGTGTGCATGCAGAGAGAGAGAGAGAGAGAGAGACAGAGAGAGAGAGAGAGAGAGAGAGAGAGAGAGTGTGTGTATGTGTGTATGAGAGAGAGAGAGAGAGAGAGAGAGAGAGAGAGAGAGAGAGAGAGAGAGAGAGAGAGAGAGAGAGAGAGAGAGAGTTGAAATATACAATATATTAAACAAAAATATAAAAGTTTATTCATTATCAACCTTGCTTTTGTTTTCGTACAAGGATAATCGAATCAGTAATACTATAATAACATGTGTTTATATATATATACAAATATCAGAAGGGCTGATTTTGGCAAAATATTTGAAGTTGGTCATCTTATTGGTAAAATCACAGTCGGGATCAATAAACTCGCATCTTTTTTTTCGCAAACAAACTGAACCAAATTAAAGATTTGCTACCAGACGTATGTGATGTAAATACATGTAATACACTTATTGGAAATTAATTTGGATTTAAACAAAATAAAAGGACAATTGACTGTGTTTATGTAAATCAATCTATCATTAATTAAATAATATGGCATGCAAGAAAGAAACTATATTGTGCATTTATTTATTTAAAAAAATTGACTTAGCGTATAGTAATTGAATAAAGTTCAAGTTACATAGTTCAAATGTGTTCTCTGAAATTATTAGAATATTGCAGTCAACTGTGAAAATAGCGTAAAGGCAAACGGTAATGGTATGAAAACGATGATACTATTACTAAATTACAGTCATCTAGAATGATAGAAATACCCTACGATCAGTATCATCGAACATGCTATGTCGTATTAAATGTTCCACTAATTTAACTATATACAAAACCGTTAAGAACAATTCTGGTATTGAAAACCATATCAAGTGTGTTAAAAACAATAGTCATAGAATTAAATTAATTAGATTCATGTGCTCTGCAAATAAGTTAGCAATAGAATAATAGATGTATAAATATAGATCGATCGAAACGTAAGTGCATATGCTGCAGCATGAATGTCATTGAAGATGAATACCACTTATTTTATTTTGTCCTGGTTATCGTGATATAAGAAATACACGTCCTCCAATATAACTTAGTACTGTCACTGACCAACTTTAAAAGCATTTAAGTCGTAATTTATAACAAACAAGAGTTGTCAGAAGACAACAAAGCTCGCCCATGGGATAAAACTCACAACCCTTGCAAAGATTGAGATTGGAAGCAAGTACAAAAATTTAAACGCAACTAAACGCAAAAGTTTAACCTTGGTGTCTACAGATGACGCCGACGCCGGGGTCATGTTAATAGCTCTCCTGGACATTCGTCCCGGCGAGCTAAAAAGTCAAACTTGTTAGATATGTCTACTTGTAAATGTTGAAAAATGAAAGTCTGACGGAGTGATCTCAATATTTAATCTGAGTCGGTAGCAAATCTGACTATAAATCCAGGGGTCGTGAGTTCGAATCCCTGCCCGGCAGATAGGGTGTGCTAGAGTATTGGTTAACCTTTCAAGATCCCAGTTAAAAGTGGTTAGATTAACTGATCGTCTGTTAGCTCTTGATGGCATATAAATGACGCTAAATATTCAATCAATCAATCAATATTTGAATATCATTTACATCATATGTTAATGAAAAATCAGTTGAACAATTACTGTATAGTGTACTCACATATCGCCTTAAGTCCAAATCGAATTTCACTTATATCCAACTTAAATCCACTTGCAATTGTCATGTATTAAGCACAAACACGTTTAGTACAGAAATATTTCTAAGTTCCCTTGGCCTTACATGCCGGCGACCACAACATTGTCAATAATAATAGAACATGTCGTATAGGTGCATTCATTAGTGTTAAAATCCAACAGCAAAATCACGTGAATTGTGTTATTTAGAATGATATTCATTCAGCCGAAACTCGGGAGTCTATCTAAACTACATTAAATGACTGGCATTGAATTATGTCATTTTGTCTGTATTTGTTATTGATTCGTTTGCCATTTAACTCGTTGGGAGTTTGTGCTGGGTTAGAGGGACAATTTAAGGTGAAATAAAACAATGGTGAAACCATTAAAACACTATGTTGATATTAGAATCCCACAGATACAGTTATACACATATCAAACGTCTATATTAATGTTTTCTCTTAGCTAGTTTTGTCACATACAGGTTGTACCAAGTTTATTAAATGCTATATTTCTCATAAATGTTGATTAAGTTACATGTTCTTTTCTAGTTTAACATTAATCACAATAACAAGAGTACATACTGAAAGGGGTGCAGAAGTAAGTCTATAGCTGTTTCAAAATCAATTCTTCTCTATCCTGCCTGAGTGTAAGTGCGAACCGGTTTTTTTAATATTTATGTATTGCCATAGTGTGTATAATACCATTTCGTGTTAATGCCTTAGTATCCAAGCCGATGAACATTTAATAATGTTTTTCCCTAATAAAGAAATTAAATTTAAAATAGTATGGCCAAACACCGAGGACATATCCAATAAAAAGCTAAAAGTTCGTGATTTTGAATCAGCTTCTTTAATATACGTGGCATTTTTTTATATTCCGTACCATTAAATTCATCCACGTTTTCCATTTTCTCAGAGATATTATTTGCTTGATTGAACAATGTAATTCGATAATACACGGTATCGCCAATCCTACAGGATAATTGTATCGAAGGATGTGCGGCAACGTTAATTATTCACATTCTAGGCGTATTTCTTCATTATTGACTATGTATAAAATGTTGTCGAAAATATATCCGTGAACGCTCACTTTTAACTCCAGAAACTTTTTTGTTTTACATTAAATAATATGTTAACGAGAAACTTTGATATGCCATGCTGAGTCAGGTTCCCGTTTCTACAGTAGTAAATCAGTTTAACTGTAATGGAAGCGGGAGTACAAAATAGGCGCGCTTTTTGCTTTTCCACCAAGTATCTTAAATATACTGAAACAGTATTTATTTTCCGGTAAAAGGTAGTGCATTGATACTAAGAATCGGTTGTATAGACTTGGTGTATTAATAACTTAACTTCAATACTTGGTGTGCTTTACATTGACCAGTATGAATTGTGAAATAATATAATTATTTTTCCCTTTGTTACACCGATTTGATATAATGATTTTGTAATATGATGAGAAAAAGAAATATTAATTCTTGGCACACTAAATTTAAAAAGTTATGGATGTGAATATATGGCACGGGTTTGACAGATTCGTTTCTATATGAATGAAAGATCGTTAAAAGGGACAGTAAATGCAATTCAATACATAAATAATATACACGTTAATTAAAATAAAATGAGTTTTCTGTCTAATTGCAGATGGGATCGATGGGCGACATAAATGGATTTATGCGTAAGTATTACCTTTCTTTGATTGCTGTCGTAATCAGACTTTTATATCTCAATACGGCTGATCATTATTACCGTTTTAGATATAAATCTATATTTATAATCGTGACGTTACTAAAACATTGATCCTATATAGAGTTTTATAATTCAATTTCCATGAACGCATACAATTTTAGTGCAGGGCTTAATTTTAAGAAAACTACCGAGAGTTATGATATTTGATTTGATCTTCTATTTCCTCCAGTTAGGAGAGCATAAACCCACGAACAGTCATTTTAGAATAGGGCTTTATTTAAGGAAAACTACCGAGAGTTGCGATTGAATATGATATTTGATTTGATCTTTTATTTCCTCCAGTTAGGAGACCATAAACCCATGAACAGTCATTTTAGAATAGCGCTTTATTTAAGGAAAACTACCGAGAGTTGCGATTGAATATGAGTTAAAATGTAGGACGTTGTATACAAGGGGCGTGATTTTTTCTGTTCAGTTTGCCTTACTTAAGAATTTGACACATTACTTACTTTAATAAAAAATGAGACATGTAAGGTTGATATAGAGCGTTCAATAATGAATATACATATAAGATTAACCTTTATTTGTTGAATAGTCATGAGTTAGATCTTACATGCCTGCCAAGTTTACGTGTAACCCTTTTAGATTTTATTTTCAAAACGTTTTTACATATAATAAATTATAATATAATGTAATTTTCAACGTGTTATAAAATGTCTGAGTACCTGGGCAACGCATTTTAATCGTTATATATATTGACCCGTTACTCCATAGATACGCGTTTTCCCGCACCAATCACAGAAGTCCTTTAAAAAACAGTGCAGGAAGAGTTCAGATTGTAATGAGCAATCTGAACACTTCCTGCACTGTTGTTACGAGCAATCTGAATTCTTCCTGCACTGTTTTCCACTCTGTCAGTTAATATAAATATAATTCACCCAATAATTTAAAAGCTTTCTACATTAGAGGTGCCAAAATGCGTCTATATTACAGGGGTCCAAAGGCGTCTATATAAGAGGTGTCCAAAGGCATCTATATGAAGTAAAGGGTTAACTCACCTGTGGAGTATGTGTATTTTCTAGTGTAATGCATTGACACCACAGTTAAACATTTTGCTGAAAACCAAGGCAGTGGGTTAAATTTTACGCATGTTGATTTTAGTGAATGGACTGAATAAGCGATTTATCGTCTACGTTGAGCCACCATTCACAAATTTGAACCAGTACAATCCGACGTTAAACAGGAAATCCGCCAAATCCGAAATTCTTTTCGATGATTAATTATTGCTATGGGAGGCATAATGACAGGTTTATTTACATGACGTCATTATATCAACCGACGTGACTGGTTCATTTTTTTGGGGACCACGCCTTCTCTCTTATTTCATTGACTAGGATATACGAGAAACCAATCACAGTTCGCTGATGAAATACCGCTTCTTTACATAACATAGTACGCTGTTACTACGCTAGTCAAACACGTTTCTACTACCTGGCGATTGACATCAAACTAGCATTTGTTACCTGGTTGTATAGCTATTGATAGTTCAGACACTCTGAAGAATATAAATACTGTCGAGTCATACTTTATCTTGGACTAAAAATATTTCACCAAAGAGTCATTCATTGGAGAAAGGATTGAAATTTCATTAAAGTGAAGCATTGATTTCATACTATTGCCAGAACACGGCGTAGAATAAAATATATTTTTATATATTCCGAACGATACTTAAATGCGGTATACATTATTTTCACTTTACGCTCTACTTGCCTCGTTTGCAGTAGCAAAGAGGGGAGAGACCGACAACCGTCGTCTGTTCTTCAAGGGAAAATCCACTGCAGGAAGTGACATATGTCACGAGGCACGAGGATGTCCGTCTGGAATGCGAGGTTGGCGGGAGTCCATCACCCACTATCCACTGGCTGAAGAACGGCGTCAGAATTCCACAGGTGAGTTAAGACATGTTTAATTATTCAACTTAAGAAAGTATTTGAGATTATATTATTTTCTATTTTTCATATACATATATCATCTTTATACATTTTGTACACACATTGTTATTATTGGGTTGTTCTTTCTCCAATTGCTCTTAAATCACATAAGAAACACTTTTCTACATATTTGTTACAGTTTTAAAAATAAATATATAAAATTCCAGGGACTCGCAGAAGAAATATCGGATGATGAAGCCATATATGAAGAAAAGGAGAACCCAGAAGGTCAACCAATGTTGCGATTGGGAAAAGTGAAATCGAGGCTATTTTTGGACTGTGTATCGGACAGAGTTGAAGCAGAATACACGTGTGTCGCAGAAACTCCATACGAGAGAATTACGCAGTCAACATTTTTAAAAATGGGTAAGTTCAATACTTCTGTTATTACTCTTTTTAGTAAAGCACAGCATATAACATGCATTTAAATTTTCATTATTTTATTCATACAAATCAATTTAATGTGGATATCTAGTCATACTATTTCTGATGCAACTTGGAAACGTGTTCACGGTTCATAGACAAAGTTAATTCGTTTAACTACCTTATTGTGAGATTATCTTTAATGCAATGAAACATTTATATATCATGCGCTTCTGAGACCACATTATAATATTAAATTAATTTATGCACGATCTCAAAATTAGTTTATCATATTTGAATTTTCTTATGTTTTTAAGAATTTTTTTTCTATAAATATACACACACTCAATGGTAGATTTTTAAAAAAAAAAATATTGTTTTATGTAACTTTCAGTTTTATTTATATTCTGTATATATGCTTTATTTTGCAGACAACTCATTGACATTGCAGTCTAAGGCAAAATGCATAACTAAAAAAGCTTTCCGAGGTAAGTAGTCACGTGACCATTTTTTGATCGATTTTCACTAACAAAAATGATCATAGTAAAACTGTTGAAAAAAATACAACTGCCCGTAGCGATTTTATTAATATTGCACATGTCAACACGGTAATAACGTCACGTGTTTCGATTAAGTACACTCATGATTCACGCTATATCCGCCGGGTATAGATAAACCTGTCAAGAAGCCGACGTTTTCTATGGCTAGCTAAATGGTAGTTTAATTATTGCGATATTTGTTCTATATGACACTCTGGCGATTTTTATTATCTTATCATTTGTCAATGACTTGGACCATAGTTTTTGACAGCCCGAAGTGGTTATGACCTGATCTAATAAAGTAACCTCGGTACTGCTCGATAAAAATTAATTGGGTTATTGGTTGTGATGACGTAACGCGCTTCTCGATCAGTGTTGTTATCAACGAGTTCGCACTATTTAAAGAGCGGATTAATACATGCCTACAGTCTGTTAAGCCTATTTACTGCCTTTTGTGATATCATTTACGTAACCGCAAATATTTAATATATATTTAACAGATATTTTAAGAGTAGGTAAGGCAGTACAATGAAAAGCACATTTACGTACCGCACCCATTCAGGCTACATTAAATGTCATCAATCATCTTTACCACAGGATATACATGTATCGCTACACATTTATAGAGAACTCTTTTGCTATTTCATTTATACAAAAAAGCAATAAAATATGTTTAATAATGTTGAACAAAGACGAGTACAGTGAATGTACGTTGCTTGTAAAACAAAATATATTGTTTTATAACCCAATTCGGTTCAAACACTTATAAAATAAGTTTTCTTTAGTTACTTGCGGTTCAACTCAAAATTCAAATATATTCAATTTAGGTATTGCCTTTCCAATAAAATGTAGTTAAATGAAGATGCAATTAAAATTCCAATCATTTGTGTGAAAATGTACTGTTTTATATTAATGTTAAACAAAATACTTAACACATTATGATTTATTTAAATTTGACAGGGGAACCAGCTAGGATACATTTATGGACTGCTGTCCGGCTAGAGTACGAAGGTGCTTCGGTGCAATTGTTTTGTCGTTCGGAAGGCTATCCATCCCCCACGTGCTCTTGGAGATATTCGCAATTTGGAGAGCCAATAAAAAACGACGGTATTCACCAGCTCTTGCCTAATGGAGATCTTTTGATCAACGACATCAACTGGATGGACAACATGGGCGAATACTTCTGCACGTGCAAAAATAGGGCTGGCAGAGATGAAGTCGCAACATTTCTGTACCCGGTAAGTCCGATTTACGGTAAAGCCATGGTTCTTGAATCACATTATTAAATAGGAGTAACAACGATACTTGAATGCAAAACCTGTGTATTGTCATAGTTTTATATTAAGTTGAATCCATTGTTAACAGAACAGAACAGAACATATATTTTATTTGACTTATACATAATACATCGTCATATCTATACACATGTTAACAAATATATTTAGATCATGTCACGTGGAAATACGCACACGCACGCACGCACGCACGCACGCACGCACGCACGCACGCATGCATACAGCACACGCGCGCACGCACACACACACACACATTCATACAGCAGTGTCCGAGTGCTGAAATTAAATGTGATGACAACGTTCAACTATGTGTCAAAGACAATCTAATAGATAAAGCACATTTTATATATTGCTTGGTTAAAAAAAGTATTTCTATTATCTGACTGTAATAATTCTGTAAATCGAAACATGCTAGGTCTCTGAAACAAATAGTTGCTTATATATTGTTGTCTTAAATCTAAATAGCAGGGACAAATCAAAATAAAATGAGGTCGTGCGAATTACAATATAGACAGAAGCATTCATTTCTAGGAGTTCTATTTCTTGCATAACGTCCTGTTAACAAAGTTAAAGTGTTGCGGTCTCATTTTTCGTTTGTTAAGGGAGATAACTCTATTTCGGCTGTTTATTTGATAATTAAAATATAAAGATATATTATTTTTAATGTAATTTAATATTAATGTACATTCTTTGAAATGATACATTATGGATAATCATTTTTTTCAATCACGATTGTGTTTTAGTGTCAATTCTGCATGATATGCCAAAGTGTATTTTTCTTGTTCAGCTTGAGTCTCTCCTCCACCCCCCCCCCCCCCCCCCCCCCATATCCAATATATATTATCCATGTCTTTCTTTTTCCTTTTCAGACTGAACCATGAGCGGATGACAAGACACACGTCAACCTCGAAAGACGTCGGAGGGCACGCAACCGCTGTTGTCTCAAATGCCTTAACTTTAACACCCATCAATGAATGAGGGACATAGGTGATACAATGGAGGAACACTCGTCATTATTTGTTGTGATGTCACGTACTCGGTGTCTTATGATCTGGTTGTGTTCCGGACAGTGTTGTTTTTTGTTGATGTACATCGGTGCTGCAGATTATATGTGCCAGTATTTTTGTAAAAAAAAAATGAGATTTTTGGACTTGTGACTTTAAAGCCCCCGAATGCCGCGAGTTAGAAACTTATGGTGCAATTCGGTGGTTCTGAATAGAGAACAGTCACTAGAGCTGGTAGCTGTTATCACTATGAAGTATACTTATGTGTTCAGAACTTGTTGTTCAATGGTCTAATATATATCAATTCTCTACACAATATTCATGCGTGCTTATATGTATTATCTTGATTGCAACTTTTGATTCTTTTTTATTTGACGTGAATTTACATTTGATTTTAATTTATTATTTAATGCAATTGTTATTTACGTGATAATTATTCAAACAATTCTCAGAACTATAACAACAGCTTGTGTATTTCACAAAGAAAAACACAAGCTGTTGTTATAGATCTGAGGAAAGAGAGAGAGAGAGAGAGAGAGATATGAATAACATTTTGTCAAATTATCGATATGAAGAGATACTGCAAAGATAAATATAAACTAAAAGGAGAAAAAACGAGAGAGAGAGAGAGAGAGAGAGAGAGAGAGAGAGAGAGAGAGAGAGAGATTTTCCGCTGTTTTAATGTATACATTGTAACGAGAAAGTGGTTTTGTTTCTATTATTTCATATACCACAGAGACTAGTGTAGTGATATTCATATGTATTTCATATACTTTTGTCACTAATAAAGTAAATATGTTTTTCATATACTACTGTCACTAGTACAGTAGCTATTTATATTTATTTCATATGCTACTGTAACTAGTGTAGCATATGGTATATATTATTTTTTTATGTGCTATATAATAAGAGATATATTACATCTTTACAATAATGCATAATTTTTTGAGAAGAAGACAGGGAAAGATGAGTATTGATAATTTTGCATCACGTAATGAATATAGTCATGTACGCAATACATAGTTTCGATTTGTTTGTTGTAGCAGCATATTTCATTTCCACACACACTTCTTCATCTATATTTAATGTTTCAGTGTAAAGTATTTTTTAAAAAAAAAAACACTATCAGTTCATGCTACCGTTATCACGTTTAGAGCATGTTTCAAATTAAACATCATTGATTTTTTAACATTCAAACATTTATTATTAATGATTTAAAAAAAATCCGTTTTATACAAGCTGGTACCCTGCCAGTACTGATACAAAGCCGCAATGAATTGGGAACCATATATTGCTAGACAAAACAAAACAAAAAAGAATGAGAAGTTGCATATTCATGCTTTACTTGATAAATCCATGACCACGACACATCCGCTCATGTAAATACGCATCCAAATATTTAATTTATTTATTTATTTATTTATGTTCATTCTACCAAATTTGCTTTCATCAAATCTAATTTGTGAATGTGAGATTTCATAGTTATGAAATATAAACCGGTTAGTGTTTAAGGCAATTGAAACTAAGTTTGAAAATCAGTTCTGTGTTGTTTTTAATTATGACCCACACTTTCTTCCCCTCAAACAAACCTATTGCCATTTGTTTTGCTTAAAGTGACCCCGGAGCATCGAACTCTGGATCTATGGGTTAGATACCCCACCACAACTTCATGATTTGCCCTTGAGCAAGACATTTTACTCGCACACGCTTAGTACTGGGCTAAAATTCATAAAAATTCTCAGACTCAAACTCAAAATTCTCTATTTTTTTAATGATATTTGATAGCAGAAGTTTAGTTATAAAACCTATTTTTAGATATTTTCTGTAATAAAATTGACTGATTTTGCATGAAAGTTTTGTATATTTCTTGTAAAATATTTTTAATGCAAAACAATCAGATTTTGAGTTTAAGTCTGTTTAAAGACAATTTGGTGCATTTTAGCCCTGGCTCTACTTAAGAAGAAACCAAACGTGATTTGCATATGTTTCAAAATCGATGTCCCGTCATAATTTTTCTACTTTAAATAATTTGAAAACCTGAAGCAGAAATGAAAGTTTTTTAAAAGTATTTTTTTTAATGATGTCTATGACAACAAAATAATATACAAGTTAACGAGAAGGCTGCTATCAGGCAATAAAAACGTATACATGTGTTAATACGCAAAACGGCCTATATCAGACAACAAAACAAGTATATATCTGTCAAGTAAACCATATATTCATGAAACGGTCCGCATAAATCAACCAAAAGGCACATATCAGTCGAGTAAATATCAGTTAAAGAAAGACATAATATTAGTCTATAGAATATAGACAATTAAAAAGAAAGGCAAATACATTTATTGGTCAATTAAGCATAGACAACTGAACAAAGAAGAGGTTTATAAAGGTCTCACTACACAGATGCACTTTGTTCTTTGTTCTATATAAAATAAGGTCTAGGATTTCCATGGTAAAAAAAGAATTCCACACAAAATTGTTTTAAAGTATTTTATTTTCATAGCAGGAATGTATACCCACATAAAAATGTACAATAACTGGTAGGTTGACCAGCTTTTTTTTTAAAGAGGGTTGAGTGACCTTCTTTTTTTTATAGAACAAAGAACAAAATTCAACTGTGAAGTGAGACCTCATGTGTCCATTTACTTCTGGCGTGTCCTGTAAATATCACAGTTATCACACGGTTTATCTGATAATATTCCTGACAATTGAAGATTACAATTTGCCAATGTCACGACTTTTACCACTGGACGTCATACCAGCAACCTTACTAACAACCAAACAATCAATATACATGTACTACAGATTCGAGACCCCGTGTACTTGCCGTGATGTCGGAGTTCTCTCTGATACATGCTCCACATTGTGCAGACATCTCCAGCTGGTCATTTTAACCTAATGGAACGGTAAATTGTACGGTTGTGGTTTGTGGAATATGAAGTTTATAAACTATATTCGTTATTTGTAAATGTTTATAGATCCAGTAAGGCACGTATAAAGTACGAATTATAAATAGTAACATGCGCGTAACCGTAGATATTCCAATGTAGCAGCCCTTAGAATACTGTCTCAAGTAGACACCATCGCGATATCACTAAGACGTTTAACATAAAGCTAAACACCGTACAACAACAATACACACTTATGTGATAACGTGCAGTGATTGTTATTTCTACAGACATGACTGCTACTTACACCACTTTTGGATGTGATATGTGGGTATAGTGAATGCTGTTTGTGCTAATGTCCTGGTAATTAAGAATAGAAGTATCCTTTATTGTCTGGAATTTTAAGAACCTAAAATAAAATTGAAAGTGTATGTTTAAAACGCACCCTATTCGGACACCTAATGGCTTTTTATCATTTATAACCAAATGAAACATTAAACAAGGATGGTTCACAGATGAATGCTAAAAATACAGTTTAAGCATTAAAAATATGCTTAAAGACATACAGTTTAAACATTAATCAAGGATGTATGTGTATTGCCATACAATTTGAATATTAATATTGATGTTTGTAGACATTTAGTTTAAACATTAAACAAAGAAGCTAATATAGCCATACAATTTAAACATTAAACACGGATGTATGCTTAAATCGATACAAATCAACATTAAAAATTATGCTTATAGAAATACAATTTAAACATTAATAATGATAGTTATAGACATTTAGTTTAAACATTAAACAAGGGTGTTTATATAACCATACAATTTAAACATTAAACAAGGATGCTTATATAACCATTAAACATTAAAAGTGATGCTTATAGACTGACATACAATATAACATTAAAAGTGATGCTTATAGAAATACAATTTAAACATTAAAAGTGATGCTTATAGACTGACATACAGTTTAAACATTAAAAGTGATGCTTATAGACATACAGTTTAAACATTAATCAAGGATGTATGTGTATTGCCAGACAATTTAAATATTAATATTGATGTATGTAAACATTTAGTTTAAACATTAAACAAAGAAGGTTATGTAGCCATACAAGTTAAACATTAAACACGGATGTATATGTATTGCCAGACAATTTAAATATTAATATTGATATATGTAAACATTTAGTTTAAACATTAAACAAAGAAGGTTATGTAGCCATACAAGTTAAACATTTAGTTTAAACATTAAACACGGATGTATCCTAAAATCGATACAAATCAACATTAAAAAATATGCTTATAGAAATACAGTTTAAACATTAATAATGATAGTTATAGAAATTTAGTTCAAACATTAGACAAGGGTGTTTATATAACCATACAATTTAAACATTAAACAAAGATGCTTTTATAACCATACACTTTTAACATTAAACAAGGATGCTTATATAACCATACAATTTAAACATTAAACAAGGATGCTTATATAACCATACAATTTAAACATTAAACAAGGATGCTTATATAACCATACACTTTAAACATTAAACAAGGATACTTATAGAACCATACTATTTAAACATTAAACAAGGATGCTTATAGAACCATACAATTTAAACATTAAACAAGGATGATTATATAACCAGGATGCTTATAGAACCATACAATTTAAACATTAAACAAGGATTCTTATATAACCATACACTTTAAATATTAAACAAGGATGCTTTTAGAATCATACAATTTAAACATTAAACACGGATGAATGTATTTAAACATAAAAAATGATACTTATAGACATTTATAATTAAACATTTAACAAGGGTGTATGCGTACTGTCATACATTAAAAGTGATGCCTGTAGACTGACATACAATGTAAACATTAAAAGTGATGCTTATAGACTGACATACAATTCAAACATTAAAAGTGATGCTTTTAGACATACGATTTAAACATGAAACAATGGTGCTTATAGAATTATATAGTTTAAACATTAAACAAGGATGTTTATAGATATATTATTTAGCATTAAACAAAGATGCTGATATCCATATATTTTAAACATTAAACAAGGATATTTATAGACATGCATATCAAATATTAAACAAGGAGGCTTATAGACATGCAATTTATACTGGCAAGGTAATCATGACAAAATTGTTATTGACAAAAATCGCTGACAAAATCGTTGTGAACCAAAATGGCTGAAAAATTTGTATTGGGTCAAAATAACAATATTTGAAAATTAAACATAACTATTATTTCCTGCAATGTCAATCAATGCAACTATATTATACATACACATATATGTTTAATTTGTTACCTGGGCATATTTGCCTAGATTTAGTGGTCGCGTTTCGATATATGTCCTATAAATAATATCTTTCAAAAACCGAAGAATGTCCTGAAATAATTTTAAGTCCACCAAATCGCCGATTATTCTAATATAAACAAGATAGCTTAGAAATATTTTCGGTACTTTCTAATTTAGATATTGAATATTTGAGTGACTACTTTTTATTTTCGTATTCATATATTTAATAAGCCTATTTGTCGCCGAGGCGACCATGGTTTGAATCCCGCAGGAGGCAAACATTTTTTTCTATTTCATAACCAATACTATGTTTTTCTTACAGTACTCCACAAACGGCTAGCCCATGAAAATAGATTCAAAACATGATAAAACGACGATAGCTCAGCGAATACAACGATTTGAAGCGTGTAATATTGTTAAATAAGTTCCATTTACATTTATGTTTTATTTTCAACTCGTAGACACTGGCAAATTTGGAGAATTGTTGATAATCGCGGTTATATTGGCACTGACGATAAATGTCATGTTATTTCATGCATTTCGACTTGTCACGGAAAAATCGATTAAAAGGAAATTTTTTTTTTGTTCGGAAACTTCACCTAGGTTCGTGGATAAATCTTTAAATTTGATCAGAGAAATAGTTGATTGAAATGAGTTGGTATGATCATGGTCCAGTGTTGAGTTGGTAACTTTGTCTATATATCTAAGTCTATACCCCTATAACACATACCCTTATTTACAACAAAAAATAACATAGAGTCATATATAATCATATAAAACATAAAATGTCTATCTATTCTTTAAAAAAAAAATAAAACTGTAGTTTAGATCTTTTTGGAGATTTATTTAAATATAAACAGTAATGTTAACTTGGCTATTCATTTTATAAAATAAAATGAAAATTGCATTTTACAGCGCAGTTAATAAAAAGGGTATTGTTCTGAAATTATTGTTTTATTACAGTTTTTATCTTCACATCTTATATCTTATATTCATATTAACTGTTCTTACCAAATGAAAATTCAGCAGTGTATGGGTTAGATGTTTTATCCGAATCCGAAATTAAGGAATCATCCGAAACAGCGTTATTTACACTAGTCTGTATATTAGTTACTAGCGTGTGCAGTCGAATTAGAACTTTGTCGACGTTTCTTTTCGAACATATCTTTACCAGTGTGTTTTGCAGTTTAACTTTGGTTGTTAAACTTCTATCTAGTTAGGCGTCTGTCAAACTGTCAAACCTTATCAGTGTCGAAGGAGTTTCGTCCCTTGTATGGACTATATAGATGCGCATGAATTTCTACAACCTATAGGCATAGTGCCACCATTGCAAAAAGGAAGTGCTTCCGTGGGGTAGTCGCATAATGGCGGTTGTAAATAATCCTCAATTCTTCTTCTTTAAAAATGCATTTTCCTATTTTTAATGCTCATTTTTTTATTTGAATGGCATTATTGATGTATTTTGAACATTTTGATAGCATTGTCATGTTTGAATTGTGAATTTAGAAAAAAAAAATGATGCTTGGAAATTGGGGTATGAATTCATGATTTCGGAAGTCTACTTTCACTTTGTCACCAGTGTACACACTGAGCAGAAAAAAAATCTCTTATATGACACATGACCCCTACTTTTCTCATCATATTTTGATAGTGCAGAGGTTGACAAACAGTAAAATGTAGGTTTCACTTCTTTCATTTGGGACCCTCTATGAATGACAAGCCTTCAAACTTTTGTTATTTACTATAGAATAAAGAACAAAAATCAATGGTGGGGTTACACCTATAGACTGATTGAGATTTTGAGAACGCTGGCGTATTTAGGCAAAATCTCGCAATATCTCGTTTTCAGTTATTTTAACTTCCATTCATCTCAGGGACACAAATCAAAATTCTTTCATTGCAGAATAAAATTCTCATCAAAACAATACAATTTCCAGAAATTTGTGTTTACAATTGTTGAAGTACTTTTGATTACAAAATTTGTTTACTGCAGCTAAAATTAAGAAAAATTACGATAAATTTCCCTTCAAATTTCAATATCTTTATTTCAAGATCATTTTGCGTGATCGAAGATTACAAACAACTTACTTTTTATGTACAAATAATCAGTTAATTAGTGATTATTAGTTTTCAAATAATTAATCATTCGTATGCTATTTCATCAACATTTAGTCAGGAGATGCATGTTTCTTATCCTTTTATACAAGTCATTGAGCAATCGATTTTAAATGGGTATCTGATCAATCATGAACTCTTTAAATCTAAGCAAATAAACATTTAAATATTGTAAAGGTGTTTGACAATACTTGTCGATAATAATCATATTAAAATACAATGACCTAATAATAGCTTAACATACCGCTTCGTACGACTAGCATACGATGTATTCTATTTATGGAGGTATGGTATGATGGCGTAAAACTTATCGACTTACATGAGCTTACATCAGGTTAGTCCTACTATATACATCGCAATATGACCACACCACTTCTGAAATTCTAGGTCACCAGTTGTATTCATATATTGATGGCCATAACGCCACGTAAAGAAAATTTAACATACTAACTTTAGTTCCCTTATATCTTATTTCTGCATTCCAATTTCCTGATTTACGCTGTACTCATTTAATTCATATTACCTGAATATCATGCGTGTCATCATTTAAAACAAGAAATTATGAGGCAAAATGTATAACATTAAATTTTTCTATTTTGCTTAAGTGTTTTATTTCCAACAGATGATGCTGGCTTCTGTATTACATAGACACGTTGTACTACATCTGGTTTACAAGTACAAAGAGGATTCACATTTAAATGAGAAAATCATACAAACAAAGAGGATTCACATTTAATTGATAAAATCGGTATACTAGGTTCTCAGTGAGCTTGTATCAGATTTAGTCTGAGGAATGTACCCAGCTCTCCCGATTGGGATATTGGGAAAGCCACATTTAAGCACGTTAGTTGGTCAGCTTCAATTGAAAGTGTGAATGATGTCACAGTTTAGTATGTGTTCAATTGCTATGAATTGTGGGACAGGCATAATTCCCTACTTTTTCATTAGGGTTGATAGGCCCGATTCAGGAGAGATATAAGGCTCTGGGAGAGACAAACTCAGATTTTATTTTAATTTTCTGTCCTATTTTAAAATCGTTCGTGCGGATTATTAGGTTTTTGTTTTCATTAGATATATCTTGTAAGATGATATATAACTACTTATATTAATCATCGACGTAATATTTTAACAGAAATTTTATTGACACCATATGGATATATTTGACTCAATTAAGACTTAGCAAGCCTCGGGATGTTTCATGAGAATGGGTCCAGTTGTTTTGAGATACTGAATTGCTGGTCGAGTTGGCCCATACAATGTAAATAAACGTGCTGTAGACTGTCCTGAGTGTCCCATTTCTGTTTATAGCGCTTCAGAGCATCTCATTATCTGCCTGTCGGGAAGCAAGACAGGGCATGTTTTTCAGTCTTTATGCAGTGCTTAATGGAAATTCTGCATGATAAAGAAATGAGCTTTGTTGATGTGAAACAAGAGGTTATTAAAGAGCTCTGTAATCGACCAGTCAGCTTTTGTTGTAAATTAGCGGCATATCTAATAATAAAAGATCATTTGTGTGACTTTCGGTATGACTGTGTCATGTATAGCGATATAAACAGCAACGTATATTGACTGAGAAGATCTAACGGTCCTTTCTTCTGTATGTATGCAGTGTATTTATTATGATTTACATTGGCCTGTGTTTTGATTGAATGCGGTGTTGTTGCTATGAGATGTATCCGTTGTGTGTCACGTCTCCTTTAGTTTTTATTATTTTAATATTTCATAGTTCATATACATAACGTATATGCACTTTGCCATAGAAAGCACCGTCTGGGATCCTTACAGTTCTGTTTATCTAGTACTTTGTCTTGCATTTATAACTTGAAATATCTATTCCAATTATAGATAATTGCTTCAGGCGTATAAAGTATAGTGTATTACCCAATCATGGCGATATTCCCAAACGAGCTATATATAACACTCGAAGAGAAGCACTGGAAGACACACAGCAATCAGTTCCTTGTTAATGGCATCTTGGGATTGTACTTATTTAGAGAAAGTTTAACATCAGCGCAAAGACTTGATATACATAGAGCGTATTTCCGCTACAGAATTTAATCACCTTAATATAAAAAATTACATTCTCTCAGAAGTAATCTAGATATGGAGAAAAATCTGAGGTAATCAAACACAGCGAGTAAATCTATCTATACTAAAGATACTATTGTATAATACTATACTAAGCAAAAGGAGACAGTCCAGCTTCTTGCCATTACCTATGACTGTAAAAGGCACGTTAGTGTTATAGTACACTTACAACAAAGTCACCCCATTGCCACTTTTAAAAAATAATATATTGCACAATCATCAGTCACTCGGTGTACGATATCGATAAAAATGTATGGCAAGATCATTTCAATTTTACGAATGTGACATCACACCGATTTAAACATTTCTGTTTTTTTTCTTCAGAAACATTGAATAATCTCTGTGAATCACAGGATCAAGAAATGATAATAATAACGCCGAGTTAGTTATAGTTGCAAAACTCAATGCTATACGATCGAAGTATAACACAGGACTTCACAGATTGTCATTTCGGTTTAACTGAATCCGTTCATGAGCCAAAATCAAATGTGTAAAATCATAATGAATTGTGATTTATATTCACTACATTTAAATGATAAAATATTGAATTGTCGAAAAGGACAATTAGCAACCATATTGTATTAAGAAAGAAACACAGTATAGTTGGATCGAGGCAATCCAACACTCAATAATACAATATATGATAATTATCTTACAACACTGACACTATTGTCAACATCTCCTGGAAGGTAATACATTTATTTTCAGCAACGGCAAATCATTTGCGATAAAAACAACGATACCCTGCGATATTCAGAATGTCATTCACGTTTTCCTATGCTGCGGCTGCAAAAATTAATATATTGGTGAAACTGGAGACTTCTTACGAAATCGAGTTACTGTACACGGACAACAGATTTTTCCAATGTACAAAATGCAAACAGATAACTTTAAGAAAAGAAACAGAACAGTTCTTCATCAAATCGTTTAAACCTGCAGTGAGCGGTAAACATCATTATTATAAAATAAGGTAACCTCCCTTTATATTGAGTAATATATATTGACGTCTTTTGACGTCGACACTATGCAATGTCACTATGTATCTATATATGTAGATGTATATGGATATAATTATTTGTGAACAGCCAGACACACATACACAGACCAGACTACGACGAGAGCGCCTACTTAGACACAATATCAAGGCATCTATTAACCCAATATAATTGATATAGTATGGTTTTACATGCAACACATCTGGACTATACGGACACTTCATATACATATATACATGAACTGATAGCTTTATATGAGAAGGATCCAGTGAAGGATTCATGACTACCCACATGTTATATAAAGGACATACATACAAACCCGTTGGATCATGAAGATACTAAAACTTTGCACGCATATCCTATCTGGAATTTGTAGATATAAGGTATTTGCTTCTGCAATAATTAGTGTACTTTTTAACCCTTCTAAATGCCATATTTACTGAACAAACTATTCACATATGACAGGCCAAATGTTGTAATATTGTATAACTATTTTCCTTGTTAAAACTTAACATTTGTGTTGTTAAGTTTGAACAAGGAAAATATTGTCATATTCATCTATCCATATACATGTACAAAATTATCAGTTCTCAGTTGACATCAATAACCGTCCTTTAAAATATTCATATAAACATAACCTCCAAGATATTTATGCTCAAAATCTATGACATTAGTATTTTCTCATCTCATGAAGCTTAACATTGCTTTGCTATACATTCCAGTAAGTAAAGTGCTGTATAATTGTATACTGAAAATTGGGGATCTTACGTAAATGATGATTTATTACTCAATTTTCATCAAATTAAAGTAATTGAAATATTTTTAAGCATATTTACATGTAAATGAAAATGTACACGAAGAAATGTATGTTAATCATTGACAATTTAGAACAGTTTGTTCTGTTATATATGTTATATAAAGAAATAGACATTCACTATTCCCCAACCACCTTTTAAAGAAAAATATAAAAAAATAATTACACTTTTTACACCTTTGAAAGCATTTTCAAAATGTATAAAGAAAATCATAGGTTGGCATGCATTTTAAAGAAATATTTCTCAATTTTTTTTTAAATAATTGAATGTTATTTTGAGAAAGTGTATTTAAGAAACACCAGAAGTAATTATAATAGCATATAAGGTTATTCTTTGTCTCTTGGAATGAAAATGATGCAAAAAAGTTATAAAGCAATATCGACAAAAAGTTGAAAATCGACCAGTTTGTGGTTTAAATTATCCGATATATCTATGCCTATAATACTTCTACCCAAATAATGGTTTCTTTTAAAAATGAACTTCATTTCAAGATATAAAATTCATAAATCTGAAAATCTGAAATCATATTTTAGGCCATCGCCATGTCATACCAAAAGGTTGCAATATTCATTATTTCTATGTTTGTATTCAATCTCTATACATTTCTATTGTATATAGTTATATTTGTATTCTATATTTACTCAATTGTATTCATTTATTTTACAAATGAGAGATATTGAATACAAATGAATCAATATGCACTTTATTTAATTAAGAATTAGTAAATACCAATGAGAAATGCAGAAAATAAATAAAACAAAATACAATATATATATATAAAATATATCAAATACAAATGAATATATATATAATACAAATCTAACAATATACAATAGAAATGTATGAAGATTGAATGAAATATATAAACATTGATTATTTCAACGTTTGGCATAACATATATCGTTGCCAAAATATATACTCCAAGATATTACGTACTTTTATAGTTAGTTTGCGTTGTTTATTGAATGGTATCAACTTTTATTTCAGATTCAAACTCCATAATGGAGTACCATTCATTCTCTCTGTCTCATGCTGTGTGAGGGTTCGAGGAGGAAATCCCCTCACACAGCTTACAATAAGAGAGAACTAATATTCTATGATTGAAATTTTATAAGTTCTCACTTTCATTCAATATTCCACACATTGTTCTTATGCACTGTTTAAACCGGTTATTAAGCATATGACTATTATATTGTAAGTATTATCCTTTTTACAATAATGTATCTGGGAGTTAACTGAACAAAAGGGGAGAAAAAGGAAATAGGGGAGAGGGTTCTCTGGCTTGAGACTTTAATTCTCGTTTTGATTTTTAATGTTCATTAGAAGTGTTTTATACACAACTAAGTAAGTATGCCATGAAACAATTCCCAAGTTTTCGAAAATATCTTGTATTTGTTTTCAGCGAAAGATATTTCTTTGAATGCTTTTTATAAAAGTTGAAGTCTGAGCCGGAATGTTTTAAAATGGTATCAACTTGATGTTATCTATATAGTTGGTCGTTACAAAAATATTAAATAAATGTTTACTCCCAGTTGCGGTTTTACTACTTACCGGTCAAAGGAGGTGATTGTTTTGTTAGTATTTCGTATGTATGTATTTTTATGTTGTCTATCCACGTAACAAATTAAATTTGCCATTTGAACCCTAGTCTCCTTTTGGGACATATTCGTATATTTTCTAATAGTTTCTCCACATTACACACATCATTGACATGTTCAAAAGGGCACCTACACGCCACTCCTATCGTCAAGGAGTTCAATTATCATATTGTACATAACAATTTGTCTATCTAAATACTCACTTTAATTCCCGTTTACAAATCATTGTCACGTTTCAAACCATTGTTATGTGATGTGTGTGTGTGTGTCAGAAGAATTTCCCTTGAGACGAGTGCTGAATACGTCTTGTGCATTACTGCTATGACCAATTAAACTTGAATTATCGCTTAAGCAGGAACCGTCGAAAAGACATCGGAAGGTTCTGATGTGCAATTCTAATGAGGATTTAGTACAAGACAATATACACAAGTATGCCTCGTCTGGGAATACTTGTCAACAGCGATACAGACACTGGTATGCAGAGTCATTCAAACATATTAGAGTTTGCGTTTAATCCATCGTGCACTCATGATCATGTTAAATTACAGTTGTAGTTGTCAGTTCAATATGCACTCAGTGTATTTAATGTAAAACAGTAGTGCAGTAATATGTACGAGGGCTATTCAGCTAATAGTAACAATGGTTCAATGTTTGAAAAGGTATTCGAAGAATTATGATAAGATTTAGCAGGCAGACTATTGTCAGTTTGATAATCTTATTTCATCTCTAAATATTTAACATGAAATTAACCACCATAACTTACCATTCCATCCTCCAAAATGGAAGAGTAAAAAGGAAAAAAAAACCTAATTCATGACATTCAGTCATACTGATAAACAATATATAGTGTACTGTTGTAAACAAAATTAATTTCTTCCATGTCGTAAAAGGTCACAGAGAATATTAAAAAAGAATAAGAAGCCATATATTTAAAATGTTAAAAAAAGTAGATCAACTTTGATGATTTTTAAAAATATATTAAATGGCGATACTAAGGTAAGACTATATACAGATTATCTCGATGATGGAGAACGTCCATGGGCAGGGACATTAGCCAATGGATATGTTTTTTCCTATTGCCGTTTTATATCCTTTAATTTGTTCTCATAATGCTTCGACTTTTTTTAAATCAAAGACTATATTAGCATTGAGCATTACGTTTATTCTCTTGATATAAATATATTTATACATTCATAGATTGGTGTACATTTTTAAGCAACCAGTTCGGCAGGTCTAATTCTTTTTAAATCATATCATTTGGTGATGTCACGATACGGGAATCTGGGGGAAAGAGCGAGATTGGATCATCCGTTAACGATGTTTAATAGCCCCATAAATCGTTCTGCCACTAACCTTTTCGGGGCATAAGCGGTTATTACTATCGTCGTTTCTTTGTGTATGTACGTCCTTAATGTTCTTCCTTAATGTTAATTTACTTGGTGCAGCTTTTGAACTCGTGCTGTTTTGTTATCAATGTCTTTTGCGTTGTATATATTATTTATATCGTTTTAAATAGAGACAGAGCAGAGAATATACCGGAGCTTTAAGATATACGAATGGTATATAAATTGATACCCACGATAATAACTTCAGACAGCAATTTGCATTTTTGGAAAATATATGTCGGCATCTGAGCCTCCTTATTTATTTTTTTAAAATGTGTTTGTTATCTTGTAAACGAAACACGACAAAAACCATTTAACAATAACATTGTAAACGAGTATTATGGTAATAAAATAAAACAAAATCTACCAGTGCCAAGTCTGTCATTGTTGAGAGCTTCTTTTCTATCGTCAATGAATTTATTTGAATATCATTATTGTAAGACTAGTTACATACCGTATCATCAACCATCAGTCAAAGGACTCCGTCAATCCGTGCATCCCGAAATACGTACGTGCCAGTACTATCAATATATCACCATGCCTCCAGAAGCGTCTTTTATATACAAGTGCCAATTTACAATGCAAATGGAATTTAGACAACATAACATATCATTCCATTTTTAACCTTGCTAGATCTGGTTGAGGAGATGGGCGGCTATATTTGTGATAGAGTAAATGAATTGAATACAAAATATCTGGGCTGCGATTCACGCAATAACTTGCTACTCCACCGACAGAAAGTATAATTTCTTCATTTTGAAGAACAACAAGGATTCACTGTTTCACATTGTAATGTAGTGAAAATGTTGTAGAAGCGAAGCACCTTCATTGCATCTTAACCAAACTTGCACAGCAGGTATATAACCTCAAGATCTCGGAAGAGTTCTTGAATCAGCGTGATTCGACCATAAATGCCCCCGCCACAGGGTTTATAAGCACATTTTAAACGGAACTTTTAAAAACATTTTCTCTGAAAGTTCAAGGCCTAGACTTTAGATATTTTACATGTAGCATTGCAAAATAGTTTCGGGATGGAAGACGAAAATCAGTAATGACGTCCGACAAGCAAGTAATCGAGCTTAGCTGTTCTCTAACCGTTCTCTAAACATTATTACTTAAGAGGTAAAGCTGCCATTTCTTATGCGGGACGGTTGTTGATTCACTCCACATTCGGGTAATACATTTTAAAGACTGTGGACAATTAATTTGACGTCTGCGTGTCGTCTGGCTTGTATTCTAAGCGATCATTCTCAAATTATGTTAATCTAAATAGTCTACTTGTACTTATTGCAATATATGTATATATCTGTATGTAGAAAAGGCCGTTGGTATTGATTGATTGATTGAATATTTAGCGTCATTTTATGCCATCAAGAGCTAACAAACGATCAGTTAACCTAACCACTGTTTCCTGGGATTTACCAGTACTCGAGCACACACAACTCCGCAAGTAACTGATAACTTTCCCACTTGAATCAGTGGTGAGAGACGAATGATAATGAGACATAATGTCGTATATCAATCATCAAGGAGACTGTTGCCGGGCGGGGATTCGAACTCACGACCCTAGGATTGATAGTCAGACGTCTAACCGACCGAGCTAATCGGGCCCGGCAAGTATACTAAAGAACATTGCTTACAAAATTCATTAACAAAATATTGGTATTGATATTGATTTCAGATGCGTAGGTTTTTGTTTTAAGATTGATCTGGTCAAGGACTTGCATATCTATATAATTCCTTGATATGGTTAAGTAATTGTGCGTATCAGAATGGTTCACGTATTGATTTACAGATGGATGATATTAATCAGTCGGCACCCACAAGGGCCAATAAGCTGAGCTTTTTCTCTTTTTGTTCCTTTTCCCTTTACTTTTATGTGTGGTAGGGTATGGGTTTATTTATACTTGAATATATACTATACACTCTTTGAGAAACGACTATGTTATATGTTCACAATAACCTTCAATTTTTGCAACAATTTGCATGTCCGACAACACCACGTATTTTTGGATTCCCATCCATAAATTATCTCAAAATAATAACGATACTGTACATAGACTGGAATCGAATATGTTACGCGGAGGTCATTCAAAAATTTCTGACAACATCTGATAATTATTTAAACGTGCATCCATTTTGTATGCAAATATGTTCAATTTACATTACTGCATCAAATGACATCACTAAACGATGGCGTCATCTGCATGCACGTCCAACGTAATGACCGCTGTCATGGCCGTGGCGTCGACGAACAACGAGCTTACATAAAAATAGAATATTTAAGAGGTAACCCGGGTCTATAAAGTTGCGAGAAGCTCACAGGGACAATGATGTAAGTTTTAAAATTGTTTATTATGGTGTCCCGTTGGGGGCCAATGCGGAATATTTATAAAATTAAGTAATGTCGAAACAACGATCTACGATGGAGAAAAGTCGAAACAACGATGGTGAAAAGTCGAAACTACGACGGTGAAACGTCGAAGCAACGATGATGAAAAGTCGGAACAATGAAACTACGATGGTACAATGTCGAAACAACGATGGTGAAAAGTTGAAGCAACGATAGTGATCAGTCGAAGCAAGATGGTGAAAAGTCGAAACTACGATGGTGAAATGTCGAAGCCACGATGGTGAAAAGTCGAAACAACGATGGTGAAAAGTTGAAGCAACGATAGTGAAAAGTCGATACTACGATGGAGAAAAGTCGAAACAACGATGGTGAAAAGTCGAAACTACGACGGTGAAACGTCGAAGCAACGATGGTGAAAAGTCGAAACAATGAAACTACGATGGTACAATGTCGAAACAACGATGGTGAAAAGTTGAAGCAACGATAGTGATCAGTCGAAGCAAGATGGTGAAAAGTCGAAACTATGATGGTGAAATGTCGAAGCCACGATGGTGAAAAGTCGAAACAACGATGGTGAAAAGATGAAGCAACGATAGTGAAAAGTCGAAACTACGATGGTGAAATGTCGAAGCCACGATGGTGAAAAGTCGAAACAACGATGGTGAAAAGTTGAAGCAACGATAGTGAAAAGTCGATACTACGATGCTGAAAAGTCGAAACTACGATGGTGAAAAGTCGATTTTTCACCATCGTTGTTTCGACTTCTCACCATCGTAGTTCCGTTGTTTCGACTTTACCTCATTTAACGGGACACCGTAGTTTATAGGTCAATTCCACGTTTGTTTTAAAAGTGGACATTTTAGCATTTTGGATGAGCTACATACAAATTGAAATCCAAGCTGTATTGATACATATTATGTTGAAAAAGTAAAATAACTTCTTGATCAAGAGAGCACGTATACACGTGAGGACATAAGTACAAATGAAGGCATAATTCTAATTCATCGCATAAAATGTTAACCCTCATTTAAAAATGATCAAACTTGCCGCATGTTGGGTATCCCATTGTCTTAATGACGTTAAAAGTCTAGAGAGGAGAGGTTATATAGTGCAAGGAACACTTAACACACTTATGATTGGCTTTCCATCTACAATTATCTCAAGATAATAATGACTGAGCGACAATTACTTCCCGTTTTACAACAATTTGAATGTCAGACACCACGACTTATGTTTGGCTTTTCATACATAGTTATCTCAAAATAACGACTTAGTAAACTACAGACGCCTGTAGTATACGGCGACAATAACTGCCCTTTTTACAACAATTTGAATGTCAGACACCACCACTTATGTTTGGATTTTCATCCTTAGTCATCTCAAAATAATAACGACTTAGTAGAGTAACAGAAGCCTGTAGTATATGGCGACAATAACCGCCTTTTTTACAACAATTTGAATGTCAGACACCACCACTTATGTTTGGATTTTCATCCTTAGTCATCTCAAAATAATAACGACTTAGTAGAGTACAGACGCCTGTAGTATATGTCGACAATAACCGCCATTTTCACAACAATTTGAATGTCAGACACCACCACTTTTGTTTGGATTTTCATCCTTAGTCATCTCAAAATAATAACGACTTAGTAGAGTACAGACGCCTGTAGTATATGTCGACAATAACCGCCATTTTTACAACAGTTTGAATGTCAGACACCACCACTTATGTTTGGCTTTTCATCCATAGTTATCTTAAAATAATAACGACTTAGTAAACTACAGGCGCCTGTAGTATATGGCGACAATAACCGCCCTTTTTACAACAATTTGAATGTCGGACACCACCACTTATGTTTGGCTTTCAATCCATAAATAATCTCAAAATAAAAACGACTTAATTATTTACAGACGATTGTATAATATGGCGACAATAACCGCCCTTTTTACAAAATAATACAACATAGTAAACTACAGACGACTGTAGTATATTTATGTCGACTATAACCACCCTTTTTACAACAATCTGCAACTAAGACACTACCACTTATTTTTGGCTTTCAATCCATAAATAATCTCAAAATAAAAACGACTAAATTATTTACAGACGATTGTATAATATGGCGACAATAACCGCCCTTTTTACAACAATTTTCATGTCAGACACCACCACCTATGTTTGGTTTTCTATCCATAGATCATCTAAAAATAATAACGGCATGGTAGACAAGGTTAAAATCGGCGTGTGAGTAGTATATAACGAACACTGCAAATGCAGAAAGTCTTTAAATCCTTCCAATAGATCTACTATAGTTTCGATTTGTACAATATTGAAATACTAACTTATATTTTAGCGTGTATATACTCAGGACGGGATAATAAACAAAATGCAATTCCATTTGTTAAAAAGCATATACGCTTTATTTTCAAATATTATAGATGATAGATAAATTACGAAGTATTAATTGTGATAGTGAAACTAACATTTCTTAAAAATTATAACAATCATAACAATATGGAGATTAATTCGAAAATTATTTTTCTCTCGTTGCGTATATGCAGAACAGCAATGAATTCGTTTCTTTTCTCCTGAATATATATATTAGAAAGCTTTATAACAAGAGCTTTAGAACTTTTACAATGTCTCAATTTTATTTGTAACCGTGTTCGGAAAATATATTTTTATAAACCAAGAAACGCCAATGTTTATTCTGTAATTCGAACATATGAATACGTCGTAGTTAGCGACACAAAAGAGACAACACAAGTTAATTGATGTGATGCGATTGAAATATATTGTAACTTAAATGCATTTGTTTTGAATTATCGATGTTCCTCAGGCACTACTTTCAAAGCAAGCCTTTGTTATTACAACCTATTTGTATTCGCCTGATATTTACATTAAAACATGAATTGTTTTTCTATTCAAAATAGATTAACGCAATCACCTCACAGTTTATGTTTACTATTTCCATGCACTCTTTTGAATATTATTGCATTTGTTATATTCATAAATGACAAATACGTGAAATTAGTTCAAGATGCATTAATAGATGAACATGCAGCCGCACATCATGAGTTTAAGACACACTTAAATTTTTAAAAAATAAGTTTTTAGGTTTAGTGAATACTAAACAGCCTTGCATTGCTACCGTCATCCGCATACATAACAAACTGATCTTTTCGGCGGAAATCAGCCCCTTTAGATCCTGATATCTGACCTTTCACCTCCATTCCTTCTGGTACTGGAACCATCCATAATATGTCACACTGATGCATAGTAGTATCCATGGCAACAACAAAGGTTCCATTTCCATAATCATTTGGCAAAAAACGTTTAATGATATTGAATGATGCTTCTGACGTTTCAGTAGGAACCTTTATAGCAAACACAAGAATATCTGCAGAACTATCATTATGTCTAATCAATGAGAGCTTTGAAGTAACTGTGACGTTAGTTTCGAAGATTGCATTTAGATAGATGGTACGGTCAAGAGATCCTCCATTCAATACCTCCATTACTCTGGAGTCGTTGGTCAGTATCCAAAGATTACTGCTGGGAGCGTCACTCATCTTCCTATGGTTGTTGTCGTATTCTTCAATAGAAACTCCGTCTGCTTCAAATGTTGCCATATGAGTAACCATGAGGTCGTTGTGCCAGCTTACAGAGTATGTGTTACCCAAATCGTGAATACTATAGAAAGTTGATCTGGTGCTTTTAGTGGTGTTGCCATTTGAGTAATAGGGTTCAGGAAGCGACACGTAGACCGATTCAGCAGAATAATCCCATAATAAAATTTGTTTTCCAACCATTATTTCTTTCCTTTCTTTTAACATTTTAAGTCTCTTGATTTTGTTTTCGTCGGATATTTCTTTTTCAGATTTGTCAGTTCCCTTATTAATTGTTCCGTTTTCAAATTCAAAGTCATGATACCAGGCTATTGTCATTATATTTGCCATTCGATGGTGTATGTCAATTGCATACAACCTCTGCTTGCCAAGAAGACTCCATTGAAAATAGCCATTATCTGATCGTGGAACAAATTCTGTCAAAAGATAAAATCTCTGGCCGTTAACTACTGGTTGTGAAACAGGCAAAAATGTTCCATTTGTGTTCTCAATTGTTGCATTTAGAAATATTGCAGCATCAGGTATGGCATTTGTGTCACGAACAGATAGGCATCCATGTTCCGATACCATTAGCAGAAACATGGTTCCAACCAACGTCATACTGAATATTGGTTCCATTCCTTGACACGGTATCACTGGATATTTCTTGCCATCCATATCATAATGCACTAAACTGACTCCGTCTGATCCCGTAACATCACCATAATTGTCAATGATAGCCATCGTTGGATATGTCAAATATCTATCTCTCCATAGCAGCGTTCCATTTTCTCCGTTAATACTGACATATCCCCTCTCATTGGAAAATACTCCATTAGAAGGACAAATTATGCTGACACTGTCCGCTACGCATCCTAATGCATTAGGAACGGAATCTCGTACAACTCCGCTTATCCAATTTATAGTTGCGTTGTTCCGCGGCACGTCGAGATAGAACGAGAACGAACCACTTGGACGACAACCGAACAACGCGCAGCCGTCAACGAATAAACAGTTTGTTGTTCCTATCAGTAATGAAGTAACAAACAAAGTTATTGTAAAACGCATCTTGTGTGCTGGAAATCGTGTTTAATAGTGTGAGATTAATAAACTAACTACAGCGCTTATTATCGTGTTTGTTTACTTTACAATATGACAGTTATCGCCATTATCAGATAGGCAAGAAGATGTATACCACATGTTATCTTCGTACTTTGTTACATATATAACACATGTATATATGTATGCAGATCAAATTAACAAGTAAGTAAGTAATTTCTTTTTTAAAAGAGGGAAACTAAATTGGTAAACCAATCTTCCTTGAGGCCTTCGTATAAACAAACAAGTACATATACGTTTTCAAAAAGATAAAAATAACTTTCATTCATCTGCTGCATATATCACACATTACAGATTAACATGTTTCAATTTAGATACACATGCAATTGTACATGTTCATTTGAATATAATAGAGAAAAAAACAAAAACTAATAACGGTATGGTATTTATTAAGCATATGGCTTTTGAGGTACATGTTTTTTCTAATTTCAATTTCGTTTTATCCAAATCGAACAATTACTTGCAAAAACATTTAACGAACACGCGTTTCTTATACTAAGTGGAATAGTATTCCAAATAATTGCACCCGAATATGATAGACTACCTTTAAACAGTTCAAATCTAGGTTTCGGAATAAAGACATTTTTATTTGAACTTGAACGCAACATGATGGATGTGTTATTGATTGGCTCACCGAAGTTAAATAGTTCACACAAATATATGGCGGAGCTATACCATTTGCTATGTTATACATGAGTTTTGCCGTTTGAAGAAAAACATTGATTGATTGAATATTTAGCGTCATTTTTATGCCATCGAGGGCTAACAGACGATCAGTTAACCGAACCACTGTTTCCTTGGATTAACCAGTACTCGAGCACACCCCGTCTCCGCAAGTAACTGATAATTTTCCCACTTGAATCAGTGGTGAGAGACGAATGATAATGAGACGCAATGTCGTATATCAATCATCACGGAGACTGTTGCCGGGCGGGGGATTCGAACTCATGACCCCTGGATTGATAGTCAGACGCGTATCCGAGTGAGCTAATCGGGCCCGGCTGAAGAAAAACAGTTTGATCGATAGATGAAATATTCAGTCTTTCGAATGGAATATAAAGACTTTCATATTCATTTCCTAAAATATATATTTGCAAGCTCGCCTCTGCAGTTTAATTAACTTATTTATATTTTTTACTTGAAATATTTCCCCAAACTGTACAACAATAATTAACATGTGGTTGTATGTATGCTTTGTAATATAACGTTCTATGATTGAAAGAAAGATAATCTTTTACCTATGATAATAGCCAGATATATGATGATTTTTTTTAGAGAGATTGTAAATGTTTATTCCATGCTTATTAAACATGCAATCGTCAATAAATATTCCAAGGATTTTATCGCCTTTTGAAGAAGTTAATTCTGTATTGTTGTACGTAAGTTGTTAATTGATTTGATTTATATTGAGTTATATTTATTTATAAATGTCATATAATTAATATGAATAAATTTTTCTATAAGTTTTGATGTTGGCTAAATAGATATAAGACGATAATTAATTACGCCATCCTTTCAGCTGCTTCTATAGAATGATTTATCTTCGCCTGTTTCCATTAATGTGTAAATATTCCATCTCGCAGACTTTTATTCACAATAAACATAATACTTTCAGATATAACAGGGGATGCTTGTTTTAGCAACCTTGGACCAATGTCATCTAATCCTGTGTCTTTGAAAATGTCTAAATTAGATAAAAAAAATTGAAACAAAAGTTAATTTTATATCTGGGATGTCAAAAAGTATGTTTTGAGACATATTAGAGCTGACAAAAGTGTTAAGTAAATCAAAATTTGAATGTTCTATCGGACCCTTTAATTTCGAAGCTATGTTTACAAAATATTCATTAAATACATTAGCCATATCTAAATCATTAGATATGCAATTTTTATCTGTTTTTACCCCAAGAATTTGATTATTATCAGAGCTTTTAGCCAAGCCGAGTTCTTTAAACAACTTTCATATTGTCCGCTGATCATCTTTTCCCTGTTCTATTTTTGTACTATACGATTTTTTCTTTGCATCGTGAATCATTTGTGAAACCTTATTTCGCTCTGCTTTGTATTTATCTACAATCTTCATGGACACATATCAATTCAATAGCAAACGAATGAGACACAGTTTGCAACGTGATTTCAGTGCAAACCACATTTGTTCACGTATGCCATCAGATGTTATCATACATACAAAATAACAAATAATGTCTAAAACGTATAAACTATGGTAATATAATAGACGCTTGTTATCCTAGTATTCGTCTTGTCTTACGCATGTGTTGTGTGTGTTCGGCATACGATTTAATCTGGTAAATGTACAAGTATGATTGTAACTTTTATAAATATAACATCAAACTCACTAATTAATAAAGAAATACTAGCTGTTGGCTTCTGTGAATTTGTCGAGTAATTCAACGAACAACATAATTTTTTACCTGTTTGCTTTTGTTTTATGATGTGAGGACGTTTGAAAGAGCGAGGTCAAATAGGTTTTTATTTCTGACCTCCCTTGAAATCATAAAATGTTATTGAAAATTATTCGAAAATAGAAAACCGCCTAAACAGGTACCAGGAGGGGTGAGGAACATTGAATAGTTTATTACCCCTCGAAAACATACTCAATAAAATCGAAAACTCTGTTTTCATTTCTTGGACGCGTTCTATACTTGTATAATGTTGTTGAATGTCTGTAGACGCGTGCATTGTTGTAATTCAAGCGATGTTATTAAATTTAAAAAACAAAACAACACATATATCCGCTGCCCCCCCCCCCCCCCCCCTAAAAAAAATACAAACATGACCGCGGCGTGGTCTAGTGGTAGAACGTCCGCCTCGCATGCGGAAGGTCGTGGGTTCAATCCCCGGCCGGGTCATACCAAAGACTTTAAAAATGGTACTAGAAGCTTCTTCGCTTGACGCTAAGCATTTAGATGAGAGTTCTAGGTCTGGTCGGCCCAGTGTCAGTATAATGTGACTGGGTGGGGTACCATACCATGTGTCTGCGGCATGATACTCCAGTGTGACAGCGCTTAGAATACTGTCTCAAGCAGACACCGTCGCGATATGACTGAAAAATTGTTGAAAGCGACGCTAAACACCATGCAACAACAACTATACTTTTTTTATGTGCAATGCTGTGGTTATTGTTTACTTTACTTTAGGTTCTACGTCTACTGATGAAAGTATATTATATTATTTTACTGACCTATGGTCATTTCAAAATTCCATAGTGTAGAAAGAGTATTATTTACAATGGAAGACTTGTACATGTATTGTTACTAGTAACATTTTTATTTTTTTCTATGAGTTTCAAAATGATTTTTAACTTAAAGATATCGTTTTATTTTAGTATCAAATAGATGACTAATTCATAGATACATTCAAACAATAAATGAAGGAATGCAAATTAATCAGTACAGTATACAAAACGTTCATACTAATTGTGTTAAATCATTCCTCAATAAGTTTATATAAAAATATGGTAAATGTTACAAATACAATGCTGCTGTTCACAGTTTAAAATAAAATCATTATGTGCTACGCTTTACTCGTTTACAGTAACGTATCAGACTTCTTAGGATACAATGTTATCTTAAACTAATGAATACTAAATATCTTTGCATTTTTTCCGTCATCAGCATACACGACCAACTGGTCTTTTCTACGAAAATCAGCACCATTAGATCCAGATATTTGGCCCTTGACTTCTAAATTGCCCGGAACTGGAACCATCCATAACACACTAATATGATAACGAGTAGTATCCATGGCAACAACAAATGATGTATTACCATCATCATCTATCGCAAATTGTTCAAGCATGGATTTTAAGACCGATGTCGCGTTACTAGTGATGACAGCAAACACGAGAATATCAGCAGACGTATCGTTTTGCCTAACAACGGAAAGGCGCGAAGTAACTCTTACATCCGTTCCGAGGAAAGCTGATATGTAAATTGTTCGCACAAGATTTCCATCTTCCAGTACTTCTATCAAAACCGAGTCGTTTGTCATAATCCAGAGGTTATTGGAGCTGGGATTGAGTTCTTCGATTTGATTTCTTCCACTGTTGACTGATGTGAACATGTCGGTGGTGTCTTTTTCGAAAATGGCCATGTTGATTGGTTTAAGCTTGTTGTGCCAGTTAAGATCGGAAGCGTTGCCGGTATCACTGAAACTAAAGAACGATGACCGAGTGTCGTTAGTAATATTTATATTGTATGGCGGAGGAAGTGATATGTAAAGCGTTTCCGTTGAATAATCCCATAGCGAAACTTGCCTTTTAGCCATATCTCTTTTCACATACTTCATAAAGTTTATTTTCTTCAGCTCTGTTTCATTTGTTTCAATATCAAGTTCGTCCTTCTCTTGTTCGAAATCATGAAACCATGCTACTGTCATTACATTTGCCATGCGCTTGTGAACATCAATTGCATATAACCTTTGTTGTCCAAGAGGATTAGATTGAACATTTCCCCTCTGTCTATTTGACACAGACAGTGGCACGAATTCTGTCAAAAGATAAAATCTCTGACCATTTACGACTGGTTGCGAAACAGGCAAAAATGTTCCATTGGTGTTCTTAATCGTAGCATCTAGAAAAATAGAGGCGATGGGTATTGCATTGGTATCACGAACAGAAAGACATCCATGTTCCGATACCATTAGCAGAAACATGGTTCCAACGAGCTGCATACTGAATATTGGTTCCATTCCTTGAGACGTGATTACCGGGTACTTCTTGCCATCCATATCATAGTGCACTAAACTGACCCCATCTGACCCCGTAACATCGCCATTATTATCGAGGATTGGCAAAGTTGGAAATGTCAAATATTTATCTCTCCATTGTAACGTTCCATTTTCTCCGTTGATGCTGACATATCCTCTTTCATCGGAAAATATTCCATTAGAAGGACAAATTATACTGATACTATCCGCCACACATCCTAATGCATTTGGAATGGAATCTCGTACAACTCCGCTTATCCAATTTATAGTTGCGTTGTTGCGCGGCACGTCGAGATAGAACGAGAACGAACCACTTGGACGACAACCGAACAACGCGCAGCCGTCAACGAATAAACCATTTGTTGTTCCTAGTAACAGCGAGGTAACAAACAAAGATACTGTTGCAGATATTCCAGACATGATTTAATTTTCCTTTCTTGTGGAACTTTAACAAAACAAATATTCGTATTTTCTATTGCGCAGATGTTGAACTATTTATTGACCAGGTTCAAACAATCATAATCTAAGATATATGATTGTCATCAATTTGATTGACCCTATATTTTATCATTTTAATATCTTAAATAATTAAACTATCTTACATATTTATAGTTGGTCTATTTGAATTGATAGATATCAAGATACATGTAAATGTTTATCATGGATAGTGAAGAATTAGGACCCTAGATATGCAGTACAGATTGACCAATCAGACGGAAACTGTATCAAGATACATGTACATGTATATCATTGGCAGTGAAGAATTAGGACCATAGATATGCAGTTCAGATTGGTCAATCAGATGGAATCTGTATAGAGATTAGAAAGTAATTGACCTGAAATTAGGTTAATGAAACTGGAATTCGTAATTCAGTGAGAAAGACACATAACATACTGAACGGATCAGCTGACTTGCTACTTTTGTATTTCCGATACATTCGTTTAGCTATTGAGTAGCGATATTAGGAGTATATGCGACATTAGCAGGAAAGTATGTATTGATTTTATATAGCCGAAATATTCCTTTTTGTTAAAGTCCAAATTTCAAAGAAATTGCTTTGAATTTTTTCGAGAAAGTACATAAAATGTGAGGTACACAAAATGTCAGGTGGTGGGTTAACTTTTCCGTTCAGTAGTATACCTATAGCATTACACTTGAAAAGGACGGTGGCGAGCTGGATACTTGCCTTCATCTCTTTATAGTCGGCCTCTTCAACGACATTCTCTTGGTGATCGGGACTGGTATTCACTAACCGTTAATAAAAGTATTCTAAGACTTGAACTCAAGAATGAATTTTGAAAAAAAAACACTTAGAGACCATTATTTGAGACCAAAATGTACAAGCATGTAGGGACATATAGTATATAGTCAAATAAACACTCACAACTGTTCTATATCTCATGATAAACTAGACATCTGAAGTTGAAATTTGATTTTTTAAGCTCAAGTCTAAGAATATTCTCAAGAATGAATACGACCCCTGGTCTCTCTGCAAAGTCATCGCAAAGTCATCGCATACATTCACTTTAATCATTTCTTATTCATTTTTATAAATATATATTACTAATGCATATTTCTGTATTACATATACATGTGTGTGTTGTCGTATTTTATAAACTCTTTCTTGTTTAATCCCGTAACGACAGCGGGAAGAGCCGGCTCTGGGACACCCGTAATGCAGGAAAGAGTTCCCCAGCCATGGTGTTCCACGGTAGTAACCCCTGTTGTCACCGTTAAAATATAGCGTTAGATTAATAAAAAATGGCAGTGCATCGTTTTCTGTCTGTATGATTTGTACTTGTTATACTTATTGTATTATCCCTATTACATGTATGGTCATTGTGTTTATGCCGTTGTGGTAGGTGTGGACACATCTCTTGTTGGACATATATTCTCGTATTTTGAGTTTGTAAATTCATATTTTAAACTACAATCTAACGAAATAATTCATTGTGCATATTTTCCGAAAGTTTGATCTAAATCAATAAAACAATAAACATGGACCAACTTCTTGAAATGCACCACCCGCTCAATCAAAAGTCACGTTCATTCCAGTACCATGCATGTACACTTGCGGCGGTTCTTCCTCATTAAAACAATGTAACTCTACCAGTATCTTTGGACAATATTATTCCATGCCTGGTTAATTTTCTGCTGCACATACATTATGCTATGTGGTTGTGAAAGATGTCTTGATTCTTCAAAAACCATATATTCTGAAGAATTGGGTTACGGTCAATTGAGTCGAAATGTATCGCCTTAATCTCTGCAAATGACAACTATACAAGCTACTGATACAATTGTGAATTTTGAGTTTACGGGTTGTGTATGTCAAAATACGAGCTTGTTTCTGTCTAAATTTTAATGAAATTTTCCGAAATATGTCTAATGAATTTGTTTCTTAGATTATAGATTAAACACGTGTTGACGATATATCAATAATTCCAGTTGATCGAAAAGTGGGTAAAGTGTGTATATCAATCAATTTGAGTGAACCCATCGTCCGCTCACTTAACTGGAAAACGTGGTCAAAAAAAGCTCGAACCGGGTCGAACACACCACCTCACTAGTTTGAGGAAACTGCGATCGAGACAGGGTTTGTGACCATCCAATGGCAGAGAAACCGCTATTCAGAGAAAATGCGTTCTTAAATCAAATGAAACAACAATAACAACAACAGATGTTGCGGGTTAGGTCCCCAGCTCGACCGATGCCTCTCGTAAAATTACACTCAGTACTGGTTCTACCCAGGAAGCGGACCGGAGAGCAGTTCATATGTACTCAGAGCTTTCATCGCAAACTAAAATAATTTAGTGTAAACTAAAAAGAATAATAAGCGCATACGTTTTATTTAACACTCAGTGTTTAGAGACTATTAAATGACATCAGAAACGATAAAAGAATAATAACATTCCACGATAAAACAATTATCTAAATGTACGCATTCCTATGTGTCCTTAGACATAGATGACATAACGTGGTTACACGTTATTACTAAAATATACATATAAATAATAAGTACAAATATAGTCCTTATTTCACCTACTTATTCCGTCCGTAACAGAGCGTGGGCGATAATTCATTAGAATTATCTTCCGATATATTGTTATCAAATTTAGTGAAAAAAAAACAACAACATTTACCACAAGAGAAATGTCAAAATATTATCTTTTTTTATTTTTATATGATCATAGTTATATATTAAAGGCCATCTTAACATTTGTAACAATATAAAATATAACAGAAAATAAACATTGGCGTATTTAATGTGTGAACAGCACGCAAGTCCGCAGATATTACTATTTAAAAAACCACCTTGTGATAATTTAACTATGTTATCAATGCACAGTGTATTCCATGATGATTTGTCGCTCGCTCTTCGTCCGTTCGATCGATTGTATGTTCAGCATATGCGTCTTACATTTTCCTCCAAAATTTTATAAAGTGTACGCTTTCCAACATACAATGTATATATCAAAACATTCATGTCTACTTTTTTTTCCAGAATTCCTCCACCAAGTGAAAGGAAATTGCCATATTGATATCTCTTCCGATTATGTAATAATCTTCCGATTATGTAATAATCCCTTTGAATATTCATCCGGCTTTATGTGCCTTACAATCAGACAATCAAAACTTGATGATTATAATGTATTTTAAGTACGATCATAGGTTGCCTAGTTATCAGACGATTTTCTCGAGTCTAACTTATTAGAATTGTATATTATCAATTTTGACAGCAGTAAAGACCAGTACATGTATAAGTGCTACTTTGGCATATACATTCGTCGCAATAACAGAAGTGTGATTAATAGTGACCAAAAACACCCCGTACAACGTGTACATTACATAAACGGCAACTACGCCGCATTTACGGTGGTAACTACGCACGATAAACCGGTAATTCCTGTTATTTTTGTGCACGCGATCGAACAGTAAGGTTGGACAACCCTTTTATTTTCATATTATTATTTCGTTTCTTGATCAAAGATATAGCCGATAGGAGCGGCATTATATTTAAGCTTTAAGAGAGCATGTGCTTTTGAGTGGGAACATCAAATATTCGGGAAAAGTGACGGAATGAACCACTTTCAGATTGAAAACACGTAATTTACAAATCCATTTATCACCGGAAGCAATCCATTTTTGTGTTTTATATTTGTTTTATATATCAATACACCAAGTTTAATCGTTAAAAATACAAGTTGAGGCTATAAGGCTGCTAAACGGCAAAATTTGCTTTATGCGTAGCATAAGTAGGTGCCTCGTATATTGTACGCTACATAAGTTGAGGCATTATGTCATTCAGTGGTAGAATAAGTAGGTATCTCGTATATTGTACGCTACATAAGTTGAGGCATTGTGTCATTCAGTGGTAGCATAAGTAGTAGCCTCGTATATTGTACGCTACATAAGTTGAAGCATTGTGTCATTCAGCGGTAGCATAAGTAGGTGCCTCGTATAACGTACGCTACATAAGTTAAGGCATTGTGAAACAGACTAATATGACTGTACAGAATAAAAAAACTTAAGGACGAGGAACGAAAGTTTTAGCAGACAAATCTGAAAGCAGAACAAATTACTAATAGTATTTGAAAAAAAACAGTTATCAAATATGATATCCATATTAAATATGGATTCCAACCGGTTTATTCAAACACAAAGACAGGAAGTTATATTATTAGACATAAGAAAGAGAGTGAGAAGAGAGTAAAAGGCGCTCAATTCTCCACGACCGGTGATTGTAGCAATTGTAAGACAACCACATTTCACTGGATGGGTTGACCTCAAATCAATGAGGATTTCAAAATTAGGCTATTCGCAGTACTAGCAAACCGCCAAAACGTATGGATACAACATACACATTACGAGGAATTTTATATTCACCAGCAAAAAAACGTTCGACCCGCCCTTCGTTTGCTCAGTACACAACCAAGGATCATTGTGTTCACAGCACTTACGACAATTTGAAAATGTCTTGAAATATTTATGATAGCTGTCAAACGCGGTTTTCGTAGCATTTTCTATTGCTGATTTTAAACTATTTTTATTTTTGTAGATGGTGTTTTTAGTATTGGATAATTATAAATATATGATGTGGCTGTCAAAGGACACCACCGCCATAACAGTACAAACTTCATCATAATAAGTATGCACGCACGCACGCATGCACACAAGTGCACGCACGCACAAACACAGAGACACGCACTCACGCACACACAAATACAGAGACACGCACAAACATACATACGCACGCACGCACGCACACACACATATATGATTTACCGTACATGTGTAGCCAACCTTGCTCTTCAAAGCTTCAATTGATTGATTGATTGAATATTTAGCGTCATTTTTATGCCATCGAGAGCTAACAGACGATCAGTTAACCTTACCACTGTTTCCTGGGATAAACTTGTACTCGAGTACGCCTAATCTGCGCAAGTCACTGATAACATTCTCACTTGAAATCAGTGGTGAGAGACGAATGATAATGAGACACAATGTCGTATATCAATCACCACGGAGACTGTTGCCAAGCGGGGGATTCGAACTCACGACCCCTGGATTGATAGTCAGACGAGTAACCGACTGAGCTTAACGGGCCCGGCATCAAAGCTTCAAACGAGACAGTTTAAATAAAAGTAACCAGTTGACTATCCCCCTACAAACCTGCTTCCTGATTAATGGAATTGCTTATTATCAATTTATTATCAAGTTTATGTCTTTTTTCACACATAATGACAATACATTTATATCATCAGCAAATGAACCAATATTTCTGAGTAACTATACCAATAGAGCGAGTATCCCTATTCACGCCATAAAATACGAATATTTCAACAAATCCCTCGCCGATGCTTTGAAACAGACTGTCATTGTCAATTTACAGTATTTTAATGTACTAATTATTGGCGAGAATGTATTGGAGGAATCAGAATCGGAGCCGCTGGTGAGACATTCTAGACTAAATACCGGAAACCGTGTCCGCTGTTCCGAATAAATCTCTTCCGGAGTTACTTCCGGCGGATACCTCCATTTAGTTAATTGCCGATTTAAGACGTCACGAACATATTAATCGAAAATTGGTCACCTTCCAGACGGAATAATGATGAAACTTGTGTGAGTGGTAAAACAGTTTTTCAAAAAAACGATTGTTTGTTGCGGTGAATCCATGAAAAGATTTGTGTTGCTGTCGTGGTGAGTGCTCGAATTTAATGGATTTGTAACTTTTTTTTCTGACGACTGTTTTTTTATGAAAAAATATCAAACCATGGTGACGCAGTAGTTCAGTAGACGTTGGTTTGGTAGGAGAGTTTCGTCGTTCGATAATAATTGCTTAATTATTCAATATTGCCAAATCATGATTCAACCCACGCATACATACACAATGCTACATACCTATTGCCCCTGCATTCTCCAACATACACTAACAAGAAGTGCCTTGAATATTTATTTGAGTAACATGTACATTTATCAGTCCTTGCGTAGTTCCAGGGTGCTTCATGTGTGATGGCAAGAATATGACCAGAGACAGACAGACAGACAGACAGACAGACAGACAGACAGACAGACAGACGGACGGACGGACGGACGGACGGACGGACGGACGGACGGACGGACGGACAGACAGAGATTGTGCAATAAAGGCAAAACAACAATGGTACCAATTTTCGCAAAGTTATCATGAACGATTTGTGCTCCTGAAACAGATAATTTGGTAATGTTGGCTACAATGGTAATATAAAACACATTAAAAACTCCGTCATAGTAAAAAAACACTACATGTACTTGTTCACCATGCTGAGATGTGTACAAAGTTTCTTCAAATTATCTTGATAATTTTTTGAAGTTATAAGAATTTGATAATTTTTGCCATTTGTTTCCAACGGTAACAGAAAACATATTTCAATTGAAAACTCCATGGTTCCGAAAACGGCAAATTGTGTCATTTTTGCTATTTGTTTCAATTGTAACAAAAAATGAAAGCTTCTTCATACCAAAAAGGCACTGCTTAACTATTAGTTTGGCATGTGTGCACAGTTTCGTGATAGAACCTTTAACGGCTTTGGTACTCATGAAACTGCAAGTTTTGTAACTTTGACTATAGGCTATGTTTCCATTGTTCATGATCACTATTGAAAATGAAAACTCCCTCATAGCAAAAGTACATCTACACAGAAGGTTGACTTGTGTGCACAGGTTTTGTACAATTAACAGTTTTGGAGTTTTCGGAAACGTCGAATTTCGTTTGTAATTTTGTTTTTTTGTTTCCATGGCAAGAAAAAATACTGACAATAAAACACATTCATAGCAAAATACATAACTAGACAACTATATAGATAAACATGTGTACAAAGTTTCTTGAAGTTACCTTTAACGGCTTTGGAGTTTGCTCCATTAAAGGATCAGATAGTTATTGATAGTTGTTGTATGTTGTTTAGCGTCGCTTTCAACAATTTTTCCTCTAAATGCTGAGCGTCAAGCGTGGAAGCTTCTAGTACCATTTTTAAAAGTCTTTGGTATGACCGGCCGGGGATTGAACTCATGACCTTCCGCATGCGAGGCGGACGCTCTACAAATAGTGTTAGTGTCAAACTGTTAGATATATATAAATTTTAAATAAATACTTTTATAAAATAATTGATTTAAATTATTATTTTATTTTGTCCTGACTATGGTTTAAACACACGGCTACTGCGTTGACAATTCAATGATTAGACCACTGGACTAACCTGGCCTCACCTGACTGAAGAACTTTTCGTGTTTCTAATATGTATCTTCTCTTTGTTCATCTCTTAATGTAGATGCTCGTGCAAGGTGTCAAGCTTTCTGATCTATCTATAAATTTTACATTCTATACATGGCTTTCAATTTGTTTTTTTCCAAACTGTTGACGTTTACTAGGATCTAAATGAAATTTGCTATTTTGCAAGGTCGGATAATTGGATCATATCGTACATTTATACGGAGTAGTTATTCGTTTCTTTAAGTGTGGTGTTTTTTCACTGTACATTGTTTCAATATCTTCATATTTTGTATAAATCAAGTGGTTTTAATGATGAAAATGTCAATTTCGTATAACAAAACTTTCCTGTTTCAGCACTTACATATAGCTTTCTGTATCGAAGGGTCTGTTCTCTATGTTATTTGCATGCATACTCCAATATTTCATTATGCGTTTTTGCACTTAAAACTGCAGTGGGCACATATATAACCGAACGGCATTGTTAACAGTCCCCTTGGTCACTTTTATCAAATTGTATTGTAATTTACCTGTGTTTTAGCTTTAATCATTAGATAAAACTAAGTTCAACATATATAAACAATAATCATCAGAATCAAAGCTGATATCCTATCGTTAAATGCCATTTAAAAACAAAAACCGTATTATGCACAAGCCAGGCCTGATTAACACAGTCGGTAACGCGTCTGGCGATCAATCCAGGTGTCGTGAGTTTGAATTCCCGCCCGGAAACAGTCTCCGTAATGATTGATATACGACATATTGTCTCATTCTCATTCGTTTCTTACCGCTGATTCAAGTGGGAAGTTATCAATTACTTGCGGAGATGGGTGTTCTAGAGTATTGGTTAACCCCAAGAAACAGTGATTAGACATAAAAATGACGATAACACTCAATCAATCAATAAAAGCCGTATTAAGCACAGATGATTTAGAAAGAAAATGGTGATCTACTAAACGGATTACGATAATATAACAATAAGTTTATTTTTTTTGTTTCTTTTTTGTGTCTGTGTTTTTCACATGATTGGCAAATTACCTTTGAAGTTAACTAAGCTCAGTGAGTCAGTGATATGACATCTAGCATGATGATTGCATTGCATTGTCGTTCACTAGTTGTACGTGGAATGATGAAGACACTATTAAATAGATCGAACGGAATATGTCAGACTTCAAAGTGAATGTAGCAAAGCGGCACAAAACGACAATTATCACAAATGACATTTTAAGACTAAAACTTGTATCATAATCCATCTTGACATCAATTTCATGACAAATGTCCTTATTCCTGTATAGTCTTTACCTGTATGTCACTGTGTAGTTTATAGTGTTGTTACCTGTACGTCACTGTGTAGTTTGTAGTGCTGTTACCTGTACGCCATTGTGTAGTTTGTAGTGTCGTTACCTATTCGTCACTGTGTAGTTCGTAGTATCGTCACCTATAAACCACTGTGTAGTTTGTAGTTTCATTACCTGTACGCCACTGTGTAGTTTGTAGTGTTGTTACCTGTACGTCACTGTGTAGTTTGTAGTATCGATACATGTACGCCACTGTGTAGTTTGTATTGTTGTTACCTGTACGCCACTGTGTAGTTTGTAGTGGTGTTACCTGTATGTCACTGTGTAGTTTGTAGTGTTGTTACCTGTACGCCACTGTGTAGTTTGTATTGTTGTCACCTGTTCGCTACTGTGTAGTTTGTAGCGTCGTAACATGTACGTCACTGTGTAGCTTGCATTCTTGTAACCTCTACGCCACTGTGTAGTTTGAAATGTCATTACCTGTACGTCATTGTGTAGTTTGTAGTGTTGTTACCAGTACGTCATTGTGTAGTTTGTAGTGTTGTTACCAGTACGACATTTTGTAGTTTGTATCGTTGTAACCTCTACGCCATTGAGTAGTTTGTAATGTCATTACCTGTACATAATTGTGTAGTTTGTAGTGTTGTTACCTGTACGTCATTGTGTAGTTTGTAGTGTTATGACATGTACGCCGTTGTGTAGTTTGTAGTGTTGTTACCTGTACGTCACCGTGTAGTTTGAAGTATCGATGCTTGGACGCCACTGTGTAGTTTGTAGTGTCGTTACCTGTACGCCACTGTGTTGTTTGTAATGTCATGACATGTACGCCATTGTGTAGTTTGTAGTGTTGTTACCTGTACGTCATTGTGTAGTTTGTATTGTTGTTACCTCTACGCCACTGTTTAGTTTGTAATGTCATTACCTGTACGTCATTGTATAGTTTGCATTGTTGTTACCTCTACGTTATTGTATAGTTTGTAGTGTCATTACCTGTACGTCATTGTGTAGTTTGTAGTGCTGTTACCTGTACGTCATTTTGTAGTTTGTATTGTTGTAACCTCTACGCCACTGTGTAGTTTGTAATGTCATTACCTGTACGTCATTGTGTAGTTTGTAGTGTTGTTACCTCTACGTCATTGTGTAGTTTGTATTGTTGTTACCTCTACGCCACTGTGCAGTTTGTAATGTCATTACCTGTACGTCACTGTGTAGTTTGTAGTGTTGTTACCTCTACGTCATTGTGTAGTTTGTATTGTTGTTACCTCTACGCCACTGTGCAGTTTGTAATGTCATTACCTGTACGTCATTGTGTAGTTTGTAGTGTTGTTACCTGTACGTCATTGTGTAGTTTGTATTGTTGTTACCTCTACGCCACTGTGTAGTTTGTAATGTCATTACCTGTACGTCGTTGTGTAGTTTGTAGTGTTGTTACATGTACGTCATTGTGTAGTTTGTAGTGTTGTGACATGTACATCGTTGTGTAGTTTGTAGTGTTGTTACCTGTACTACAATGTGTAGTTTGAAGTTTCGATGCTTGGACGTCACTGTGTAGTTTATAGTGTCGTTACCTGTACGCCACTGTGTAGTTTGTAGTGTCGTTACCTGTACGTCACTGGTAGTTAGTAGTATCGTCACCTGTACGTCACTGTGTAGTTTGTAGTATCGTCACATGGACGTCACTGTGTAGTTTGTAGTATCGATACCTGTACGCCACTGTGTAGTTTGTAGTGTCATTACTTGAACGTCACTGTGTAATTTGTAGTGTCGTAACCTGTACACCACTGTGTAGTTTGTAGTGCTGTTACCTGTACGCCACTGTGTAGTTTGTAGTGTTGTTACTTGCACACAACTATGTAGTTTGTAGTGTTGTTACCTGTACACCACTGTGTAGTTTGTAGTGTTGTTACCTATACGTCACTGTGTAATTTGAAGTATCGATACCTGTAAACCACTGTGTAGTTTGTAGTGTTGTTACCTGTGTAGTTTGTAGTGTCGTTACCTGTGCACCACTGTGTAGTTTGTAGTGTTGTAACCTGTACGCCACTGTGTAGTTTGTAGTGGTGATTCCTGTATGCACTGTGTAGTTTGTAGTATCGATACCTATACGTCACTGTGTAGTTTTTATTGTTGTTACCTGTACGCCACTGTGTAGTTTGTAGTGGTGTTTCCTGTATGCACTGTGTAGTTTGTAGTTTCGATACCTGTACGTCACTGTGTAGTTTGTATTGTTGTTACCTGTACAGCACTATGATTTGTATTGTCGTTACCTGTGCGTCACTATAAAGTTGTATTGTCGTTACCTGCCACGTCGCTATGTAGTTTTGTATTGTTGTTACCTATACGTCTCTATTATTTGTATTGACATTACCTGTGCGTCATTATGTAGTTTGTGTTGTCGTAACCTGCCACGTCATTATGTAGTTTGAATTGTTGTTACCTGTACGTCACAGGAGATAACAGAAGATCAATATGTTTGTGGTAAATAAATACGTTTTACTTTTGTCTGATTGTCAAGTAAATAAAGTTTACAGCCAAAAAACAAAACAAATACAACAGCATGGGTCAGATTGATCAATGCAAATGTTGTGTTATTGTTTGATACTGCAAAAATCATGAGAAAACTTGAAATGTTTGCACAGTTTAATGGGAAACGCACAAGTGCAATGTTGCTCTATGGTTATCAACAAGTATCAGAGATACAGTACTTAAATCAAGCCGTTTGGTGCTTAAATTACTCAGCGTTAGTTACCAATGCGTATAACATGCGTCAGACTCTGTGCAATAAAGTGGACTAATCAAAGCAATCTGATATGACGTTGACAGAGCGTCTGTTTATATCAAGATATCTTAAACAAGATAATGTTAGACAAAATATTTATACAAATAAAGCCATACTTGTATGCCTACTTTGTGAATTGCGATAACTGAGACATTGGGTGTCATATCATATGGACGTAAACTATACCATATATAAGGCGACAGAGATGGCGTTGTTTGTTTTTTGTTTTTTACTCGGTTAACGTCATTTTCAACACATTCCAGGTTATATATGGCATATTCGGTTTTATTGCTGACAAAAGACCTCAGAATAAATCTGAGTAAAACTATCGCCCTTCCGCAAGTAACTGTATATACATATACTGTAAATCGGTAGTTCTTTCTGATCTGATCAGAGGATAACTAATGTTTTAAGGGTTTTTTTAAACGCGCAATAGTGTTGTTTTTTTCTTACATTTGAAGAGTGTAAGTGTTTTTTTCCATCTTAACACAATTTTAATAAATATATTCGCAGCATTACACATAGTCTTATTATGTAAATATTTAAACGTACTGCGCATCCTGCGGTAGTCTCTCGTAACTCTTATATTTGGCTAACTATGCACACATATTGAATGACGCCGATGTTATTATCATTATGGTGGTGTGCGCAGACGAGACGAGACTTTAATTCAGATTAAATATTCCAACGTGTTGTATTTTGTAGGGTTAAAACGATTCAAAGCAGCGTGCATTCCAATGGAGAGCATTTTTAAAGTAAGTCGGATAGGACAAAAAACTGAAAGGACATATGTGTATTGGTCTCTGGTATTACAGTGTATGAGTACATACACAGAAATACTTTAATAGCACAACATCTTCATAATTTAGTTAGTGCTTTAATAGAAAAAATGCGTTCTGTTTAAAATCATACTGTCAAATTCTCATGCATTAAACTAAGCCAGTTTTAACAATAGTAATTAGTGAACCAATGAAAAGAATCCTCCGTTATGGACTGAAACCACGCATATACTTTGGGGCCTGGAAGTACATCCTCATACACTCTCTCTTCAGACTGCCCATCCGCCACCCCCACCCCAATAATTGAACCGCTCCTACGCCCATGTCAATATAGAATACATGGCCAAGTTTGAATAATTTTTTATAATAATACCAAAATCACGATATGGCAATTTTAAGAAAGAAGAAGTCTAAGACGACTATTGCATAATATTCACCTTAAAAACCTGCCCAAGTAACAGGTCTGCTGCAAGTGGAGCATAAGCAGCACTTTGCGGAACACCTGCAAGCTGTCTTTATTGCGCTATTGAGATGAAGTAAAGAGGTTTTGAAGGTTTGGACTTGGTTGCTTATAGGCAAATTGTTACAGTTGAATGATAATATGAACAGTACATAGATCAATGTATGACTCCAGTAGACAACTTGTTTCCTATGTCATCCTTAATTTTCTTAAATACCCGTAATAAATCACTCGGGTCTTCAAAACAGAAAATGTTCACGTATAGTTTGTAGTACGGACCCAGCTGTCCCGATCGGTTCACATGATGGAGCCCAATTACAGGTTAGACCGCATCAAAGGAGTTATGAATATGTGTATATTGTCTTCGGGCTTCTTTGCAGATTTAAGTAGTGTTGATAGTTTGCGTTACAATTGTGATAAAATGGTTACACAACGGGTCAAGTATCATTGAACTGGTCACCTTCCCAAACATGATCTCAGTATATATATATATATATATATTCAGCGGACATGTTTATTTACATTACTAATATATTATCTCTCAATGGATGCTCGATAAATGAGTAGATGAAATCATCTATACGTTTATACCGTTAGGCCAGAATGGATATAATAAATTCACTTGTTACAGTATTGCTGTTGTGCTGTCCGCTTACAGGTGCCTTGTTTATAGATGGATGTCCATCATTCGGCTGCCGACCAAGTGGATCTTTTTCGTTTTATCTGAATCTGCGAAAGGAAAATGCTTCTATAAACTGGGTCAACGGGTTCCTTAAACAACCCGTACCTAACGCGTTTGGGTGTGTGGCTGACAGCAGCAGTATCGTCTGCCCCTCTAACGGAGTGTTTTCTGACGAAAAAGGTTATGTGAGCCTGTACGTCACTAATGGAACCGTTCGCTGGAGAGACCGTGTCCTCCAAAACCCATCACTGCCAATTCTCGATAACTATGGTGACGTCACGGGGTCAGACGGTTCGAGCCTGGTTCACTACGATATGGATGGCACGAAATATCCGGTAATACCGTGTGAAGGATTACAGCCCATATTTAGCATGCAATTAGTAGGAACAACGTTTCTACTTTTAGTTTCAGAAAAAGGAGGTATTGTCATCAGAGAAACAAATGGCATTCCCGTGGGTGAACTGATTTTAAGTGGGTCTGTTCAAAGAGACAATGGTACGTTTTTGCCAATTTCACAGCCAGTTGTAAATGGAAAGCGTTTCTATGTCCTGACGGAATTTGTTCCAGAGGCAGATATCGGTTTAAGTGTGAACATCTTTAATTTACAAAGACTATACGCTATTGACGTTCACGACAGCATAACCAATCGGATAACTGTAGCTTGGTCTTTTGATTTTGAAATGGAAACGGACAGCGGTTCTTATCAACAGCAAGCCATACCCGCGTATTCTAGAAAAACACATTTAAATATTTTGAAAGAAAATAATTTGGTGGCCAATCAAAATCTTCTTTGGAGCGAACAAAAGAAAACTGTTTATGTTATATTACCGGCGCCTTATGCTTTAAAATCCAATATGGAGCCTACATTCTGGGCGTTGGAGGATTTGGTAGAAAAAGTAAAACTGAGCTTCCGGTCAGCCCTTTCACTCAACCACATGACAAGTTTCGAATCCGATCACAATGAAAAAGACAAATTGTTACCGGAAGTTGATCCTATACTTTGGGTTTCAACGGACACTGCAAACGTTTTAAGTATCGTGGCAAATGGTTCGGTCGCACGTACACTTGATTTAAACGAAATTACTGAAAATATCTGTTACCATAACAACTAAAATGTCAGTCATAAGGAACAACGATTCTGATCGGGATATCCTTGTTTTCGGAATAAAATGCCAAGAACCACAGACTAAAGGTTTTCAAAAAATACTATCTCAAACGTTCAGAATGACAAAGACGTCAAACAAAACTTCATTCGTTGTTGCCATTGATACGAGCAGCAAACCTGCTATTCCGCTTTGGCTGGTACCCACTCCAGGGGATATGGTCGCGAACGGACAAATAGTGGGAAGCAGCGGTGAAGATATGCGAATGAAAGATCAGCTAGTGGTTTACGCTGAAAATGGTGAAAAGTCGTCTGCAGAAATCTTTAGTATACATTAACACATGCTGTTTGTTTATGGTTGATTACACGGTATCATTACAATGTATATTCTCCCTAGTGAGCGGAAGATTTCCCCGCTTCCTTTCCGTTAAATCACCTGAATTTTACATAGTAATATGTGACCAAAGCAAAGGATTGAAAAGAACGCAAGGACCTATTAAGTCGGAATGAGACAAATGCATCGTTCGGAAAAAAGTAACATTTCAAGTTTCATTTTGAACATTCATACACTTTGACTCAATAGTAATTTATCAATCGTATTTTGTAAACTGGATCACGCAATGTGAACAACTCTTCTAAACTTATTCAAGAAAAGTATTTGTGTTGTTTTGTTGTTTTTTTACCACAAAATGCGAACGTTCTTTGGATAAATATTTTTATGTCTATAAAACATTTCTTGGATAAAAACTTCCGCATTGGCTAAGATTTATATAGTTCCATCCTGTACAAACATGTAGTTTTATTTTAAAATGTATTACAAAACATGTTTATATTTCTTAATGGTATTCTTGTCTATAAATCAGATCATTTGTTAATTAATAATAACGTTATATATCCATGTACCGCTTTTTGTTGTTTGGCTCGATTTTGGGTCTCAAATGGGTTACTAAACATGCAGTCTGGGAAACGGATCTAACATCACTCCATACCCACTAGGATTCTGGAAATATTTCTAAATGGCAGTATGTCTAGTAAAAATTCGGATCTTATATAATATAAGATCCTATCTCCTGAGTTTAACGAACACCAATCTAACCAAACAGTCTGGATCCGCCCATGAATAGTCTCCAGTTTCCACGCACGTTTTCAAATATTACGGACGTCATTTATTAATTCAAAATATGTAAATTAAGAACAAATCACCATTTATCTGTTCATTTTAACACATTTTTGGTGCGATGTAACATCATATATAACATCAACGGAATGTCCGTTGGGTCACATCTGAGCGTGATTCATACGTCATATATATTTGATAGTCTTGGTCATCTGCGACGATAGCTTTTCTGAAAGACAAACGTCTTGGAAGGCACGACCGTGAACAAAAATTGTAACGATAACGTTTTTGACTGGTTGATTTAAACAATCGGACAACCTCCGGTAATTTCTATAGCATTTAGTCAGAATGCAAGTTTTCTATATTTCTATATAAGTCCTTGCCCATACAAATCTTCACATAATATGACTAAAGAAGTCATAGAGTTGTTATCATATTCAGTGGCATGACTCGATAGCAGCTGCATGGCCATATCATTTATTCTGTATGGCAAAAAACGTCGAATGTCACAAGTGAGGAATTAATATTGAAAAAGGATAAAAGTTATTGTAGATACGAAACAATTTCGATTTATCTAACACATAATATGTTACTAGCTGTGAATCGATGGATATATAACATTTTTTACATTTTCTATATACATATATAACATATAATCTATAATTGTTTTTTTTTATTAATATTATTATCTCCATAGATCAATAGATATTCCAGAGTTTGCTGAGTATGGCCGACTAATGGAATTAGGTTTACGGACACTGATTTTGGAAGTTCATCGAGATATTTACGTTCACTGGGTGCGTATTGTCGACTGCCTACTCTGTGTGTGTGTGTGTGTGTGTGTGTGTGTGTGTGTGTGTGTGTGTGTGTGTGTGTGTGTGTGTGTGTGTGTGTGTGTGTGTGTGTGTGTGTGTGTGTGTGTGTGTGTGTGTCTTGGTTATTCACAAATAATTATCTCCATATATATAATTACACTTAATCCATTTATATATATATATTATTACACTCAATCCATTTACAGTAATAGCAACATAACATCTTGCACGTTTGAAGAAAAATGAAGGTAGGCGTGGTTGGGATTTGAACCGTGTTCTCCAGGATCCGGGATTAACTAGATACTATACAAAGGTTATTATGGCATTATTTGACAACTCTGACATTCTCAGTCTTTACAATAGCAGCTTCTTTAATTCATTATGAATTCATGACTTATCTTCATTGTAACTCCTAGCCTCGAATCATGGATTATATTATCAATAAAATATGCATTGTTTTTTTTCTAATGAAACACTAATTCCAGTTCTCGTCTGCAGATAAACTAGTAGGGGACGTAAACAGAGCGATAAAAGTGCGACTGTAATTGCATGTATTTCTCATTTTCTTCTTGTCTTAATAACAAAGAGAAAATAATTCTATTTCCACTCCCTGTACCATCACTCATATTGACCCAGCATTACTCAAACACGCAACTCATTATTCAGTTATATTCATGTTCTCTATGATAGAAGATTAATAACGCGACGTGGATTTGCAGTCAATGAATGAATGAATGAATAAATGAATGGGGTTTTACGGCGTACCAACACATTATAGGTTATTTGACGCCAACAGTCAGGAAGATTCCAGGTTCACTCTACATGTACAAAAACAACAAATAACATACAGATTAAATAAATTACATCAACAAATGAATATGCAGAATGAACCTAGAACCTTAATACCTCCAGAACTGCAGAGTTTCAGCAAATTCTATCGTATTACTCAAAGTGTCGCTTCCTACGACATGCATGGGCCACAGTGATCCCTATTCTTGCCATCACTCATATGGTTCCCTGGAATCACACAGGGGTTGGTAACTTTACCACAATAGTGAACATGACAAATAATGATAAAATGAACAGGACGCCCATTCGGAGGATTCCTACCAGTCTGGAGAGATCGGCAGTGAGTCTATTCTTAGCCGGAACCACACGGGCTGGATTTGCAATGAAAAAAACATATTCCATCATTATACTATCCCACTGTTGTATAAACTCGGACTACTAGCACAAATCTCTATGTCTGGCCACTGGTGAGGCCCTCCCAGTGGGGTCCTTGTTCCCTGGATCTCTTAAAGTAATGCCTATTGTTCCCCAGATCTCCAAAAGTATTTGCTAAAGTTCCCAAAAAGTATATTGTTCATGTTTTCCAGACCTCTAAAAGTATTTCCGCTGTTCACTAGATCTCCAAAACATAGTTCCCTGAAAGTACCAAATAGTGTTCCCTTAAGTAAAACATCTACTATAGTCTTCTCTATTATTATTTACGCATCATCATAATAAGCAAAATCCTTGCACTGCATCTTTCCCTTGTCCTTTCTGTAGGCAGACCAGACTCACCCTCCACATCTCTTGTCTCTGTATGTCAAACGTCTTGACAAGGGCTGTTAGAATATGTATGTAATCCTCGTTATCAACTTTAATGAAGTCGTGTTTGACTTCGCTAGAGAGGAAACAGGATATCTTCAGGTGAAATGCCCAAATTTGACCCCGGGGACCCGACTTCTATAACCTCTTCAGAAGACCCCCACAGTAACAATGCTTTATGTCAAATATCTAAGGTCTATGGCTTGAATTTTCAGAGAAAGGTGTTTTTTTAAGTTTCCTTAAACATGTACTTGTAAGCCCTGTGGCATCGGACAATTGTGGTTCAATCAAGTTGGTTCAAGAACTTGTCCGAAATTTTGTGGTTATGTAAATTCTGTGCAAGTTTGGTTAAGAATTTGTTGAAAAATGAGGGGGTGTTAACGCGTCTACATGAAAAAGGCTAACGGACGGACGACGGACAACTTTCCATGACATAAGCCCTGCTGGCCTTTGGGAAGTAGAGCCAGAGAAGAGATCGAGGAAAGGACAGAAGAGACAAAAATCTTTGTTTGAACAGCTGAACGGTTAATTTGCAAAAGGCAATACATAATTGACTTTATTGTGTAAACAAGATCTAATAAATAAAAAAGTTAGATGCCGTGTGGGATTGAACACCAGTCTTTACGATCCGGAATCGACAATGATAACCACTGCACTAGTCTGCCTGTAAGCATCAAAACTGTAAATATGTCTTTATGTGAATTACCATCCAAAATTTATTTCGGGTACATACGATTATGGTTAATCCCAGATTAACACGTTGCAAGAAACCTCCAAAGCTGCCAAAAGCTGTTTAAAGCAGTCAACATCTCATTTTAAAAGTAAATTATGATCAAGTATAGAAATTAACATAAAATCAGTGACTTAATTACAGAGACTGGCAGGCTAATAGCAATATAATGTACACGGCACTTCTAGTATTTCTTTAATAACTCTTCGAATCTTGTCTGAATTAAATAATTTTGTCCAAAGTAAAACTGCTAAAATTCTAATTCCAATTATCAATTATTTAATATTTTTCTTCTGAATTTAGATTATTACGGATTGAAAACGAAATATGTTGAAATTTTCACGAAATTTGTGTTTGATAAAAAACGGTACAGTAGTCTTGATTTAACAAATGCGTTTAAACAATACACAATAAAAATAGAAATGTTGTGTAGAAAGATGAAGAAGTAAGTTTTCCATCGGTGGCGATATTCAAAGTCGTTTTTCTAATTTCTTACTTTGAAAATGAGCTAAAAAGAGAAAATGATCACAAAAAATGACATAAAGCGTAAACTTTATTCATTTCTTTAAATTTTAAAAAAAAAAAAAATTAATCTCCCAAATTTACAATCAATTCCTTTCCTTTAATACCATAATCACAAAAATATGTTGTTTGATTCTGGAGTTGTGTTTCCATGATTGAGTAAACGCCACGTGGTCTAGTGGTAGAGCACCAAACCGATGCTCGGAGGGTCGTGGGTTCGATCCTCCGCCACGACTATGTGTGATGTCCTTGAGCAAGACATTTTTCCACATATACTTTGTACTGGTTATATCCAGGAAGACTTCGAGCGTGATTTGTTAGAACTTGTTTCACAATCGAAGCAAAATAAATAAGTTTAAACTTAACTAAAAAACGCCAAATGTGAAATTTAGACAAGTGCCTCCAGTTGCCTATCTCTGTTTATGTCTCTGATAAAATTGGTAAAATTAGGTACTTTTTTTCCCTTTAAGGACAATATCCGTAGATCTCAAAAATTAGGCCTTTGATCCCTGGATCTCTGAAAGTAATTTCCAATGTTCCCCAGATCACTGAAAATAATGGTCATGTTCTCCAGATCTCCAAAACCCACGGGAGGGCCTCACTGGTTGGTCCATCTGATTAACCCAGTGGTAGCACCACGGTGACTAGCCTTAGCATAAATGTAATTTTTCAGTAACAAAATCAAAAGTCGCCATTATCAGCAAAGAAAGTGATTAGTTCGTCATGAATTCGGACAAGAAATTATATAGATATATAAATAGTGGATTAGGGGGATATGTTCTGAAGACGAGTCTGACGTTATATTCATATTTCGTCGTTCGATAGTCAACGTGAAACAAACCCTTGGCTTAATCTTCTCTGTCTCTAATATTGAAGAGTTCATAGATGCAAGTTTAGGTTGGAGGTGGGCGGCATATGCTTTCTTATACACTCTCTCCTCCTCACGTTGCCACCCCCCTCCCCTCCCCCCCCCCCCCCCCCTTAGTGTGTGATTAGGTTAAGTTGTACTAGGTACACACTCATCTCTTACACTGAATCAGCCTGACCAGTATGGTGTGTCGCGTCCATTACAGTGTGAAGATGTAGGACACATTCAAGGGCCATAATTCAGAAAATCTAGTTCAAGACCTTGGTCGTATGAAAAGTGCTGGTGCTAGCTAGAGCACAGTGCTCAAAATGCCAAATATGGCAATGTTTTAATGATGTTTGGATCATACTGCAATATAAAATTGGGTCAGTACTCGGTGCACTTAACTAATTGCAGATATTACGTTTATAAAATGCATATGTACTTTTTTATTAAGATTCAGCGACAAGTTAAACCTGGAATGGAAACTAAGGAAATAAATACAAGGGCCACAACTCGTGCAATAATTACACAAACAGGTCCTGTTTAAAGATCTGAGATGTGGTTTTATTATTACATTTCAAATTATCCCATTTGAGCGATAGAATTACTTATCCAAAATATTACGGTTATATAACTACTGTACTAAGCATTAAGCACCAATTCTAAAAACAGACATACATGTGATGGGCGATGACCGATTACGGTTGCATGGCAATTAGAAATCTTAAATACGTTTTTTTTAAAGTTAATCTATGTTAAGCAACAGGATTACGATTGCTCCTATTTGCTCACCTACGACATAAGAGGCGATGCCAAATAAAGTTGTTTTTTATAATTCAACACTCCCAACTCCGAAATATATTATCGAAATCGTGACAAGCATGTTCATTAAATATCTGCAAGCTGATACTAACATTAGGTGTGAAGTGCGTGGTGAAATGGTAAAGCATCGAACCCATAATTGGAGGATCATGGATTCGATCCTCCGCCACGGCTATGTGTGGTGTCCTTGAGTAAGAGACTTTATATGCATATGCTCAACAACTAGTTCTACCAGTGAAGACGTCGAGCGTGATTTGTCTTAGTTGTAATAACTTGTTTCACAATCGAAGTAAAATAAATAAGTTGAAATCTAACTTTGGTTAAAATCCAACGATGTATGCCTGTAGAAAATACAATGCTATCATATGAAACACTACGGAAAGACATCTTGAAACATATGTTTTGTCTTGAATGGATATGTCCAATGTTGGGATAAATATAACAAAAAACAAATAATGTTTTTAGAACAATGATTTTATTTTTATCATCTGCAAACTTTTAGTATTAAAGTCTCTCATAGCTGCAGACCATGATACATTACAGGGGTTACTATTTGCAGACCATGATACATTACAGGGTAACTAATTGCAGTTTAGATGATTGATACACATCAATTAAACATGCCCAGGGGCAATTTATTTTTAAAAAATGATGTGTGGGGTGACATATTTGGCACATCAAAAATATTTGTAGAACTTTTTTTTTATACAAATAGTACCTGTATTACAATGTTTCATTTTTTTAATGAATTTTAATGCCAGTTTGAACCCATTATAGGTGACTAATATATACATCCAATCCATTTTTATTTGTCGAGGAAGACCTTTGAATGAATATGAGTAGAACCATCGCCCTTCCTGACGTAATTGACTAATTTTCTCTCAGTTGGTTTTAGGACCAAGCTGTGCTCGAGTCCACGACCTCAGCAGTGATGTCAGTGGTTATTAAACGACAGAACCTTGGACCACTTGGCCACGGAGGACTCCTTTGAGAGTGGATTTTTTATTAAGTGTAGGAAGGTATCTTTAATATTGTATTATAGTAAAGATACTTATTAATTATGTATTCAAACAGTCATAAATGAATTGGACATGCTGTAATGCAATCTAAAATAAAATGTTTGTAAACCATAGTTTAAATACAGCAACATTATCTAATCATTTAAAGTAGCATACGACAACCCTGATATCGACTTTTTTGTCTATGTTCACACTCAAACCAATTTTTACCCGTGTGTATGTGTAATATATCAAACCAACCTTTACACGTGTGTATGTGTATTATATCAAATCAATCTTTACACGTGTATATGTGTAATATATCAAACCAATCTTTACACGTGTTATGTGTAATATATCAAACCAATCTTTACACGTGTATATGTGTAATATATCAAACCAATCTTTACACGTGTGTATTTGTAATATATCAAACCAATCTTTACACGTGTATATGTGTAATATCAAGATGTCTTTCTCTTAGTACTTCTTTCAGAAACTTCATAAAAAAGAAATTATTAACAATTTTCTAAAACTAGGCAAATTATGCTAGTTTTGAAATTACTAGTAAAATAAATCTTTAAAATATACAAAGTAATAAAAAAATATTTATTAAATGACCCCTTAGAGCATCAAGGTGCTATGAAATGTGCTGCCATGTTCCATAAACTTACAGCAACTTAATGCTCTAAGTAAGGGCCATTCAATATGTACTTGAGACTGATACTAATATAACAATAAAAACTCATGAAATTCAATATATATATTTACACTTTTTGCTATAAATTACTAAAAGCGTGATTTTTTTTCTTCCTGATACATAAAAAAGTAACAACAAATAATCTTCTGTGTTCAATAAGGCCATATTTTGACCTTTGATAATAATATTGACCTTGATGGGTAATAGACCTTTATGTTGATTAAACATATTGAAAAATGCTCTTAATGACTTCCACAAACTGTTCTTAAATGTTTTTAAAAACTTACAAAACAAATGCATACAAATATGTTAAAAATGCCTGGTCATCTTTTCGTATTTCTACTTCTCATGTGGATTTAAACACCTTCGTCAGTGAAGAAGTCTGAAGCTATCTTTCTCCTTCAACTTCTCTCCAAAGAAGCCTCAACCATGAACTTGAATATTTTTTGATACAACAAATAATTGACAGAAGATGCCATATGGTGTGTTTGTAGCCTTCCGAATTTTTGTTAACATATATTCCATTTATCAATGGCAGGAATGACTATGATTGGGATTTTATGGTATTTTGGGACAACTTTTTCTTTGTTAAAAAGAGCAGTTTTTTAAATATTTATTAAGTCTTTTCATAAATAAGTAGCCGGTAGAAGGCGTATACATCAGGTAATATGGAATATCAATGTGATTATTTCCTTTGTTTTCAAATTATTTGATCTTTTTATATACACAATGTTTGTGAAATAATGGGGCATTACTGTACAATACCATAGCTTAGAACTTCATTATACTAAAATAATATCAAAAGTATTCGTCTTATAGAGAATGGGGGGGGTCATAATTCACCAACTAAATATCACAGTGGTTAAGTCTATAATGCATGAAGAGTTGGACACACAAGAGTATGTCTGTACATGGTATCTATGTTAAAATTAAACAATCAAAGGGCCGTAATTCATGTCATTGAATCACATACTCCATACCATGTTTAAAACTACATATCGTAGCATATCATCAATACCAAATATCAAAGCAATCAACATTTAAGTGAATGAGGAGTTACAGACGAACAGACAGATGGATGGACAAGCTAAAACCAGTGTACGATCCTCAACTTTATTGGTGGGGGATATAAAAAACACCTAGAACATTGGTACTTGCAGAACTGCAGATTTTATCAAATCAATAACTAATATCTTATTGATTGTATCTTGTGACAGCAAATTTCATATCTAATAGCCAATTTATTGCATCTTATGAGAGCAAATTCCATATCTTAAAACCCAATTTATCGTGTCTCATGATAGCAAATTCAACATCTAAAAGTCAATTTATTGTGTCTCATAAGAGCAAATTCAATATCTAATAGCCAATTTATCATGTCTGGTGACAGTAAATTCCATAATTATCTTAAACCAAATTTATCATGTCTTATGAGAGCAGATTCCATGTCTAATGCCAAATTTATCATGTCTTATGAGAGCAGATTCCACATCTAATGCCAAATTTATCACATCTTATGAGAACAAATTCCATCTCTAATGATATGCATGATCCACAGTGATTCTATTTATATCATCACCCACAAAGCACCCGGGAACAACACAGGGTGATTAACCCTTTACTCCATAGATACGTGTTTTCCCGCACCAATCACTGAAGGGCTTTGAAAACAGTGCAGGAAGAGTTCAGATTGCTCGTAACACTTCCTGCACTGTTTTCCACTCTGTCAGTTAATATAAACATTATTCAACCAAAAATTCAAAAGCCTTCTATATTAGGTGTCCAAAGGTGTCTATATGAAGTAAAGGGTTAATCTATGAAAATCAAGCCAACCATAAAAAGGTGACGACCATCATTAGGGGCAGAGGTTGTTGATACCAAAATATGTATTTTTGAAAAGTTAAATTTGTTATATACATGTAATGATCATAAATTTAAATATAATGTTATTTTGATTACTGGTATTTTATCAGTTTGGAAAAAAACAAAATCAATTTACAAAAACACAAAAATATGTTAATTTAAAGAATCATTATGCTTCCATCATCAAATTTTACAGTCTGTTATTAACCATTTTTGATGCAGAATTTATACATATATATATATATATATATATATATATATGGAAAAAATCACATTCGGAATGTCACAGTTACAACAAATTCCATCCAGTACTTTGGAAGTTTAAATTCAATCCAGTAAACCTGAAGAAAATTTAATACAGTACTTCTGGATTAAATTCCATTCAGGAATTATTCAGGGAATTCAACACAGTACCTCTGGACTTATTTCTATCAAGTAATTGTGAAGTAAATTCAAATCAGTTCTTATGGACATTATTTCACAGTAAATCTGTCGTAAATTATGTAAATTCTGCTTCATGATAAATTATATTCATTGCAGTACTTCTGGACTTAATGCTATCATAACTTGAATGGATTAAAATTCAATTCAGTAGAGTTTACTTATGGGCCTAATTCATCAAATACTCAAGGAATAATTTTTTTCCAGTAATTATGTATTATTTTAATATTTAATGTATATGGACTTAATTTATACAGTAAATATGTAGTAATTCAATTCTGTTGATCAAGTTAGCCCTGGAGTAAATTCTGAGTAAATTTCATTCAAAACAGACCAATGAACAACCAGACAAAAATTGAATAAAAAACACACATAAATAATTTATCATAATTAACAAATAAAATCACTGTATCAAACATATAATGTACATGTATATAATATACATATAACACAATTATAGAGAAAAATTAAGATATTGCATTTTTTAATGCAGCAACTCTACAATACAAACTAATGTTTACAACAGTCCACATCTTACTCAATTCAAATAATTTCTTTATATACATAAAAGCATACTGAAAAAAACATCAACAAGCATTAATCTATAACTATCATACAGGCAGACCTACCGGTAAACAGTTCCAGCGTAACTAACTGTCATACCTGTAAATGTAGATTGCACTTATTTATGACAACGGCACACCACTCTGTGATTCTGTATCTGTAGTTTGTACTTAATTATTCATGCAACGGCACATGACTCTGTGATTCTATACCTGTACTTATCGTTTGTACTTAATTATTAATGATAACAGCACATGACTCTGTGATTCTATACCTGTACTTTTCATTTTCACTTAATTATTTATGACAACAGCACATGACTTTGTGATTCTATACCTGTACTTATCATTTGTACTTAATGATTTATGACAACAGCACATGACTCTGTGATTCTATACCTGTACTTTTCATTTTCACTTAATTATTTATGACAACAGCACATGACTCTGTGATTCTATACCTGTACATATCATTTGTACTTAATTATTTATGACAACAGCACATGACTCTGTGATTCTATACCTGTACTTATCATTTGTACTTAATGATTTATGACAACGGCATATGACACTGTGATTCTATACCTGTACTTATCATTTGTACTAAATCATTTATGCGACGGCGCACGACTGTGATTCTATACCTGTACTTATCGTTTGTACTTAATTATTTATGCAATGGCACACGACTCTGTGATTCTATACCTGTACTTATTGTTTGTACTTAATTATTAATGATAACAGCACATGACTCTGTGATTCTATACCTGTACTTATCGTTTGTACTTAATTATTAATGATAACAGCACATAACTCTGTGATTCTATACCTGTACTTTTCGTTTGTACTTAATTATTAATGATAACAGCACATGACTGTGATTCTATACATGTACTTTTCGTTTGTACTTAATTATTTATGACAACTGCACATGACTGTGATTCTATGTAATTACGTAACTGACGCAAACAAATGAAGTACAAAAATGACAAAACAGCTACTTCATTTTTCCTAAATTTCCTATTCCATTATAAACTTTGAAGCCAGTTTAATGAATCAGGGATAATTTTTAACCAAATTTATCAAAACCTGTATTCAACTATTGACTAAGACATTTATTGAGATTTTAGCTACACCTGAGTAGCCCTTAAAGATATTTTTGATCTTAGCATTCATATCAACCATCATATATTATGGATATTCTGTTCAATAACTTATATTGTATTCTGTCTCTGTAGTGTCAAATTCTTTAATCCCGTTGGTCATATACTAAACTGCGCCGGCAATAATGTCATTCATTGGCCAGTATTGGGTTGTGTTAAAACATTTATAATTATAACGGAAAATGCCGACTTGTGTGTTAACAAATTACTCATAAATTACAAACACTAAAAGAATGGAATCAACCACTATCTTCTCTTGGGACCTGCCTCTTTGTGATTCAATAAACTTGCCATCATTTACTGAACAAAAAGTTATAGGTGATGCATCTTCACGTCATTCATAATTAGTTAATAACATGCAGTAAGTTCACAGCAAGCATAATCTTAATTAAAAAAATCATTGCATTTACTTTTGATAAGTTCTATTTCTTTCTTCCTTTTTTCATAATCTAATTTTATGGGATTATGATCAAATCCTCAGAGATTTTTTTCAAATACCGGAAAAAGGGTATATCTTATTTTACTGGTGTGAGATGTTTCCATCACATCTGAGAATAAAATTCTCAAACTGCAATGTAGGAACTATGTATGTCGAGACATAAAAAAATATATGATGTAAATTACATTTGATAGAAGCAAGCTTAGAAGTGATCCTGGGTAAAAAAAAAGGCCAGAGCACTACAGTGGGTATACAGGTACAGTCAAACCTGTCTTAAGCAGCCAGTCAAGGGAAGGAGCAAAAGTGGCCTCTTAAGACCAGGTTGTTGCTTAATAAAGGTTAATCTGCACTGAAAGTATAGAAATGGGAAATAGTGGCTGCTTAATAGAGGTGACCACTTACACAGGTTTGACTGTACTTACATATATACAAAATAGGAATGTTCCTTGTAGATAGCACTGACTATGTAACAGCCCACCACCACCAAAATAATTAACAGTTTCTGGTCACACTTAAAGTAACATATCCAGTATGTCAATTATATGTATTTTTAAAAAAATTACAATTTTGATTAAAATTGTTAGAGAGTATATACACAAGACAAAATTGACAATTTTTCTATGATTTAAGGGTAAAACATATAATATCATTACTGTAATACAAAACAAAATAAATGGAATATGATGTTAAATTTAAAAAAACAAAAAAACTTTTAACCTAAGGTTTTCGAGACGAATCTATGGAAACTTTGGTAGATGAGCTATAAAAAACATTTGTATAACATGATATGAATGTGTTTACTAAGTTTACTATTAAATAAATGGTTTGTTAAGAAACAGAACAAAAGTCGAGGTAAACAATAACCAAAACTAGAAATGACATCAACAACGACAATAACAATTAAGCCGATGCAAGGATCATGACAATAGCTCTTAATTTTTTTTTCAAATAGACAAGCTTATACTGATAAACCAAAATAATTATTCAATGTGTTTGATATGCAAGAAAATAATGATCATTTATTGCAGTTTCCACCTCGGCATAGTCTGCCAAACCATTATACTTTGTGATGGAAATTTCTATCCAAACCTCGAACGTGCATTATGAAGCATTATTTATATAATTGTCAGTTAATCGCAGACCACATTGTTGAACAAACAAAAAAAATATTTGAAAAGAATGGTGGTTTCTACACGTTACATACCAGCATATCTAGTTTTATTTGTGGCGGAAGACCTCAAAATGAATCAGAGTAGTAACACTATCCTTCCGTAGATTACTGGCAAACATTTTCACACCATCATTCCTTAGAAAACTGGCAATCATTCTCACATAAAGAGTTTGGACTGAGCGTAACTCAAACCTATGACCTCAATGATTAGAGGCAAGTGACATTAAAATGTATTTTTGTAACGCTCTGCCATTAAGGACCCTTTATTTTAAAAGAAGTGTCAACCAGATTAAATGTTTTTTTTACTATGAAACGCATGTAAGGGCATCACAGAAGGGAAGTTAATCAAAATAAATATAATACACAAATTTGAAATCAACATTTTTTTAAATGTTTATTTATAAGCCTGATATCAATTATCTGTATCATGTAACAAAACACAATATTCAATTTTTATATATTTTTTTGTATCTTTACATTCATTTGTTTTAAGACATTTTGTTGGCATTTGAACCTCAATCTATCATCAGCAAAGGATTTTTGACTTTTAGTATAGCTACATAGGCCATTTAACTATGTTCTCCAATAAAAGGACATGCATATAAGTCTCATACAAGAATCAGTTAAAAAGAGAAAAACATGATTACGAGAAATTTTGATTCTCATTTGAGAACTACACAAGTAATTTTATCTGAAACTTCCTATTTAAGAAAACAAGTGACATTACACTACTGGGGTAGTTTTTAAACTATGAGTAAAAATTCGTAAAAACTACAAATTGAAATTCCCGCCGTAATTGTCCTCTCGTGTTGCTGACTTTTACAAAATGGAGGTTTAAATGCAAACAATATGGCATTCCCAGTTTTATCACTAACATTGGGTTAGTATTCATCACAATTTTGAGAGTGCCTTCTTCAAGTCTATGTACGGTTTGGCCAGTGGGTATAGGGCCATATCACGCTTGAATGCACTAACATCTTCAACAACAGTGGGCTGAAAACAAACAAATAAAAGAATAACATACTATTTTACAAAAAGCAGAATGTCTGCATATTGATCTGCTACACATAAGCTGTTATACAATCAACATTCGGTGCAAAAAAACCATTAAAGCCTAACACTGAGGTGTCTGTTACATGCTAGGCTTGTAACATTTATTTCATTATTATATATGTCCCATTTTAAGATAAAACTGTATGCACTTAAGTTAAAATAATCAAAAGTAAATCTGGAACAAGATTGGTTATATCCAAAATCATATCCAAACACGGTTCTCAGATGATGGTGAATCAATGTATTCTTCAATAGGCGTAGTACATCATGCGCAAGAAAAAGAATCGGAATTGTGCAATTATGTCTTTTGACATTTTGTCCCAACTGGACAGAAAGTTAATAGGCTTTATTATAAATATTTTCTGCAAGACCAGCTATAAGGAAAATGCATAGAGGCCTTCTGGAAGCTGGCCCACTATAACTTCATGACAATGTCACACCAAATAAATCTACACAGGTGATGTCATTAAGTGATCTATATGGATAGGAAACATTGACCATCCAGCTTATTCTCTGGAGTCGATTCCATGTGCCTATATCTTTATTTTCACAACTAAAAGAGCTTATCCAAGGAACAAGATTTGGCGATTTCGACTGGGAGTGGAAAGAGAATGTGGCCATCCAGGACAGACATAACTTTTGATACATTCTTGCTAAAATATGCTATTTAAAACAAAAAGACTGTCCCTGTATTCACATCTCATCTTGAATACTACATGTAGTATGAACTCAAACTCAGTTCCAATTCCAGTAAGATAAATATTATTATTTTTGCCCTGTTTCACCAACATTTTCGTAATGTATATTTAAATACTTAATGTTGACTGGTTACTTTAACATTCTTAGTTAATGTAAATTAAACCAAATGCAATTTTTTTAGAGCCAATCTAAAATCATGATCACATGGATGCTTTTCATTGATCTTAATTTTTAAATATATACTAATATGTCGGTTATACAGGAGCCTGAACCATTTCAATATCATTATCACATTATGTAGATATATGTGTAAGCTTCGTCTTTCGAACATTTCAAATGCAAATATTATTCATGAGTTTTCCAACGAAATAGTTTTAAAATTTCAGCATGAGATGGTTTGTGAATATCTAAGATGCATAATTGTATGTCATTTGTTAAAAAAAAAAAAAAGGTTTTCAAGACATTGCAAGTTATATATGACACAATTTTATTGGTTAAGACGCCTGCAGAAACATGAGAGAGCCATCATCTTTTGCAAGACTGGAGAATTTGCTCACAGAATTTTTTTAGATGTCAGCAATGAGAGATTACTGATCTCAAGACCACTTGGCCACAGAGGTCCTTTTTAATCCAAGTTCTAGCGTTCTAAAGATTAATGGGTCATGATTCATACAATGGCATCAAATGCAGGGTAACTGAATGCTGAATCAATAATTTGAAAAGTTACAGATTTTTCAACCTTCCTCATAGAGGATATGTATCTTATGAGTAAACCTCCAATACAGGAGGAATAAACTCTAACCTTCAAACCTACCCCTTGTTAAAATTAAGTTAAAAAGGGGTAATAACCACTAAATTACTGATTTTAAAAAATACTAAAGTTTGCCTGTATTTTATATTATACAGGTAGACACAAAATATTAATCAAATACATAGACCCTTTCAGAAGTAATTGATTGGAAACCAATTTTTTACCTCGGACGCATGGACAGATGAGCAGACGGACAGGGTTACAATTTAATGCCTCTTGACCATTCTTTGAAAGGTGGGGGCATGGAAGTACCAATTACCAGTAATTGTCTATAATTTCTGAAGGTAGAAGTGGACTATAATAGTTCCTCAGCAAACTGAATCAACATCACTTCAGTTGATCATTAAAATTATTAGACTAAACCACAGTTTTGTTGCACACAGAAAATATACATACCTGAGGTAGTTCTATAGGACATGGACTAAGGTCATCAGGGGCAACGACCTCGTCCACAGACTCTCCAACACGTGGTGCTGTCGATAACACGTGTACAGACAATTTGTGTCGCTTCGGCCCATTGTAGGCTATATTGTCCTACAGAAATTAAAAATAAATGTACTATCATTATTTTATTTACATCATCATAATCAATAGCCAGTTTTATTAGTTTTGTTAGTTAAAGTCCGGAGTCACAGTATTAAAGCCAGTAGTACTGAAAAATGGCCACTTTCACTGAATTCTCTTTACTCACTGGAAGCATATCACCAGTAGAGGGATTTTTAAAATTTCAAAAGCAATAGATAACAGATCTGGTTGAAACTTGGCAGATCTGTTCTTGAATATATGATCTTTATGTCATGTGAATTTGGAAATAAGTTGTACTTTATAAGTGACACATTCAAATAATCTTTTTAGAAAACTGTTGTAAAATTCAAATTTTCTTCCAGTGGTGATTAACAGTTGATATGAGTTCATGACCCGACTCTCCAGCCAACTACAGTTCAGCTTCTATAGAGATAAGCCACAGTGCATTCCACTCTTTCAACATATGGCTGGGAAATTGAAGACTATATTAAATGTTACATATTACATAGCGTTTAGTTGTGCTATATGAATGATTTATTGACAATTGTCATTAGATTGAATTCATGGTATCAAGTATAGAATTAAAAAAAAAAAATTGTCATTATTCCCATCAAGGAATATTGCGTTGATTTGAAAAAACATTTGTGAAAGACACTTTTTCATAACGTCCCTTCTGTGACAAAACTAGGCCCAACATTAGAATAATTGACCTATAACTAACATTTGAGCAGTTTTATTGTTGTTGTATAGAAAGAAAGAAAAAACATACTGATCAATTAACTTTTTTGTGGAAATTACAGAGTGTGAATTTGAACATACTTCAATATAAGGTTTTAAGGCATTTTAGTAAATCATTATTAAAAGAAGAAGCAATTAAATAATTATACATTGTTTCAGAAATTAAGATTAACAATGTATTTTATTCACACTGATTCAAACTTTTTAATCAAAGCGCAATCAGTATGTTTTCAATACAAGAATGTTCATTATTACATACACTGACCATTCATCTTATCTCTTATAAATAAGAAGTTCACAAAGCTATCAATACAAACCACATGTTTATGTTTACAAAAGTTAAGATATGAGCAAGCAGACCAGCAGTTTAGCCAGACCTTCTCTTCTATATATGCTTAATTGTTTACCGGTTGGTTTTTCGATATAGTCAACCCCGGTCTTTAATAGTTGTTGAGTAAACTTAAATTTTTTATACTGTTCTTGGGACAGGATGGGATGGGACATGCAGGCATGCTGGCGGGCAGACAGACCAATGAATGAACAGACAGAGATAATCTGACGAATAGGCAGTATGACAAGAGGTAGAGACAAAGAGATAGAAAATTAATTTTTTATCATTTTTATACATTTGATCTGTTTACAACCATAACTCCAAATTTTTTCCAATGTACATATTTTAACTCTTTTTTTTCTGAATTTTTCGGTTCATAATTTTTTCATTGGGATAAAACCTATGTTCCACGAACTATCGTGAAAATTATACTCACCAATATGGTGAAAAATACAAGAAAGATTCCATGACAGACCCACATAACTGCAGCTATGATAGAATAAATGAATTTATGGAGTCTCCATGAGGTGTTATAAAATAGCTTCTTGTTGTTCTAAATATTACAAAGACCATCGGACATTCAATGACTGTAAATGATTTGACGAATGAATTATTACCTTGTAGAACTTGGACAAGTCCTGTTTGGTTACTGTTTTCAGGAAGGATACTTCTATAGTATCTAAAATAAAACAAAGTGTAAACTGACAAACAGAAAATGATTTAATTCAATTCAATTCAATTCAATAGTTTATTTCAGCTATTACATATGTAAAGGCAGTGGTAAATTAATACTTACTTCAATATATATTACATGTATGTAAATACATACCAGTGATAATGTCTGGAAAAAGAAAACTAACAAATAGACATACATGTAAAAATCTGGATTTGTAAACTGACAAATAGATGCAAATTCAGCAATATTGTTTGTATAAGGTAAACTGACAAATATATACAGAGTCAGTAATATGAACTGTATTAGGTAAACTGACAAATACATGTAGATGCAGATTCAGTGACAGAATGTCTGAAATTTAGGTATTGACAAATAGACACAGAATCAGTCAAATTGTTTCGAACAGATAAACTGACAAATGTATGCAGATTCAGAGATATTGACTGGATTAGATAAATGACAAATAGACAAATAGTCAGTAAAATTGTTTGGACTTAGTAAACTGACAAAAAGGTGCAGATTCAGTAATATTGTCAGTATTAAGTAAGGATGGCAACGAATGGCAATATTGATATTCGAATATTCGGTCATTCTTTCGAACGAATATTCGAATATATTCGGTCAAAATCTTAAAAATAAATAATCATCAACTTTCTATCCCGAACGTTTTTACTCGCCATATTTGTTACTTTCTCTTTCAGCGGAAACGGTGCTGATGTATAAATACTAAAAAGCAAACAATTGGAATATCATTGTCGTCAAGATTCAACATGACGTGGAACTTGATGATGCATAATTAATAATAATAAATTAATACATGCTATGTTATATAAGCTTTACTAAGTTAAATATTCGTATGTTTGTATAGTTTATAAGTAATTAATTATTTATAAATGAAATTGAGAAAACAAACATAAAATATATATATAGTAAATTCGTCTACTACTTGACGCATTTATTTTTCACAAGTACATAAACGGCCTTCAAATCAAAGGAGTGTGCTCTTTAATTAGGTATAAGATTGGTAAAAATAAACAAACTTGCTCTCACCTTTTCAAAACAGGGTGATTTACAACAGACCGTAAAAGCAGATCGATGATTAAAATTGCCTAAGGCAAACAATTAAAGGATTACCGACCAGGACTCCTTATCACCTTGACAAACTCCAATTGACACCCGTCTTAGGAGGAAATCGATAATTACCGTGTCTTAACCTGGTTGATATAACACCTTTCAAAACCATTTGTGGCAAAAATATTGAAATTGAAAATAAATAAAGAAAACAATTTGAATTTACTATATTTTTTTGATATTTTTTTGTTGTTGCGAATATTCGAATATCAATATGACATTCGAATATTCGGACGTATGACCGAATATTCGAATATCCGAATATTCGTTGACATCCTTAGTATTAAGTAAATTGACAAATAAATATGGATTCAGTAATATTGACTGGTTTTGGTGCACTGACAAATATATACAGTAACATTGTTTAATTAGTTTACTGATATATATGGATGCAAATTATGGTTATATGTTGACAACAGACAAAATTTAAGTAAAAACAGTCAAATTATGTAAACAGACAAACAGAAACAAATTCAGCAATAATATTGTCTGAATAAAGTACACTGACAAGTGGAAGCTAATTCAGTAAACATATACTGTAGCAGGCCAGTCAATAATGATGTTTTGTTTAACTATACATACCTCTGTCAAAATTATACTGTTGTGAGACTATCTCGGACCAGTAATGGGAGAACTGTACAGACATCTTCTTAGGTTTTTCCAAACGTTTTGTTGACAAGGCCGATATATGCTTCTGAAATTCTTCATCACTCATATCTTTTATACAATCCTAAAACACATAAAAACAAGAAAATACAACATTACAACATATATATGTAAATGTATTTAAGTCATATATTTTTTTTACTCTTGAAGATTTCCTTGTCCTTCATGGCCAAACTGTCATTTATCAACCACTAAGCTGTCACCATTCATATAGTAGGACAAGCCTAGCTCAGTCCAAAAAACTTTAACAGTTATTTGTGAAAGGATGGTGGTTCTACTTACTAATAGATTCATTCTGGGGTCTTCCTGGATATGCCATATGCATGTATAACCTGCCATGGGTTGCAAATGGAATAAAACATCATTTAAAAAAAATCATTAAAAGGAGTTGTATGTGGTTAATTGGTCTAAGTTGCTGCCTTGCGATCTTTAATCCTAAAGTTTGTATCAATGGCTTCCAGCCCACCCTCGCCCTGTCCAGCCCAGCTGTCTAAAGACTTTACCGGTGAGAAATTTGCCATCACTGTACTATGAGTTGTTAACATTTGTTTAGCAGCCAATATCATGGATGCTATTTTGGACAAATGAACAATAACAGACCACAGTCTTTTGGAAATGAGATGCTTGTACATATATAGGAATGCTCATTAATATGCATGTTTGCATTCAATAAAATAAATTAATTATCTGATTTGGCTAGTTCAAGAACTTGCCCAAGATATTATGTAAGTGAGAGAAGATCAAATGAAAAATGCATGTGCCAAAAAGCAAACAATGTCAACTTTTGATGTTTCAAAGCTCCAATACAAATCAACTGATTAGGCCAGTTCAAGAAAATGTTAAAAAATATTATGGTTTTGTAAGTTTGGTGAAGATCCAATGCAAATGCAGTTACTAGAGTGCACACAACAAAAAGTTTACGGACGGACGGACAGAAAGATGGCAGACAACGAACACAGGGTTATCCTAATAGCTCACCTTCAGCTAAACTCAAACAAAACTTTATTTTGTTACTATATATAAGTTACACCTGTAATAGATATTGATATTTAAACCACAAGTCACATCTATAAAAGATTCTTAATCATCAGAGGAGACTTTCACAAGGTAAAGCTGCATTTGTGTCTTTAAAATAAGAAAGCATCTAGCACATTATTGCACTAATTTAGAGATAAGTGAGATGGTCTCTAATATAACTAAGTATATATATATATAATCATATACCTCCATGGTGTGTAAGAATGCCTCTATACGACCTTCCACATACTCAGGTGTTCTGTCTGACTGGACTATCACACGCAAGCCCTGAACCCCGCTCTGCCTTCGTATACCACTGAACACAATGTAACCTACAATATCATAAGATATCAAACACTGTATGTTTGCTTGGCATATTTAGCATCATTTCATACCTTCAATGGCTAACAGATGATCCGTTAACCTAATGACTCTTTCCTAAGATCATTGAAGGTTAACAAATACTCACTCAAACCCATCTCGGCCAGTAACTGATAACTTTCCCATATGAATCAGTGGTGAGAGATGAATGACAAAGAGATGCAATGTCCTATATCAATCATCACAGAGACAGTGATTCTTACTCATGACCCCAGGGGTCGTATTCAACAACTGTTCTTGAGAATATTCTTAGACTTAATTTGAAAATCCAAATTTCAACCTTAGATATCTAGTTTACCATGACCGATAGAATTCTTTTAAGAGTTTATTTGACTATATATTAAGTGTCTCAATATGCCTGCAAATTTTGACATTAAACAATACATGTAGTCTCTAAGGGCGTTTTTCAAAATTCATTCTTGAGGTCAAGTCTAAGAATATTCTCAAGAATGGTTGGTGAATACCACCCCTGGATTGATAGACAGATGTGCTACATGTACTGACTAGTGTGTAAATTGCATTTCAATATAATGTTATGTTTAATAATTACAATAATAACTAGCTTACTAGGGTGTATACATAAGCAGAAAATTGACATTTTTTTCTTTCATTTAACGGTAATGCAGGCAATACTATTACTGTAATACAAAACAAAATATATTGAAATATTATGGTGTTTTTTGTAAACCTTAGATTAAGAACACATCCTGTGTTTTAATTCATTGAAATATTGAAATAGATAATGACAAATGCAATATGCATTTGGAAGGTTTAAATATTCTAATTAGAAAGTATTTCCCCAGTTAAGTCACTATAGCAGCAGCACTTGGTGAGAATGAGCTAATTAATTCAATTAAGTAGGTCAAGGTCATTAATTTAAACAAATTTAACACTTTTTTTTCTTGCATATAAAAACTTCATCTCACTGAATTGAACATTTGTGCTATGTTATAACAAATTCCCTCTAGGCATGAGACAATTATAGCCCTGACAAGATTGGAAAGGTGCACCGATGTATACACACCGATAAGTACTAAGCTAAACATAGAATTTTAAATGGACAATGCAAGTACAAACTAAGTCCATTATGTAGTGAAGGTCAGTGATATAGGCATGTTTAACATGATGGTGATCAGTTTATAGAGTCAATACTATTACTGAAAAACAAAATAGATAAACAAAAAATTGAAATAAAAACAGTTTAACCAATATGTTATGTTGCTATATGAAATATTTATATAACAAAGTATGACTGAGTTTATGAAGTGTTACTTTAACATAAGTAGTCTGTTCTGAAACAGACAAAAACCTGAGCTTATTATAAAACTTTAACCAGATGCCTACAAAAACAACAACACTGACAACGAAGCCGAGTGAGATGCCAGGGTCATGACAAAAAAAACTTCTTTTTTTTTTTGAAAACGACAAACTAAAAATTTGTCCATAAAAAGTACTAACAAAATATATATATATCACAAGTATAATAAGTGTATAAACATATTATGAGTGTATAAAATAAAGCATGAGCCTAAAAAATGGATCACAAGTAGGTAAACCATGTGCACTATACCAAACATACCTAATTGTTCCTTAGTCCGGAGGATGTTGAAGCATGGTTCACTGATGATCTGGACAAATAGTTCCAGCAGCATGTTGGAGGTAGTTGCCTGCTGACCACACTGGTAGTAGATCTCAATACTGGAACTCTTGTGTACACTGTTGGTGGCCTGGTACACGTAGAAGCAACCTGGCAAATATAGATATATATAGTAATAACCTGGCAAACAGAAATACACAAAGTAACAAACTATCAAAATTTATATAGATACGCATAGTAACAACTTGACAAATGTAGATACACAAAGTAATAACATGGCAAATTTAGATAAGCACAGTAACAACCTGGCAAATAAAGATAAACATAGTAACATTCAAGCAAATATAGATACACGTAGTAATAACTTGGCAAATATAGATAAACATAGTAACAACCTGGCAAATATAGATATACAGTAATAACATGGCAAATATAGATAACATAGCAACATCTTGGCAAATAGAGATACACATGGTAACAACCTGGCAAATATAGCTACGATACACATAATCATAATATGGCAAATATAAATACACATAGTAATAACCTTGCATATATTGATACACACAGTAATAACCTGGCAAATATATATACTCACAGTAACAACCTGTCAAATATAGATACACATAGTAACAACCTGGCAATAATACATACACATCCTGGCAAATATAGATGCACATAGTAACAACCTGGCAAATATAGATACACATAGTAACATCCTGGCAAATATAGATACACATTATAACAACTTGGCAAATTTAGATACACATATCAACAACCTGGCAAATATAGATATACATAGTTACAACCTGGCAAATATAGATACACATATTAACAACCTGGCAAATATAGACACACACAGTAACAACCTGGCAAATATATGTTCAACTAGCTTACTACCATAAGGTCCATAAGTTTCAACTGTCTTGTACGACCTTGCAATTTAAAAAACTATGTACTGTGAAATCATTAATTTTCGTGGGGTACTAATTTTCGTGGATTTCATGGGAAGTCTAGACAATGAAATCAAATACCCACGAACTTAGTTTGCGCAATATTGTAATGCTGTCAATATAAATTACCTCTTTTCATATGCCTACGTGCATCGCTTTGTGGTAAATAATCCATCCTTATTTATATATTTTCTTTCGTCATATTGCATCAATATTTACATTGATGATTTTGTAAATAGTGCAAGATTTTTTCATTACACATATCATCTAAAATGTGAAGTATAGGCCTATGGTAAACATTGTAAAAAAAAGTATAAACATTGTAAAAGTGAAAACACAAGTTTCAAGTGAAGTAATATCATTTATTTAGTGGTATTTTTTTTATTCTATTCTATACTTGTTTCATTTAATGATAAAATATATGGTGATACAATTTTAATGAATAAAACAAACAAATCTCTTAAAAGACGCAGCACATTAGCTTACTGTCCATTTTCACAGTCACGTGACAAGGCACAATTGTTATTTACACTGGGCCTGCATTCTGAAACCCTTTCTGGATTAGATGTCGTTCTTCCCCTTTCCTCACCTGGTGTTTGCATAACAATTAGTGTTATATTGTACTTGTATATTAAGGTACTAATTGGCATGTGTCAACTGTTGTTGGCACAGCGGGGTGCGATAAACCCCGACACGCGCGACGTGTGAATTACTGCAAAGGTTAACAACCGGAACGCACTATGCGATGTCGAAAGTGTAAAAAAACAACAGGCCCAAGAGGGCCTGAGGACGCTCTACTGACTCATGAGCCCTCGCGGCGGGGTCATTTTTATCCCTAGGGACACCATTTGAACAAATCTAACAAAACTATAGTTGGTCATCATTACTACATAAACATTTTGAAATTCTGTTGGGCTGTTCATGAGAAGAAGATTTTTTAAGTTTTGGACTATTTTTAGTAATGGTGGCCATCTTGAATTTCAGATCGAAAAAAAAATCTTCTGTATAGTCTCCTATGCAACAGAAACACGCATGTGAAGTTTCAGTTTAATTGAAAGTTGAGAATTACAGGGCCCCTATAAATTTTAGCCCCTTAATTCTTATCTGCAATCAAACCCCTACACATAGGGATAATTTATGCCAAATATGAACAAATCTGACATACCTGTTCTCAAGAAAACGATTTTAGTTATTCTCAATTTTTACCCTTTTGGGACCCCTCCTGACCCCTTAAGACAGTGGAACCCATTCATTTTTACAAATCTGAACCTCCTTCACCAAGCAATGCTTCTGTGAAGATATAGGCAAAATCATTTGCATTTAAAAAAAAAAAAAAAATATTATGACTTGTGTCCCCTTATTGAACCCTCGGGGCGGGGTCATATTTAACCCTAGGGACACCATTTGAACAAATCTAACAATACTATTGTTGGTTATCATTACTACATAAACATTTTGAAAACCTGTTGGACCGTTCATGAGAAAAAGATTTTTTAAGTTTTGGACTACTTTTAGTAATGGCGGCCATATTGAATTTCAGATAAAAAAAAAAATCTTCTGTATAGTCTCCTATGCAACAGAAACATGCATGTGAAGTTTCAGTTTAATTGGCCTAGTGGTTTCAGAGAAAGTGCTGCTAACAGACAACAGACGACGGACGACAGACAACGCGCCATCTATAAGCACTTCTGGCCTTTGGCCAGTAGAGCTAAAAATTTTTTTTTTTGGAAATTGGTTTTCAACGAATTTAAGTCCCCATGAATATGTCTTTGAAGTGGAAACCACGAAATTTAATACCCACGAAAATAAATTATTTCATAGTATTTGTGTGGGCCCAGCTAGCTCGGTCAGTAACACATCTAACACTATCCAGGGTCGCAAGTTTGAATACCTGCAAGGCCAGAGTCACTTGTGATAATTAGCCATGAATTTTAATCATACCTCATACCTGTTAACTGCCTAACCGATCCCAGGTATAATGATAAGGTGTGTCTTGTACCCATTAACCTCGTACCTGTTAACTGCCTAACCGATCCCAGGTATGATAAGGTGTGTCTTGTATCCATAAACATCATACTGGTTTACTGCCTAACTGATCCCAGTTATGATGATATGGTGTGTCTTGTATCCATTACCATCGTACCTATTAACTGCCTAACTGATCCCAGGTATGATGATACGGTGTGTCTTGTATCCATAAACCTCATACTGGTTAACTGCCTAACTGATCCCAGGTATGATCATAAGGTGTGTCTTGTATCTTTAACCTCATACCTGTTAGCTGCCTAACCGATCCAAGTTATGATGATACGGTGTGATGACAGGCTGTTGTTACATGTATATTGGTGTGCCCTTTTTTATTTGTGTTTTATTGCGAGTAACCCGAAAACTTATATGAATCACCCTCAATTCCTTTTCCTGGGAAGAATCAGTAATAACTTTTTTGAGAGGCCAGCAGGTGAAATCTTGGCTACTTCAGGCATGAACACCCAACATGCTATCCACTGCACTATCACCCTACTTATCTATCAACAACAGTAATTTATAAGATCTGATTTGCTTTACCGTTATACATTAACTAGGAGACTTATCTATAGTTTTTGTGTTTCTCAAACATACAGGTACCACCATGATATCATAATGATATCATTATTTATTGGTTTTTATTTTTATTTTTTCAGTTGTGTCCCTAAAACAAATTAGAATCATGTCATACCATCAGGCAGTTGAAGCTCCCTCAGTTTCCGACGTTGGCTTGGCAGCAACTGTCTTGTTGACACCTGATCTCGAAGTATCGTTTCTATGGTTTCTGTCATCTCAACAGCTTTCTGGTTACAAAACAAAAATGATCAGGCTTGTATTAAGTTTCTCATCAGATATGAAACTGAAAACATGTCCATCAACAAGAATGCCCCTCAATATGTCTGTAGCCTTACTATACATGTAAGTCGCAATGTCATTAGAATAATGAGTTTTGACCAGTGACAGTAATAACCACAGAGATGAAAAATGCACAACTGAACAACATACTGATACTGCTAACAAATTTGATCAGTTTAGGGGAAGTAACTTTCAAAAAGGGGCAATTACTCCTGTAAAATTTTATCAACGTTTAAAAAAAATCAAACTGTACCTGTATTTTTCATTTATACAGGTACACATGAAATATTTATTAAATACATTTCAGAAGTTGATCATTAATCGGAAATCATTATTTTACTGAAAATTACAGTGAAAAGGGGCAATTAACTCCTGTAAAATTTGACTCAGGGCTGGCACTTGGCTTCACCATTGGAGCAAAATAAATAAAAGTAGCACAAAGCAATTCCATTTGACGAAAGTCTTAAAACGTTGCCAAACTTCTTAAATTCTCCATATATTTAACCTCCTTTAATGTGCTTCAACAGCTAAAATATCTTGGTGCATCAGTGTCACTGCCCTTTCTCCCAAATAACAAGGTAATTAACTTGTTAATTGGCACCCAGCTGTGTTTTCCCCTCAAGTCAAATCACACAACACAAACCAATTTCAGATCAACAATGTGTGCTAAATAAAGTAACAATTTTTCCTCATCACGTGCTTAGGTACATGACTTGCATAATAATAAGGAAAAAAAACCAAAGAGTGAAAACAATGCTCATCTTTATTTGCCGTTATAATGGAGAAAAGAAAGTCTGACACCAAATTTTTAAAATAGACCAGTACATTATGTGTATTATAAAGTTTATTTCCAACATTACTTTTGACTGATGTTGACAAATATTGTTTAAAAGCTATTTCAATGATCAATTAATGTAATCCTTAAAGTGGCACAACCAGTATATGAAGATATTTCTTTTATGAAGAAAGAACTAACTTGATGAATGACAAATGAATGACAAACAATTTCATGAATTCTCATGGCCTTCGATGCATTTGTAACAGTCAAAACCTCTCTTAATGTGAATAAATCATGTTTAAATCTAATTTACTGATCAATATATCTAATATGCAAATTAGCCGCTTCACTGATGGAAATTATCATAAAATTTATTATTCAATCGTATATATTCAGCCAATTCATTCATCCTTCAGTATTAGAAGGGTAACTAGATATATGCAAAGATATAGTTGCACATATGGCTAATACTTTTCATATTGTTGGAACCTAAGTTTTTTTTATATTACAAGCCATTTTAGAAAAAAATAATGTTGCTAGAGAATTTAACCCCAAAACCCTCCCCCACCCAATTACTTGTTAAAGGATTCGTACTTGGATTAACCGAGTGACAATAAGCATATATAACCACTATGCTATGCAGGAATATATCAAGATCTGTGGAATAAATCTTGAGTTTAAACTTAACAGCTTATCTAGATTTAATCAATGATGCCTAGAAATTTCCTGACTCATTTACATTATTCCACAGACCACAGCGTGGTCTAGTGGTAAAGCGTCCGCCTCGCATGTGAAAGGTTGTGGATTCGACTTTAAAAATGGTAATAGAAGCTTCAGCATTTAGAAGAAAGTTCTAGGTCTTGTCAGCCCAGTGTCGGTATAATGTGACTGGGTGGGGTATCATACCATGTGTCTGCGGCATGATACTCCATTGTGACAGCGCTCAGAATACTGTCTCAAGTAGACTACATCGTGATATGACTGAAAAATGGTTGAAACTGAAACTAAACATCATACAACAACATTATTCCACGGGTAAGTTGTAATTCAAATATCGGTGATATTATCGAGTTTAAGTACATGTATTTTGACAATCTGCACCAGACATGATCCAGACAATCACAAATTTATACCAAATATTACAATTATACCAGTTTTTTATTGATTTGAAAAGACATAAATACCGGTTATGCTGCTTTAAAACAAAAAGTCTTTTACCTGTTTTGTCACATTGCCATACACAAGACCTTCTATATACATTTTAGCAAACATCTGAGGTAAGAAAGAAGTCAGTTTCTCCAGGGTTACCTCTGAAATAAAAGTTATTCATTATTGTAAATGTACAAAAAGTGTAGGCAACAGTTCTTTTTACTTCTCCTTATAAATTAATTAATGTCCAAATCAATATGTACTTAATGCTTTAAAAACTCCATTTTTTTAAGTAAGTTATATTTTTTATGCCTGACTTGTGAGCACCTTTGTGTTACTATATATAGATTAGAATATCATTCAGCAATAACATACATTGTGTCATTGTTAAATACAATGATCTAAAATACACATTTGATACCAAACATGTTTTTATAGCCGCTAAGTATAATTCAAACCTGTCTTAAGCAGCCAATCAAGGAAAGGAGCAAAAATGTTTTTTTAAGACAGGTTGTGGCTTAATACAGGTTAATTTGTTATTAGCATAAAGGTGGGAAATAACAAATGCGGCTGATTACTGATCTAGTTCTGCCAAAAGGATATCTATTGAAACATGCCAAAATAATATACATGTAATGTACATGTATTGAAAAGAGATTTTCTAACTTGGGCTATGTTTATTTTAAGAACGGGTATTTCGTTTTAGGTTTACCACTCCAATTAAAATAGAAATTGTGTCACATTTTGGTAGATTTGACATACTAAGCCATTCGGATTTTATTTATTAATATGTTTTTTCCTGATATACTCCCTTTAAGTATTAGAATAAAACTTCATTTAATGAATGTAAAACTTTTTCCTGGTTCCGGTTTCACCAACATATACTATTCAATGCTTGGAATTGGTTAAGATTTCACTGTTGGTGAAATTTAACCATCAGTTGGACTATCATACTATACAGGATCCCATAAAAGGAAAGAGACCAATAAAGTTATTTACAATATGAACATTTATTATTATTATTATTAATGGCTGTGTACCATGATGACTCCTCAAATACAACACCCAGTACTGGTTTTACACAGGGGACAGAATCAATAAATTAATTATTTCCCATACACTAGACAGGATCCAGCTAGCTTAGTCAGTTTCCTGCCAGGCCCCAATCTCTGTGATGATTGATATATGGCATTGCATCTCACTGTCATCTCCCACCATTGATTCAGGTGGAAAACTTATCATTTACTTACAGAGGTGTTAAATGATGTCTGTTAGCCATCAAAGGCATAAAAATGACGCTAAAAAATCAAACAAACGAATCACATATACTAGGACTAGAGATACAGTAATTTTTCTAAAGGTCTGCAAATTAAAACATTAGATAATCTTACACAACAATAACATGACAGTCAGGGTGACCAAGACTACACATACCTTCCAGACTGTTGAGTAATTCCTCTTGTGTCCACAGCAACTCTGACATGACAACAGATGTGAAATATACAGCGTGCTGATGGGGCTGTTCTGCATAGAAGTTACGTAGGCTCCTCATATACTGAAACATTACATCAACATTTTCTTCTACAAAAATAAATCAAATAATGGAATGTTCTTTTATATTTTCACTGATGAAAAAAAAAATATGACTTGATTAATTTACAGATAAACTTGTATTAGCATAATTATTCACAACTGTAGTTTGATTACTCAATGTCAAACGATTCAATAAAACAAAGCTATTCATTTTTCTTGAAAATCAAGGTCACTTGATTACTGGACGATATTCTATGAAGTTTTTAGAAAAAAATCGGTTTTCAACTTCAAAATTCAGTCGAAAAAAAATAAAATAACTATCTTAGAAGCCCTGGGGTCGTATTCAGTGATAATATACAGTTTTGTATTTAATAACGTCATGTAGGTGAGTCATGAGCCTCTGACATTTTACCTTATCTGAGTTTGTAACTTTGTTTTAAGGTTCAAAATGGTAATAACATATAAGTGGTAATTACTTATCTACACCTCATATATTTTGGGATTGAAAGTTGAATGTCATTAGTGTCTCTTACAATTTACTGTATCTCAGTTTGTTACAGTTAACCAGTACTCTAGCACACTCATCTCTGCAGGTAACTAATAACTTCCTCACTTTAATCAGAGGTGAGAGATGAATGACGTATATCAATCATCACAGGAATTTAAACTCACAAACTCTTGATTAATAGTCAGACGTGCTACTGACTGAGTTAACCAAGCCTGGCTTACACTGCAATAGAGCAAAGTAACAAACTTCTTTCAAATGAGCCAGGCCCAATTAGTTCAGTCCTTAGCGCGTCTGACTTTCAATCCAGGGGTCGTAAGTTTGAATCCTCAAACTCCGTGATGGTTGATATACATGTACAACATTGCGTCTCATTATCAATTGTCTCTCACAGCTGATTCAAGTCTGAAAGTTATTAGTTACTTGTGGGAATGGGGATCCCGGGAAACACTGGTAAGGTTAACTGATCGTCTGTTAGCCCTTGATGGCATAAAATGACACAAAAATATTCATTCATTCACTTATTCTTTCAAATGATTGTGTGTATTATGGTGTATTCATTGATTTAGTTAACTTCAAGTTTTAATGATGAATAATAACAGAAGACAAATAAACAGATTGACAGCATTGGAAGATGGAAACAATATCAAATAAATTGTTTTGCATACCAATTCTTTAAGAATTTCAAATCTCTTTGGATCTATTTTGAATGACACCATCTTCTCGACGACCTTCCTCAGCAGTACCGCCAGTTTGTCACTGTAACCCTTGGCACCAAGCTATGGAAGAAAATAAATTTTGTTAACTAAATTTTTTTTTATAATACATGTATGTCTGAATGCTACAGCTGATTTTACTTTTATTTCAAAAGGATAAAGATTATGTGATGATCAAAGTTCATGTTGGAATAACTTGAGTACATGTCAAAGAACATGACCACAGCAGTGGTTTGGGGGTTAAAGCGACCGCCTCCCATACAAAAGGTCATGGGTTTGTTCCCTAGCCAGGTCATACCAAAGACTTGAAAACTGGTAATGGAAGCTTCCAAGCTTGGCGCTCAGCATATAGAGGATATTTCTATGTCTGGTCAGCTTGGTGTTAGTATAATGTAACTGGTTAGGGTATCGTAACATGTGTTTGCGGCATGATACTCCAGTGTGGCAGTGCTAAAAATACTGTAAACACCATCGTGATATAACTAAACAAAAGGCCCAAGAGGGCATGAGGACGTTCTACTGACTCATAGTGGCCATAGCACTTACTGAAATTCCACAATATTTACCCTCTTTCGGGGCTGTCTTAACAACTTATGGATAAATACCTCCACCACACCCATTCTGAACAAAAACTTAATTGCTATGAAAAGGAAATACTTTAAATTCCCATAACATTCATCTGTAAAAAAAAATATAGTCCCCTGTACAGAACCCTTATACAACCCAGCCCCTCAATTTGTCAGAACTTCAATCACCCTCTCTTAGCAATTTGTTATGAGCAGAAATGATTAAAATTTTAAAAAGTTTTTTTGTACACATGAATGCAAAATGAAAAAATTCAGTTTTCTCCATAATATTCCTATGTAAAAGTCACATTACAGGGCCCCAATGTATCCCAGCCCCTTGATATGCAGAATCTTCAATCCTTGCTGATGTAAGGATAATTTATATCAAATATGAACTAGTTTGACTGAAAGGTTATTGAGAGGAAATTTGTGAAAATTCCCAATTTTAACCTTATTACCCAATCCACCCCCAGGCCCCTAATGGAAATTCAATCCTCTTTATTGAACAAAATCAAATTTATTGTTACTAGACAATGCTTAAGATCTCAAACTGAACAACATATTTACCAAAATGGACAAAAATAAAATGAAAATTTTCAATTTTCCCATAGTATTCCTATGTAAAAACTCAAAGACACCTTACAGGTCCTCTATACATCCCAGTGTCCCTTGATTTGTACAAACTTTAAACCCATACTCATTGGGATAATCAATATCAAATATGAACATATTTGACTGACCAGTTGTTGAGAAGAAGATTTTTGATAATTTTCTATTAAAACCTTTTTTGACCCACCTTGGCCCCTTATGGAAAGTCAAATCTCCTTATTGAGCCAAATCTTATTTCCTATGACTAGATGATACTTTGGAACTCAAACTGAATAATAATTTTGCCTAAATAGATGAAAGAAAGAGGACATGGCCCCTATAGATTTTAGCCCCTAAATTCTTATCTGCAATCAAACCCCTACACATAGGGATAATTTATGCCAAATATGAACAAATCTGACATACAGGTTCCTAGGAAAACAATTTTTGTAGTTCCCAATTTTTACCCTTTTGGGGCTCCTCCTGACCCCTTAAGACAGTGGAACCCATTCATTTTTACAAATCTGAACCTCCTTCACCAAACAATGCTTCTGTGAAGATATAGGCAAAATCATTTCCATTTTAAAAAAAATAAATTAATATTTATTATAATGACATGTGTCCTGTAATGGAACCCTCGGGGCAGGGGCATTTTTAACACTAGGGAGACACCATTTGAACAAATCTAACAAAACTATAATTGGTTATCATTATTACATAAACATTTTGAAAATCTGTTTGGCCGTTTATGATAAGTTTTAGACTATTTTTAGTAAAGGCGGCCATCTTGAATTTCAGATCAGCAGCTACAAGATTATATTCATATGTGGATTTATCTGTGTGTGGATTTATCTGGATATGGATTTATCTGTATGCAAATGGAATTATCAGTGAGTGCATTTATATGAGAGTGGACTGATCAGTGAGTGGAGTTATATGAGAGTGGATTGATCAGTGAGTTGATTTATATGAGAGTGGAATGATTAGTGAGTGCATTTATCTGAGAGTGGAATGATCAGTGAGTGGATTCATATGAGAGTGGAATTATCAGTAAGTGGATTTATATGGATATATGGAGTGGAATGATTAGTGAGTGGATTTATATGAGAGTGGATTGATCAGTGAGTGGATTTATATGAGAGCGAATTGATCAGTGAGAGAATTTATATTAGAATGGATAGATCAGTGAGTGGATTTATAGGAGAGTGGATTTATATGAGAGTGGATTTATATGAGAGTGGATTGATCAGTGAGTGCATTTATATGAGAGTGGAGTGAACAGTGAGTGCATTTATCTGAGAGTGGAGTTATCAGGGAGTGGATTTATGAGAGTAGATTGATTAGTGAGTGGATTTATCTCCATTTTTATTTATTTGGCAATGCTAATTGATAAATCTTTTATCTGTGAATGGGTTTGAATAACTGAAAGTGCATTAATCATCATGTTTCATCACTGTGTGGAGTTGTCATTACATGTATTTATCTGCATTATGAATTAAACTCTATTACCGTCCAGAAAAAAATAGTTTAATATTACATTAATATATATACTTACACTGATTCCATATGCAGTACAGCTGAGGTTATACCTTAGTCCGGCAATTTCTGCAGCGTAGGCATACTCATTGAGGGAGTCTCGGAATAGATGCACGAACAATGTGGCCAGGTTTGCATTCAGCGGGTCTATGTATACCAGAGGGCTGTAATTCATCAATGTAAATGTGTTTGAATGTTTTTGATAATAATTTGCTTTAAAGGTGTAAACCCACCATTGATTTTTGTTCTTTATTCTATAGTAAATAATAAAAGTTTGAAGGCTTGTCATTCATAGAGAGACCCAAATCAAAGGAGTGAAACTTACATTTTACTGTTTGTCAACCTCTGCTCTATCAAAATATGATGAGAAAAGTAGGGGTCATGTGTCATATGAGATTTTTTTTCTGCTCAGTGTGTACACTGATGACAAAGTGAAAGTAGACTTCTGAAATCATGTATTCATACCCAAATTTCCAAGCATCATTTTTTTTTTCTAAATTCACAATTCAAACATGACAATGCTATCAAAATGTTCAAAATACATCAATAATGCCATTCAAATAAAAAAATGAGCATTAAAATAAGGAAAATGCATTTTTAAAGAAGAAGAAACGAGGATTATTTATAACCGCCATTATGCGACTACCGCACGGAAGCACTTCCTTTTTGCAATGGTGGTACTATGCCTAAAGAGATGGTGATGATGACACAAGACAATAGCTGTTGCTGATTAATATACAGTCAAACCTGTCTTTATCAGTCAGTCAAGGGAAATTTTGCACTATGTGTGTTGCTTAATACAGGTCAATCTATTCTGAAAGCACAAAAATAGGAAATAGAAAATGTAGCTACTAAAGACAAGTGGCTGTTCAATAGAGGTGACCACTTACAAAGGTTCTACTGAACATGATAATATACACGTAAGCATATGTTTGGTGCTGGCAGCAACATTGGCACCATGATGATGATTACTGGCAAAATTCTCACATAAAGTTTTTGGAGCAGGTGAGACTCAAACCTTTGATCATAGAAACCTTGCATTAATCTATGTGTATATCAGAAAAGCTTTTTTGAATTAATATTTAACTGGTTGTAGCTGAAGCCAACATGGGTGCATTTCACTTCAATTAAGGGTCTAAAGCGCCATTTCAAGATCACTAAGCTCTCACCACTTAGGTCAAAGGTTCCAGTCCCGTCGCTCCAAAAAACTTTATGTGAAAAAGTTTGCTAGTTACTTTCGGAAGGAAAGTGGTTCTGCTCATTCATTCTGAGGTCTTCCTCCACCAGTAAAACTGAATATGCCATATATAACTTGAAAATGGTATTAAACTCCATTCAATCATTCACTACAATTAAAGGGAAGTTACTCTTTCATAACAAAATAAACATGACTGTAGCAGTTACAAACCTTATTAATTTTTAATTAATTAATTAATTAAGAGCATCTGCCTTTTTGAAGTTCGATATACATATATAGCAGAACACTTCAGTAATTCTTAACTACCATTTTGTTCTAATTTCGCATACCTAGATGCGATGGGAAAAAAAAAAATATACACGCTTATTATTTTCTATTCATAAAAAAAAGTGTAAAATATTGAACTTTGTATTTACTCTTTCATTCAAAGGCAGGTAAGATTTCAACTTACCACTATAAAGACACAATTAGTGTCAACAAATATGATGAGAAATTTGACATTTGCACTCAGCCCATGCACTTGTGAATGGTCTCCCATGCACTTATGAATAGTCTTCCTTCATATGTATCACTCCAAAAACAACAACTGTCCTCTATTCATCCCATTAATTACAATGTAGGAGTGTCATAAACCCCAGACATATTTTTCGTATTAACTTAATATAATGTCACTAACGAGTCATCATTCATCATTTTTTGTACAACTCGGCTCTTGTACGTAAAATACCGAAGTGCTTTCTGACTTCCCCGAACTTGTAAATGACACGGATTTTGTCATGGTGAAATGGTGTTATTTTCAGACTTTATGACGCAAACTAACATGTGCAATCTTTTCTTTTCTCATTATTGGTAAATGTGCCATTTTTTCCCCCCCGAGTTATATAATAAAAATAATCTTACAGTCGTGCTCATTAAGAGCCTCATGTAATATATTTTTGCCAACTCGTTTAATAAACTAACTAGAGCTATCACTGAAGGTGATGAATACCCCCGAACGCCGCCATGACAGAAAATGGTTTACCATTGTATGAAGTTTTATTAAATTATATCCAATAGTTTAAAAGTTATGCTCCAGACAAAAAAAATACTTAATAAAAGAAAATGTTATGGATTGAGGTTTTTGTATTGTTAATTTTTTTTATGGTTTTGTTAAAATTAAAATCTTGTTTGACAAGAAACAGTTTGACAAGAAACAAATTTTTTATCAAAGGGCAATAACTCTGTAATTAGCAAGAATAGAGTTATGTTTCTTGTACACTAAACTTCCTCTCATTATATTCTACCATTGTATGAAGTTTGATGAAATTCCATCCAGTACTTTAAAAGTAATGCTCAAGACAAGGGAAATATATCAAAGGGCAATAACTCTGTAATTAGCAAGAATAGAGTTATGTTTCTTGTACACTGCACTTCCTGTCATTATATTCTACCATAGTATGAAGTTTGATGAAATTCCATCCAGTACTTTAAAAGTAATGCTCCGGACAAGGGAAATATATCAAAGGGCAATAACTCTGTAATTAGCAAGAATAGAGTTATGTTTCCTGTACTACTGCACTTCCTCTCATTATATTCTACCATTGTATGAAGTTTGATGAAATTCCATCCAGTACTTTAAAAGTAATGCTCCGGACAAGGGAAATATATCAAAGGGCAATAACTCTGTAATTAGCAAGAATAGAGTTATGTTTCTTATACACTGCACTTCCTCTCATTATATTCTACCATTGTATGAATGCTTGATGAAATTCCATCCGGTACTTTTCAAGTTATGCTCCGGACAAGAAAAAATATCAAAGGGCAAGTAACTCTGTAATTAGCAAGAATAGAGTTATGTTTCTTGTACACTGCACTTCCTCTCATTATATTCTACCATTGTATGACAGTTTGATGAAATTCCATCCAGTACTTTTCAAGTGATGCTCCGGACAAGGAAAATTGCAACGGACAGACCGACCGACAGACCGACCACAGGGTGACTCCAATATACCCCCTCAAACTTCGTTTGTCGGGGGTATAAAAACAAGCACTCATCTAATATCCTCTATTTATTTTTCAAACTGAACATATTATTAAATCATAAATATTGCACTTTTCCTGTTCTGATATTGTAACTTACCTTGTGAGTTCAAAGTTGGCAAACAACTTTGGTAAGAGAAATTCTTCATCTTGTTTGTACCACAACCTGGTCATGTCAGTGTCCTGGAACGAGGAGGCAATTATAACATTGGCAAGTAGTAACAAAAAAAAAAACACCGACAAATATTAAACAAAAAATCTATTTAGTACAAATATTAAACAAAAAAATCCATTTGGCCATAATAAATTAATTGTTAGATTATATAAAAAAATAAAAAATATATACATTGTATATATCTATATAATTTTTTTTATTTCTTTAGTAAAAAAACATCAAAAACTTAAAAATCAAAAATAAAATCCTCCCGCTCTCCCCGTTCTTAAGATTTTTAGTTTTTTGGATGATAATCTAGCAATTAATTTATAATAGGTCTTCACTACAAATATTTAACAAAAACAATTGTATCTAACTACCAAATGTTCATAAAATAGCATGCGAAGAATTAATAATTTGGCAAATTAATCATTCAAACTTCACAGGCAACTGATTTCTTTTACATAAAATGTAAGGTGTATATAACCTTAGATGTTTTATACAGTTTTAAACATGCAAAATGATCTAATTTATAATATTGCAGTTTGAAGTAATATTGCAAGTTCTTTCCTTGATTTTTGAGTTGCAGTATCAACATTTTGTAATCATAAGTACTTCAACAATTTTAAATATAACAATGATTGCTACTAAGATATGAAGTATAATTTGATTTCATACTGATAGTCCATAGTAAGTTTGGCCAAAATTGGTTTATAAGTTTTGGAGTAGAGACTTACCTTAATCACAATTGGAGCTGAGCCTTGCTGAAATATGGAAAATAGTGTATGGTCTACAATCAGTCATTGGGATGGTACAGGGGAAATTGAAAATAGTTTGTTTCATTCTGATCCCTTTTTAAGAAGGTTTAGCACTTTCCTTCTAGTTTAGTTTATACTAATTTATTATATCAAATTAATATGTATGTATTAACGCTCAATATAAACAACATCTATATATATTAAACGAAAATTAGAAAATTGAAAAATAGAAAATGAAGAAAAACAAATGTGTTGTTTTGGTTTTTTGCTACTGCAATATTATTTCTACAATTATAACATACTGCAGCTTGGTCTGCTTGTAGAACAAACACACCTCACATAAAGAAGGCTGTCAGATCAATCCCAGGCAGTCATGTCAAATTCGATACACAAGAAACAAATTTCTTATGCAAATCCACTTATACGCATTTATTTAACTTGACTGCCAATAAATCTCTGATGTTTTGTGAATTTCTCTCCGTTTGTTTCCAAGGTAATACCAGCACTGGATATTTTGCGCTATGTGTGTGTGTGTTGGGGGGAGCCATCAGTTCGACTCTGAGACTGAATTCATGGTATGATGCTTGAGAAACCAACACCCTATACTCTTATAGCCATACTAAAAACTAGAAAATGTTAAATATGAAGACTCATCAACAAGTCGCATGATTCCAGGGGTCGTATTCACTTATCATTCTTGAGAATATTCTTAGACTTAAGCTTGAAAATCTGAATTTCAAACTTAGATATCTAGTTTACTATGGCAAATAGAATAATTTCGAGAGTTTATTTGACGATATTTTAGGTGTCCCTCCATGCTTGTAAACTTTGGTCTAAAACATTTGTCTGTAAGTGTGTTTTTCAAACTTCATTTCTTGAGTTCAAGTCTAAGAATATTTTTAAGAATTGTTGGTGAATACCACCCCAGCTTACATATATTTATCAAGCAGTTGAAAATTCATATGAATCATGCATGTACATGGCATTTTGTAAGATAAAACTGCCCTTCAACCATGCACAAGTAATTAACAAACATCTTGCTTAAAAATCATTTGGCGAAACTCATACTTGAACACAATTTTCATGGCAAGTGTTCATGCAAATTTAATAATGATTAAAAAATTTTAAATCTTAATATCACAATCATAGTTTGTGGTAAAATAAATTATACTATCTTCCATATTAAGTGACACATGATATAGCAATACCTCTGGTTCCCTGGGCAACAACTCAAAGTTTGTTGGAATAAATTCATTTACATCTGGAAGTGTCAGATTTTCATGGAGACCACAGGAGCTCCAAGCCTGAAAAGAGTGGTAATTATATCAAATCTGATGCAGCTTTATGATTCAGGACAGGATAAATGGTACTAAACTTAATATCTGTCATTTATACATTTGTATGTAATAGGAAACATTATTATTTATACGGTGGTTTAATAAACTACAAAAAGGAAAGAGTAAATGCATGAACTTAAGCTAGGCATAATGAAAGATTTCTATGGATATCAAATGTCTTGTCTATTGAGCTTTCATCACAAAGTGAGACTATAAAAAAAGTTTAGCTATCAATGCATGCCGAAGGCTAGACAAAAATAGATGCAACACCATGGGCGTGTTTCACAAAAGAAAACTTACGGGTACAACAAAATTGTCCTATTAAATGTAATTTAACAATCATGCATAATATTTTTGATATTTATCCAAATAAACCAAAAGTTGGCTCTAATCATGCAGAAAATGATATATCGTTAAAAAAACTATCATTTTAAACATTGATTAAAACTTTGAACATACAATGAAGAAATTGTCAAATTGACTTGAATCGATTTTATTTATAGTTATTTTGTGATGCAGAGCATGATATTTTTCTATTAGTTTTTCATGTAAGAGATTTCTGTACTTGAGCAATAATGTTTAGGGACCTAAAGAGAACAATGCTAATGTCATTTCATCCAAATTAATGCTTCATGGTTTTGTAAAATTTGGGAATATATGGTGCGAGTATGTATTGTGATGAAAATCAAATTGGACGAGACACCGTAGGTGCATGTCAAATATGATTTTCACCACAATACGTACGAGTAAAATATATTCCCATATTGTACAAAACACTGTAAAATTATATTTTTATACTATACCTCAATCTAAAACTATTTATTAAATGAGTGAAGAAAATCAAGATCCTTTTAAATAAATAAACTGCGAGTTCAGAGCCATGAAAACAGCAGACAAAGGAAGTGTGCAGTTATCGAAATTTTCTCAACATCTCAGTCGCCATGCAGAACATTTTGTCAGTTGTTTGGTTTTCATCATTGAAATTTCTACTTAATTTATTTCCATTATTTTAATCACCCTCTTGAATTTTGAACTGTACAATATAAAAAGTTTTGGATCAAGTAAACTCCTACATATTGTATGGTCACGTGAAAACTATCCAGGGTAGGCGATTGGCTATGCATTTACAGGTATAGAATAAACAGAGATCTTATGAAAATCTCATTAAAGCAAAGCTAGACATCTCTTGTGGAATATTATACAAATATCTTACTTTCTGTTTCTTTCAACATCTCATGTACTGATTACTTACATTTTTTCTATTCTGTTATTATATTTTCTATTGCATACATGTAGATGTATATGGATAACTTTGGACAATTTGAAACAATGATCAAAATGCTTGATCAATATTGGGACCACAGTGTATGAATTAATAAGATGACTGCAGGACAAACAGCTTCAAGAAATAAAGCTAAATACAAATACTTACTTTCATTTGTCATAGGGATCAAAGTCATAAAAGAAGGTTTTGAATAAATTTACCCATTAATATACAACTATGAAGTTCATCATTATCTATTATCCAAAATATGCTGCATGACTTAGTATTATCCATTATACAATTATGAAAAAAATGTGAATCTGGGGAAACAGTTGCAGCTGAATGTAAAATCTTAAGTATCTTGTTGGCTAATATTCCTATATACAGATGTCAAGGTCATCTGATAAAATCATGTATGGTTTGAGTACATGTAGTTATATCCATAGCACACCAGCTGTCAAAATTCAATGAGCTCGATGCAAATACGCAATGTTAAATTGTTGACGACTGCTGTCACCACCAATTGTAAGTAACACCCATGTTGTTTCTTTTTTCTTCGAAAAGGCAAGACAAAGAATGGCTGCAAGACCACAACAGTGAAAAAAAAAAGAAATTTTAGATGGGCGTTAGACCACAATATCATGAAGGACTGCCCACAAAATACATCAATAATAATTATAGACTACATATGATAAAGACCAATGGTTATAAGTAACTGACAACGAATAGTAACCATTTGTTAAAAAAAAAGTACCTTGACTTTTTCCTGAGGTATTTTCTCCACACGGTACTCTGTGCCATACCACTCTTCCTTCGCATCCGTTTTTCCTTCATACTTCTTCGATACAACACCCACTCTGAAATGTGGAAAACATACAATGGAATATTAGTCTCAGATGTAAAATTCAGGCTGCATAACTATCAAAATACAAAAAGAAAGGTACATGTATGCAGTGTATTTGTATGTATCTTGTATTTTCTGACCATTCACATAAAGCTATTTTTATCAATAGCATTCCATATAAGATTTTAATAGGTATCACCAAAAGAACAATGTGGTCCTCTGTTATTGAAATATTTGTCTCTTGAATGCAGATTTACAGTAGCCATTTTCAAACATTTTCAAACACTTCTCTGCATGCGTCATCTTTTATATTTTACAATACCTTACAAGGAAAGAAACCATACATAAAGCTGCCTTACTTCTGAGTAGTTATACCTATTACACAAATCTGGTGGCTGCAGGACAAAGAATTTCAAAGGAACAGAGTTTAAAAAATGAAGTTTATTATTCGTACAGAAGATCCAAAAGAGATGCTGCATGGCTTTTATAAGTGGTACCCATAACACAGCTGTACACAATTTTGTGACTCTTTTGGCTAAACAGTTTCAAAGAAACAAGAGCTAAATGTGAAACTTAATACTTTGTAGGCTAAGTTAATTATCTATAACAGTAAATGTAATTCCAAAAATACTGCATGGTTGTGAGTCTTGTTGCATTTGATCCATTACAGTTATGAACAAAATTTGGTGACACAGGTACTAACAGTTGCAAAGAAAAGGATTTTATAACAAAAATTTACATTTTAGTTAACTTATTTATTTTACTTTGATTGTGAAACAAGTTCTTACAACTTAGACAAATCATGCTCAAAGTCTTCCTGGTTAGAACCAGTACTAAGCATAGGCAGAAAAGTGTATTGCTCAAGGACACCACACATAGCCATGGCGGAGGATGGAACACGCGACCCTTCTGATCATGGGTTCAGTGCTCTACCACTGGACCATACACTCAACTAAAATTTACATTTTGAAGGCCAAGTAAAATATTCATACAGGTCATCTAATAAAAATCTATTTGCATGGTTTTGAGTACCACAACTATGAGCCATTCAGTGATTCTAGGCAAAATTATTGTGAAACGGAACTAAGCAAAAAACAATGTAAGGAGAAGTTATTACTAGAGGTAAAAGTCAAGTTAATCTGAAATATAACTGAATGGTTTTTATTAGTAAGTAATCCGTAACACAACTATTGACCAACTTTGGCAACTCTAGATCGACAGTTTTTGAAAAAAAGATTGAGCTAAATGCAAAAAAATAACATTGTGTAGGCGAAATATTTCATCCACAGAGGTCAATGTCAGCTGAAATCATGCTGTATTCTTTTGAATGATACTGTCCATTATACAACAAAGGCACTGAGTTAATTAAAAAAACTTCACGTAGTGTAGACCAAGTTGTTCATCTGAAAAGGTCAAGATCAGCCAAAGGGTTTTGCATGGTTTTGAGTTGAACTAACCATTACACAACTACGGACCAAATTAGGCAATTCTATATCAAACAGTTTCTAAGGAACAGGACTTTACAGGACAAAAACTTACAATGAATAGCTTGACACCACCGAGAGAAAAGAAATACCTTTGTTCCTTTTTCCTCAAATTAGCAAGACAATAAACCCAAAAATTTGCCATGAAAACCCTGAACAAAAAGCAGCCATATGAAATATTTTGCAATGTTTTTTAATTGTCCAAATGAATGCCGAACCCTGCACCCCAGGCATCAAATTACGGATTGTATGTTTAGAGATGGAGGGACTGATGGACATAAAGTAGTTCCTGTCAGTGACTGATTAAACCATTCCACTTACCTCATGTTTTCTGGGACTAGTTTATCCAGAACCATCGTTATTAGCTCAGGTTTATACTCAGTGTGGATATAATGGGCACATAACACTTCAGAGAGGGGGTAGTCCTGCAAGCATACAGTTAGTTTGTTAGTAAATAGGAATCATGAATGAACAATTTTCAGTATTCTGTACCATGTGCATTTTAACAACTAGGGCTTTCTTTTAAATATTTTTCACATTCCTGTATTACAGATATGGGCCTGCAGGTAGGTTTTTGTTTTACTTGTTACACAAATAAGTTAAACAAGAGTTGTCAGAAGACAACAAAGCTTGCCAATGGGATAAAACTTACCACCAAGACTGAGATTGGAGGCAAACACCAAAACTTAAACACAACTTAACGCAAAAGTTTAACCTGGGTGTCTACAGAAAAAAATTAAGTCCAAAAGGGTAATAAATTTGCCAAAATGCAACCGGAGTTATGGTTCTTGTCTACACACATGTGAAATTTCACACAACTAAACACAAAAGTTTAACCTGGGTGTCTATAGACGAAAAATTAAGTCCAAAAGGGCCATAACTCTGCCAAAATTCAACCCCGAGTTATGGTTCTTGTCTCTGTGTGTTCCATCGATGATGGTGAACACACATGCGAAGTTTCATTCATATCCAATGAGTGGTTGTATAGATATCTTACCTGATAAAAAAAACTCTAACCTGAAAAAATAAGTCAAAAAATGGCAATAACTCTGCCAAAATGCAATCCAGAGTTATGGTTCTTATCCCTGTGTATTCCATTGATGATGGTGAACACACATGCACAATTTCATTCTTATCCAACGAGTGGCTTCATAGATATCTTAACTGATAAAAAACTTTAACCTGAAAAATTAAGCCCAAAAAGGGCCATAACTGTGCCAAAATGCAACCCAGAGTTATGGTTCTTGTCTCTGTGGGTTCCATTGATGTTTCATTCACATGCAATGGGTGGTTGCATAGATATCTTTAACCTGGGTGTCTACAGACGATGCAACGACGCTGACGACGGGGTCATGGCAATAGCTCTCCTTGGACCTCGTCCCAACGAGCTATAAATGATTTTTACACAATTGCAATTTATTATTGAACTTTCTAAATAAGTTGGCAAAAATAAGTTGGCAAAAATATATTAGCGCTATGCAAGGCTCTTTAAGCAAAATATCGATATGGCCATCAATTTTAACATTTAAATAAATAACCACAAATGTAAAATTCTATTTATCCAGTTTTTCAGGCAAAAAAAACTCAACAACTATAAATAACGCTATCTATATATAAGTTTCCGCCAGTTGTCATGTGGCATAAATATTTCAAGATATCCAATGATAAATTGACGTCATTTGGATATTAGGTCAAGTCTGATAGCTCAACATTAATTTTTACCTACCAGAGTCAAGCTATACATATAACACCAAGCCATTTGACACTAGTGAGTGTTAAAAATATCAAAAATAATATTTTTTCAAACCAACCCTAAACTTCATTCTTGAAGAAAAATGTATGATGGACAGATAGACAACCTTAAACTTCGGTGGCAGGGACTTAAAACTCTCCCTAATATTCACTTACCACTTGAAATTGTATCATTCTGGGAGCTAGTATGTAAATGAAGCATCCCCACTCTGACTTTCTTTGGTATTTAAATTCAGGTTAGAAATGTATTACATGTATATATAATATTAAATTCAAAAAAAAAAATGAACGCCTCAAGACCTTATCTAGAAAAAAAAATCTGAAATTAAAAATCTCTTCACAGCACACTGTAAATTAAATCTAAGATTGTAACTTACATGCAGTATACCAGACAATGCCGACGTGTAACTTCTTGGCTTTTCTTTATCCTTGAATCGGAACTGCATCGCACTCAGGTCCTAGAATGAATAACGCACTACACATTAATCATTTGATCTTTTAATGACGGGTGGTTCCCAGAACGCAATGATGTCTACTCGACACAGTATCTTCAGCACTGCAACACCGGAGAATATACTATCCTCTAACTCAGAGCGCCAAGTATGAAAGCTTCTAGTACTATTTGCCAAGTCTTTGCTATGACCCAGCCATGGGATCAAACCGAATACAAGGCCGGTGCTCAACCACCACTGTGATATCATACAAGAAGAAACAGTGAAACATTCTAATAGTTCTTAATAAGATTTAATATCAAGCCAACTACACCAAAGTTTAGTAACTATATAATTTTCAGTTTAACCCTTTACTTCATATAGATGCCTTTGGACACCTCTAATATAGACGCCTTTGGACACTTTAGATAGAAGGCTTTTGAATTATTGGGTGAATTATGTTTATATTAACTGACAGAGCAGGAAGTGTTCAGATTGCTTGTTACGAGTATTCTGAACTCTTCCTGCACTGTTTTCAAAGGCCTTCTGTGACTGGTGTGGGAAAACATGTATCTATGGAGTAAATGGTTAACAATTTTTCAATGTCAGAAGTGTGCTTTCTTTACAAAATACAATGAATCAAGCACCTCTATCACATGGGAGTTCTGTCATCTTGGTGTCATACATTTCAAAAGATGAAAAGCTGCATGCATTTATCACATTTGGCATGTACATAAACGATCTACCCTGTATTTATATACACATAATTTTTATATGAACATACCCTACATTCATTGAACACCCACTCCTGCGGTCCTTCATTCTGTAGCATGTGTATGTACTGGTATATCAGAGTGATGATGTCATCCACGTGCTCTGCAAATATAAATTAAATAAATGTAAATTCGTCTTAAAATTCATTCTTTTAGTTAAAAGTAAAATCACCTCAATCATAATCAGAATTATCAATACACATTCTCAATAATCATCTCAATAGGCATTGTAATATACATGTACACATGTGTCCTTAAAGAATTCTGACCAATAACCTAATGTGAAATCATCAATTTTCTTGAGATTGAATTTCGTTGTTTTAAATTTCTGGTCAAATTCAATAGGACTTTATTTAAATAAAAACTAATTTTAGAAAAATAAAGAAAAAAAAAGATCAGCAATATATGAAATTTTCAGCTCATTAAAATATGAATATTTCCGTAACATGACATGTTTATATATTATATACACACAACTGTTAATGTAAATCGCAAAATTGGGTATTCGCAAGGGAGAGATTTGAAAGAGTCAGCACTATTGTGTTATAATAATCTATGAAAATGCTATTTGGAGAGGATGTGACAGAAGTCGAATGCTTACTGTCAAAATTAGTAAATATGTTATACAAAAACACAAACAACAACTTCAACAACAACTTTTATTCAGCATAAAGCATAATTACAGTGCTTCTAGCCTACACAGATAATTTATAATACATGGAATAAGAGTTATTAACTTCAATAAAGAGAAGTTTATTAATGTTTACAGTATGTTAACATGGGAATATACTCTTTATTTTTTATTTTTTTATTTAATTAAAATATTAAAATAATTATTCTGGTTCTTGTCTTAATTTATTTGAGATGTAAATGAGTTTTATACACATATTTTATGTAAAGAAATGCATGGATATTTATATATACAGTAGTCTGCAGTCATTGCATTTTAAATAATCAATGCACTTAATGCAATTTTTACTCATGAATTATAACAAAATACAGACACTACATAAAAATATGGGATAACTTGCAACTAGGAAATATTGGTCTAGGTACAGAAAATTCAGTACAGAATATATATAATGAGGTCTATAATAAAATCCTACGATTATTTCAAGGGGATTTGATCTCATTTTTGAAGCTCCCAACAAATTCAACAAAAACTAATTCCCATGATAATTAATTATTTCACAGTATGTTATAATATATGTGTAATGTAGAACTCGTTATCTATTGACCAATAATAAAACATTGCACAATGGCTATACAAAAACAGCAACAAAAAAAATCCCGGAAAATGTTGACCTTTTTATTCAGAATATTCATCAGATGAACTAGTGACATCACAATGACATAATCAGTCATTCTGTTTAAAATGCATGCCCCCCTTTTTATGAATCAATACACTGAAAATCATTTACTGACACAAAGAGGTGATGCTAATATAAGTTTATTTGGAACTTTGACCTTCATGTCAGTGATAGATCTTTATTTAATATACAATTTACATTGTTTAATCATTACTCTTGACTAATAGGTCATTTGCCATTGGTAAATCATTATTAATTATGAAATATGAAGAACCTTGTTTAAAATACATGCATAATGATTTCATATCTTGGAGACCTATGTCCCTTAGATAGCAAATGAAAGTGTTAATTAATGTAGATAATATTATTATGTAAGTAAGTAAAGTTTTTAATTGAAATTAATGAAAATTCTGAATTTTGCAATAAGTATGATTTTAATGTATCTTACGACTGCATGCTTCATTACCCTCACCTGAAAAAATCTCAGAGTTAAATACCCCATCTTTTCAATTTTGGGGGTAAAATACCCTCTTACCCATTAAGTTATCAGGAGCACTGAAAACACACTGTTTTTCTTTGGTGACCATGAACATTTAAAATACTAACTTGACATACAAGGTGCCTACAGCAGTTTTAAAACTTGACATCTGTTATATATCATAGTTATTTACCCAAGCCATCTTCCGTGAGATCAACATTTGTAATAAAAAACATGAAACCATTCGCCCCCTGCTGCTGGCCTCCAACAAGTGTGTTGACCCATCCTGAAATAATAATGCATTACTTAATTATATGTACATGTACAATGTATATCTGGTACTTACATAGATAACAATAAGCAACTCATTGAAATTCTGCGAATGCACATGTATTAACCCCAAAATCTCGAGAAATCTCGTTTTCAATTATGTCTTCTGTCATTCTCTTCTGTTAGCCCTCAATGACATTAAAATGATGCTAAACACTCAATCAATCAATCTTCTGACAGTCATCTCAGGAATACAAATGACTTAAATAAGACCATTTCAATCAATTTGTGTTTAAAATTGCTGAAGATTTAACTTCCATTGATCACTATAAAAAATGACAAAACTAAAAACTCAGATTTTGCTTCAAACTGCATTGTTTTAAATCAAAATCACTTTCCACAGTTAAAACATTAATGGTAACATACAACTTACATTTTGCATTCATATACATGAAATAGTTATCTGGGATTTTGCCAATGTATTAATTATCCCCATGCAGTTTTATCAACATTTGGGCAGATGAAAGTTTTCTATCAGTCTGTAGATGAGTTTGAATTATTTATAATTTTACATACATGTATATAATATCATCACTTGGTGATTGAGTAAAAACACAACTGCTTTATTCATTTTCCATAAATTTCCAAAGAAACATGTATGCTGATTGAGTAAATGTTCATCTACCTAACATAGTGAATCATTGATAAACAGATAAATGTCCATCTACCTAACATAGTGAATCGAGTACAAACAGATAATGTTCATCTACCTTACATAGTGAATCATTATAAACAGATAAATGTCCATACCTAACACGGTGAATCAATTAGTAACAGATAAATGTCCATCTACCTAACATAGTAAATCAATTATAAACAGATATAGGTCATCCTACCTAACACAGTGAATCAATGACAAACAGACACTTTGTAAATGTATATCAAACTTACAAATTGATGAACATGTTATCAATGATAAACAGATAAACATGGTAAAAGGAATGTCACCTCTAGACTTCAGTTCAGACAGCAAACTTCCCTTTCCTTCATGACCAATCAGATGTCCGAGGTAATGGCCAGGCTGAAAACACAAAAAGGATACATGTAGTATAGTTTTATTTTCAATACCTAATAGGCACGCAGCCCCAATTAGTACATAATATACAGAAACAAATGACAGACAGTGGTTTAGTAATGATATTTAACAGTTACTACGGTATATTAGTTTTACATTATACATCGTATCGAATATATTTAGATTAAAGCAAAGGTGAAAGTAAAGGTGAAAGGAGAAGGTGGTACACTGTTTTGCATTTGCAACACATCTATAATATTCCAAAGTCATGTTAGAAAAAAATATATATAATACAACATGATCTTACCTACTTATACTATCAATAGAATATAAATATAAGCAAAACAAGAACAAGATGTTTATCAGACATATATGGCTATGTTTCTGATTTGAAAAGCTTTAAATATATGTTCATGTAAATAAACTTAATTATTTCAAGTTTTTTGGGGTTTTTTTAATGGGGGTTAAAACCATTTTAAACACACAACAGGTTATATATGGTAAATTCAGGTTTAAAGTAGAAGGAAGACTTCAGAATGAAATTGAGTAGAACCACCGTCCTTAGGTATATAACTCTCAAAATATCTCACTAAAAAAGTTTGGACCGAGCTGTGCTTGAACCCACTACCTCAGTGGTGAGAGCTAAGTGACAGTACTATAGATCAGTCTGCTATAGGGGACCCTATATTCTCTTTAATAAAACATACACAGGTGTACTTGAGTGCTGGTTAACCTTTTAGCATCCTATGAAAGAGTGGTTAGGCCAATTATGAATCTATTATATAAATTTTCTACAAGTATTTTAATCTTTATCTACACATACAAGTACTGCACATTATATAAATTACAATGTATTTTGCCATTCAAAGAAATGAATTACTATATAAATATCACATACATATCTGTGAGGGTGCTAGCAAAAACTGTCAACCTTAGAAAAACAATATCGACCAAGCCCCACCCTGCCACAGGGTCCATGATGATTGATAAACGATAGTGGTTCTTATTGTCAATCATTTCTCACCGCTGATTTATGTGGGAAAGCTATCAGTTCCTTGCTCACTTACTGTTTAACCTTCAATGATCCCTGAAGTGGTTATGTTAACTGCTCATCAAAGACATAACAAGAGTTGTCAGAAGACAACAAAGCTCACCAATGGGATAAAACTCACCACCCATGCAAAGATTGAGATTGGAGGCAAACACCAAAACTTAAACACAACTTAACGCAAAAGTTTAACCTGGGTGTCTACAGAAAAAAATTAAGTCCAAAAGGGTAATAAATTTGCCAAAATGCAACCGGAGTTATGGTTCTTGTCTACACACATGTGAAATTTCATTCAAATAAAATGAGTGGTTGCATAGATATCTTACCTGATAAAAAACTTTAACCTGAAAAATTATGTCCAAGAAGAGCCATAACTCTGCCAAAATGCAATCCAGAGTTATGGTTCTTGTCTCCGTGTGTTCCACTGATGATGGTGAACACACATGCAAAGTTTCATTCATATTCAATGAGTGGTTGCATAGATATCTTAAACTTAAACGCAACTAAAAACAAAAGTTTAACCTGGGTGTCTACAGATGACGCCGACAACCCCAGTCTCATGGCAATAGCTATCCTGGACATTTGTCTCAGCGAGCTAAAAAGTATGCTAAATATTCAAACAAACAAAACACTTGTTATACATTTGTTTCATAGTTTCACAATCCATCAAGTTAATGGCATTTTTTTCTTACATTTGATCAACAATATTTCTATTATGTTTGATCTTCACTGTAGTAGTGACAGTCCATAACGATATTTCCCAATGTATATACTAACATTTGTTTTGTAGTGCTTGTGTAAGTCTGGTATGGACCACGTTACAGACAGGTTTCTTATGTCCTTCACAGGGGTGACATAACACATTGTCTGTAATTGCTCTGGTCCAAATGGGTGCTCCTTCCATTCTGAGAATGCTCGTTTCTTGTCCTCAACACCAGAAAATAGAGGTACTACCATGTCGGTCAACTCATCTAATGATTCTGGAGTGACAGAATACAGCATCAGATCAGTTTTAAAAACAACTCAAACAAAACTTATTAGAAGCATAATATGATGTAGTCTTGTTTTCTACTTACACCTTAGCTGAGATAATGCTGTCGCTATATGGTGATAAGCGTTGCTTTCAATCATTTTTCATTCATATCGTGACAGTGTCTACTTGAGACAGTATTCTAAGTGCTACAACACCCACCCAATCATATTATATTGACAACTCATCCAATGAAAGTTTCTTAATTTTCATTAGTTTTTCCTCTCCATCAAACACAAATGTGAGGTTGGACTTGTAATGTGTATAGGAATTATGAAGCTACTACATGAACTAAGATATACACGTATAACATGACAAGAAACAAACTGTAAGTAAACAAGGCGGAGCTGTAGTGTAATGGATAGTGTTGACCGCTTATGCCAGAGGTTGAAGGTCCCATCCCTAACCTTGACCAGAAAAACAACAACACTCAGTATAGGTTCTATCCAGGAAACAACACTCAGTACAGGTTCTACCCAGGAAACAACACTCAGTATAGGTTTTACCCAGGTAAGCAACACTCAGTACAGGTTCTACCCAGGAAGCAACACTCAGTACATGTTCTACCCAGGAAATAACACTCATGACAGGTTCTACCAAGGAAACAACACTCAGTACAGGTTCTACCCAGGAAGCAACACTCAGTACAGGTTCTACCCAGGAAACAACACTCAGAACAGGTTCTACCCAGGAAGCAACACTCAGTACTGGTTCTACCCAGGAAGCAGATTCAATAGCACTAAAATAAATTAGTATAAAACCAAGGACTTGTATATGAAGGATAGGAAATTTGCATCTCCTGTCTAATTGTTGATATAATAGCAAATGAACGATTAATTATTTGGCATATTAATGATTTAGAATGCACAGGCAACTGCTTTCTTGAATATAAACTGTAAGTTGTATCTAATCTTAGATGTTTAAACTGTGTTTTGATCACACAAAATGATCATGAATTAAAGATATTCAGGTTTGAAGGAAAACTTCTTGTAATTCGAAGTTATATTAGCTGCAGTATATAAATTTTGTAATCGAAAGTTCTTCTACAAGTTTTAAACACACATTACAGGGAATGGTATTGTTTTCAGGAGAATTTCATTCTGCAATGTAAGAATTTTGATTTGTGTTCCTAATATGAAAGGAAGTTAAGATAATTGAAAAACAAGATATTGCGAGATTTTGCGTGAATACCCAAGTAATCACAAAATCTCAATATTTCCATCTCTATATAATTCCTTGATAAAACTAAGAGACAAACTTTTAAAGGAAACAATAATTAAAATAACATATATGGATTTACCTTTACCAACAACTGTCAATCCCATGAGGTTTGCAGAGTAGTTTTCTGAATGAAATTTAAGCAACTCATCTCGAACATCATATCCAAGTTTTTTAGAACGTGTCTCTAAAGTTTCTTTATTGCCTGGAAATACAGTAACAATCACTAGTTAGCAGGGTATACATGTAGATGTTCATTGTTACATACAATTAAATCTTGTTATGTTGATATCCACAGGCACACAGAAAAAACAATTAACACAGTCATAATTCAAATTTAAACAAGACATCCAGAAGGGCGTGAGAATGCTCTCCTGGCATATAGCGGCCATAGTACTTTTTAAAATTTCCAAATATTGAGTGGGGGAGGGGGTGGGGGGTGAGGGGGGAGGGGGTCATCTTTACCCCTTATGGAAAGGAAATGTTTTAATTGGAAATTTCATACCATTCCTCTATAAAATGTATAAAGTCCCTTTATTACAGGAAATCTTTACATCCATGTCTTTTGACGAGTCCAAATTAAAACTCAATTAAAGTTATGAGCAGACAATGCTTTAGATTTTAAATCGGAAGTTTTTCCTACAATAGTCCTTCCACTGTTAAAGTCTTTTGAAATTTCACAATATCCTTTTGGGCATTTTTGGCCCCTTTTAGAAATTTAATCCTCATTATTGAACCAAACTAATCTAATAAGACTAGACAATGTTTAGGACCTTAAAACTATGAAATCAGTATTGAACAAATGGATAAGAAAATGAGAATTTTCCCTAGAGTATCCTTATATAAAACCTTTTATATCAGAGAAAGTGATGCTAGTGCAAGACAGACGACAGACAATGGATGATGCGCCAGTAGAAATAAAAAAAATATTGTTCCCTTAATATCTTTCTTAATCTTGAGGCCAAAAATAAAATTAACTTTAATACCTGTTCCAAATTTATTATAGTCATGGGCTGGATTTGAGAGAGACTTGTCCAGCTGATACACTCTCCAGGAGTCACTTTGTAGATTCTTGTCATTCTCAGAGTTTACAGCATTTATCTCCCTTTCCGTTGCAGAAGCTGTGAACAATGGCTCTAGGAAAAACTGTGCAAACCTGTAGGTAAAATTATATCTATTTTTAAAGTTTTGTTATGATCAAATGAAAACTGTTTAACATGATTTTACACCCTAATTGATTTAAACAGTGTTCTACAAATAAGGCCATAATAAATTAATTGCTAGATTATAATCCCGCCCACCCCCTAATTTTCATGCCGCCCAGACCCTTTCTATTTTCATAAAAAAAAAAACAAACATTAAAAATAAACAACAAAATCCTCCCACCCTCCCCGTTTTTAAGAAAAACATGAGTAGTTTGTTCAGAAACAGAAAAAAAAATGTTCTAAACATTAAATTTAACCAAACCCTAGCTAAACAAACACCTTTAACCTAAGATTTTAAGAGTCAAAAGTATGTAAATTAAGGTAAGTTACATGAAGCTATATACATTGTTTGTATAACATGATATGAATGTGTTTACGAAGTCACCGTTACACGAGTTGTATGTTCAGATATAGAGAAAAAGCTGAGCTAAACATAAAACTTTAACCAGCGGATGACAACGACGACGATGACGCCAAAGCCGACGATGCCAGGTCATGACAATAGCTCTTCGTTCTTTTAAAAAAGACGAGCTGAAATGACAATAACTGTTCAGTTATCTTATAAGTAAAATAGATTAATTGACATTTTTAATGAATTGTTGTATGGTGTTTACCATGCTTTCAACAATTTTTCAGTTACATTATAAAGGTGTCTAATTTTTCAGTTACATTATAAAGGTGTCTAATCGAGTGCTGCCACACAAAAGTATAATGCCGCAGACACACGGTATAATACCCCATCTAGTAAAATTATACTGACACAGGGTCGACCCGACCTAAAACTATCTCCAAATGCTGAGCACTAAGCGAGGAGGCTTCTGGTGCCATGTTTCACAATCGATGAAAATAAATAAGTTTAAAAAAGGTCAACATATTTACATTCATGATACAGACTCCAGTATTACTGGGCAGAGAAATGACACAATACAACCAACCCCGTCACATAATCACTCCAGCAATAAGATGAATCCAAAATTGTTTTATTATTGCTCAGTGACAAGGCAGAAAATTTAAATTCAATAAACTTTTTGAAAACTGTATCCTTGCCAATGACAAACAACATAAAAACTGATTACTGAATAATTACTCTAGCAACAGTTTTATTTTCAATAAATCACACAATAGACAATACATGTAGAGTCAGTTCTTCACCCCGATTCTCGTTTATCTTAGTGGTGATTCAATGATTCTGGTTTATTCTAGTTGATTCTGGTTTATTCTAGTTTATTCTGATTTACTCTGGTTTATTCTAGTTGATTCTGGTTTATTCAAGTTTATTCTGGCTTATTCTTGTTTATTCTGGTTTATTCTAGCTGATTCTAGTTTGTTCTAGCTGATTCTCTATTTGGAAAAATATTGAGCAGGTGGGAAAGAGTTGATATCTACGCAAGAATATGCGAAATTATTTATATTTATTAGTTTTCCAAAATGCACTTATAGTCAAAAATTCTTACCTGTTTAAAGCTCCGTTAAGATGTTCAGGTGCAATGTCAAAGTAAAAGTTGGTGTGCTCATTAGATGTGAATGCATTTGATCCTCCCCCATGCTCATTCAGGAACTGAAATGCAACATATACAATTATTTGTGCACGCAGTATAATTAAAAACATGTCTTTGTGTGACAGCCAGGGTTGTATCTGCATGACTTATCTAAAAAAACAGATTATTCACTCTTGGTTGATTTTAGTTTGAACAACTTTTAATTAAGAAATGTGAAACATTTAGTAATTAAACATACCAGAACACAAATTCAAACTGGATTGACAGTCACCATTACCTGATGCATGACTGAGCTAATCAAGCCCAGTTTTTTTAAGCAATTTAAATCATTTTAAGCCAAATCTTTAGCAAGTGTAAAGGATTTTGGTTCTACTCTGGATTCATGTACACAGATTCAAGTACATGTCAACATCTACTAGAGATGTGTCTGTCAACACAAAAGCCCCTGCTTTGACCAGAGACTAATTTATCACCAAATATCAAGTTGAAAATATCGAACTTGGCCTGTATTTTATAATTATACTGGTAAACACGAAATTTCAAATAGATTAAATAGACCCAATCAGAAGTTATTGATCAGAAAACAATTATATACCAAAAATTAAGTAGAAAAGGGGACTTAACTTCTGCAAAATTTGACCAACATTGACAAATTTTGAACTTGACCAGTATTTTGTAATTATACAGGTACACAAGAAATATGTGATCAAAACCAATTTTTAACCTCGGAGAAACAAACAGGGATAACACTTAAAACCCCTTGACCATTCTTTGAATGGTGGGTGCATAATAAAGCTTAATGAACTTTCTCTTACTTCTAACATTTTTTCAATTAGAGTTGCCATTTTCAACACATTTTAGGTTACAATAGAAGTGGCATATCCAGTTTTACTGGTGGAGGAAGACCTCAGAATAAATCTGAGTATAACCACCATGAATGGTTTATAACATACTACAAAAGCATTTATATTCTTTGAAATTGATTCAATGACATACACGTGTTCATGGTATAGAGCAAAAATAGAGGAAAAAAATCAGTAGTACTAGAGCATCAGGCTTATCAGAATATGAATATTTAAATTACATAACACGTTTTAATAATAGACCTCTACCTGTACTCAGGACAGTCAACGTATATCGCAACATTGGGAAGAGTTATCAATTAGATGGCACTTTTGTGTTACAAGTTTTGTTATAATACTATATGCAAACAGCATTAGAGTGGATGTGTCAATGCTTACCGGTATTGTCAAAAGGCGTGAACAGGTTATGACCACAGGTTATGACCACAAATTCACTTGCTAAACATAACATTTATAAATTCCTAGATAGAAATAAGTAAAAATGAAACAGTAGTTTATTAACTTAGTGCAGTAAATCTTTATCCTATTCATCCTATGCATGTTTTTTTTATTGTTTTTTGGGTGAATCTTTTGTTGCCGAGAGGTTTAAGGTGCTGTCTCAAGATCACTTACCTCTCACTGCTTAGTTCGTAGGTTCGACTCTCGCTCTTTCCAATAACTTAATGTGAGAAAGTTTGCTAGATACTTGCAGAAGAACAGTGGTTCTACTTAGATTCATTCTGAGGTCTTCCTTCACCGACAAAACACTGGATATGCCATAAAATTATATAAGTTGAAATGGGTTGAAAATGGTGCTAAACTCCATTAAAAAAATGTATGTATGTTTTGAAAAAGAGCTGCACAAAAAAAAAAACAAGCTGGTATAAGATGTATCATCTGTAATGCTTTCACTATACACAGTAATCTATAGTTACCGCATTTTATGTTGTATGGTGTTTAGCGTCGCTTTCAACAATTTTTCAGTAATATTGCAACGGTGTCTACTTGAGACAGTATTCTAAGCGCTGTCACACTGGAGTATCATGCCGCAGACACATGGTATGATACCCCACCCAGTCACATTTCACTGACACCGGGCCGACCAGACCTAGAACTATCCTCTAAATGCTGAGCGCCAAGCAAGGAAGCTTCTAGTACCATTTTTTTAAAGTCTTTTGGTATGACCCGGCCGCATTTCATAATTTGTTGATAAATAGTAACAAAATGCACATAATAAATAGACAATATTGGATACCTTTTACTTAGGACATGTATGACTACATACTTATATTCGGCAGTGTGTCTCATAATCATTTGACTCTCACCACTGATTCAAGTGAGAAAGTTATCAGTTACTTGCTGATCATCTGTTGGTCCTCAATGGCATAAAAATGACGCTAAATATTCAATCAATCAATCAATCAACCAATCAATCAATCAATTCCCTGCCAGAAATGAATAGTTTCACAGTAAGCTGCATTATAGATATATAGTAGAGCTTCATTTTCCAGGTAAGAGCATATCCTCAAGCTATCAGGAGCTCATATTATTTTTGTTTTCTACAGCTTTTACAAATATACCAGTAAATTGATGACAAAATGTATGACAAAATGAAGTTACCTTTGTGTATTCATTCTCCTCTGGATACTGAAATAAAAAATTTAAATGTATCAATATATATAAATATATATATAGTACAAAAACTATCATAACTGGTAATATAAATACATTTGAAGATAACAAAATCACAATCGTCATTAGTTGGTTTATAATAATTGATTTTAACACGATTACGAAGAAAGCCCAAAGTTTATATGAGCAGCTGTCGAGTCCACCTCCTGGGTAGAACCAGAACTAGTGTTATTCTTTTGAGAGGCATCAGTTGAGCTGGGGATAGAACCCGCAACCTCTGGTGTGAAAAGCCAACACTTTATCCACTACACTCTATCTTTTACACTACCACACCACTTAAAATTGTCATTAAAAACAACAACAATCATGTTCATATGGCACATCAATATCAACCATAATTTTTTTTTACAAATCTGAAAGGAATTTCGATTTAAAATTTTAAAAGATATTTTTACATTTTAACTATTTCATTAACACTGTCTGTCTGTCTGTCTGTCTGTCTGTCTGTCTGTCTGTCTGTCTGTCTGTCTGTCTGTCTGTCTGTCTGTCTGTCTGTCTGTCTGTCTGTCTTCTCAGTTTAACTGTAGTAGAACTAAAATCAATACCTTTTTTGTACCCAAGAACAACATATGTTCGCAAAAATGTGCCAGACCTGGAATATCTTTCGGATCTTTCATATGACCTAGAAAAAAAAAACAATCATGAATAATGAAAACAAATGTATGTAATGCACAGACTGTCCATGATATAAATCCTGAATGTGCTGACTTTATTTTGGGACAATGGAAATTAATATTATTTTCTGCTTTATTCAAACCGAGGAATTTTACTTCTGTATCTATTGTTTATTTGTTGTAATCTTCTCCTTAACACTGTAAAGTATGTACCAGTACTAGTATATCACAAGACATGTCAGCACCATGTCATCTATATAAGACTGCAGCTTTGTTCTAGTGGTAGAGCATCAACCTCTCATGTGAAAGGTTGTGGGTTCCATCCCTGACTGAGTCATACCAAAGAATTAAAAAAATGTTACTGGTAGTTTAAACATAAAAACAAATAAATCACATTTGATTTTTTATCTGGTTGATCCAATACTTAGTAAATAAAATTAAATGTGCTGAAGGAAAGAACATGAAGCCCAAGAGACGATTCAAATTCTCACCTCTGATCCTGCATACAAGGATATAACCCATCAAATAGTGCTTATAGAAGTTATAGTAATAATTATTACGTTTAAATACCAGTCATTTTTAAATGGATCTATTTTAAAAAACAACGATAATCTGAATTATGGTTTGTAAATAGGTTATTAAATTTTATAACAACAATGCCACAACAATGGCACCAGAACTTTTAACATTCTGTGCTCAATCTTCATTTATACAGATACACTTTTTCCTGGGCCTGTTAGCTCAGTCAGTAGCACGTCTGACTATCAATACGGTGGTCATGAGTTTAAATCCCCGCCCAGCCAAAGTCTCAGTGATGATTGATATGCAACATTGTGTCTCATTATCATTCATCTCTCACCTCTGATTCAAGTGGGAGAGTTATCAGTTACTTGCAGAGATGGGGTGTGCTTCGAGTACTGGTTAATCCCGGAAACAGTGGTTAGGTTAACTGGTCGTCTGTTAGCCCTCGATGGCATAAAAATGACGCTAAATATTCAATCAATCAATCAAAATATAAGAGCTTTTGTGTGTTTTATGCATCATTAAAATGACTGAATGAAGATATGTAGTATACATTATATTACCTTAATTTCTATAAACACTATCTAATAAAGTCAAAATGAACATCGACCTGAGAGCTACTTTTTTGTCTACTCTGTATTATATTAAAGATATTGCAAACTATCCGAGCTCTAGTTATACCGTTTCATGTTATAGAACACAAGTAGATTTTCTTACAATTTGTCAGGCATAACAAGTTCAGTCCGTAGCACATCTGACTATCAATCCAGGGGTCGTAAGTTCGAATCCTCGCTCCGCCCCAGTCTTCGTATTGAATGATATATGATATTGCGTCTCATTATCATTCGTTTCTCACTGTTGATTCAATTGAGAAAGTTATCAGAAACTTGCTGAGATGGGGTGTGCTCAAGTACTGGTCAACCTTCAAGGATCCTAGGAAACAGTAGTTAGGTTAACTGATTGTTTGTTAGCCCTCGATAGCATAAAAATTATGCTTACCATTCAATCAATCAATCAATCTTAGAAACTCCAGGCGGAACAACATTCACTATTTGGAAAAACAACTTACCAATATAAACATCCATGGCAGCAGACGACTTGTCCGTCTGTTTGTCACTAACCAGTAAAACTTTCATTCCGTTGGTCATCTCAAGGCCTCTGTAGAGACGGTCATCACCGGCAGACTTGACAATGGTACCATCATCCAGCCTCTGTTTTATACTGTCTGAAGTCATGACAGATAGCTTCCTGAAATTTGTAATGCAAGTTTGTATTAAAGTGCCTTTTAAAGGAAAAACTCAATCCTATCTGTTTGGTGTGCTCACACCTAAGGGTCCATAACTTTTGATAGATTTCTACATACATATTCTCTTTATATTCTTTATCTACCTGTACATGCAAAGTTTTGTAAATAGATCTTTTTTTTTTGTTATCTCAGGATCCATATTTTTTAATTTTTGGGGTTTAGCAACTGTCCTGCAACACATATTGGTAGCAGTATTTTAGTTGGAAAACTTATTTTTAACCCACAACATGTACACACATTCATATACTAACCCTACTCGTTAGCTTTTACGCCCAAAGTATTTATTCATATGGATGAGCAGAAGCTAAAACACTGTAGTCCATAATCTTGGCAGTGATACATTGTATTAAATTGATCGATTGATTGAATATTTAGTGTCATTTTATCCCACCGAGTGCTAACAGATGAGGAGTAATTTTTTTTGTTATTCCAGCCATCCAATTTTAAGTTAAAATGCGTTAAACCTATGTCACACAATTCAGCTAAAATTACAGAATGAAGTGTTCTGTGTTCATTAGTAAGCACTTTGGAGAGCAGTTTGCTTAACATTTGTTTGAGCACACTTCTTAAAATGAAGTGGAAAGACACCGACAAAGCGGCAGTCTGATTTTAGTTTAATGTTCGTTCTGTTGAGCAGCATTAATTTAGCATTTATAAATTATACTAAACATTTTAATGGTTAATGAATGCAACCCAATCTCCAGATGTGCATTCACTTTAATGCACCTGATCAATTGGTTATTACCCTGGAATGCATGTCCATTAAAATGTTTACATTTGGCTGAGAAACGGTTTAAAGCATTCCATCTTAATTTCAAGGACAAAACATCAACACTAATCAAAATGCTATTACAAGGGTGTTTATATGTAGATGCTGGTTATCATTTACTGGGGTTTACTGTTTTTACTTATTTTCATACAACACAATTCTTGAAAGGCAACATGGCAGGGCAATAGTATTTTTCCCCATATTCCCCACATGTCATGCTTGAATACACTCACTGAGCTCTTACTGGCACAAGGATGTCTATTAAAACATTATGCAGTTTGATAGAGTATGACGAGGCAAAGGCCAAGTTAGCTCAGTCAGTAGTGTATCTGAGTTCAAATCCCCTCCCAGCTCCAGTCTCCATGACGAGTGATACACAACATTGCGATATTGAGTAAGATAAAGCAAAGGTTGTCAATCACAACATGCATGATACTAAAATTCAGTTTTCACTTTCTATCCCAATTAAAAACAAGAGCACCGCAAGTGGGTGCAAACGCTCATCTTTCTTCCAAATCTATTATGTAGGTCAAAGTCAGTATAGCAAACTTTTTAAACATGATGGTGATTAGTTTAAAATTCAATACTATTACTGAAAAAATAAAACAGATTTAAAAAAAATCACAAAACAAGAAATGTCACTGGTAAGTGTTGCATGCCCCACAAATGGTCGTTGAAAAATAACAATGTTATAACAGGTAGGGATGTATCCATGAATATAAAGAGTATTGGACTGATGTTTCAGACTAGACATGCAATTTCATGTTTTTTACATTAAAGCGTGATCTTGACCTTTCTGTAACCTTGACCTTGACATCTGATGTAATGGTCTGGGTATTTCAACAGTTAAATGCTGCTGAAACATCATCATGACATGCTGATCACTTGTGTCAAGCTATTTTAAAATCCTTAAATGTAAGACAAAGTTACAGATCAATTGTTGATAAACTGAGCAAAGTGTTTTTGAAATCCAGAGTCATGTCATCTTGATAAATAGAGCCAAGTTAAAGGCAAAGTCACAGACCAGACACACAATATCAAACAAATTGAAAGTGTGACCTTGATCTTTGAGGAAAGGTTCTGGGTCTTACATGCGGCACTTAATAATGTCATGTTGTTAAAATGAGCCAAGTGTTTTTTAAAATTTATCCATAGATGACAGACCAGACAAGAAATGTCAAAATGACTGAAAGTGTTGTCAAACAAAGTTAAATTGTGACCTTGAAGTGAGAGTTTGGGTATTAAGTGCAACATGGTGTCATGTTATGTTGATCATTTATAACAAGTATTTATAAAAATCCATCTATGCATGACAAAGTTGCAGGCTGGACAAAAAATCTTACACAGACCTAGAGTGTTGTCAAACTGAAATTGTGACCTTAACCTTTGAGGTACGGGTGTGGGTCTTACTCGTGACACGTCGTCATGTTATGTTGATCAATTGTAGCATGTATCATTAAAATCCATCTATGCATGACAAAGTTACAGGCCGGACACAAAATCTCACAGACTCAAAGTGTTGTTAAACAAACTCAAATTGTGACCTTGACCTTTGAGGTACAGGTGTAGGTCTTACTTGCGACACGTCATCATGTTATGTTGATCATTTGTAGCAAGTATTATAAAATCCATCTATCCATGACAAAGTTACAGGCCGGACACGAAATCTCACACAAACTTATGTGTTGTCAAACAATTTCAAATAGTGACCTTGACCTTTGAGTTACGGGTGTGGGTCTTACTCCCAACACTTTGTCATGTTATGTTGATTATTTGTAGCAAGTTTCATTACAATCCATCTATGCATGACAAAGTCACAGGCCGGGCACGAAATCTCACACAGACTCAAAGTGTATTCAAACAAACTCAAATTGTGACCTTGACCTTTGAGGTATGGGTGTGGGTCTTACTCGCGACAGGTCGTCATGTTATGTTGATCATTTGTACCAAGTATCAACGAAATCCATCTATGCATGACAAAGATTCAGGCTGGAAACGAAATACCGGACAGAAGGACAGAAGGACAGATGGACGGACAGACTGTTGCTGCGATTACTATATGCCACCGCAAAAAAATTTTTTTGGGGGGGGGGGGCATAAAAAATAAAACAATTGACAGGGATGGTGGGGGGAGTGGGGGTAGGGCTGAGGGTCTTTGGGTTGGTAACAAAGTTGAAATGGGGTACAGCATTTGATTTAATACAAAACAAATTAAAAAAAAAAAGAAATGGGCGGAGAAGGGGTGGGGGGGGGCTAGGGGTGAGGGCATTGGGGTTGGTAACAAAGTTGAAATGGAGCAGAGCATTTGATTTAATTCAAAAACAAAATGGGCAGGGATGGGGATGGGTGTGTGGGGAGGAAGAGGGGTAGGGGTGAGGGTCTTTGAGTCGGTAACAAAGCTGAAATTGGGCAGAGTATTTGATTTAATACAAAGCATAATTTAAAAAAAAAAATGGGCGGTGATGGGGATGGGAATGGTTTGGGCGTAGGGGTGAGGATCTTCAGGTCGGTACGAAAGTTGAAATGGGGTACAGTATATGATTTAATACAAAAAAAATTAAAAAAAAAAAAATGAGGGAGAAGGGGTGGGGGGTGGGGGGCTAGGGGTGAGGGCCTTGGGGTTGGTAACAAAGTTGAAATGAAGCAGAGCATTTGATTTAATTCAAAAACAAAATGGGCAGGGATGGGGATGGGTGTGTGGGGAGGAAAAGGGGTAGGGGTGAGGGTCTTTGAGTCGGTAACAAAGCTGAAATTGGGCAGAGTATTTGATTTAATACAAAGCAAAATTTAAATAAAAAAAAAAATGGGCGGTGATGGGTATGGGAATGGTTTGGGCGTAGGGGTGAGGATCTTCAGGTCGGTAAGAAAGTTAAAATGGGGCAGAGTATTTGATTTAATACAAAACAAAATTTAAAAAAAATAAATGGGCGGGGATGGGTGTGGGAGGCAGGGGTCAAGATCTTTGGGTCGGTAACAAAGTTGAAATGGGGCAGAGTATTTGATTTAATATAAAAAATGGGCGGGGATGGGGGTTTTGTTAGGGGTGAGGGTCTTGGGGTCTGTAACAAAGTTCAAATGGGACAGAGTATTTGATTTAATACAAAACAAAATTTAAAAAAAAAAAAAAAAAAAAAAAATGGGCAAGGATGTTGGGGGGGAGGGGGGGAAAGAGTAGGGGTTAGAGGGTCTTTGCATTGGTAACAACTTGAAATGGAGCAGAGTATTGGTTAGGCTCAGGCAGGAAAGTCCATTAAATAGGTCAGTGATGTCAAAAATTTCTTAGTGTGATGGTGATCAGCTTACAGAATTAATAGTATTACTCAAAAATAAAACTGATTTAAAAAAAAAATGAAAAAAAAAAAGATAAAAAAAAAAAAAATTCAAACCCGAGCTAAACTAAAAACTTTAACCTAAGGTTTTAAAGCCCAAAGTATGGAAATTAATGTAAGTTAGCTATATACATTGTTAATATAAATGTGTTTATGAAGTTTAGTCACCAAAACACGAGTAGTTTGTTTAGAAACAGAGAAAAAGCTGAACTAAACAAAAAACTTTAACCAAACCTGAGCTAAACAAAGAACTTTAACCTAAGGTTTTAGAACCCAAAAGAATGTAAATTTAGGTAAGTTAGCTATATACATTTTTGTACAACATGATATGAATGTGTTTATGAAGTTTAGTTACCGTAACATGAGTTGTTTGTTCAGAAGCAGAGAAAAAAACTTAGCTAAACATAAAACTTTAAACAGTGGATGATAATGATGATGATGCAGTCGCCAGGGTCATGACAATAGTCCTTCGTTTTTTTTTTCAAAATCATGTTTTGGCAGATTCAAAATTCCTTATCAGGCCCCAGTTTCACTAAAAATCTGAACTTGAGATTTTCCTCAACTCCAATCTTTGAATGGCTATAACTTCATTTTTATTGATTATTTTGCATTTTATCCTTCACCAATGTGTACATATGTGTTGTAACTTCACTATCTGTTTGGTCATTTAATGTGTAATGAGTTATCATTTAGAGAAATTGAGTTTTTTAAATTGAGGAAAATCTCAGCTTGAGTCGATTAATGAAACTGGGGCCTGATACTTAATAATTTAAATATTTAACTCAATTTTGAGCGGTTGTTTATCTGTTATATAATCAATATCAATGTAACCATTTAAACTAGTCTAAAATCAGAATATCATGGCTGCTTTAGATTTGTGTTTTTAAGTATATGCTTAAATATGTTGGTGAAACAGATGCAAGGCTTCACCAACAGTTTACTTAAATACTTAAAAACGTAACCAAGTTTTGACTGGCTATATGTCTATTATATAAACAATATCAATGAAACAATATGCAATTTTATTGAAACCAGTCTAAAATCATGATCACCTGGCTGCTTTTCTTTGGTTTAAATTTTAAAGAATTTAGTATATGTTGGTGAAACAGATATCTAATCTTGGACCATAGATTTGGATAATGTATACTTCTTATTTACTGTAACCATGAATGATAGTAATAATAACAAAGCCTTTGTTTAATGACCAAACTCATTTTACCAAGTCATCTTCCTGGAATCAAAATAATAACACACTCGAAACTACTGTTATGTGTCTGTCCGCATAAAATCACCCGCTGTTCATTGGAAACCAAATTTTTAATGAATATCAACTATAAAAGGTGTTCTAACTCCTGTAAAAATTGACCAACATTGGCAAATATCGATCTTGATCTATATTTTAAAATTATATAGCTATACACCAAATATTAATTAAATACATAAATCTCTTTAGAAATTCAAAACAATTTTAACCTTTGTCTGATGGAAGAACAAACAAACAGACAGACAGGTGTAATACTTAATGCCCCAGGCACCATTCTAAAGGTGGGGGGGGGGGGGGGGGGGGGGGGGGCAGTTAGGGCATGATCAATTAATATCATTCGGTTAATAACTTCAACATTTTAGGGCCAGTCTAACAAATCTAATATTATGAAATTTAAAAATAATAATAATAAACAATTATAGGAGCTCAAATAAGTCTATTATGTAATAAATACCTGTTGGTACAATTATGCCAAAGTTGCAATTAGAATTTCCAATTCTGCCAAAATCTGTAGCCACAATTCTTACACTTTTTAGCAACATTTAATGCGTAAATCAAATAAAGGTACATTATTAAAGCTTTGCGATATAATGCAACAGCAGACTCGCAAAACAGATTAATATCCCTTTCATCTACTAACCTATTATCCCATCAACACATTGCGATGATTTATTCAGTTAAGATAAGGTGAACTAATTATACTGATAATAGTGGCACTGTTCTGCAATATTCATCAAGTCATAAAATATGCTCTGGAATTCCAATACTCAAGAGCTTAGTATTTGAGAAGTAAATACCTCATTTCATTCATTCTCATGCAAGCTTTTGCCATACCAATGCCATTGAATACTGCATTGGGCATAAACAAAGCTTATAAGTGGAAACTTGTATTGAAGAGCATTTATTTAAAATAAGAACGGCTGTAACATGGGCGATAGTTTTCTTAACGATATATTATTCTTGAAGGGAATTTATCAGGATTTTTCAAAATTTTAAAATTGGCTATAAACATTTTTTTCAAATATATCATGGCTCACTGACATATACTCACTGACCCCATATTGCCATAAGAATATATTTTTAAACATGCCAAAATAATATATTGAAAAGGGATTTTCTAACTTAGGCTACGCACAAGACTAAAATAGATTTCCCGCTGAAAATTGCAACATATTTTGTGATGAGTTAAATGGGTCACGTGATTTCATTTCATTTAAATTGTATCTGTTTGACAGGTTTACATTTAATAAACAATGTTTCATCTTAGAAAAATCCGAATGACGACACAAAGGTCGTCAAACAGTATTTAAGTGCTTTTTATTTATAGCATGGGGATTTCGTTTCAAGTTTACCACTCTAATTTAAATATCGATTTTGTCACATTTTGATGGGTTTGCCATAACAAACCACTATTGGGATTGCCTTGATTTATGATCTTTTTATACATTTGTAGCGTTTTTTCCCCAATACACTCCCTTTAAAACAGCTGTGTGGTGCTTTTGAGCATTAAGACATTTTTTCCACATATATAAAGGGAAACAACTCTGATTTAGTTATATTTATCTACCAAGGAAGACTTTGAGTGTGATTTGTATCACAGGGGCTAGTGACAATATATATTCTATATCCCTATATATACACTATAATAAAGATTATTATAGTTTTATTACACCAGATTATATATTTGGATATAGAATGTATATTGTCACTAGTCCCTGTGATTTGTATAAGTTGTAATAACTTGTTTCGCAACAGAAGTAAGATAAATCAGTTAAAAACTAAATAAAACCTTACTCTATAATTCTTTTAAGAACATTTTCCACATTTATTTGAACATGTACTTTCTATGCATTTTTTCAAAGTACATACCAGTAAGTGAATAAAATATAAACAATGAAACGTTAAAGTCACATTAACTGCAATAAATTATCACATTCCTTTTCAATAATAACTTCAGTGTTAATCAAGGCATGCATTCATTGTCTAGGTATAAATGTAACATCCATATATTTAATTAATTTAAAACCATAATTAGTTTGATGAAACTTTGCTATTTAAAATTTCTGTGCATATGGCCGGCCATCTACTAGTGTTTGGTAATTTTTGGTTAGGTTAGCATGAGCGACCATACTAGATATACAAGGGCCACTTAAGAAATTGAGTGCAGGGGCTGCCATATTGAAACATCACAACCATGTGTAAAAACAATTGCATTAACCATAAGACAAATTCCTGCTGAGTTAATGTTAATTATTTTTAAATAACCTTGTTTAATCAACTGTTACAATTGAAAATAATAATAAAATCAAGAAGCTAAAATTGTTCATTTTCCTCGATACAAAGGACATATATTTTCTTTAAAAATAAAGCCGTTTAATCGATGTGGTTTTACTGATGTGGCATTCAGCACATTTTAAGAATCAGACATATCGCCACAAGTTTTGAACAAGAGTTGTCAAAGACCAACACAGCTAGCCTCTGGGTGTCTAAGTCCAAAAAGGGTCGTAACTGTGCCAAAATGCAATCCAGAGTTATGGTTCTTATCTCTGTGAGTTCCATTGATGATGGTTAACACACATGCAAAGTTTCATTCATATCCAATGAGTGGTTGCATAGATATCTGAAACTTGTACGCAAAAGTTCAACCTGGGTGTCTACAGACGATGAAGATGCCAGAGTCATGGCAATAGCTCTCCTTGGACTTTGTCCCAATGAGCTAAAAATATGTTTATTTGAAAACTGTTGTCATTTTTATTTAAATTAATATATCCACAAAATAATTTTAAAAATCATACTTTCACAATAATTAATTTCATAGAACATTACAGTAAAAAGTTTGAAAATATATATGGTAAGTTTCAAGACATTTTTACCATATATTTTCATATAGAATATGCAAATGGAAATGCATAAGGATTCAGATTTGTGCATTTAAACACCATTATAACTATTAAACACACCACATTTGCCTTTTCCCTGCAGCCGGAATTAGACCAGGTCAGCTGGAACCTGATTGGGTTTTGGTACCGCCCATGTATTAAGTACCCGTTGTGCAGTTGTTTTTATCTTTCCTACACCTTTCAGGAAACAGTGTTAAAGTTAACTGATCGTCTGTTAGCCCTCGATGTCATAAAAATGACACTTAATATTCAATCAATCAATCAATTTTGTAAACAATTACTGGATAAATGAACATTTCTGACATTTTTTTGTTTTTTTATTTAATCTTTTATTCTTCCATACAAGGAGAGCATACATATACACATACAAAACAACGAACAAACTTATACATATTACAAATTTACAATGACAGTACAACACTAAAAAAAATAAATGTACACAACATAACAACACATGTTATACAACTGTTCAATATAGCTTTTTAAACATGATCCAAAATAAGAAACCTTATCGAAACGAAATATAAGATTTATCTAGAAAGAAACTATACTAGTACAACATACGTACATTATTATAAACCAATTTAGATTTGTTATAATGAAATCTATTATTATACAAGTTAAAACTGAACCTTTTAGGTTCCAACTATATTGCATTTTAACCAAATGCTACCAAAATTAATCTAAGCAAATTTTCAAACAATAAAAATATCTTCTTTATTTAGAAAACGTGACATTCCACTAAACATGTGGATCAGCTGCAGACGAGTTGGCATGCATATCAAACAGCGATATAGAACAACACCAAACTTCTCAAATAACTTGCAGAATAACATATTTCTTTCACTGTTACTCTTTATACAGTATAGTAGAACATGTTCAACATTATTACATTAACAATATAGCACTTTAAATATAGGGCATGTTTGCTCATATGGTTTACTGAATAATTTGCATATCAACTTTATTGCTATGGTACATTGTGATGAAAGTTTTCTATCTTCTTGGGATAATTTCCAAATGTCACACAAGTTTAAATTATTATGCAATATATTAAAACCATATAAAGTTTCATCAATACCCGTATGATGAATCAATAGCTTCAAAAAAGTGATGACCTATAATCTGTAAGACATAAGAAACCCGTTTTTTGTTATTGTGGTATTGGGTACAATATTGTAAAATAATGGTCACATATGATTATAAGGGGTCAAGAGATCCCCCAACTCCCAAAACATGTTAAAACTACGAAATTTAAAACAAGTTGGCTGCTTTTAAAAAGCATGGTCCAATGGTGAGGTCTTATAAAGGAGGTGGCAATTAGAGCGAATGAAAGTTAGTGTTTATACGAAATCATCGTCGGATACCCACACGTAATCCATTTCGATACTCTCCATACATCACCCGTGGGAAATTACACTAGCTTTGCGTCGTTTCTACCAAGCCACAATGCAACCATATGGTTGGGTTCCTTTAAGATTTAATGAAGGGAACATTATCCAATGGCAACGCTAGTTTCATGCAAACATTAATGTTAGCTGCATTTTGTTCTGTTCTGATAAAACGATGCAGATCTAGCGTAATTTCCCACGAGGGATGGATGGAGAGTATCAGAATTGACACCAGTGGGTACCCGTGATGGTACGAAATATGCTTGTTTAATGGTGTAAGATGCAATATTTTAGTGACTGTTACTACGGATTGATTGATTGATTGATTGATTAAATATTAAGTGTCATTTTTATGCCATCGAGTGCTAACAGACGATCAGTTAACCTAACCACTGTTTCCTGGGATTAACCAGTATTCGAGCATACCCCATTTTCGCAAGTAACTGATAACTTTCCCACTTGAATCAGCGGTGAGAAAGGAATGATAATGAGACACTATGTCGTATATCAATCATCACGGAGAGTGTTTCCAGGCGGGGATTCAAACTCATGACCTCTGGATTGATAGTCAGACGCATAACTGACTGAGCTAATCAGCCCCGGCTTATTTACAATAGTCTATTACTAAAAATGTGTACAAAGTACATGGATATTTCAGCTATGTGTTGGTACATTTTACTAAAAATTAAGTTGAACAGGGGCCACAACCCTTCTTAATTAGTTGATTAGTATTAGATTTAAAATCTGTATAAGGCAATTTAAAATTAGAAATATTCAAGCTGAAGGCCACCAGGGAGCATAAAAATGACAACATTAAGGCCATCCTTAAAAAAATGTTTGTTTGCTGTGCTCCGATCCAGTATTTGTCATGTGGGTAGGTAGCTTAAAAAAATTTTGACCAAATTTTGATTTTGTTTATAATAGTCATTTTAAAGAAAAATGGACAGAAATCATGAAAAAAAATTGAACACTTTGAAAGTCGAACAAGGGTTTACATAAGGATGGCAAAATTCTATAAACATTGTAATCAAAGTAAGCATGCATGTCTTTGAAATTTACCTTCTAGTACTGTATTCAAAAGTTTTAAAATTGTATTATAAATGTCATCTTTGCTCTTCTTCAGTTTTTATCAATCTGAACATAATTATACAGTAAAAACCTGTCTTAAGTAGCCAGTAAAGGGAAGGAGCAAAACTGGCTTTTTAAGACAGATGGTTGCTTATTACAGGTTAATTTACTCTGAAAACAAAGAATTGGGAAAAAGCAATGTGGCTACTTAATAGAGGTGGTCACTTACACAGGTTTGCCTGTATATACAGTTTGCACTGCAAATTTATGCGTCATTATCTTCTTATGTCTCCTACATAACAAATACATATTTTCATCATACATGCCAGGCCCAGTTAGCTCAGTAGGTAGTTGCGGCAGACTATCAATCCCAGGAGTCGTGAGCCCAGCCAAAGGCCCAGTGGTGAATGACATACAACTCTGAATCTCATTGCTGCCGATTCAAATGAGAAAATCATCAGTCATCTGCCGAGATAGGGTGTGCTCGAGAACCAGTTAACCATACAGATTCCCGTGAAAGAGTGGTTAGGTTAACTGATTGTTGGTTAGCCCTCAATGTCATAAAAACTGTGCTAAATATTCAATCAGTCAATCAATTCATTATGCATGTATGCCTTACAAATGATACTGTAATAACATACCAAAGGTGTGTTTTCAAGTTCTATTTTTTAATGGGTACGCCAATTTCAACACATTCAAGTTATATATGCATATCCAGTTTTATTGGTAGAGAAATACCTCTGAATAAATCTGAGATGACCATCATGATCATCCTTTCAAAGTAACTGGCAAACTTTCTCATATAAAGTTGTTGGACCAAGCGGGACTCCCAAAATACGATCCCAGCGGTGAGAGGTTAAGTGATTTTGAGACAACGCCTTCATCAAGGATATATACTTGTACATGAATCATAAATGCTTTTATCTTCAACAATTTCAAATAGTAACCTAGTCTGATTAAGTATAATCCAATTGCTGTACATCACGAGTCCGAGCCATGAAATAAAAAAATCTTCAAATGGCTCGCAGTATATATATTCAGGACTCTTATCGCTGCGATTGCATTGTTAAAGTAATTGCATTGCAGTGTTTACTTAGACACTGTTTGTCCGTTTAAGAAAAATGGTAGAGTAGCATCCAAAATTGATTGCTGATTGGATAATTGACTTGTTTGATTGAAAGCCTGCGACAGGTCAACTGGTCAAGTTATCATAAAACATAATAGTGACTGTTCATACATTTTGATACATACATGTACCATGTGTCACTAAAACTTAGTTTATTTAAGAGCTAGTGCAGATATGGGAATGCATTTAGCTTTATTGAACATGTTTTGAGTATCATTAGATTGTAATGTTAATGTTGAATATTCAAATTAACAAAAATAAATGTTCTTCATGACTCACTACACTATTATCTCCCTTGAATACTGCTAAGCTGGGCCCAATAAGCTCAGTCATAAGCGGTCGACTATCAATCCAGAGGTCGTGAGTTTGATTCCCTGCCCAGCCACAATCTTCGTCATGGTTGATATAAGACATTGCGTCTTATTATCATTCATCTCTAACTGCTGATTTAAGTCCAAAAGTTATTAGTTACTTGCAGAGATGGGGTGTGCTTCAATACTGGTTAACCTTCCAGGATCCCAGGAAACAGTGGTTAGGTTAACTGATCATCTGTTAGCCCTCAATAGCATAAAAATGACACTAAAATGCAATCAATCAATCAATCAACCAATCAATCAATCAATCAATCAATCAATCAATCAATCCCTTGAATGCTCTGAAGCAGATAGAAGTAAAATTATAATTCCCTTTCAGACCTTTACATTGCAGTAATTTATTTTTTCCTACCATACCTGTGTTAAAGTGACATAACCAATACCTGAAGCTATTTCATTTTTGATAATTCTTATGGACTTCGATGCATTAATAACAGCCAATACCTCTCTTAAATGTGAACAAATTGTGTTTTCAATCAAACTATCGTAAAATTATAACCGCTATGCCACATAGGAATATATTAAGATCAGTGGTATAAATCCAAGTTGAAACTTAACCCCTTATCCGGATTTAATAATTGATGGCTGGAATTTCCCAAACATTTACAAATATAACTACTAAATCATTAACATTATTCCATTTGTCAGGTTCACTTCAAATATTGGTCATAAGGCCATTATAAATTAATTGCTAGATGATTATCCAAATTTTTCTTAAAAACAGGGAGGGTGGGAGGATTTTATTTTCATTATTAATTTATTGATGTTGTTTAAATAAAAATATAAATAAAAATATTTTTTTAATTTTTTTTTAAGAAAATAAAAAGGATCAGGACTGCATGAAAATTAGGGGACTGATGGGGATGATAATCCAGCAATTAATTTATCATAGCCTAATAGTCATTTAAGATACATGTTGTTTTTTTTAAAGTAAACAATGATATTTTGCAGCAGACATGATCCAGATATCATAGTCACAATTTATATTAAATATAAATACCAGTTTATTGTTATGTTTGTGTAGTGCGAACATTTATGTGATAATACAATAGTAAATATAAGGAGAACTTAGGAGATTTGTGTAAAATAACCAAACATAACTTTTTTTTTAGAAAAAAAAAGCGATTTTTAAATAATTATAACCATCAATAAATCTGTGAACATTCGACATGTCACCTTATGATAACCTTACTCAACTAGTAGGTGTAAATATCATCGGTAATTGAAACAATAAAGTTTACAATGTAACAAGTTTATTGGCATATCAGCAAACCTATGGATTTACTTTAATAGTTAATTGCTTGTTGCCATCTTAAATTAGTAACGCTTAAATCAGTGTGTTTCTGCATATTTTCAATCTAGTTTGATCGGCGTCGGCAATTACAATTATTACCAGTTACATTAAATTGTATGTACTACTCGAAGAGGAGATAATATTTGAATCGTTTTTTAAATCTTATATTTCTTGTTTTTCTTTACATATTTCTCAAGGCTGTTAGACAAGGATCTTCCATTACAGCATCATAAGTTATGTATGAGATGTATGTTCTGTTTTGTTTTTTTTCATGTTTTAAATCTTCAAGAAAGGATGTGTACATATTAATATATTCATCTCGAATATCTGTATTAACAATTACACATCTTTTGAAAAGAATAAATAGATCTATATCTATAACTTAAAGTTCTATCATTTGTATTATTCCTACTTTAAATGGCTCAATGGAGGGGAGTGACACATGTCTTATTCACCTGACCACGGAAAATTTCGGAAATATTTTTTGCCACTTTGGAGATTCGAACCCACGCCCCCTGTGACGTCAGCGCCTAGCACATTAATGACGACGTCACCATCGACTGCGCCACAGCAACAACGCTAAAAAAAGGTTGCGCAAATAGCACATATATTGGTGTCGCCATTAATGTACACAGGACATAGGCAGTTTTTATTATATTTACATTCTATTATATTTTGTATTATTCCTACTTTAAATGACTCAATGGAGAGAGTGACACATGTCTTATTCACCCGACCACGGACAATTTCGAAATATTTTTTGCCACTTTGGAGATTCGAACCCACGGCCCCTGCCACTAGATACTGGAATAATAAAACCCTTGAATACCAAGTGATATACAATTTATTACAACTTAGGAAACATCCCCAAATGTCAGTGGCTGAATTTCATATGTTTATATGTCTCTTGGAATGTGTACGATTGTTGACAAGTTTATTTTTTAAACCTAATCTACAAAGATATAAATAAAAATTTCTTGTTAAAATACAAATTCATTCAAAAATGCAATATATCAGGCCTAAATTAAAAAATTGTTTGGTTTGCCGCTTTCGGCCGACCAAAAACAATCCTGGCGGTCAGGAACATTATTTTGGGTGTGAGAAAAAATAATTTTGGTGTTCATTTAAAATATTCTCGTTCATTACATGTCCTTAAAAAAGATTCTATGACTGATTACCAAAAAAAAAAAAGAAAAGAATTTTCCTACCTTCCTACCCTCCCCTAAATGGTATGAGTTGGAAGTGTCAAACAAACAATTAATTAAGGGTGGCCTCAGTTGTTAACCGATAATATCACAATTATGTTTGAATTCACATTATTTGCTGATAAGGTTAATTTCCCTTTTTTCACTCCACTAATATCTACTACCAAGAGTTGATTCGCTGGGAACCCAAAATGGTGGCTCACAAGGTGCGCATATTGTGTGACGTCACATGAACATAATAGATAGTGGTGTGAGAGGTGCAATATGTTGTGCATTATGGGTGAACTAGTACACTACTGTAGACAACAGTTGTGGGACTTCTGTAAATGAATAGGTTCAATAGGCACATTACTATTGTCTCATCATAGAACTAGCTTTAAGAAGTGACGACATTTGTAGAACATTTGGTTTACCCAAAAGAGATACATGTGGGTTCAAATCCCAGCAGAGGTCACAGATTAGTTTTCGTTGTATATTTTCTGGTATGATTACAGGTCCACCTCCAATGCAGAGTAAAAAAAAAACAGAATGTTATTACCAAGGCAAAACCGACTCCGATGGAGGTGGCCCAAAAAGGGGTTCTAAAAACGACCCACTTTCATTCTGAATTACCGAGATCACATAGTTTTTTGTATCATAGTTTATTGTAACATAGTTACTTGTTTTTTATCCATCATAAATATACATATGTATAATATATACATTTTCCTCAGTAATAGGGCCATGCTATATATAATACCATAAATGTCATACTAGAAAAATTACCCGTTCCACCCCCCTACACAAATTAGCAAAATAACCACACCATGACCAAATGTAAACAGAAAGATTTTTCTACCATATTGCATATAATCCTAAAATTACGCATACAAATTAAATAAATTTAACTACCTGTAGTGGAGCTTTGGCTTATGAGATGATATAAAACTTGTGTTTATATTGAACAACTTGTACAACCTAGGAAAACGTGAATAATGCATAAATCAAACACTAAACTGCTGATAATCTAATCGGTACAGTGGCATTAGTACAAAGCGCCGGTTTGATCATGATTTTACACATTTTTATTGTGATTTGTCTATCGACCCGGCGAACGTGAAGTTTAATTATTCAATAAAAGCTGTCGTCCATTGATAATAGTTTAACACCATACTCAATTCAAGTCTAAGTATTGAACTCGTTTGTCGTATCCAAGGACACAGTCTCATATGGAAGGGAATTCCATAATGGGATGATCCTTGGGAAGAAGGAGATGTTCAGGGAATCAGAATACCAAAGTGATCTCCTCTACTGAAAAGGATGGGTTGAGGATGGTAGGGATTCAATAGGGACAGGCAGATAAGTATCTTTGTCAAAATAATCAAAACCGTCATGGATTTTGAAGAAAAAGACAAGACTGTTATAATCCCTACATTGTTGGAAGGTTAACCAAGAAAGGTCTTCATTTCTTCAATGCTTGTAAACACCACACTCTGGCCGCTGTTCTCTGCACTATTAATAACTTGTGAATTTCTGTCTGAGCATGTGAGCTCCAAATTTAGTATGCAAATTCTACCTGAAGTCTTACTATGTTCTTGTTTGTCTGGCACTTTGTATCCTTAGGAGCAAAAGATAATTACTATTTAAAGAAGCCTAGGGGTATATTGGCTTTAGAGTTTATATAAGTACAAGTCCTTGTGCATACCACAAACATACCTAGTCGTGATCTCGGTAATTAAACATTTGACTTCCTATACTTGTACAACGGTCATCTGCAATTATCGTCATTACACGAACGAGCAGTGTCAACCAGAATCTGACCGATGCAATGAATATATTAAAATCAAGGCATTTTGCAGAGCAGTTAAAGACGTGTATGTCGTATATAGACAGTATTGACATGGTCTTTACTTCTCCCGGCGATGCTACACTGACTGGATAAGAAGATTATGTTGTCCATGTCGATTAGTTACTGTCGTCGAATTCTTGAAGTTGTATAATGATAAAATGACGGTTCTTGATGTCGTTGATTTTTGTAATTTTTGTAGGTGTCTATGTTGTATGTTCCCCGTTGGCTGCCTTCTGAATATGCTGTGTCGCTGTATCTCTGTTGCTGGTTAAGTGAGCTGCTGTTGTTGTTTTATTCTCAAATCAAAACTGATCTTTCTAGGGTCACGTTTAAAAAATAAAACTAATGATACTTTAAAACAGATGGCTCCATCAATCATCTAAAATGGAGTCATCCGGTGTTTAGTTAAAACGAAGATTGCATCACTCGTCTATCACATCTATCTACAATAATCACCAATCTAACCCTGTTTGAAGACTGAGGATCAGGTGAATTAATTGGTCCTCACGCTACAGAATAGAATGAGCGTATCAAAAAAGGCTGTCATAAAACGTGTCAAAGTAACAAATCCTAGTCACGCGGTACCAGCTGGAAACGATGGGTGCATTTTCATCATAGCCTCTCTGGCCCATGTTTACCTGAGCCTTTCTGTGATATACACTATATACGTGTGCATGATGCCGTTTATGCAAAAGAATAATCAAACGGAAATAATATTGTTTACACTCTCTCGTTTTATAACGTGACGTTGAGGGAAGAGCGAGATCGGGTGCACCTGTTAACCAAGTTTAAACTCCCCGTTCAGATTTTTTGTTGTGCCCCCCCCCCCCCCCCACACTCCCTTCTAACTGAAATCCTTGATCCACCCCTGTGTATAACGGATCAAATTGAAATCAAAATAAAATCATGTGACTCATTTAATACGTCACAAAATATGTTGCACTTTTACCATATATACAAACCATTATATATGGTTATACGGGGTCAGTGAATATATATAGTCATGATATATAGGGAACATGTGTTTTAGCCAATTTTGAAAAGTCCTGATAAATTCCCTTTTATGTTTTGGTGTATGTGTCTTTTTGAATGCTATGTCTCCTGTCGGTCATATATGTTTTTTTAGTTTACTCTATTTTAGTGTTTGGGTTCCTTGTTTCTTTATCTCACGAGTAATTTGGTCAACATGTTAATCATCGGTATAGATAACAATACTCGTTGTGCGTAGTCCAGTGGTACAGCGTCGGACCAACGATCGGAGAGTCCTGAGTTCGATCCTCCTATATGGCTATTTGTGGGTGTCCTTGAGCAAGACACTTTATCCGCATATGCTTAGTACTGGTTTTACCCAGAAGACTTCGAGCGTGATTTGTCTAAGTTATCATAACTTGTTTCACAATAGAAGTACAATAAAAAGGTTTAAACTAACATTTGACACGATGGTCACATTGGTTCTCCTAACATAGCATTTCTGGAAAGTATGTTGCCGACTGTTACATTAAAGTATCCATCTATTACACTTGCTGGGCAGTATGGACAAACGTGAGGTCAAAACATTGTACTTTTTTGTAATATTTAAATGGAGTCTTCTATTAATAGCCGTATTTTTATGCGGTTCAAAGTTCAGGACAGATTCGAAAAGTATGCAAACACCAAAACAGCAGATTTACATAAAACTGTGTCTGCCAATTTGTGTTTGTAATGATTAAAAAAATGTGAGTTATGGGAAGTGCCTCAAAGTGTTATTTGACACGTGAAACATGTAACATCAATTTGGAGCAACTCGCCGATTATCCAAATTCAGGATGACTGAAATGGCCGAGTATGTACGAATGATTTAACATCATATTCATAGAAATTTCAATGCTATATTTGGTATTGCTTATTCAAAAGAGATATTCTACATGTAAACCTGCCAATTTCTTCGACGAGTCCTGCTTGTGATAGACAAATGAAATTGGAATTTAGTAAACAATTACTTCTATTACATTAAATACGTGTACTACGTTTATGCCATAAACAACATAATATTATTGGTTGTTTTATGCTTATGTTGTTTAATGGTGATCTATTTTGGATAACAGTTAATATTTGTCAAATAACTAAAAAATGTTGGTACAATGATGCCGTATTTTTGCTGATGTAAAATCAATTATTACGTGTGCTTATCTCAATTTTGTGTTTTGTATGGATTATACCCTTTTAATCAATAAATATATAAGAAGTGATGGTATTTCTTACTAACATGTTTTAATCCAAGAAGCATCAGTAATCTCTAATACACGAGGATCATATTGCATCAAATATACATTTCGAATACAATGTTCAAATTCAAGAAAAAGTTATGGTGCCTGTATACTTCTATGGCACGCCAAACGTTGCAATTTTTATTTGTTTTCAATCGTCATATCTTTCTAGTGCATATTGCTACATTTTCATTCTATATATGCTGATTTGTCTTTATTTTAATATTTATATTGTATATTGTTTCATTTGTATTCTACATTTCTCATTTGTATTGAATTATTCTTGATTTATATTGTATATTGTTCCATCTGACGTTATATCGCGGGTCTAATTAAAATATCGGCGATATAAATAGTGAGTTTAAATGCATGATTTTTTTTGTGACAATAAACATTGGTATATTGCATCAAATAGGATATTGAAATTCACAATTTATACTCAATAGAAGGATAACGTTATACTTGTTTTTCATTGATTTCAAAGAACATACGTACTGGTTAGGCCGTTTAAAGATTTTGTTTGTTCAGAAAAATGTAGCCAGTATGCTGGGAAGGTGTATGACAACATCCGCATTGCAATACTTGTATAACATTGTATCCAAATAGTATGTGATCATTAATAAAATCAATGCAAACTTCAATGCTTATGTTTTTATTTCATCTTCAGTGTCAGAAAATCAGTACCTATAGCCATAGCACTCACAACAGGAAGGTATAGCAAACAGATAAATTTTCGGTCTCTTTTTTCCCCAACAATGTGCCAGCATCCTCACATGCATATACCGTTGGACACATTTACCGCCATCATAACACGGGCCAAAATACCTGAAACACAAATAATTACATCGGTATTATGGTTTAAATACTTCTTTGTTAAGTATCACCATGGTACAATATATGATACATAATATAAAGCATCACATTTAACAAATAACCATGCCATTCTATAAAGTATTATAAAATACTTTTTTTAAAACATAAAACATGTTCTTAACCAATTTATCATTCATTTATGTCACATTACATTTTATACATTTGCATGTTTACTGATAAATTTACAGGATGGTAAACATAGCAGTACATGTTTTAACAGCTATATACACTGTAAAAATATAGCGTGTGCTTAAATATATTGTCAAATCATACGTTTACAGAACTTACAATATTCTTTCATCCTGACATATTTGACAATATATAAACTCTGAGTATTACAAAACATTTTAGAATAAAATAGACTGAAATCTCACATTTAATGGAAATCACCTTAGTTTAAAGCGCTTTTAACCAACAAAGATTTCAGTTTGCGAGTGGCATGACAATCCTTAATAAACTCAATTAACTATTTTTCATTAGATCAATTGATTTGTGTAATGATGTTAAAGTCTCCGGGTTTTTTGACAACACATTGGTTATTAAACATGATCAAGTTTGAAACTCGGTTTCGCAATGGACTTAGATTAGTTAAAGGATCGTCTGACAGTTTGCCCTCGATGACATAAAACGACGTTAACTATTTAGACAAACAAAACAAATAAAAATGTAGTAAGTCTAATTACACGAAGTGTGCACAATCATTGCTGACAATTTTACTGACTTATACTGACACCCATACGCAAATACATATACTTACCGACACACTCCGATGCATTGAAACTGGTATAAATCGCATGCAGGAAGGTGGACGATTCGGCAAAATTCACCATGGATATTTGTAAGCCATTTATAACAGATACATTTGTGGTCGCTGTAAATAATATCATATTTTATAATAAATTACAATATTTATACTGTAACAATAAAGTTATATATAGCATGTGTATCTTCATCAATGTAACATGAAGATTTATGGCAGCTCTTCCACTTTAACCGTGTTACATGGGTGCGGTTACTATGAAGCATACGTGTCTGCTTCCTAAGGTTTTCGTCTCTACATTATGTTCGGTTTGTGAGGCGCTGAGAAATAAATAGTGGAACGCTTATATGATATAATGAGGAACATTTATCTTTAATTACAGATGATACCAAACGAAAACAATTGAGCTGTTTTATATTAAGTTCACGCAATCTTGCGATTGAATCCGGAAGATATACTGGTGTCGAAAGTGCCAAATGATATGGAATCCGAATACCATTTTTTTGCTAATATATCCAATATACTACGATTTACGTCGTGAATATATCCCACGGGAAGCATGGCCTACGTCTAATAAATTTGTTAATTTATTATCCATGAAAAGACGAAAACTACTTGCTAATATTCCTAAATTATACATGAAGCATTTAAGGTTTGTAACCATCGGGTTAATACCTAATTTCATATATCTTTCTTTGCTTAAAAACGTAGAAAATGTGAGCATATGCGCGTGCAGCAGTGTGCATTTTTGTAGATTCATTTTTTTACTATTTATTATCTATGTTATATATGCTATGATACTTAAACAATTTAAAATGTATTACATGTAATTGTAATATGTTATTGTCATGTCTTTGCCATATGATTAAAATTATTGTAAATGGCCAAAGGCATATGTTTGCTGATAGTTTGCCAAAAAGTTGAATTGGATTGAATTGTTAACGCCGTCTTTTGGCAAGGGCGCTATATCCTGCATGTATACATAAAATCTTGGGCGTTGTCATGCCTTGCAAAGATTCGATTATCTTTATTTGCATAATCGGAACTGATATTAGCACGGATCAAATATTTTATCAAGTAAATTAAGAGACAATACAGTAGCTATTTTATTAATACAATGTACATATATACGTTCATCAATATATAGTTGTATCACATACCTAAAAGTTCAAAAGAAACATTTGACACAGAACTTGATTCAAATCAGTACTTATCTTCCTCATCAAAATAAAGATATACTTTATTTAGCACTTTCAGAAGACCACAGCAGTGTCCATGCCAATAAACATACTAGAGTAATTAAATTTCATACAGACGTGATATGGATATATTATTTCTTGTAAGAGTGAAGTTTTACCAACTCGTCATGTGTGCCTTTAAGCCGATAACTAAGAAAGTTGAAAAGCTTCATACTTTAATAAGGACAAGAATTATAAAAGAAAATAGTTTCGAACAAGTCAATGTCCCAAATGTGATCGCAATCCATCCTTTGTTTTACATTTTACATTTACTTATATAGCTTCTATCGTCATCATAAAAACAATCAATGTTTTGCTCACTACGGCGATATATCTGTGTCGTCGTATGATGCAATACACACAGATGCAGAATGGTAGGACCCAATCAGATATAGTCTTATTTAAAAATGTGTCACGTGATGGCAATGTGTCCTTTCGATGTGAACGTTGCAAGGGGAGCGAGGGTTGGATGCACCCGTTCACTCGGATTAGGATCCCAAGTGGTGGGGTATTTTACTACTGATTGTTCTAAGATCGTGACCCCTGTATGTATTGTACTTGTCATTATTAGTTCAATTATCTTTAATGCCCATACTGTCTAGGTGGCAGTGTCCTTTGAATGCTGCGTATCCTGCTGGATATTGTTTCTTATTTTAGGGTACACGTTTATACATGTTAATAAATAAGTACATAGCCTTACGTAATACAATACGTCGAGTTGGTTTTGGTCACCGGTTTTGGGACCTTTACATAGTTTTCATAGCAGTCGTATCCGCAATATTTGTTGAATTCTTTCTTGTTGACAAATAGTTCGCAGTATTTTTTGTGAATTCTCCGCTGACTGTAACATAAGACGTATATATTTTGATAAAAATGGTATGGAAGGTAACTTCCATTTTATTATTGAATGTAAAGCTTATAGTACTAAAAGAGAGAAATATATTTAGAAATACTATACAAATAGAAGTAGCATGTGTAAACTTTTAAAGTTATTGAAAATTAAAAATGAATATGATTCATGCAGAGGCATCTAAATTAAGAAATGCAATATCGTTTAATACTACACTTTAATTTCATTTTAGAGTAAGTATTTAATTAGATATTGCTTTAATTCGTATATGACTTTTAAGTAGGAAACCTTACTGTAACATAACCAAAATCCACGATGTAAAGATTATATTGATTGATACACCTATTATTTGTATGTGTATGTGCATGTAAATTGTATTTGTATCTTATGACAAACTGTATACAGTTTAAGTCAATAAACTTATGTTCTGTTCTGTTCATAGATTTGATAGTTTGATAAACATTTTTAGAGGAATGTTAAAAAGTGTAAATGAACGCATCGCTCATGTACATCGAATAAACTTATGAACAGAATTTAGAAGAACAAAAAAAAAGGTTACCGAAATTGAAAAGATATTCACAGTGTTAAAAATGATATTAAAAGGTATGAATGTTTCAAGCATAAAACCAGTAAATAAAATGTTATATCCATAAACCCAGTATGTTCAAATTCATTTATCTTTTGCAGTCAAACAAAAAGTCTGTCATATGAAATATCATTATCAAATTTTGATTGTTTTTTCCTCACATATCCATGCTGATATTAATGAAACAAAAGCAAGGTCACCAGTGAAACTGTATATACGTATGCATAATTATACCGATATAAAAAAAACCCATTTTGATATTATATTATATGTGAATAATTAGTCGACCAACCATGTTATTAACTCTCACGACTATATATTAACTGGACGGAACAGCTAACTTGCCACCTGACAGTTTATGTACCTGACATTTTATGTATTTTTTCTCAAAAAAATATTAATGCAATTTCATTAAAATTTGGACTTGAATAAGAAAGAACATTTGGGCTATAAAAAATACCAATGTCGTAAACTCATTTTAATAATACTACTCAATATATCGACACAGATATATCGACACAGATATTTGTAATACAAAACTGGCGGTTAGCTGTTCCGGTCATTGTATATTATTTATTCTTATATAGAATGGCATATATGTTATTTGTTTTATAAACTGTATTGTGAACTTGTACATGTGATGAGACATTAATAAACTATTTAGTTTTATTTAATTCGTTAAATATGCGCTATATACTGAAATATCGGCTCAAACAAAACGTACAAGCTGATCCTAGCCAATATCCCAGCATACAGCAAAAATAATTATACTTAATATAAACATTCAGATATATAGCAAAAAAAATCAGAAAATTGATCTTATTGCACTGCTGTGAATAGGATACAATAATGCTTGATGTTGTTTTTTTTGGCTGTCGTCGGAATTATTATAATAAGAAAGTTGATAGACACAAATTGCCAACAGTTTCCCAATTATGAAAGTTGTACTAATTGTTTTATATAAAATGGTTATTGTAAACTTAAGCCTTTACGGTTTAAATCTTATTTTACTTTGATTGTGAAACAAGTTTTTACAACTTATACAAATCACGCTCGAATTCTTCCAGGGTACAACTAGTACTAAACATATGCGGACAAAAGTGTCTTGATCAAGGACACCTCACATAGCCCGCGTTGCGGAGGATCAAATCCTCCGAGCACGAAGCCGATGCTCTACCACTGGACAACGCAATCAACAACGTTCACAAAAGCCCTTTAGCGTAGTTGCATCGTATGTAACATGTATGTTACATGTATGTTACATACATTAGTGATCAATCTTCAGAATCACATCAAATGTTAAATTACGGGGCTGTCTGTGGATGTATTTTAAAATATTGAATTTATTGCTTAACCATTTTGTTGTTTATTTATATTGCCAAGTTAAACTGTTTCCAGTTTCGTTAAATTTGTGCTTAATTTAAAAAATAATTGACCGCTAGCAAGTCAAGTTATATGGAGAAACGTATTTTACAATATTGAATTTATTGCGTAATCATTTCTTTGTTTAGTTAAACTGTTTCCAGTTTCGTTAAATTTGTGCTAAAATTAAAAAATAACTTGACTACTAGGAGGTCAAGTTTTAGAGAGAAACGATTTTAATTGATGAATGCGTACCGTCATTTCTAAACACTCCTTATATTGCTTGGGTATAATCTTACTTAGCCATATTAAATGTATAGGTAATTAACAATGACTGTGGACATACCTTTTCTTCCATAAAACTACACCTTTGTCCTTTATGGTAACTTTTTTGCCCGAGTCATCATAAGAATAACTAGCCTTTGTCGTCCAAATGTAGCATGCTACTACCAACAAGATGAGTATCTTGGAAAAGATGTATCAATGTGAAATGTTATGGAGGAGAGATGTTATGTAAATAAAAATGTGTGTGTGTCATACAAATATTAATCTGACAAAGAGGCCTTATGTCTTTCCGCTAAAAGTCGAGTACCAAAGAAAGTGACCTGGGGCCGGTCTCATTAACGTTCGTAAGTTTACGAACTTCTTAATGTAAGATTTGAAGTCATAAAAAATAAAAAAATAAGTCAGGAAATTCATTGAATGTGTCACTTACTTATTTAACGATCTTTTGTAAGCCTTATAAAAGTATTCTTTCTAAAATTTGCAAACATACTACGGAATTGAAACGTTTCTATATGTCATAATTTGTTCGTACGAAATTCTTTTTATATATTTTTTTAATTCAAGTCCAACGAAGTTTAGTGAGCGGGCCCCAGAACTGCTCGAGTACAAAACATATATACATGATTATGTCTTTGTTTTACAAAATACACATGTGTATCTGCATTAGGTTTAAGAGAATAATCTGTTGGGATTTTTATTTATATTATAGTTCCTGTGATGTGACGACGGTAGGAAACTGAAAGAGTTGATCGGTTAATCAGATTTAGCTCAACAGTTAGGTTATATTCACATTGAACTGTACATACGACACGTCGTATATTCTCAAAGGTACAAGAGAAACCTTTTATTTTTATTTATTTCAACCTGGATACAAATGTACAGAATATATGAAATGGAAATTGTCAACATATTATATTAACTTTCAGCAGAATCTGAAATCAGCAGTTCGAATCTTCGCAGTTCGTCTTTATCACAACAATAAAAGTAGACTTACGATGTATCTTATAAAAACGAACGAACTAAACGTGATAGTATTATAAAAAAAATGATTGACATTTTGTTTGGAGATAATTTTATTATATAATGCATAATACACGAAATATCAATTATCAGGTATTGAATTGAAACATGTATAGTTATTACCTGGACTCTGAGGATGGAACCCATGCTTGCTGAAGTGGTAGTCAGCGTTATTTCGATAACAAGTCGATGAACAATGTGTTAACAGCTGCAACAAACAACACTGTTAGACACAAATCAGAGTTTCAAGAATTGCTTTATTTATAGTTGACGAAGCAGCGGTGATGTGGCAAACGTCCTTGAAGTTCAATAACCCATTACGTTGTTGCATCATGCAAAGTTAAGTTTTAGTTCTACTGGCCAATGGCCAGGGCTGCGTAAATAATAATAATAATAATAATAATAATAATAATAATAATAATAATAATGATATTAACTATAATAATAATAATAATAATAATAATAATAATAATAATGATGATGATGATGATGATGATGATGATGATGATGATGATGATGATGATGACGATGATAATAATAATAATAATACTGATGGTGATGATAATGACGATGATGATAATAATAATGATGATGATAATAATAATAATAACAATAATAATATTAATAATAATAATAATAATAATAATAATTTCCTATAAACAACCATTGTGCACCCATTGTGCTATATGTGGTGTTCAGTTTTATGTATGTTCAACTTTCTATTGACGATTACAATTATTGTATTCTAATAAATGTGTTATTTCTGCATGATTTGGGCCGATTTCAGGTTCATTTTGATGACAATTATAAATAATTGTTGGTTTACGTTTACAACGATTTTAGTAGATTTTTTTTTTATATATAAAAAGCACTCTTATAGATGTGCTCAGCGTTGTCTGTCATACGTCAGCCGTTGTATGTCTTCTGTCGCCCTGCTTCGTTTTTACTTTTCTTGTTTCTGCATAATAAGAAAATCAACCAACCCGCGACGATATTTGATCTGATAATGTCACTTTAACCGATAAGAAAATTAACCAACCCGCGATGATATTTGTTTGGATAATGTCAATATAAATAATAAGAAAATCAACCAACCCGCGACGATATTTGATCTGATAATGTCACTATAACTAATAAGAAAATTAACCAACCCGCGATGATATTTGATTGGATAATGTCAATATAAATAATAAGAAAATCAACCAACCCGCGATGCAGCATTAAAATGCTACAGCCACCAAAACAGCTTAAACATAATCTAAATACACAGAATAGTCACAGTCAATTTGTTAAAACAAGGATAAAATTTGTTACTAGTCATTATCTTATATTGTTTACAAATTTGTTATGAAGTTGATGTAATTATATCTCATTGAATTGCTTTATATTTATTAAACACATCGTTATTAATTTGCATCTAGAGCTAGACATTTTTGCACATAGATGTATATTAAAAGTGCATGTTTGATGTTTGTTAAGTTTTGTTTTGTTTTGTTCGAATTAACAACAATAAGGCGATTAAAAAGTACTACACACACAGTCACTGACTACTTCCACACACGTTCAGATGTGGTACATTTTTAGTTCTTAGTAGAATAAAGTACATGGGGAACCTTTACAGTTTATTATTAAAGTATCATATGATCCAGTTGAACAACCTAAATGTCTACTTTTCTTGATATATACCTTAGAGAATATATGCTGTTAGGGAGTATGCTGTACTTTTATAAATCTAATGTAAAATTAGAATGTGTTATTTTAAGCTTAACAGCTGTCTCTATTAATTATCGGTATCTGAATAAAAGTGCAGTTTTGAGACGCAATAAGATATGGCCCTGACACTCCGGTAAAGCAACTCCAGGGGCAGTCGATTATTTCTAATGTAAGCAATTGTCGCAGATAACCACAAAAGATAAGGAAAGTACTTTTTGGCGGGATTAAATCCCATACCAATAAATTGCGGTTTCACAATCACATAATAAAACCCAGGTAAAAGTATCGTACCTAGGATCCCACACACTAACATTCTTGTATTTATCTGCTTTAAATAATAATTTATGAGTTCATCTGAAGAAAAACATATGACAAGGTAACCATAACATGGCGGTAGTATCAATAAGTGTTCACAGAAAAGATAAATTAACAAACTATTTATTCATAATTTAGTCATGATATTTTTCTCTTTTTTTCAAATGAACATATACTCATATAAAACATATAAATGCAATAGTTTTATGGGTGGGGACCATATTAAACATTTACAAATTAGCTGGTGATACTACTAAACTTAATGAATTCGGCAAGAAACCAAAGGCCGTCATCAACCAAATAAAAACAAATCAACTGAATTGCCCTACCTACTTATAGCGAGTTAGGATATTTGGGTCCGGTGAAACATTAAATTTTGACCATCGTTAAACTCTGATTACTAACAGTTGGAAACTGACCGAATAGTCAGCCGGACCACATTTTAACATTGAACATCTCTATTATAAATTTGGATGTTCTCGTCGATATAAAGTGTGAATTATAACTGGAAAATCTTGGTATATGATATATATATATATATTATATAAATGGTCAGTATGCTATAGATATGTTGTTTCAATGGTTTGTTGGAATAACAGAATACGATGAAGCATTCTTACATCAACTCTCTCTCTCTCTCTCTCTCTCTCTCTCTCTCTCTCTCTCTCTTTGTTACCCGGGCATCGGCGTCACACTTTCGGTTAAAATTTTGCATTCAAGTTATTATTATACAAATGTATCAGTAACCACCTACTGGATTGATCTGAAACTTCACCAAGTCTTCAAGATTATCAAACAGTCATGTTAATTAACTCTATGTTGAATTTAATGAAAATTATGGCATTGTTCGACTTAGAAATGCTGGTTAAAGTTTTCCGTTCAATTTGATATCATGCACATATATCAGTAACCTCATATGCGATTAATTTGGAACTCCATTGCCGCCATCGTGGTACCCAACATAGTCTCCCAGCTATGTCCCATTCCTCTGGTGGTGATTTTGACAACACTTATACCCATTTTCTGCATTTGTATATTTTTCATATTTAACACTCATCTGACCCAGGGAGAGGGCCGAATTCAATGTTGGAAGACCTTGTGGCCCAATCCAATTTCTATATCATAAATAGAAATTTTTGTGACATTTAAACGTTTTATTAAGAAAAAAATATAAGATGTAGCTACCAATGAGTTTTAAACCACAGCATGACAAGCTAATACGTGAGGAAGAGTGTGAAGGGACTGGTGGTGGTAGGGAAAATTTTGATAGTTAAAACAGCAAATGCTGCATTCAAGTGAACTTTTAGGGTAAAAAGGTATATTGTTATTTACTCCAGATGTTTGGTATTTTGTGGTATTTAGACATTTTATCATATTATTGAGGATAGGGAGTTTATGCAGCCCATACCCACCTGAACATTTGAGGGGGAAGGGGGCCGGCTCCCCACTGTCGCCGGCTCTTATGTTATGTTAATCCAGTGTGGGAGATGGTGTCCATTGCTATTTGCGGTACGAGAGGCCTCCCCTGGAATCTCAATATCTCCAAAATCAAATGCTGCTATTTGGTAACAATAAGGGGGAAACTATATATGGTTGTTGTTAACTCCATATTTTTGTGACAACTAAACGTTTTATTAAGAAAAAAAATAAGATTATTAAAAAATAGCTTCCAATGGATTTAAACCTAACGCATGAAACGTGAGGAAGAATGTGAAGGAGGCTGGTGGTGGATTTTAACCCAGAAACTGTTGGTATGCTGCGTTCTAGGGAGTTTTTAGGGTAATTAATATATTGTCATTTACTCGAGATGTTTGGCATTTTGTGACCTTTAGACATTTGTTAAACATACATTATGTGGATGGGGTTGGGGAAGGCAAAGTATATGTTGCCCCCACCCCCACAACCTGAACATTGGGTGCCCCTTACCCCCACCATCAGGCTCATACGCCTATGTTACATTTGAGTTATAGTTCAGTGAAGACGTTATATTGCGTTGCGAAACGACCATGTGACGCTATTATTGCGGTAAGCATATGAAGGAAAGTGCATATAAAGTGCATAAATATAATGCATCGGTCACGTAAATTTTTGTCGTGTTTTGCCTAAAATAGATTTCCCTGCTTAAATGGCAACATATTTTGCGGCGTATTAAATGAGTCGCGTGATTTCATATTGATTTTAATTTGATCCGTTATACAGTTTAACATGTAGTAAAAATTGTTTCATCTTAGAAAGAGTCCGAAGTGACGATACGAATGTCGTCAAGTAATATTTAAGTGATGTCTATTTTTAGAACGGGGATTTACAACTGTTTGCGGTTTCTTTATGTGTTGTTATATTTTTCCTATGGATAGAATTTTATGAAACGTTCCAATATTTAAGTTTAATGTATGTTTATGCAATAGCATAAGTAACACATGTTACTGTGCAGATTCTTTGTTATTACCGCCTCAAAAAACATACCCTTCCTTGAAATTTGGCGAAAAGGTGTGGATTTTACAAGCAATGCGAAAAAGATATTAAAAATTATTTTCATCTAGTATTTACTTAAAACTAATACATAGGTGCATGAGTATAATATAAATTGTCATAGAAATGGTAAATCATGAGCTTAAATTTAACTGTTAAGAGGTTTTAAAAGCAAAATCATCTCGGCATGTCGATTGTTTTTTAATTTTGCAATAAAAATATGGCGCTTTTTTAATATTTTGATATAGTTTATAGATAAATTTTGCTTAAAACCTCACTAAATACTCTCTGATTAACGAAAATCAAAATTAAAAAAATACATTTTACCGCGTAATTGTAGAAAAATAGCTCTTACAGTATGTCATCGTTAAATAAACTCGAATTGCAAAATTAACGTTTTGAATGAGCATATTTGTATGAATATAAAGATTTCTATTATATTTTATGTTCATGTAAAGATGCGTATCCGTTAATATTGTAAACCAAATTTCGCCAGATATAGAATATGCGACTATTGTTATTGGGAAATTAAAATAACTCTTACGTTTAAGCATATTTTATAGCCATATAGACATATATTACAATAAATAAAAAAGTGTCTGGCAACGTAACGGGTCATTCTCTTCAAATCATTGTTATGCCTACTTCATATGTTGATTATTCACCTTCTATCTAATTGAAATAATAATGGTATGATGGTATGTTCAATTTTAGTATCGGGTGTTTTTCCTGTTTTGATTTGTTTATATAATTGCTCAATGCAGTACCACCGTCTGTGCATAGACATTCCAAAAATTCAGTCCCAGTTATTTTTTTCAGAGACATTGACCAACACATAAAATTGAATATGCAAACTGCTGGTGCTACTTACTACAACACGTGTAACTTTCAAAAACACCACTTTTTATATAACTAACCAATCAATTTCTTCAAACACTGACACATTTATTGACTTTGAATTGTTCATTCAAACAATCCCAAATATATATAAATATCCGCTCTCAGTTAGTTTAAATATTCATGTTCAAGTTCACCAGACAAGACTAATGGCTTTGAGAATATGTTTAAATCATTACGCTGACGCATGTTGCTTAATTTATAGTTTATTGTATTTAGTAATATAGGCCTCTGGCCCAAAATACAAAATACAAACAGTTCAATTTTACAACAGAGTGACAAATATACAAATATATAAATATACAAATAACGAATGCAAATACAGTTGTAGCATTACAATGGATATTATTTGCTTTCTGGTGTTCATTGCATGATACCAATATCTAGCGATTTACAAAATTTCACCTGTTTTTGAAGATGACATAATTTTATAAGGGAATTTCTAGAATATAATATGATAGCTGTTTCTTAACCATATAACCATATATCTTTAAAATAAGCATCTCTTATGTTGTTATACAGTGGGCATTCGAAGAAAAAGTTATATTCATCTTCAATAACATATGTGTTTGTCCTTAAGCAGAGAAAAGTAGTATCTTAGTGCCTATCGATTCATATATGTCTTTCCTTTTCTATCATTAGGTAATGACTTGAGCAACGAAAATTAGATAAAGCCTATATCGTAAGTCTAGAGTTAAAAAAATGTTCAACCTTGAGTAGAGACTTTAAATATTTATAATGTAATGCTTTTGGTGAAGATTCAACATCATCATGCCAATTTTGTCAATAACAATCAATTAAGCGTTGCTTAAAACTATTAACAAACCCTACATCATCCCCAACGTCACGCAATCCACACGTATCCAAAGCCAAAATCTGAAAAGCATATCTTTTATACACCCTGCCCAAGTTCATGTAGACGTTTTAACATAACATAACAATGTTTTGTATACATGCAGCTTCCCTTGCAGTGTTGATTTTAACCAATATTTAATACAGTTTGTCATATAAATAGTACAAAGTGGTACTCTTCCACATTCACCAAGAGCAAAATAACTTGCAGAAATTTGAGACAAATTACAATATTGTTTGCAAAATTTAACTTGTACAGATTCTATATATCAACATAACTACAGCCCCATATTTCTGATGTACAGCAAACGTTTTAAACATATCAATATGACCAAAATGACTATTGACGTTGTAAGTTAAAATACAAGGCGAGTGCTTTAGACCCTGTAATGAAAGGGTCTCTTGTGTTTTAGACCATACTAGCTTAGGGATGGTATTAACCAACAAATCTAAAGAATATTCTTAGACTTGAACTCAAGAATGGATTTTGAAAAACACACTAAAAGATTATTTTATGAGACTAAAATTTGCAAGCATGGGGATGCCTAATATAAAGTCAAATAAACTTTTATAAGTATTCTATTTACCATGGTAATCTAGATATCTAAGGTTAAATTTTGGATTTTCAAGCTTAAGTCTAATCATATTCTTAAGAATGGTTGACGAATACAGCCCTAGATGTAAAAAATACACCCGAATACAAATATTTATTAAAAGGGACACAACTTCGATCAGTTTATTGTTGAAATACCATTTTTCAGTTTTAAAACAACACTATTTCTGAAAACAAAAACATTTGTTTTACCTAAATTTATATTCATATTAAATGACGTGAAGTATTCTTCAGTATAGTTGATCTGATGCTGCAGGTTTATAACAGTATCAGAAAAACTAGAAATATCATCAGCAAACATATATGTGCGACTAAATCTTCAATATATATAGTTACAAAAATACCTCTATAACATTTTTCATGTAGAAAAGTAACTAGACCACTGATAAAAAGGGAATTTTATGGGGCTACCGACACAGTTTAATCTGAGTTATTGTGTAGGAAGTTTCCGATGAGATTTCCCAGTATTTTCTTAATCATCATTTGGATTCATATAATTATTTCATAGATACGTGAACGTCAACAAATCATTGAACTCAACATAAAGTACACTAAAAAATCATGAACATCTGCGTTACAATCATTATTTACACATCCAGGTTAAATCTATTGATAATTTAAAGTACATAATTGCAATTGACCAAGGTTATTGTGCAATAACAACTTAAAATAGCTTTGTCGAATGTTCTTTATTGGTGATGCTATAAAAAAGAGAGCTGAGGGGTCTGAATAGCTTTACTGGCAACAAGTGGACATATGGACATTTAAGAGGCTTTTTTAACATTTCCCTAAATAACTCTATGTAGCCTAAAACAGAGATTTGTCCAAATGCATTTATATCTTTGCAAATATCCAGCAACTGTTCTTTGTTATATTTTTTTTAAAAAATATTTTGAGACAATTAGATAAAAATAATGTCACCTTTTACAGAGGCATATGAGCAGAAATAATTTAAGTGACTGTGTGCACAGGTGATTTCCTTGTAAACACAACACCTCCTGAACCAACTATCCAACATATTATTTTTTTTGTTATTTTGGTGTCAAAAGAAAGATCTTGATCTTAACTTAGGGTGTTAAACTTTTCTTTTTTAATTTTAAAGAAATAAATACTTTTCACGTTTTCAGTTATTTTTTGTGGCCATTTTCACATTTTAGCCCATTTTTAAAGTATTAAATAAGAAAAACTTCTTTCAATATATATATGAAATTTTCGCCACCCACGGGTAACTTACTTATTCAAACTTATATATACATAAACTTTATATTTCTACGATGCGTTATTTTGTTAAAACAATTCCTAGACCAATGCCTTGTATAGAAAGATAGGAAATTTGAATCTCCTGACTAAATGTTGATAAAACAGCACACGAAGGATTGCACGAAGGCAAATTAATCATTTATAACTCACAGATACTGATTTCTTAATATAAACTGTAAATTGAATGTAATCTTCGATGTTTAAACATGTTTCGATCATGCAAAATAATCTTGAATTAAAGATATTGAGGTTTGAAGGAAATTTTTCGTAATTTGTCGTTATTTTAGCTGCAGTATAAAATGTTGTAATCAGATTCACTTTAACAATTTTAAACACAAATTGTTGGGAACTGTATTGTTTTGATGAGTATTTCATTCTGCAATGTAAAAAAATTGATTTGCGTTCCTGAGGTGAAATGAAGTTTAGATAATTGAAAACGAGATATTGTGCGAACACGCGAGAGTTCACAAACTCTCAATCAGTTGCACTTCCTTCTTGCCTAGACCTACCTTTTATGTTTAAACAAATAATATTTCTAAAAAAATTATACACTTTTCGTTTTCAACTTGTAATATTTTAGCTTACAGAGCGGCGTCGGCCATTTCCGAAGAGAGTTTAGTTCCGTACATTTTTTTAAAAAATATTATTAACCTGTTTCCGTGACGTAATCCATCAGGTTTTTTTTGGCGCGAATCTTTCAAACTGAAGAAAACTTTTTCTCATTTTCCAAAAGAGAATTTTTCTTGTCTATTTTCAAAAATATCGAGGTAAGTGAATCACTTAAAATTTTCAAAGTATTTTAGCGGTTACGTGAGGAGACCGCGCATAAGTGCTAAGATTTTCAAGTTCGTATTATTGTTATTGACGCTAATATTATGACTAAAAAACAAACATATAACCCCTCCAAACACTATGTTCAGAAAGCATGGAACCATTTCTACGAAATAAACATGATAAATTCTATGTTCGGAAATACTTTCCATGCTATAAATCATTTCGGTTATTTCCGAACATATGTTAAATATATAATTTAGACAACATTTTCTGTAACGGCGAAATAGCGTAGTGATTACGATTCTGAATTTCGGATAAGAAGTTCTGGTGTTCAACTTTTTTTCTCCATTTTTTTTTATTTCTTGAAATGTATTAATATAATGTACGCAAAAAACAGTCAATTACTCATGTCTATGTATAACTTATTGTAGAATGAGCCGTTTAGCTGGTGCAAGGAAGAAATACACACCTGATGTTCCGGCTGAAGCATCTAAGTTAGTTCAAAGTGGCGCCATGTCTCTCAATTATGCTGCGCGGTCATTTGAAATACCAAAGACGACACTACATGATGCTACAAAGGGAAACTACTCATCAAACAGAACTGGGCCGAGGACGGTTTTATCAGAATCAGAAGAAAAATGGTTTGCAGAATGGGTGATTCATATGGCTCAGATAGATTATGGTAGAACAAGGCAGGAACTGTTGGTCACGGTAAAGAAAATACTTGATACTGATGGCCGGAAAACCCCTTTCAAAGAAAAAGACTGGTATTATGGGTTCTGTAAACGCCATCCGGATGTATCAGAAAAAATCCGCAATGTAACTGGGTAAAGAGAGGGCTGTAATTACTCCCGAAATAATAAAGACATGGTTCAGTGGTTTGAGAAATTTCTCAGAAAAACGAAGTGAACGACCCAGCATTGATTGGAGATCCTTCCCGTATCTATAATGCCGATGAATCCGAGTTTCCTTTATCGTTAAAAAGCGGCAAAGTGTTGTCAATTAAAGGTGAAAAAATGTTTACAACCTAACGTCCAGCAACAAAACCCTAAATAACAGTACTGGCATGCGCTAGTGCTATTGGCCACTATATCAGACCATTGATTGTTTATCCCTGGCCAAAGATTCAGATATAACGTCTTAGATGGCTTTGAAGATGCAGATTCCGGCAGATCAGACAACGGGTGAATGGACACTGTATTACTTTACGACGTGATTAACCAGTCCATTATTCCAGAACTCGACACTAGAAATGCTTAAGCGTCCTGTCTTGCTCTTTGTAGATGGGCATTCGACTCACGTAACTATTGAGGCATCGGACGCGTGCAGGGAAAACGGCATCCACATGTTATGCTTGCTGGAACATGCCTCTCAACTGATACAGCCACTTGATCTGAGATTCTTTAGCATACTAAAAGAGAACTGGACACAGGCAGTAAGGGACTTCCAAATCCAAAATATACCTGAAACTGTTAAAAAGAAAAACTTCGCCTCGGTATTCAGAAAAGCCTGGGAGAAATCAACAACTGTAGTAAACGCAATCAAAGCCTTCATATATGCCGGTTAATTCCCCCTTGACGAATCTGTCGTTTTAAAAACAACAAAGATGGAACCATCAAAAGTGTTTTTCTTCGGTGTCGTCAGAAAGTGTTACTTCAACAGGAGTAAATATGAATATGTCATCTGTTAAAAGAACAAACGACCGGTCCATCACCATCACAAACACCGCCAATAAACGGTTCTGGAGATGCCAGTACGATCATCAGAAACAGTATTAAAACAGGTAGTAAATGATGAAACACATGATGCACCACGCCATGGCAAAACCAGTCTAAAGGAGATATTATCTGCAGAGTTATCATCTAACATCACAGAAACACGAATCCCAACATCAACATCATATTCTGATGTAGATCCATCTGATGCAGCTCCATCATTCCATTTTAGTAAATATCTAATATAACCAGAGGTCAGAACAACACTAGAAAGCCAAACAAAAACGCATTTAATTGCCTAAAGCCATTACAGGCGACGCATTCCGCAAGATATTACAGGAAAGGAAGGAAGAAAATGAAAGGTTTCCATTAGAAAAGCTACAGAGAAAAGAACAAAGAGAAAAAAAGAAGATGGAGTGCGAGGAAAATATGAAACGGAAAAAAGAAGAGCGTAAAGAGAAACTGATTAAGAAAGTTGAAGAGAAAGAAAGAAAACAGAAGAGAATAGAATTGAACAAGAAGATAGCAAACCTTAAAAGAAGTATGAAAAAAGTGATTCTGAGTCATCGGAAGGGGATTTTTCAGTAAAATGATAGTTCAGAGATTGACTTTGACATCAGCCCGAAAAAATGCTATTAATGTTCCTCTGAATACGATGACAATGAGCAACTAACATGAATTGCCTGCTCTTCATGTCCTAAACTTTTTCACAGGCGATGCACAGATATCAACTTTGGTCAGATGACAGAAGATGAAGTAGAAAATTATCCGTTCGAATGCTTGTTCTGTTAAATTCTTTAAAATGTTAACTAAACATATTTGTTTCAATTAGATACATCATAAAGATGAAATTTGGGTGCTATGTTTGAATGTTGATTTATTTTTTAAAAAGTACAAATTGTTTGGAAATACACTCCATCGGTGTTCGGAAGAGACGCCATGTTCGGAAATTGCCGATTCAGGTGCATTACGTATAGTTCGATTTTAAACCAATACATTATACGGCAAGAGATTTGAAATAGTACCACTATGCACTATAGTCTATGACCCATATATACAGTGTTGACTGTTTGGAAATACCTGACATAAAAATAACATATGATATTTATGGCTTATGTGTTCGGAAATGTACTGAAAATAAAAGGTAACTGGAAATAGTCAACATCTTATTAGCCTTGTTTTGGTATCGGAACTATTAAATTCAGACTATTAAGGTTCAAAGAAAAATACTACAGGTGCCATCCGAAATATTATGCCTTATATTCTGTTGAGTCTGCCAGTCTCTGTAATTATGTCACTGATATTTAGAAAGAAAAGTTCTATAAGTCATTGGTACTTATAATTTCCAAATAATTCGATGTGTGACGATGGTGTATTTCGATGAAATAACTGTTAACAATGGGAATAAGACACAAACTAGATCACTAATTACTGACGCCAGAGCAAAAGCTGACATCCTAGTAGAACAGTTTCAGTCTGTCTTTACCAGAGAAAATGACACCTCAAAGCCAACAGTCAGCACTAAAAAAAAACTACCAACCATTCATCATCTCCACATCAGTACAAAAGGAGTCCAAAAACAACTTGAAAACCTCAACACTGCGAAGGCAATGGGCCCAGACTGCATCCCTAACATAGTCCTAAAGACATGCACCGAAGAACTATCCTCTGGCCTATGTGACATCTACCAACACTCCATAGATACAGGCAAACTCCCATCCGATTGGCATAATGCTTTCATCTTCCCGGTCTTCAAGAAAGGCGATAGACACCTTGCAGAGAACTACCGTCCAATCTCACTCACCTCCGTACCATGCAAAATCCTAGAACATATCATCTGTAGCCACATCATGAAATACTTCGACCTCCACATAACCTAAACCATGGATTTCGATCTGGCTTCTCAACCGAATCCCAACTACTAGTAACACTTCACGCCCTCTCAAATCCTTTGATACGAAACAACAAGTAGATTGGCTATACTCGACTTCAGTTAAGCATTCGACACTGTTCCCCACAATAAACTTCTTCACAAACTAGACTGCTACGGCATCCGGGGTGAATTTAATGACTGGCTCTCGTCTTTCTTAACAGAACGAATGATGGACGTTGTCTGCGAAGGTGAGCATTCCAGGAGCGTCAGGCTAGAGTCCAGTGTTCCACAAGGCACAGTGTTGGGCTCACTTCTCTTCCTGTGTCACATCAATGACCTCCCGGAGTGGGTAAACTCCCAAGTACGTCTCTTTGCCGACGATTGTCTCCTGTACCGAAACATCCGATCAGCCAAGGAGCAGCCTTACTCCAAAATGACCTTCTGGAACTCGAAAAATGGGCCACCACGTGGGGTATGCGTTTTAACGCGAAGAAATGCTACATCCTTAGTAGTTAGAAACAAGTCTTCCCACTTCTACCAACTAAACAATACCTTCCTACAACAAGTATCCTGTAATCCTTAACTTGGAGTCACCATAGCCGAAGACCTTCACTGGGGAGTCCACATATTGAACATCAGCAAGAAAGCAACCTCCACCCTAGGCTTCCTACGCCGCAGCCCCAGGAACTGTCCCCAAGAATGCAGGAAGTTAGCCTACATATCCCTCGTCCGCTCAACATTGGAATACGGATCCTCTATCTGGGACCCCTACCTCTCTAAAGACATCAATGCGATCGAGAAGATACAGCGACGAGCAGCACGCTTCATTAAAAATGACCACAAGTCACGGGATGAGGGCTGCGTAACCAACATGCTGCAAGAACTCAAACTTCCAACTCTACAACAGCGCCGTGAGTTGAAACAGGCTGATCTATCTGTTCAAGATCGTGGGGGGGTATGGTGCCGGTGTAACGTTGTAAACTGACCCCCATAAAATAATGACCGGGGGGTCATTATTTTATATAAAATAATGACCCCGGTCATAGTAGAAAAATGACCCTCACACAGAATTGTGACCCCCTATAGAATAACGACCCCTTAACCCAAACCCTAACCCATCTAAGGTACACTTACAACATAATTATCCCCTGCCGATAGACATCGGAGGATAATATGGTAATGGCACACGTCCGTGCGTGCGTCCGTGCGTGCGTCCGTGCAACATTTTTGTGACCGAAACTCCTCATTCATTATTGGATGGAATCGATTCAAACTTTCAGGGATTACTACTACTAATGCTTAGTTGTGGAAGAAGAAAAAATCTTGGAATTGCTCAAACCGTTCTGGAGTTATTATGGCCCTTTTTTTGAAATGGCATCGGTGGGAGATATGGCTGTCATTCGACTGCAGCCCTTGTTTTTTTCTAAGAAGTGGTCCTGGCTTCCCTGGTTTCTTTAAAAACACATTACAACTTTATATATAAGTCGCGACGGGTATCGTAACAGAAACTTAGTTAACATATTGTGCAATGGCTTTGACTGTTATAAAGGGGTATAATTATTGCTCTAGACGTGTTACTTAAAAGCTCTTGCAAAAGTGACAAAAATCACCCAGACCTCCAGAGGAATGCCTATATTTCAATATTATACTGAAATTCGAACAGCATCTTATTGTCATGGGCGTCACATGTCATAAAACATGGGACTTCCCCACAAACGATTTGCATATTTTATGCCTTATATTGATATAATTGTTGACTTTTTCTACTTAAAAACGACTGAAAAGTGACAAAAATACCCATAATCCAAAGAAGGATGTCTCTTCAACAATATACTGAAATTTGAATAATTTCTGACGACGAGGAGCGTCACAGGTAATAAAACCACTGGGCTACCCCACACCCGTTTCGCCTATTTTTGGAGGTATATATGAGTGACATATAGGTGACATAATGAAGGTTAAGGGTATTTGACATCACTTTCAGGGGTGGCATAAAACATTGTGCTTTTCCACGTATAAATTGCCTTTTTACAATCTTGCACTCCAGAAAATGAACTACTTTACCTTCAATAGCATTTTTTCGTAATGAGCCCGCGAGCCCATGCTATTACGAAATTAATGCAACATGTAGGATGCAATAACAAAATGATGTTTCCTCTAAAATTTCGGACAAAATCACCATTACTATAAGTTCCAGAATGCTTACACTACATTGTACAGAAGGTAAATTAATAAGTATATACATGTATGCGTAACATAATTATACGTTATACCTTGCATATAATGCGATGTCACAAAGTTACGGGGCTGTTAAAGGTACTATCTCACCGAATCTTGGAAAAATCTTGGAAAAATAAAACTTAAGCCTGTTGAAATACTTGAAGCATGAAACTTTTATAGGTAACAAAAAGATTTAGATCTAAAACATGTTCTAAACAAAAAATCATGCACCTTTAAAGCAGGAGTTTCGTGATCTATATTCTAAGTATGTTCTACCGTGTATCTTGAAAGTTGCAGGGGTTCCAAGTTGCAAAAGGATTCCTTTATGTATCCCTCTTCCATTAGGTCATCTGTTTCTATTGGCAAAGGTTTGATAAGGCGAAACAATATCCCTTTGGTGAGACATATCCACTTTAATAAGCAAGCGCGCTACCATTGCGCCACCGAGGCTCATAAAAGTGGTAAGTATTTAAAAGAGGATGTGTAGTTCGGCCTCAACCGGGATAGCTGGTTTTTAAGATGCGTTGTTATGCCACCGCAATTCGAAGAATAGAGTGAATTAAGGTGGCTTGCCAGTCTTATTTGACGTCGGTCGACGTAATAATGGTCGAAAAGTAAAGATATCGTATTGCCCTGATATTTGGTATTCATATACAAGGACACCTCCCCTTCATTTTGTACGATTCAGATCTTTTATGTTCCTTTTTTGTTTGGCAAAGGGCTGTTTCGTACAATTAATTAATGAAAAATTGAAGTATCTGGAGTAAAATTGGCTTATTTTTTTCGCTGGATTAATTTCAAAAACAACATTCGGATGCTCTTGACAAGGGAAACAGAATGATATAAGTCAGTGTTGTCAATCGGAAATTGCGTAAAATGTCACAATGATGGGCGTTAAATGTTTTTTAAAAATGCGCGATTCTTTTGATCTTAGAGTAGCACCATACGAGCTTCGGTGAACGATTTGGTCGACGGAAAACGATTCAATTTACTAACGACTTACGCAGTCTTTTTGCTACGAAAATTCCGAACAAGTTTATGAAATAAAAAAGGGGGTCTTTCCGTGAAATATTTCATGACCAGAATCATTTCAGTTGACTAATAAAAGATGATAATACACTGTTTGTAAACAAAACCAAATTATCCTCCAGCCTAAATATCGGTTCTCTCTATATAGTAACCTTAAAACGACTTAGGTATATCTTCTATTAGTGTAATACTTCTCTTTAAGTACAATAATGATAATTCAAATGAAAACCCTTTTAAATTTCATTTTTCAATAGATGTACGTTTATTTCTTAGCTGGGCCTCTAAGTTATACTGCTGTTGTGTCAGCTGTAGACGCAGCAGCAGCAGAAACAACAACAACAACAAATATAAGCAATAGAAACACGACAGTGACTTGAATTGATATAGAGTATGTTAGTATTAGGTTAGGTGGGGGTCAATATTTTATAGATAAAATCGGGGGGGGGGGGGGGGGTCAGTATTTTATAAGGGGTGTCAGTATTTTATAGAAAAGGGGTCATTATTCTATGGGGGTCAGTTTACAACGTTACACCGGCAGTGGACACTTGTGATTTACTTATCAGGCAGAAACCAAAGCGTAAGATCAAACCAGTTACATTTGCAAACTGTGAAACAAAAAACATTCTCGAAAACCAAATTAACAACCATTCAAACTGTTTCACTATACAAAGTGCCAATACCGAACAATTTAAAAACTCTTTCTATGTGAGAACTGTAGTTAAGTGGAACCAACTAGAGGAGAGCACTATTGATTAACACAGTTGATGCCTTTAAGACTAGCCTCCTGAAATGCTACTAAGCGCACGCACTACCCGTAGTCACATACCAGTATTGGGGTCTTCTACGTATTGTACAGATACAGATACAGATCCTTTTGCGCAATCACCCGGGGAAAATGCAGGAATTGACTGAGTATGTACATTTTCGAAATGCAGTGCACCCTGGGTAATATTGACCAAATGTTTCATTGCGCATGCGCCGCGGCCATTTTACTCATCTAGAAAACATTTTAAGATGTCGAGATACACAAGGCCACCAAATTCGTCATTATATGTACGAAATGTGCCAGATTCAACCAGGTTTGTCGAAGAACAAATGGTGTTATTCATTAAAATTTAGATATTTGAAATCAAGCTTCTAATACTACTTTTCAGTTCACTTTGTAAGGAATTAATTTTCTTGTCATTATAAATGAAAGCACACGTGCGTAAAAAAAATAATGACAATTCAGTTTCCTCAAGGAATTAGATATTTATAAGTCCTTGGTCTCCCGAAAGTTGTAAAATCCGTCTAAAATTGTGAAATGCAATATAAACTTTTATTTGATGTCTACCTAGGAAAAAAGAAATGGATGAATAATTATTTTATTTGCCTAAGCTGGCCTAGGACACAATGGAGTTTAAAATGTGGGTTCTCTGTCAAAAAGGAAAACCGTGTGTCAACAACTTGTCCAATATCCGAACGCTACGAAATAATACAAGAACAGAATCCACAAGCTTGTCGAGGCGATGAATCTATGAAAATAAGGCATACATGTGAATGATTAAATGTTAGTTGATTGTGAGCTATAGAAATTTATGGTATAAAGAGATGGCATCACTCTTCGGTGTTCCCCACCCTTTAAATTCTCCTCTTTTTTTTCTGAACTTTCCTTTTTGGAATAATACGCAGTAGCTACTGTTGCCATAACTACAGTAGATTGTTTCCAATCAACCATTTAGGAATTAGGAATCGGTCAGAGGTTATGCACAGTGCATCCTTGGAAAATCATACCTTGAACATAGATTTGAGTGGCTTAGTCATTAAATATGTTTTTAATGCCACCTCATTTTATGATTGTCGAGACTCGATATGGACATCATAGTTCATGAGAGATGGATTTGCTTGATTGAGACATAACTTTATTTCCCCTGCCATGCGCCAAATTGCTCAGAGCACTACCATTAGATTTAAAATGCCCACATTTCACAATACAGAAGCAAACCAGAGACACGCAAAATTGATAGTGTTTACTTTTGTATATTACGTCACAGTAAAAGGCTCTCAGTGTAGTCTTATGCTGCACTGATAGTACATGTCCCACTGGTATTGGCTAAAGGGTTTTTATTTCATATGGAATTTCAGACATCACATATATTGTTTATTTCCTGCCCATTACAAAGCCAGATATAAACTAAGATTCAATTATTATTTCAAGTAAAGTAATATTATCTGATCTATGGGTAATTTTCTTGAAATAAAACGTCTATGTAACTCGGTCTAACCATGCAACAGAAATTTTCCTAAAGTTCAAATACACCACATGACCTGTTGGGACAGCCAACATTGTAAAAAAAAAAATTTGATTGCTCATTGCATGTAGACAAATGTACGTAATTTGAATTTCTGTGCTTTTAAAGGTTGTGTCATAGTGGATGCACTGAACAAATTTGATTGCATCTAATGAGATTTATTGGAATCTCGAACGCAAGAAACATATTCTGAGGAAAGCAAGGATATAGTGATATCCAAAGTTTGATATTTAGAAGTATTAATGAAAAAAGGTTTTATCTGTTTGCTTTATCAGGCCAGAAGAACTACGTTCCTTGTTTGGAAAATATGGTCCGCTATCAGATGTGTACGTACCATTAGATTATCATACTAGAAGATCAAGGGGCTTTGCCTACATACAATATCCTTTTCATCTGAATATCAAGGCATTATATTAACTTTTAAATGTAGTTGTCCAGAGTGTACTTTTGAAATCTACTTGTTAACACAGGAGGGATAGGATACCTCTTCCATACACACACTAATTGCATTTCTTGCAACATGCCTTTAGAAATTCCTGGAGGAAATCTTTCATTTGGTTTAAATAGGGGTTTAATGTTTGTTCAAATGAAGGGGCTTTGATTTTTACATATTGCTGGGAAAACAGGTAACCCTGTTTTGCTCTCCTATTTTAGGTATTCAATTATCTTGAGGTCTGGAACATTGTTCAGTCATTTGAAGGGAGTTTAATATCCATGAGTGGGCCATCAGATGCCCAAAAAAGGATATGTTTCTTTCTTAATGGACTTAAAAAGTGTACATGGTTGAGGTACTCTTGTTGTATTTAGTCTTTTACTTAAATAATAAGAAATTCTATTTATGAAATTGTTATACACCTTCAATGTGCAAGCAGTCAGTCCTTGCAATTTTCTAAAACATTTTTTTTTCTACAAATCTAGACCAGAAGAGCAGAGATTGTTATTTGGTAAATATGGCCCTTTGTCTGATGTATATGTCTCGTTAGATTACACAACGCATAGACCTCGAGGCTTTGCCTACATACAATATCCCTACCTTCCATATCAATTTTCCACTTTTATGTGTAATTCCGTCTGTGTGGTTCCGGCTAAGAATAGAATCACTGCCAATCTCTGCAGAGGGGTAGGAATCCTCCGAATGGGTGTCATGTTCATTTTATCATTTTTTGTCAAGTTCACTATTGTGGTTAGATTATCAACCCATGTGTGGTTGCAGGGAGCCATATGAGTGATAGCAAGAATAGGACAACTGTGGCTCATACATGTCGTAAAAAGCGACAATTTAAGTAATACGATAGAATTTGCTGAAACTCTGCAGGTATCAAGGTTCTAGGTTCATTCTGCATATTCATTTGTTAGTGTATTTATTTTTAAATCTGTATGTTAGTTGTTGTTTTTGTACATGAAGAGTGAGCCTGGAATCTTCCTTCCTGTTGGCGTCGAATAACCTATAATGTGTTGGTACGCCGTAAAATCCTATTCATTCATTCATTCATTCATTATGTGTAATTCAGTTCTATATATCAGTTTCTCAGAATAGCACATTGACATTTTCAATGTGGTTTCGATTATCATGTTCACTCTTGTAGACTTGACATTGTTTTTTTATCTTTAATATTTTGTTTCAATCCCTTAAGAGTTTCTTTACATCAATAAAAACCCTTCACATGGCTGTTTTTTAAGCTAACCTGATCATCCTGTGTCTGTCATCCATAAACTTTTTTTGTTCATTTGTGTGTACTCTTGGGACTAGTGTTTTTGTATATGTAAAGGATCGCCACCAAACTTATGTTGTAGTTGTATAATCATTGTGTTGCGAACAAATTGTTTAATTGGGTAATTATTGTTTTTAAATAATGACCCTTGCCCTGTTTGATCTTGCATGGTCTTAAGTTCCTGCATCTTTTCATTTATTCTTATAACCAGTATTACATCTGATAATTACTGTTGGAAATTGTACCCATTGACATTATTTGACCTTATATGCATGATAGCACTCACAATTTTTTTTTTGATCTTCATCCAGCTTACCCAGTTAGTTATATGTCCAAAATATCTTGAAAACAAGTTTAAGTGCAATGTATCTGACACCTGTAGTATTCATTTGTTCTTAACATAAATTACACTGTATATGTCTATAATATCTCAGCAGGCAAAAATTAAATGTCCGACATATGTCCCTTGCTTGTAAAAAATTTCATTCTTGGGCATTGTCTCTCTCTCTCTCTCTCTGCCACAGGTGAGCAATCTGTCAATGTGGTCCTCCAGTTTTGAGATGCATGGGATGTATTTTAACTGTTTTTTCTTGAAAAAAAGAAGAGGTTATGCTAAGTTTTAAAAGATAATTTTACTGAAAAGGGCATGTTTAAAATATTTTCGATCAAAACTTTATTAAGATTTCTACTTACTGTCTATTTGGCTTTCTTTTGTTTTTTTCTATATAATGTGGGGAAAAAATCTCACTCATTAATTATTTACTTGCTTCTGTCTGTCCTTCATATTCATACTAAAAATAATATCTGTTCTTTTTCATAGAGTTTGTAAAAGTCAAGAAAAGATTAAAGTCGTTGCGTACAAGTCTTCGCTAAAGGCAAGACAAAAAGTAAAGACAAAGGCAAAGATATATTCAAGTCAAGGCAAAGTTTGTAAGAGTCGAGAAAAGATTATTCGTTGCACCCATGTCTCTGCGAAAATCAAGCCACAAAGCACAGTCACAGGCAAAGATCTTAACCATGTCAAGGCAAAGTCTTAAAGTCAGGAGTAAAGTTACTTACAGGTTTCTCGCAATAAGACGACAAATGGCACAGTCTAAAGCAAGTCCAAGTATACAAAACGTACAAGTTAAATGCAGAGAATATTGCTCATTTTGCGCTGGTCAAGTCAAGCTCCTGGTCAAGTAAACGTATTAGTCTAACAAAGCAAGATTCTGGCATCCGGTTTATACCACCGACTAAAGGTACAGACAGAGTGGACAAGATTGGGTAAACTTATCATCAAAAGTTCTGGTAAAATCAAAACCATATGATGGTAACACAGTAGCACACATAATATCCAAAAAAAATTATTTTAATAGTTTGTATACTTTTAAAAATACTTCTATTTGAGTTTTATAAATTAGTATTAAATCTCTTGAACTATGCATTGTTGCAAATTTTATTTAAATTTAATTTTTATGTAATTACAAATCACCATATCTCTTAAATGTGAATATGAATTTTGTTGATTTAAAACATACATGAATGTTAGCAAATTAACATTTCTTCAGATCACGATAAGACTACCGGAAGTCGTGAACCAATAAATTTTGCCATTGATTGTACATCTGGTTATGTAACATTCTGTTTGTTATATGAACAGTACATACACAATTGATTGTTGATCAACCATAAACACACACACACACACTTAATGTAACTAAAAAATATCTAACTGTATGTAAAACTTGTGTCGGACCATGTTTATTTGAACAAAATATTTATACTGGTATGCATTTGTGTGTTGCTGATCATCAATTGTTGAATCCTGGTCCTAGGCCTGAATATCTATATTCACAACTATGAGTTAATGAGTATATCACTCTGGCATGTATAAGTGGTATTTGTGAGAAAACTCCTTAACCTAGCAAACATTTGAAGATCCAAGAGATGCAGATGATGCCCTCTATCACTTGGACAGGACAAGATTCTTTGGTCGAGAACTGGAGATTGAGTTTGCCAGAGGAGACAGGAAAAGTAAATATAACAAATTTTTTTCTCGCTATTTTTGGAACATAGCCCATGTGGCTAGAATTGGGAATTATAGCATGTTGTGTGTGTGTGTTTGGGGAAAGAAAGGAAATTTTCAATGAACTTTTTACAGCAATATCTTGGATTTTCTGCTCTTAAAATGGTCCATATTGATAATTCGTCATCTCATTCATTTTAATTGGTTTAGATTGTTTACACATATTAGTAGAATAGTTCCAACATTGCCTGGTTCATTTCAATTCATAGAGGAAATTTTAAAGCAAAATGATTGCTAAATGACAGGCCAATATCAGCTATAAATGTGGCCAAAAATGCATTTTCTGTTGAATAATATATGTTGTTTCCATACAATTTGTCTTTAAGCATTTATATAAATATATATTTCAATTTGTAGCACCGAATCAGATGAGAACAAAAGAGAGAGGTCACCGTTCCCCATATAGAAGTAGATATGGTGAAAGGAGCAGACATAGGTCTCGAAGTAGAAGTCCAAGGTAATTTAACCCGACTTACATTTCACCAACATTTTCTTTTAGTTTACCTATGATCAAATTGTAATTGGTTATTAATTTATTATTTAATCATTATCAATGAATGAAATGCTACTGGAACCGATCTAAATTCAGGATCGTCTGGCTGCTTGTCATTGATTTAAATTTTAAAGTACAAACTTAAATATCTTGGCGAAAGAGAAGCCTGTTCTATATTTCATGTTTTTCCAAGTGTAGATACTTTAATATAAAAAGTTTATTTCTTGGCTAAAAGTCGGGAAGTTTGTAAACTTTCTGTTAGGGCATCTTGATTTGTCTTTAGTTCAAATAATAACAGACTTGTATTCTTTGTATTAAAAAGGGCTTTATGAGTCTCAATTGCAACTTCTTTTAACATTCTAACCATATTGTGAAGGTACTGTTCACCATCTCACTAACAAAAAACAAAATCTAAATGCTTATTAAAGTGGGGGGGGGGGGGACTGACTGATTACTGATTTTTTGTTAATACATGTAGGTCACTGCCAGATTCTACCATAATTATTCAGCCAATACTGCAATTAATTAACAATTGAACAAAATATTATGAACATGCTCTTGTCTGACTTGATACTACTTTTCTTTAATACATTTTGTTTTCTCATTTCAGGAATAGGTCAAGGTCCAGAAGTAATGACAGAAGGTATATTAGTCTATAGTTAATTTCTCTTGTTTCTTGATGTGTTCCTTGCTTTCACTTGTTTTTGTTAAAACCTTTATTTTAAAAAAAACATAAACACTGTTTTTGTTGATATCCTACTAAGGATAATTATGCGGGTTCCAAATGCTGTTGTTTGGTACTTGTATAACCGTAAGTTGAAAATAACAGTTCATAACAGTAACAATGGGGTTGTAATTGAGGATTTTCATGTGTCGTAAAATAAATTTGTTTTTTTATAAAAGAAAAGTTAGTAGAAATCTTAAAAACATCATGGAAACTGGAACAATAATGGGAGAGAAGCACTTAAGCTTGTGTTTTTTTAGGTACAGATCTAGGTCAGGAACTTGTGAACTAAGGTAAGTATACACAAAAATGTTTTAATCACTATTATAAATTTCAGTATCACAGGTTGCTATGAGACTAAAGGGTAAGGTTCATATAGCTAGTACTTTTATATTTATATGTATGTTCCTTTTGATTTCAACCATGAGAAGCATTCTGTGATCATCATTTATCATTTTCTAAGGACATTGCAGTGATTTGGGTCAACCCTCCAGTAGTAATTGTAGACCAGCAGGGTTTCATACCAATAACTATTTTTTATTATGTACTTTACAGGTATCGGTCACGATCCAGAAGTTTCGACCGGCGGTAAGTGTTGTTATGTCTCGCATCACAATGTCCTGAGAGCAAAACACCACTGTACCATTTCGTTACTTTCAGATTGTTGGCAGAAAAATCTTAAATTATTAAATGTATTTTTACAAATCTCTTTATGTTGGACTGAATATTGGCCTTGAATATATATTTTGTGTAATACATGTGTAGCTGGAGTTTACAGCAGTGAAAAAAAGCATGTAAAACAAAATCCTTCACTGTTTTTGTTTTGGTTTTATGTACTTTCTTTATTTGGCATATGCCACTGAAATTGTATTTATAAAAGCCAGCCAACTTCAACTGAAACATGCACCCCAAACAATAGTGGGTAATATTGCTGTGTTTACATATTAAGAAATTGAGATTAAATACATATATACATTTATGAATAAGTTGCCATAATTATATGCTTCTAAATTAATATAGAGCTGAAGAAACAGGAAGAAGAGAAAAAATCATTTTTAGAATTTTAATACATAAAAAATCACACTCTTTTAGCTGAAGAAAGATTGGAGATTTAAGAAGAGCAATGCAATTTTAGATGGCGCCTTTATTTGTTTAGATGACTTAATTGTATACATGTATATATAGAATTTGGAATCCTTATTGAAGATTTTAAATCATATTATACACAAATATTTAGATGGATAAGGACATTATTTATATTAGTGTAGTTCAGTGTTTACACCTTACAAGACAGATCAATGTAATTTTAAGATGACATTTTTATTTTAGCAGACGATCCCGTTCAAGGAGCAATGAAAGAAGGTAGATAATTCTTTTTAATATTCTACATAATGGTTAAAATAGAATAAATTTGTGCTATGTACAAATACATATATTTTTATGTATTTATACAAACTTCATCACATTTAAAAAATAAAGGAAAACACATATAAGTGTGTTTTATTTCAGACCATCTTTAAAAAAATTGTTATTTTTTAATGTGGGAGGTAGGTAGCTATTTTTTTTGCCAGATTTTTATTTTAGATATTCATTATAAAGAAAAATTGACAGATAACCTAAGTATAGAAAAATTAATGTTTTGAAAGTAAATAAAAAAGTTTGAGTAGCTGCAATTTGAGCGAATAGGTTGGAGCACAGCAAACAAATATTTTTAAGGACAGCTTTATACCAGATGGGTAGAATTATCTATTCTGTAGCTACTGAATGTTATGAGAGGACATTAAGCATGGACAAGTGTTTATGTCCTGAAAACGGAGTATTTTTACGATTTTGTCGATAAGATTTATATTTGAAATTTACAAACTGCACAAAATTATGCTACCAGTACCCACAAAAGAAACCAATTTACGTTTGCTGGGGGTAAATGTTGTTGCCTTTGTCTTGCACCATTGTGTACAGTTTTGTGAATGAAGCACTTGGTTTTCTGTAGAAATAAATGTTCCACTTTGTTTTAAATTGCAGGAGATCAAGGAGTCGAGGTAGGAGGTCCTATACAAGGTCACGCAGTAGGTCAAGGTCACATGACAGACACAGGTATAGTATTTTTGAACTACATTGTGTTGACTCCTGGTTCTTGCAAGAATAATTAAGGAAACATAATTGATTGATATTTACTGCTGTAGCAGTTATTCCCCTTTCTTCAAGAGAACTTGCTTGTATTATTATAACATTTTCAATTAACTTCAGTAGTTTAAAACATCAAAATGGTAATACAAAGAAAGGTCTGTAGTGGTAGTAGTTGTCTTTCAAAGAAATTGCGGCTTATTCAATCTGCTGTCATATTTTTTCAGCCTTTGGTAAAATAAAAATTGTATAGAAGAAATTGATATTTAAATAAAAGTGGACTGAACGACAATAGTTTTAATTATTTATGCTTCTGTAAAATTTTACCAGACAGTGCAGAACACGTTTCTCTTTTCTTACAGTCGCCGACATGTGATGGTTGCATGCATGTGACTGAATCGCATACTGTCAAATATGCTGTGATATAATATAAAATAAAAATCATAAAATAGACCTCAGTTGCCTCATGAATTTATTTGTTTCTTATATATTCCAATTTTCAAGTTTTTTCCTGCGTATAGATTTACAAATGCAGCTGGTCTTTCATTCAATGACCTGCCATTTTGTGCAGTTTATTATGCATGTTGGTGTCCACCATAGCGACATCTGGCCATTGTTTCCACAAAACATCTCAATATGAGAATTCATTCAAGCACTAATGTATTCAGCCAGTTTGTTTTATACTACTACGGTAATAACTACACTAAAAGTTAATAGAAGTTTAATTTGAAATTTACCATGCATCAAATTGACTGGTATTGTTGTAAAGTAAAATTTGTAAATTGTTTTTGTGTAATATTTGATCCAACTGTTAATTGAATATGCTGTTAACAAAAGACCATCACAGTTGTACTAGGGATACGTTTCTTACATTACAGACTGGTCAGAAATATCACCTTACTCACCTGTGTTTAAAAAATGACAATACTAGTCAGTGTTGCAAACTGGTTTATGTTCATTCACGCTTCCATTAACTTTTTACCATATACTACAAGGAGCTCCATATTTAAGAAATTGTAAATCTTTGATTTGAAAATATGAGCCAAAAATCTTTTAAAAATGTTGATTTTATATTTCTTTTACGCCAATAAAAACAGATGGAATTAAATACTGGTATATCTGTGGTAAAAAATATGGTGATTTCATACAATCATTTACAAGTTGTACTATTTGAAATATTTTTTCAAATCCACATATATTTTATTTTACAATAAAAGTATTGAATCTGTTAACTGATCCTGTTAAAAAAATTGTTTCTCTGATCTTGACCTACTTGGTTAATTTTACAAAAAGTCCAGCATCTGCTCCCAATCTTCTAGTTTCATGATGTTGATTTGTTATTTATAGGTCAAGGTCGTACAGTGGATCAAGGTCAGGTTCTGGTGCAAGGGATCGTGATTATAAAGAGGAGAAGGGAGAGAGAAGCAGAAGTCGTAGTCGAGATAGAGAATGATAAGCATTTTTTGAATGGAGAAACCTACAAACAATCTGAACAAATTGAAAACGTACAGTGTCTCCAGAATCAACATCCATTGAACTGTTCTTTGGTTTTATTTGTGATACAATTTAATTGAACTGTGAAATAATATCTTGAGGTATCCTGAATCCTGATATCTGAGGTATCCACGTCATTTTAAAGTTGCAGTTTTAATTAGATGGCATTTCATTGATTTTGTTTATAACTTGTCCCAAATGAAGATTGCAATATTGACTAGATGAGAACTGTGTGTAGCAATAAAATTTTGGAAAAAATAATCTTATTATGACGGTCGATCAGTTTTGTGTTTTTGTGCAGAGAAGAATCTTGAGCAAACATTATACTTTGTATATTTGTCATCAAATGAGGAAAACTGTCTTGATTTGAAGATATATTTACTGTATATTAACCTACAAGGTACAAAGATAAGTGAATGAAATGAGAGTGCAACTTCCACAAAGTACAAACTTGCCATGACATACAACATGAACTAGTGTGATGGTTCTATATAATTATCAGTGTACTACATGTATACACAACTTTTAGATGTTGTGTGGAGGGAAGTGGCTCTTTACACTATTGCAGTGATTTGTCTATACTTTTTATATATGTGTTGGATACGATTATGCTCTTTTAATTTAAGAAACTAATGATTACAGTTAAGTTTACAATTATCTTGTTGCAAATGTCTTTTCAAGACTAGTAAATGCAATCCCACCAAATATCGTAATGAAATTGATATTTTGACCTTGACAATAATGAAATGTTTTAAACAGAATTTCCTGAAATATGTATTTAAAGGAAATTTTTCTTTTGACGATTTTACAAGGGAATTGATAGAGAATGGGAAATTTTAACTAGAATCACTTCATCCTATTATATGTAATGAAACAAATAAATTAATGGTCATCATCAAACTTACAAGGTAAATGTAAAGGCATCTCATGTTTTTATCTCATTTTCATGACACATCAGTTGTATTATTTTTCATCAATAAATGTTTATATAAAACAATAATTTGTGTTTCACCTTCCAAGTTTTGAGCATCCCAAAGAATTGATTTGTTGCACTTTAAACATTTTCAGCAGAGATAAAATCCATAATTTGAAAACAATGACACTGGTTTTCTACTTTTTAACCTGTCAGGACGGAAACCAAGGAGAGCTATTGCCATGACCCAGGCATCTGCAGACACCCAGGTTAAACTTTTGCATTTAAGTTTCAGTTATCTATGCAACCACTCATTGGATGTCAATGAAACTTTGCATGTGTGTTCACAATCATTATTGTAACACACACAGACAGGAACCATAACTCTGGATTGCATTTTGGCACAGTTATGGCCCTTTTTGAACTAAGACACCCAGTGACGAGCTTTGTTGTCTTCTGACAACTCTTGTTAGTAAATTGGGTTAAAGATGCTTTAACTGTAACTTCTGTTCAGTAAATGATCAAATGTTTATTGAATTACAAAAAAGGTCCCATTCAGTAATGATTCTGTCCTTGTAGGTCTCACCAATTGCCTCCCCTTTATGACAGTAGCAAGATCATGGCACCCAAGAAATTAGAATTGTGTAAATCAGTTGGGCATTATTCCTACTTTTTGTGTACACATGAGAAGATTGGAACATATTCATGATATTGGGTAAGGTTGGGTGAAAATATAACGGTTTAAAGATGTGTAGTGATGCATTTCAACAAATGGGCAGAATTGTCAAAAATGAAGTGGTGTCAAAACATCAAAATTGTGAAAAAGCAAACTGGTTAACCCCATGTTTTTCCTGCATATTTGAACTAACAGGATAATCTAAGATACTTTTTAAACCATTGGCAATGTAGAACAAAATTAATTGGTGTGTTGGACTTTGTACTTATCTTATTTATGAGAAATTTGTTAAAACCCAGGTCAAAATTTTCTTTTTTATTCATCAATGTTTTAACATAACCCCAATACTGGCCAATGAGTGACTTTATCGCTGGGCGCGATTTAGTATTTGATTGACAAAATTAAAGAATTTTACACTGCAGTGACGAAATACAATTCATGTATAAGTTATTGAACAGAATTTTCATAATATATTTTATATAAAAATGTGCAGTTTTTACTGCTAAGATCGAAAAAATATCTGCAATATTGGTGAACCTTTTGGTGCAACTCCCAACATTAATAATACAGTTCGAAAATGCTGGTACTTCCATTCACATACAATCTTTTAGGCAAGAATGGTTCATTGCCAACACTTGTCCAATTTGATGTGCTCTTGTCAACAATCTTTTTGGGTCAGAAATAGTCACTGGATTGAGCAAGTTGCCTTATAAAAATGAACAGTACAACTATTTTTTATTCAATTGGCCTCTGAAATTTCATCATGATATAAAATAGAAGGCATTTTTACTTGTTCAAAAAAAGGTAAATATTAGAAGGGAAGTAAATCCTGTTGAATTTATTTTAATGGGGGAAAAATGAGTTATTTCCCTTCCATTAAGTTACTTGTAATGGGTAATAAATATTTGTAAGTTACAATGCTACACTGGGCTATTTGCTAATGGTGAATTAACACAGATCCATGTGTATAGAGTGCATCTCCCCTGAATTTCAAATTTTTTGGCAGTTTGAGTATTTTTCAAAATGCATATAACAAATATTTTATGCAAATTATTTTTTTGCCAATTGAAAGGATTTACAATAATCTAGTAATATGCAACATTATAACATTATGGCTTCGAAATTTTAGAAAAGGGTTCTCCGATTTGAATCAATTACTAAATTATATAAAAACCTGTCCCAGAGCCATCTTGCGACTTTTATATGGCAGTTGGGGCTTTAAAGTTGGTCATAGTTCAGTGTTGACCGGTACATTGTACTAAACTTTTTGTTTTGTAAACATGCTCCTGTCACTGAATGAGAAATTATAACAAAGGTCAAATCAGTAAATCTTTAAATAATTTATTGTTGAATGGTACATTATACAGAATGAAATAATGATTTACATTGGTACGATATATTCATACAAGTACAGAAACCGGAACATATATGTGAACAATACAATGTCATATGTGCCAAATTAGGCAAACATTTACATGTGTAGAAATCACCACATATATACATGAATGAAATCAGTACACAATTTGTAGACATTTGAACATATATTCATGTTCAATATCGGCACATATTTTTGTATGAACTTCTGCCTTTTAGATGTGCAGATGAAAACTGATCTAATGTTTCATAATAGAATCTTGTATGGATTAACTAAATTTGCTGTCAGCTCAATGATGCCCTTTGCAATCAACATAGATTCAGGACATAAATGCAGGAAATTTGCAGTCTTGTCCTGATCTACATTGTTTGGAACTCCTAAGTAATAATGGAATTGTCCAAAGCCAAGGATCAATATGTTTATTATGGAAAATCAGTAAGTAAAAAGTAAATATTAGAGAGAGTATTTGAGCAATGCCACCACTAGTGCACAGGTATAAAACTGCTACAAGTGCATAAGAATGAAGAAATCTAATGTGTACATTGCATTTATTTCATGGTCTTAAAAACAAATATTGAAAGGAGAAACATTATGTCTGGTATATGATTTTTGTCATAAGGGCGTCTTGTAATTAATGCCATCTTCAATACACCACAGGTTACATATTGATCTCGTAATGACTGGATAAATCTGAGTAGAATTGCAGACCTTCCACAAGTACCTGGCAAAAGCTAGGCTTGAACATGTAGAATGCCTAATAAAATATAAAAAATTTGAGAGAATGGCCAACTCTTATTATCTAGATGTATGATCCAAAAATTTCTTTCTTGTTTATAAAAAACTGATTCAGCCTGTCTGGATGAAACTTAAATTTGAAGTGTATTATTCAAACAATGTGCGGGAAGATTAACAGGCGTAATTCATAGTGCATACTTGTATGCACTTTAATATGTCGGTTTCTACACATATCTTTGAAATTGTCGAGTTTAAACACGCATTCAAAAAGTATGCGTATATGTATTTGTGATGACAACCATTATTGAGAATCTATCATTTGACTGAGATGAATGGGAGAAAAATATCTATCGTGAGTTCATCAATGTGGAGAGCCGAGTTCCCTGCATTTAATTTTGACAAATGGGGTGAGATTTTTCTATCCCACATGAATACTCCTGATGGTTTCTTATAATTTCCATATATTGCTATCTTAATCTTATCAAAAACATTAGTAACAGATTTTTAATAATACTGACATGCTAGTTTTGAAAAAAAAGAAGAAAAAATCTTTAAAATAGACAACATAATATATTTATATTGTAATAGCACTTTTTGTCACAAGTGACCGCAAAATGGTACAGCTTTCAACAATGTTAGATGTTCTGTCCTATCCAAACTAGAAACAAAATTGAGGGTCTGCATATATAAAGGGGTATTCTAATTTCATATCTACATCATGGCATGTGTAGATCTTTTATTTTCAAAATAGTTAAACAAGTTTATCAAAATTGCCATATATCTCTTTTGAGGATTACCGTAAAACAAATAAAATAGTAAATGGGAACATAATAAAGCCTGTTCAACATTACGCTTGAAAATACACTGGACACAACACGACTCTTGATAATTATTCCATACAATATTTACATACGGGTAATGTAGTAAATTAATCAATATGCAAAACTGATGAAGACCAAAGCATTGTGCAATGTTACCGAATACAATCGTTGACAGAATGATGAATAGCACCTATTAATATATGTATTGATGTGGTTTTGAGATTCAGGGAGAACATTAGCCAAATAAATGCAAATGGTAAAAAGAAAAAACAAATCATGCTTAAATCATCTCGTAAATAGGCAAGTGTCAACAATCACAGTTACATGTATGAATAATTTTTCTTTCAAATTGGATGGATATAATTTCGTAAAGTTATTACTTATTTATTTTTACAAAACTCAAATAAAACCAGTTTTTGATTAGAAATGAACCAAATAAGACATTTGTTTTGTGATTTTTACAATTTTGTTCAAAGGATACTAATTCAAAAGAAAAACAAGAAATGTCACTGGTAAGTGTCACATGCCCCCAAAATGGTCTGTGAAAATAACAATATATTTTGTAATAGGTAGCAATGTAACCATGAATATCAAGAGTAATGGACTGATGTTTCAGAATGAAACGCAATTTCATGTTTGAAATGTTTTTAATTACTTCATATGAATGTTGTTGTTGTTTTTAAAAGGACTATTTCCCCTACCTGTAACAGTTTCAAACAACAACAACAATAATACATTTAGAGACAAAGTTATAGAGAAGAGACAAAACAAATTTACTACAACATAAATATATATCTACCTAAATTGTCAAAATCCATTAATAAATATAAAACTAAGCAAGTAAGCCATCCAGTAAGTTATATATATCTGCTGGTTTAATATCAGTTGTTTTAACAGACTTCACATATATGTAAAGTAAAACACCTTTTCTTACATGTGCTTGCATTTCATTTAAAATGTTAGGAGGAACCAAAACGATTAAATACACATTATGTATCTAAAAAGAACATCTACTGACTGCAAGCAAGTTTCTGTCATGAAAAACAATGGATTTATATAATGAAACTATTAATGAAACTGACCATAAAACCAGAAGGTGAATCTTATAATGAACACAAGATTTATTCCAATGCCAAAAGCATATTTTTTATTCATTGATCAATTACATTACACATAGCCATGGCATGGCAGTGGATGGAACCCATGACACCCACAACCTGCATTCGATACTCTACCACCAGACAAAGTGCTCCACACTTGTGAAAATCGGAAATTTTAAAATCAAGTGTAGCTCCCTTACATGCCACAAGAAGTTATCATATAATTCTTTATATGCAAGTCTCTTATATACACATGCACACATACACACGCTTTGTTGCACAAGCGTCTCTGCATACAAGTTGTATGTAGGAATGATTTTCTTGCACCTACAAGAAAACATCTTTTTCAAACCCATGAATCCAGCCACGCATCTGCATCTAATGGTAGTTAAAATTTATTTACATAAATTTACTAAAGTTAATCAGAGTTAAATTATACAAACCTCAAATTACACACAAGATGTATTCGTTCACAAGATACATACATATAAATATATACATGTATTTATATACCATGAAATGTATCTGGTATGAATTTACATGAATGAGTAATGATTGCTTGATTGTTTATATCTTTTCCACAGATTTTCGAAAGCACACCTGTACAAGAAAATCTGTATGTTTATTAATCCTTCATGTATTAAATCTGTTGAGGGGGGAATCAACTTTCATATGTCTAGGCAGAAACTTATGCATAGATTTTGTTGTTATTTAAACTAACAGTGTTGACAAATTAAGTCTTAACTACATGTATTATTTTATTATACAGGAGATGAAAATGTTGAAAGTCAACTTGTCAACAATGAAACATCTCCATGAAATATTATAATCTGTACCGCAATAACAAATGTGTAACTTATGGCTAGAGCTGAGAATCTACACTATGATCTGTTCTTTTTAAACAGTTAATTTCATTTTAGTACAACGCAGACATCTCTGAACATAATAAACAAAAATCCCAAGTGATGAAATGTTGATGGGAATACAAGAAACACGTCTGCTGTTCACCATAATCAACAACGTATAATACTAGGACTACAACACGCCCATCTCTCACCACTAAATACAGCACATACCCGAGAATGAGATCCTGAGATCTACGGTACCTTATCTGCATCCAATAAAATTGACCAGACACGAGAACAACGTTCCCTTGGCCCAACTGGCAGTGTGGCATTGTTCGACCAAGTAAATACAATGTAATACAATGAAGTGTTTACTGAGAGGCTGTTCACTTGTCTAAGGAAAATCGCAGAGTAGCAACCAATATCGATCACTGATTGGATTATTGACTCGTTTGATTGACAGCCAGCGTTAGGTCAATAACCGGCATGATACAACAGTTCTGTAGACAAACTGCAACTGAACTGTCACATCATCTTTATAACAATGACAAACAACTGTCAACACCTTTACACCATAAAATGTTGACAACCAGATGCTAGCCTCATCTTCAGACACCAAGCTGCCAAATCATTCAGCAAACAATAAAATATTGATAGCTTAATGCCAAAACAATCTTTACAATACAAAATACAAGTAGTGCTAACTAGCGCTGTTAAAACCGTCTTCAGACCAAAACATGTTTACGACTCTGACACCATCCCCACACTGGAAAACTTCTTAAACAATCTATAAGTTGATGACAATATGATTCCAACTCCAAAGTGTGAAACCGTCAGGAACTAGCTGCCTACAAACAAAAGAATTTATAGCAAACTGGTCTCATCATGTTTTTCAATGTTGTTAAAATATGACAGTTTGCTTTACTTATTGAATGTTACTCGAGCAGAAAACAGATTGGGGAAAACTAACTGCAACACCCAATGAGTATCAGTCAATTAAAAATATATCTTATAAAAACCAATCTGACAACTTTACCCTAATTAGGTAGTAAACAAATTTGAGTGTAAAAAATACATTCATTATTGCAAAATCAGTCTCCAGTATATGCTACTGTATTTCATTATATCCTTAAAAACAGTTATATAGTATTCTTAAAAAATATAGTAGAGTACTACTCTGTACCAAGTCCCACTACTCTGTACCAAGTTTCACTACTCTGTACCAAGTTCCATTATTCTACATCAAGTCCCACTACTCTGTCTTCGTATCCCCTTCTGTGGTTGGTGGTGGTCCAGAAGTAGGGATCGGAGGTTTCTTGTCTTGACCCCATGGACTATTGTGCTGTTGTACTGCGGGAGAATTTGGGAATTTTTCTTCCTCGGTACCGTTGTTTTCAAACTGTTGATTCTCCAGACGTGTTATTAAACGTTCATCTTCATCACCAAACTCTCCTCCCATGAGTGTCGGCTCTCCAACCACCATCACATCCTGTCAGTAATCAAAATATGTTACAATAAATTTATAATCCTGTGTGACAAAATGCAAATTATATTTAATTTTTGCCATTAAATAATTCCAAAAGCAATAGTAAAAAACATGCTGGGAAAAAAAATATCCTTAGATGACCAAAGAGTTATACCCGGAAAGTGAAACCCCTTTAAAAGGGTTGAATGATTGAAATGTATACATACAAAAGAACATTATTTAAGATTTTTTTTTGTGTATTACAAGTTCAAGAGTTGTAAGAATATTACTGTGATTTTTATACTTTTCCTAGGTAACTCAAAAATCTTACTCCGGGGACTGAAGTAGCAATTCCTTGGGGACCTGGTGAGCGTTTTTGTTTTCCTGAAGGAGGAACATTGTTGTTGTTAGCTGCACTGCCTGCAGACGACTTTCGCTTTCTCCTTTTCCCAGGCTGTCTGGCTGTGTCTGCAAATGGAAAAGTTGGCTATTCAAAATATCGAGTACAAAACCTGCAATTAAACAGATATTTCTTGACATTTGTTTGTACATTCACTATTCAGTCAGAATTATCCAATGCATTACACCACCTCGACTTTTATTGGTGAAATAGATACCGGTACAGGAAATTAAGAAAGCCAGCTGATTATAAATTATGCATGTTTCATATCGAGGTTTAATACACAACTAGTTTTATCTTCTTTTCTTTGTCTGTATTGAGTAAGAATTGCTTTTGTTTCTTTCGATCAGACTGTACTTCCTCTTTCTATCCATTCTTCATCATTTAACATGGTATTATTTCTTGTGATTTTTTGATACTGCAAAACTGTCGTGTTTTGTGCACATGTATGCAACAGTACAGACCATTATCTTAGAGATCTAACTTAGTTTCTATTCAATTCTTCACATGGTGTTAGATATATGCTGTGTACCTTTACTTAATAAAGTAATTATACAAGCATTTTGTTTGTGAGAACCGCAGTGGTGGTCTAGTGGTAGGTTGAGGGTTGAATCCCCAGACAGGTCAAACCGAAGACTTAAAAAATGGTACTAGAAGCTTCCTTGCTTGGCGCTCAGCTTTAGAGGATAGTTCTAGGTCTAATCAACCCAGTGTCAGTAAAATGTGACTGGACAAGGTAACATACAGAGTGTCTGCAGCATGATACTCCAGTGTGGCAGCGTTCAGAATACTGTCTCAGATAGACACTGTCACGATATGATTGAAAAATCATTAAAAACAGTGCTAAACACCATACAATAACAACAACAACATTGTTTGTGTGAACATTCCTTGTGGACTTAATCAATCCATTGCTCACAATGGTTTCTGGGTCATATATGATTATAATCAGTGTTGACTTTTATTTTTTAAGTAAAATAAAAGCCTACTACTTTAACACTTCTTTTTCCACTGAAAATAGTAGATATTAAAGATATACTAATCTTCCTATTCATACCAAGATATTAAAGATATACTAATCTTCCTATTCATACCAAGATATTAAAGATATACTAATCTTCCTATTCATACCAAAATACTTAAGATATACTAATCTTCCTATTCATACCAAGATATACTAATCTTCCTATTCATACCAAGATATTAAAGATATACTATTCTTCCTATTCATACCAAGTCTTTGTTTGATGAACTGGCCATTTTCAACACATTTTACTGTTTATATGACAACCAATATTACTTGTGGAGGGAGACATTAGTAGCATTTACATTATATTGTACTGAGTGGTGTTTAGCATCGCTTACAACAATGTTTAAGTCATTTTATGATGGCAATTGCTAAAGCTACTCCATGCAAACCCTGCCACTTGAGTATTGTGCAGCTGACACATGATATGATACCTCACTCAGTCACAATATATATAGATACAGAGTCGACCAGATGTTTTTGATATGATCGGTCCAGGGAACCAAACCCATGACTGTAAGCGTGCGAGGCGGATGCCCCACCACCAGTCCACTGCTGCAGCTGATGCATATAGAAGAATCTGACACATGCATTATACACACTTCCCAATCTAACTAGACTCAAACTTAATTAACTCTCAATGAATTTGTTAACATTGTATGATTACAAAAAAGAGGTCAGATGCTTTTATTGGCATATAAGAAGAAATTTAGTGTTGTCTTATATATACATAATTAGTATAACGGTTAAAGATCACTAATATGTGTAACTGCATTTCTGAAATAAAAATATTAGAAATCAATATAAAGATAAATCTAAAATAAAAATATCTACCTAAATGTCAAAAAGCTTAGTAAATAGTTAGTAGTGACAAATCAACTACTCTGTATTGTACCCAAAACCCATTAGTAACAATAGTGAAATAAAAGGATAAATAACACATACATAAAAACAGTTACCAATTTTGTAGTTCATCATAATGACCTAATTCTTTTCTTTTTTTCTTTGTTTTTCAATGACTAATACATGTAACACAGTTGCCGTACCAACTCATTTTAATACACATTATTGTTTCCTCATTTCACTGTCGTCAGTCAATTAACACAAAGATATTTCAACATCCTTTTTTATTTTCATTATAACAACACATCTTGAAGCAATAACATTAGCAACTTTCATATATTTGCTCAATTAACAAGCAGTCTTAAAAATTTCCATTGTTATATTTTGATATAAAAATTTCATAACAATTTCCAAAATTTTGAAAACACAAACCAAAACTCAAGTTTTATTCAAGGTTTCTTAGAACTTGTAATAGCAAGCTTTCGGGTAAATATGATGTAATAAAGCCCCAGTGATCTTTATCTGTAACAATGTTAACTATTTTGATTACCTACCATACAGAAATTCAAAACCATTTGAGTGCGGTTGTCTTTTTCATTGTTTTTACTGACCAATACATTAATTCAGTTCTTCGTTAAGGCAAAATCATTGAAATTTAACTTTTGGTAAAGATTTTATGTTTGATCATAAACAATTGGATTTTCAATATGCAATGTAACAATATTTCAACATGGTGCACATGCAATTAGTCACAATTATAATCATTAGTGTTATCAAATAAATTCATCTAGTAAGTTGTTGGTTGTTTAACCCTTTACTCCATAGATACGCATTTTCCCGCACCAATCACAAAAGGCCTTTGAAAACAGTGCAGAAAGAGTTCACTTCCTGTACTGTTTTCCACTCTGTCAGTGAAAGGGATTATATTGGCATATTACCGTCAATTCCCTGTCCTAAATACACATGCCCAGCATGAAGATACACTTACAACTTAGAGATATACACGTCTAAAGTGTCTAATTGCATAACCTCTTTATTACAAACATCGGGTTTCTGAAGCCACGTTTTTGTTTTTGTTTACATTTGCCATTTTCAAAGAACCGCTTTTGGGTTTCCAATCAATCATCGGATAACATCGTGAAGACTCGTTCCCGATCTCGTTTTCGAGGCTTTGTTCGGGAAGTTTACGTAGGTCAATGTAAACATTGCGCAATACTTTATTGCGGGACGTATTAAAGTTTTGGCCAATATTCAATTACCGTTAATTTGATAACTTTCGGGTAAATAAAGGTTATATGTCAATATATAAGCATTATTTTGTGCACAAAGCATACAGGAAAAGTCTGGATTAACAGCGTGTTCGTGTTACTTGCCAATATAATCCCTTTTATATAAACATAATTCACCCAAAAATTCAAAAGCCTTCTATATTAGGTGTCCAAAGGCGTCTATAAGTAAAGGGTTAATTGAACCATAATTACCTATAAAGGAAGATTTTTCATATATTTATTTTAGTCCCTTACCATATTTGGTTTATACTGATTTATCTTAGCTTGATTGTGAAGAAAACTTAGTGATCATATTAACCTCTTTCAAACCCACTTCCTAGGTAGAACCAATACTGAGTGTTTGTTGTGTTTTTATAAGCATAAGGTCGAATTAGGAATTGAACCTGCAACCTCTGACTTGAGCGGCAAACACTCTATCCACTACAGCACCGTCCAGCTTCAAAATTTTATTTCTTCAACTTTTTATCTTAATTGTTTGCCTTAGAATCAGTGCATCCTTATAAACATGCCTACTAAATAGTCACGGGGAATGGCCAAAAATGAATACCTGAATTCAGAAATTGACACAGAGATATTTGGCCAGGTGGGGTCCACTGATTTTAGGGTGGGTCCTCAACAGTTAATTGTTGTATTTTTCTATTGCTGAAAACACTGTCATTTATGAATACAGTGTCTTTCATGTTATTTAAGAATGAGCAAAATTTGATAATTTTAAGAAATGAATTTTCTTTTACAGTTAAATACTAGTATATGGATTTTAATACAAGGTCAATACATTAATCAGCTTGTATGACATCTGCAGTCAGTTTTTGCGGGGAGCTAACTACTGATCATTCGATTTAAATCCATCTATTAATAACACTTATAATTAGATTATATGAATCTTTCATGGGTTTTTGGTTTGGATATAAAATTTTGTCCAGAAGTTGTTCAGTCAACATGTATTGAAAACAGTCATCCCAGGAAAGAAATTTCTATCTGTGCCGAAAAAGCCATGTATGTTTTTTTTTTCTTGCATACCACATACATCAAATAATTATTTAATAAAAGATGTCAAATCATATAATTCATATCATATATGGTTCATACATCACATCATAATTATGTAGTTCCAACATCACAGAGCGAGAATTTTATCTCGACCCTAGGGCGAGATAGAAGTATCTCACACCAGTGATATATAACAGATATCTTTATCTGGTATGCAAGAACAAATCAAGAATAAAAAGTATACAACAAACTACCAGTAGGACTATTCCATTTTCCTGAAAAGAAGGGAAAGTTAATAAGTTAAACAAAAAAAACACAAAAAATGTGAAATAAAATTTGAATTAAAAGAGACTGCAATACTAAAAAAAATTTTTTTTTTCATTTCAAAGACATTTTCTTTTATGTTTTTGTGTCAATTATATCAAACATGACATAAGCCTCCTGTTACTTAAATTAAATGTAGAGTATTTTAACAGTTTAAAAAAAAAAGAATTACATGAGCAAATCAATGAAAGTATATATATTAATAATAACAATTATCACCATTACAATCAGATATTATGAAATAAAGTGAAATGATGTATATGTAATAAAAGTTAGTTAAACTCTCTTTCCCAACACGTTACAGGTTATGTATAATGGCATCCAGTTTTATTGGCAAAGAAAGACAAAATTAAATTGATTAATTGAATGTTTAGCATCATTTTTATGCCATTGAGGGCTAACAGACGGTCAGTTAACCTAACCACTGTTGCCTGGGATCCTGAATGAGACGTGATGTCGTATATCAATCATCATGGAGACTGTTGTCAGACGGGGATTCAAACTCACAACTCCTGGATTGATAGTCAAACGCATTACCGACTGAGCTAATCTGGCTAATTTGAAAGGTATATAACTTAAGGTAGTTCCCCACGGTCCTGTCGGATTTTTGGACATTACGTGTAATTTATCAAAAATCTGTACAATAGATCTATAAAGTCTCAGCTATCATTTAACAGCACCCACTAATGGTACATATTTTTCGGAAGTTTTTCCATGTTTTTCCCTTGTAAAATAATCAGTATTAATTCAAATTTGGTTTTAATAACATTATTAAATTACTTATTTTATTTCCTGTGACATGGTTGATGTAAACGAGGGTTTAAAAACAATGAATTTTGAACATTCACAGCTGACTGCATGGAAAATGCTCTGGTATAAATTCTTGAATTTCACATACAGTAGTGTACAAAAAGTGTTGCTTAAAAGGGAAGCTATCTTGGATTTGGTAGCAAGTAAATCAGATTTGTTTCCCTTAGACCAGTTGTTAAAAATATCAATGTAACCTTGACAGGCGGGTTTTTAATAAACAAGAGTAGTTTTTCCACTATGACATCATCGATGTATGTACAGATTTTTGATAATTTATCCCAGATGAGAATGAATCATTGATGTCATTAAGGTTTTTAAACTTAACAAATTATTTAGTAAAATTGTTATCACTTTAATGTTTTATTAGTTCATTTTATTTTTATTTTATTTAGAGTCATTTTGAACACATTACAGATTATAATAATGAATACAGTTCTAATACTTAAGAAAGACCTCAGAAGGAGTAATGGGCAAACTTTTCTCACTAAGGTTTTGGACTGAATTTGACTTCAAACCATGATCTCGGTGATGACAAGTGATTATTCTTTTGACTACTTTATCTCACACACAGATGTTTTGTTAGTAATATACAAAATTAATATAAAACTACCAATTTCTAGGGTTTCAGAAGCTTTGAAAATGACAAATGGTCAAGATATGTTAATCTGCATTAGAAAGATTTGCATGCATGTTTCACTGCCATGTAAAACACTAGCAAGTAGCCGAAAAGAATACTGAAAAGTACCATTGAAAAAACAAGTAATGAATGTAAAAGAAAGAGTAATATTTCACAATTCAATCAGTGTTAGCAGCTCTACAATATATGGACACTGTGTTAATGTGCAAGAATACGCCTAGGACCTACTTTTTGTCTTTTGTCCGGGTAATTCTTGATGCGGCATATGTGGCATATCAACCATTCCATCTAACAACAAAAACAGGAGCATGCAGGGACATCAAATCACATGTACTGACATACAGTAATGTATAGTTTGGAGGAAATAAAGCATAATATCACAAGTACTGACATACAGTAATGTATAGTTTAGAAGGAATTAAGCATAATATTACAAGTAATGACATACAGTAATGTATAGTTTAGAGGATTTAAACATAATATCACATATACTGACAGAAAGTAATGTATAGTTTAGGCGGATTTGAGCATAATATCACGTGTATCGACATACAGTAATGTATAGTTTAGGCGGATTTGAGCATAATGTCACAGAAATGGACATACTGTAATGTATAGTTTAGGAGGAATTAAGCATAATATCACATGTACTGACATACAAGTAATGTATAGTTTAAGAAGATTTGAGCATAATATCATATGAATGGACATACAGTAATGTATAGTTTAGGAGGAATTAAGCATATCACATGTATCAACATACAAGTAATGTATGTATAGTTTAGGAGGATTTAAACATAATATCACATGTATGGACATACAGTAATGTATTGTTTGGAGGATTTAAGCATAATATCACATGTATAGACAAACAGTTACGTATAGTTTAGGAGGAATTAAACATAATATCACATGTACTGACATACAAGTAATGTATAGTTCGGAGGAATTAAGCATAATATAACATGAACTGTCATACAGTAATGTATAGTTTGGAGGAATTAAGCATAATATCACATGTATCAACAGACAGTAATGTATAGATTAGGAATATTACATGTATCGACATACAAGTAATGTATAGTTTGGAGAATTTAAGTATCATATCACACGAATTGGCAAACAGTAATGTATAGTTTAGGAGGTGTTAAGTATAATATCACATGTACTGACATACAAGTAATGTATAGTTCGGAGGAATTAAGCATAATATAACATGAACTGTCATACAGTAATGTATAGTTTGGAGGAATTAAGCATAATATCACATGTATCAACAGACAGTAATGTATAGATTAGGAATATTACATGTATCGACATACAAGTAATGTATAGTTTGGAGAATTTAAGTATCATATCACACGAATTGGCAAACAGTAATGTATAGTTTAGGAGGTGTTAAGTATAATATCACATGTACTGACATACAAGTAATGTATAGTTTAGGAGGATTACAGTTATCGACATACAAGTAATGTATACATGTAGTTATGAGGATTTAAGTATCATATCACATGAATCAACATACAGTAATGTACAGTTAAGGAGGAATTTAGCATAATATCACATGTACTGACTTACAAGTAATGTATATTTAGTTTAGGAGGATTTAAGCATAATATCACATGTACTGACATACATGTAATGTATAGTTTGGAGGATTTAAGCATCATATCACATGAATCAACACACAGTAATGTATAGTTTAGGTGGAATTAAGCATAATATCACATGTACTGACATACATGTAATGTATAGTTTGGAGGATTTAAGCATCATATCGCATGAATCAACACACAGTAATGTATAGTTTAGGTGGAGTTAAGCATAATATCACATGAATCGACACACAGTAATGTATAGTTTAGGAAGAATTAAGCATAATATCACATGAATCAACATAGTTATGTATAGTTTAGAAGGAATTAAGCATAATATCACATGTATCGACATACAGTAATGTATAGTTTAGGAGGAATTAAGCATACTATCACATGTATCGCCATACAGTAATGTATAGTTTAGGAGGAATTAAGCATACTATCACATGTATCGACATACGGTAATGTATAGTTTAGGAGGAATTAAGCATAATATCACATGAATCAACATAGTTATGTATAGTTTAGGAGGAATTAAGTATAATAGCACATGTACTGACATACAAGTAATGTATAGTTTGGAGGATTAAAGCATAATATCACATGTACTTACATACAGGTAATGTATAGTTTATAGGATCTAAGCATAATATCACATGTACTGACATACAAGTAATGTATATATAGTTTTTGAGGATTTAAGCATAATATCAAATGCATCAAGAAACAGTAATGTATAGTTTAGGAGGATTTAAGCATAATATCACATGTATCAACAAACAGTAATGTATAGTTTAGGATGATTTAAGCATAATATCACATGTATCAACAAACAGTTATGGATAGTTTAGGATGATTTAAGCAAAATATCACTGACATACAAGTAATGTAAATTTTAGGAGGATTTAAGCATAATATCACATGTATCAACAAACAGTAATGTATAGTTTAGGAGGATTTAAGCATAATATCACATGTATTAACAAACAGTATTGTATAGTTTAGGAGGAATTAAGCATATCACATGTACTGACACAGAAGTAATGTATAGTTTGGAGGATTTAAGCATAAAATTAAATGTACTGACATACAAGTAATGGATAGTTTGGAAGATTAAAGCATAATATCACATGTACTGACTTACAAGTAATGTATATGTAGTTTTGGAGGATTTAAGCATAATATCACATGTATTGACAAACAGTAATGTATAGTTTAGGAGGATTACATGTATCGACATACAAGTAATGCATAGTTTGGAGGATTTAAGCATTATATTATATGTATTGACATACAAGTAATGTATAGTTTGGAGGATTTAAGCATAATTACCAAATATGGAAAAAACGGAAAAAAAAATAATAATCAACACGTACATGTATGCAAAAAAAATGAAATATGGACATCAACAAATTAATATGTTACGATGGAGTACAAATTATTTACCATACTATATTTATACAGTTACCTCTATCATAGCAAGTGAATATATCAGATCAGATCACCTTATCATATAATGAAGCCTGACCTAGAATATTAACGAGGGATGAAAAGGTAGCCATATTAAGCTAGTTTAGTAATTAACATTTTATAACATGTATATACATGTACCTTTATAAACCTGTACTGAGAATTAACTAGAATATAAAACAGCAGATATGGTGGACATGTTACAACAAACAGGTATTTGAACTTGGAAAATAGTCATGTAGAAACTAGTTTGTATTGTCACATGTAAGGTGCACATGTAAATAATTATCCCTAAAAACTTACAACAGCAGGGGATACTATGGCGGATAATCTTGTATGTAGGATTGTCAGTGATTAAAATAATACTGATGAAAGAGGTCATAAGTTTGGAAAAAATCAATATATCGTTCTGATAAAGGAGCTACATGTATTTCACTTAGTTAATTTTCTTCATTGCTTTGCAAAAATGCAGAAAATATACAGATAAATGCAATGAATTTTGGATATACAACAATGGCGAACAAGGTGAAATGATTAACCATGCATGACAAAATGCTGTGTGTGAACCAAGGCAACATGATCTTGCACACAACCCTGCATGCAAAATGATGGATGTAACAAGATATGGCTGAATTTCTTTGAGATTACCATGCATGTATGGTTATGGCATAGAATATACACTGTGGTCCCGAAATGACGGTCCCCTGGAGCTTAAGAGCCTGGCTGCGATATAGACTGAACCAATATAACGGAAACGCGAAATCCCATATGTGAAGTGAGACATCATCTGTGGAATTTTATGCAAACATCTCTTTCTGTTTCTTCCAATAAACATTAACTTATCGTGAAATGATTACTTACAATTTTTCTATTCTGTTATAACATTTTTTTTTATATTGTATATAATTGGACAAAAATACATTTGCTTCAAAACAAAGACATTCTGTGCTGGCCATCTTAACATGCACTTTGCATCACATTATCGACATGATTCAATTCTGAAAAGTTCTCTCACCCACACCTCGTACAATACTGTATCCTGTTAAAGTGTAAACAATTGGCTTTGCGCATAACCATGACAAATGTCCGGTGATAAACAAGTTTGCTGACATAAATCAATTGACTTGACATGGCTGTCAATCAAGCAAGTTGATAATCCCAATCAGCGAATGATATTGTTTCCAAGGTTACCATTTTCCTTAAACAAGCGAACTGTATATAAGTAACCACTACATTGTATTACATTGTATTTACTTGGTCAAAGAATGCCACATGGCCAGTTGGTGGAGTGATAGTCGCCCTTGTGTCCAATGATAAGGTCACAGTTGAGTTGGGGGAGGGGGGAGACAAAAGCTTTGCGATTTAGTTTAGATTTTTCGTCCAATTCATCAATTGTTTGTTATAGTATGAGTTTTATTAAATAAATATTGTTGAAAACATTAATTTTAAATTTGGGAGTCATAGAAAAATCATGTTATTGGTTTCGCAATATATCGGGACCGCAGTGAATATATTTTTACATTTGCAAGTAAATTTCTGTAATAAATCTTGAGGAATGACTTGAATATATGACTACATTTTAGCCATGCTTTACATTGCAGCAATACATATAATCAACAATGCAAAATTGGTCATGCTTTTTCCATACACAAATACATAAACAGAGGATTTTGAATGAGTGCTCATTGATCAATGAATCTATTGAACGATTTTGCAAAAATATATCACGCGTGGCTCTGTAGAGCTTTACGGTATATCACTATTGCTAGCGAGTTTAAATAAAGTGTAGTTTATATTTTGTTATCCTGAAAATTCTTATATAACTAATTAACACCTCTTCTAGAGAGTCTTACACTCCCTTGCCTGAAATTGCTTGCTATGATGTGAAATATGCCCCACAGATAGATTGTCAAGGATAACGATAACAAGAGGAAATATATTCCAACAACATTTTACACTCATTTAAAGAGACATTCTTTTTTTTTTATACCTTTTCCTGGAGGGGAGACCATTCTCTGCCACTTCTGAAACAAAGTTGTCTTGAGACAATCTCGTGGATTCAAACCATATGCCTTATGACGAGACATCAACTCCTGCATTGGTTCTAGTATGACACATAACTGTGAGAAAAATAGTTAAGTAATAAATGGTTAAACATCAAGTACAAACTAGTCATCAAAAAAATAAACCACAAAAAGAAATGAGATGAATGTTGGCAATTGCAATTAAATTAAGCTATTGCTGTTTATGTCATTTCACTAAACATTAACTACTCATCAAAATACTGGTACATCCATGGTCAATGTTTCTGGTTTTCTGGCATAGTTAAGGTACAAACCTATAGGGGCATCATTTAGGTACAAATTCATAGGGGCATAGTAAAGGTACAAGCCCACAGAAGCATAGTTAAGGTAAAATTACAAAGGACATCATTAAGATACAATTTCATAGGGGCATAGTAAAGGCACAAGCCACATGGGCCTAGTTAAGGTACAATCCAATAGGGGCATCGTTAAGGTACAAATTCATAGGGGCATAGTAAAGGCACAAGCCCACAGGGGCACCGTTAAGGCACAAACCCACAGGGGCATAGTTAAGGCACAAACCCACAGGGGCATAGTTAAAATACAATCCTATAGGGGCATCATTATGGTATAAAATCATAAGAACATAATTAAGGCCTAAGCCTAAATGTGCAAAAATAAGGGCAAAAGCACTTATGAACAAAGTTACGGCAAAAGCACATAGAGAAATCAATAACGCACAAGGTCATAGTGGCATAGTTAAAGCAAAAACCTATAAAGAAATCATTAATGTATAAAATCATAGGGGCATAGTTATGGCAGAAGCACATAGGGATATAATTAAGGCACAAAACCATAGGGGCATATTCAAGTTAATGGTAAAGTCTATAGGTGCATTATTAAACTCAAAATGACAACATACTTAAGAAACAAGCCCACAGGAGCACACTCCCATTGAGTTAAGGCGCAAGTCCACATATGCAGGAGCACACTCCCATTTAGTTAAGGCGCAAGTCCACAGATGCATAGTTAAGGCACAAGTCCATAGATGTATGTTTGAGGAACATGTCCATATATGCATAGTTAAGGTACAAGTCCATAGAAGCATGTTTGAGGAACAAGTCCATATATGGATAGTTAAGGCACAAGTCCATAGATGCATGTTTGAGATACAAGTCCATGGATGCATGGTTAAGGCACAAAGCATAGATGCATAATTAAGGCACAAGTCTAAAGATGTGTGGTTAAGACAAGTCCATAGATGCATAGTTAAGGCACAAGTCCATATATACATGGTTGTGGCACAGGTCCATAGATGCATAGTTAAGGCACACATCCAAAGATGCATAGTTAAGGTACAAATTTGTTAGATGCATAGTTAAGGCACACATCCGAAGATGCATAGTTAAGGTACAAATTTGTTAGATGCATAGTTAAGACAAGTTCATAGATGCATGGTTATGGCACAGGTCCATAGATGCATAGTTAATGTACAAATCCAAAGATGCATAGTTAAGGCACAAGTCCAGATGCATAGTTAAGGCACATGTCCATAGATACATATCTAAGGTACAAGTATGTTAGATGCATAGTTAAGACACAAGTCTGTTGATGTTTTGTAAAAGCAAAAGCCCATTGTGGAATCTTTAAGGCATAAACGCATAGGAAACAGTTAATTTGGGACTAGTGAAATGTATTCTAGTAATACATGAAACCAAGTGATTACACACTGAAAAAGTAATAGTAAATTATTCTGTATTACCACCATGATTCCAGTATAGAGAAAGAATATTCATAAGATTGTACCACATACCCGCAGAAAGTTGAGTGTGTAATTGGTTAAACCTTGTCTAGTGATATTCTTCGACAGCTGCTCCACCATGGCAGGTTCCTGGAATATTAAACAATGTATCATATAGTTCCAGAGCATCATATCTAAATGGCCTTAATCTTTGAGAAACACTTAAATATTGTTGAAGGCTCACGAGATATGAACTTGCATGATGAACAACAAGTAAACTAAATGACCCCTTTGGGGTTCATGTAAAGTTAAATGTGCTCATTGCATGCAAGTACATATCCCATGAAGTTCATTCCTCATATTTACTTTACAACATGTCCCATTAACCAATTATCCTGCATCATATACTGGTTAGTATAATTATTGCTGTATCCATATAAATGTGAGGATTAAAGACAGCATATCAAGAAAAAACCACTATGAATGTCTAAAAAAAAAACAACATTATCTTTTAAATAGGATACAAAGCATCTCAGTATCATTAATAAATAAGTAAATAAAATCCAAATGGTTTGGTACAAAATCCCCATTCTAAAAAAACAATTGCACTTAAATCCTGCTTAACAACCTTCACATTGTCATTTGGACTCTTTGGACTCTAAGATGAAACAATATGTCACAAAATGCATTGCAATTTTAAGTGGGAAATCAATTTTAGTCTATCCTGGGCATGTAAGCCAATTTAGGGAATGCCTTTAAAATGTATTATTTTGGTATGTTTAAATAGATATCCTTATGGCAATAAGGGGTCGGAGAGTATATATAGAGGTGTGATATATTCTTAAAATTTTAGAAAATCCTGATATATTTCTTTTTACCCTTTACTTTGGACACCTCTAATATAGACGCCTTTGGACACCTCTAATATAGACGCCTTTGGACACCTCTAATATAGAAGGCTTTCGAATTATTGGGTGAATTATATTTATATTTACTGACAGAGTGGAAAACAGTGCAGGAAGTGTTCAGATTGCACTGTTTTCAAAGGCCTTCTGTGATTGGTGTGGTAAAACCCGTATCTATGAAGTAAAGGTTTAAGGAAAGCAAATTTCTTACCTACTTTGTGATCGTGTGTGTTTCAAAGTTATTCAGATGTATGCATTCATGGTATATAAACAACAAAATTCTATATCAGTAAAACTGCGATAACCAGAATTGATATGGACCACTAGAAATGCTCAAGTTTCACAATATTTTGAGTTTCAATTGTTTTCTTATTATAGCATGAAACATAAACATCACTGCCGTTGTTTTTATTTTACACGTCTTCCTAAAGTATTCATTATGTACTGTATTTTGTATCATTTATATCAAATAATGCTTGGTTTTCATCCATTTTGTTCAATTTATTTATTACCAATTAACTGCAGTTAACTGGTCATAATGTGAGACAATACAATTGTAATAATTTAAAAATTTACAGTATGTTCAAACAATTAAGTTGTATTCAATCTTAGATGTTGTAAAATATTTTGATCACAAAAAATGATCTTGAATTATATAAGATATTGAGGTTTGAAGTAAAGTTTCTCATAATTTGTTATTTTTGCTGCAATATGCAAATTTACTTCAACAATTTTTAAACACAAGTTGCCGGGAATGGTATTGGTTTGATGAGAATTTCATTTTCCAATGTTAGAATTTTAAATGTGTTCCTGAGATGAATGCAAGTCAAGATAATTAAAAATGAGATATTGCGAGATTTTTTGTGTGAATACACATGCTTTCACAAAATCTCAATCAGTTGCCTTTCCTTCTCTAGATATAATTCCTTGATGAGATATACCCAGAATGGTTTAGGACCATAAAGATTTCTTCAGTTAGCCGATGTGCTCAAGTTTTTTAATGCTCAAGTTATCGCGGTTTCAGTGTGGTGAAATAAAGGAATCACATCACGATTAATAATATAAAGGAATCACATTACGATTAATAATATAAAGGAACACTGTACTATAAAATGTGATTCTAAGCTCATTTGGAACAACTGAATTACATTGATGCATATACATGATTGTGATTGATTGATTGCTTAATTTATGATTGATTGACAGATTGATTGTCCTATTGATTAGTTGATTGATTGATAGTCAGTGTTGCTATCAACACTTCCTGTTATGTCACGATGGTGTCTCTACTTGAGACAATAATAAGTAAAAAGTTAAAAACATCATTTATTATTTTAAATTTTCACCTCATTTGCTCCCATCTGCATTGCTATTACACTACGTGGTATGAGCTCTCGGTGTTGGCGTACAGCAAAGTGCCATGACCGGATACGCATCAAGTCATCAAATGTGAACTCCAACACGAGTCTTCCCTCTGTGACAACCTACATAAGGAAAAGGTAAACAAATGTACAAGTATTCAAAATAAGCACAACACTTTCTTTCTACAGTCACTCAGAACATTATTGCAGTGGCAAGTAACTGAACCTTTGACTGTGGCCTATTAAACTCCTCACTCCACACAATACAAATTCTGACTATCCAAGGGCCACAACTCAGACTGAAAAGTCAGCTCACTTGTTCAAGATCTTAAAATATAATGTGGTTCCTACTCTGCATATAACAGTAATATAACCTAGAAATGAATCAAGACACAGACCAACGTACCAATTCACAAAAAATGCACCAATTCAAGCAATTAGAGTGTTAGGACAACATTACAGGAACAATTATTACACAGTACATAATTGGTGTAGGGTCCATAGACATACAACATACATGCATAAAATGTCAATGTTCTGGCTTTTCATTTTCAGGGTAACATTTTTAATGTTTCCCTTTTAAAGCAAATGTAAATGATTGAATGTAAAATTCTAGTTTTTGAAAACTTAGGTAACCTCATCTCCATCTTTCAACTGTTATTAGACAATGCTTCACATCTCAAAACTAAACAAGTTAATTAAGTATTGCTGTGCAATATAGTGCTTCACATTTCGAACCAAATAAGTGTATTAAGTATTGCAATGCAATACATGGTCCCCTACTGGTTAATAACAATATATGATATTAAGGTTCTAATGTTTATCGACAACATCTTGAGAGTTGTTCGCATATGGAAAAACAAGAAATGTTACTGTTAAGTGTCACATGCCCCCCAAATGGTCTGTGAAAAATAACATTACTATCCATGAATATCAAGAGTAATGGACTAATGTTTCAGACTAGACATGCAATTTCATGGGTTTTTTTTTACATTAAAGCATGACCTTGACCTAGACATCTGATGTAATGGTCTGGATATTTCAACAGTTAAATGCAGGTGAAACATTGTGATCACTTGTGTCAAGCTATTTCAAAATTCATAAATGTAAGTTACAGATCAGATCAATTGTTGATCAATTGATAAATTGAGCCAAGTGTTTTTGAAACCCATCCATGTATGATAAAGTTAAAGAACAGACTTGAAATCTCAAACAGATTCAACGTGTTGTCATACATACTCAAAGTGTAACTGTGTCTAGGTTTTACTTATAATACGTCGTCATGTCATCTTGATAAATTGAGCCAAGTTAAAGACAAAGTCACAGACCAGACACGCAATATCAAACAAATTGAAAGTGTGACCTTGACCTTTGTAGAAAGGTTCTGGGTCTTACATGCGACACTTAATTGCGTCATGTTTATCATCTGAGCCAAGTGTTTTTAAAATATATCAATAGATGACAAAGTTAAAGATCGGACAAGAATCTCACACAGACTGAAAGCGTTGTCAAACAAACTCAAAGTGAGACCTTGACCTTTGAGGTACGCATGTGGGTCTTACACGTGACACTCTGTAATGTCATGCTGATGAATTCAGCCAAGTGTTTTTGAAATTTATCCATAGGTGACAAAGTTTCAGACCGGACACAAAATCTTAATCAGACTGAAAGTGTCATCAACCAAAGTTAAATGTGATCTTGACCTACGAAGTGGGATTCTTGGTGTTAAGTGCAATACATGGTCATGTAATGTTGGTCATTTGTAGCTAGTATTAACAAAATCCATCTTTGCATGACAAAGTTACAGGCCAGACACGAAATCTCAAACAGACTGAAAGTGTTGTCAAACAAACTCAAAGTGTGAGCTTGACCTTTGAGGTATGGGTATGGGTCTTACTCGCGACACGTCATCATGTTATGTTGATCATTTGTAGCAAGTATTTATAAAACCCATCTATGCTTGACAAAGTTACAGACCGAACACAAAATCTTACACAAACTCAAACTGTGACCTTGACCTTTGAGGTACGGGTGCGGGTCTTACTTGCAACATTTTATGATGTTATGTTGAACATTTGTTTGCATGACAAAGTTACAGGCCAGACACGAAATCTCACACAAACTCAAAGTGTTGTTAAACAAACTCAAATTATGACCTTGACCTTTGAGGTAGGGGTGTGGGTCTTACTCGCGACACATCATTATGTTATGTTGATCATTTGTAGCAAGTATCAACAAAGTCCATGTATGCATGACAAAGTAACAGGCCGGAAACGAAATCTCACAAACTCAAAGTGTTGTCAAACAAACTCAAATTGTGACCTTAACCGTTGAGGTAATGGTGTGGGTCTTATTGCAACATGTCGTCATGTTATGTTGATCACGGACGGACATTGCGATAACCATATGCCACCCAAAAAAATTTTTGGGGGGACATAAAAATATTAAAATGAACCATGGGAAATGCAGACATGTAAGTTGGCTAGACATAACAAACAATGTAGTATATAGACATGCACAGCGTCATTTTGCCTAAGTCCTGTACAGGACCATGGCCTTTGAGGTAGCCACCATGTCTTGTGCCTGACATTTCTTCATGTTAAGCTTCTGTGAAGTTATTTGAAAATCGTTGAATACATCTGTAAGTTTCTGTAAATAAAGGTTGAGAGACAGACAGACAGACATCAGAATAGCATTAAGCTCATGTGAGTTCAAAACAGCAATTGTCTTGTGCTTAATTAAGTGTTAAAAATAATTAACACCCTTATATAATTTCAACTTTTCATTATCAAATTTTTCCTTAAATTTCTAACACTAATTATCGCTGAGTACCTGTGTTTAAGTTAATCAACAGCATTCAATAATAATATTCCACAATCTTTCAACATCAATCTGTGATTTTCCACTGATGGAATTACTCCTTCAGATTTGTATTAAACAGTTGATTGAATTGGAAAAGTTATCATTTACTTGCAGAGATGGGTGTGATTGAGACTTGAGTACTGATGACCTTCCAAGATCCCAGCAAAGAATGATTAGGTTAACTGATCTTATGTTAGCCCTCAATGACATAAAAATGACTCTAAATATTCAAACAAACAAATTCAAGGAAGGTACCAACTTGATGTAAGCCCATGATAGATATCTGAGACTGGAACCATCTAAGGGTAATTATCATTTATCATTGAAAATTCTGAGTCATAAGCCTTTCTTTTATGCCTTGTATATCAAGCTATGTTGTTGATAATTCACAGTGTTTCTAATCCAGTGTTTCTTATAAGTTTGTATTGAAGAAAAACAGCAGCAATTTTTGCACTATTCTGACCCTTTCATTTTGACATTTCACATGCCACAGAGTCCCTCCTCAAGTCAATATTAATGATGACTGCCTAACAGAAAACAACCTTTTATTTAAAACACTGTAACTAGCTTTAAACAATTCTAGTTGTAAACCAATCATATGAAGCAGTTTTGAATGAACACAGCTCATACTATATGTACATTACAATCGTTTCAAGCAGATCAGAATCAGTGAGTTTAGAAACCCAGAATGAGTCAGAGTTCGGGAAAACTTATAAAAGCGCTCGTCCATCAGGCAAGTGGACTGGTAAAAAATACTCGCCCGGATGCAAAATTCACTTGCCCGGAAATTTGATACTTAAATGTTTTCTATTCTCTGTCAATGTGAACATGAGTTGGACTCTTTATTAGTATTTACTGATCTTGAGATGTCTCAAAAGAGAAAACAAGTAGCAAGAAAACGTCTGGGAAGGGTGGCATTTATTATAACAAAGAAACAGTACTAGGCATATTCAGTGTCTTACCCATTATTTTTTTAACCCATTATTTTTAATGGCGTTAAACACCATTTTCAATATATTACAAGCCTCCACAACGAATCGTGTTGAACAACCATCCTTCCACCAGTAACTATCACATTTTCTCACTCAAACTGTTTGGAATTGGACCACCTAAAACTTCAGCAAGGTGAGGCAAAAGATCTTGAGATATCACCTTAGACTTGACAACAGAAACACAGCTGGGGTTTTATCAACATACCTTCGTAAACATGGGTTTCCCATGATGGGTAACCATGGTAGCCATGTCACAGTCTAGCGTGATGGATGTTGTGTGGAATGATTCTTTAGGATGCTTCAAGATGTAGTAGAGATCAGTCACTCCTCCCTCAAATATGCTACGGAAGTAACGAGGAATCAACGTGCGGCCAATTGCTGTAACAAGAATAATGGCACTATTTATAAAAGTTATTGAAGGGATAAACAGTCAAAAGTTTTAATTGTTTGTCCATGGTTTTTAAAAGCGCAAATAATTATGTAGTAAGCGGCAATGTGCATTGAAGATGCACCATCTTAGTAATGATGGAAAGTTTATTGAAGCACAATGAGGAAGGTCCCATTCGAAAATAACGATTGATTCCATCCTTGTAGTTAATTTATGAGAAATATGTTAATACACAGGTCAACATTTTTCATTTTATTTGTCAAAGTTTTATCTTAACTCGATACTGGCTAATGAGTGACTTAATCGCGGGCCGCAATTTAGTATTTGGTCAACAAAATTAAAGATTTTACAGTGCAGAGACAAAATACAATAGAAGTTATTGAGCAGAATATTCATAATATAATTATGATGTTTGACATAACATTCAGCTTTACTGTTAAGATTGGAAAAACATCGGCATTATAGGTAATGCCTCTTTAAGGTCAGAATAGATATTGGATTCAGTGAAATACTATTATTGTTTCATCAAGTCAGGAGCAACTTATGTCAAATATTTCAAATTGAATTCCAAAATACTGAAATAAATCCCCCCCCCCCCCCTTATCGGGTTCGCCACAGTGCCTTCTGATTTCTAATTGCCTCTTCTGAGTATTGAAGTTGTATATGTTATCACAATACATCATACATGCCTGTAATTTGTTGTTGTTTTTTTTCTTGATGCTTCATTTTTACTAGGTTTCCCTTAATATTTTTTTTATCATTTTATTGCACTGTCAGTACTGACTAAAATATTTCCACAATTATTTGTTAAAAACCAGTTATATATATACATTGTACGTCTACCATTTCAATGTTAAAATAGACTTCAAAGGAAAGGAGCCCAATAAGCATTATGCTTTCGTTCCAATCCTAATATGTGTTGTCATTGTATATACATGCATACGTTGTAAATATCATGAATAAAAATATTTAAACTAAGTCAGCACTTAAGAAGTATTAATACGGCACCAGTGCAAATGAGACTTCAAAGCCACATAATTTTTTATAAAAGGGTAATATTCCACCAAAAATGAAAAGGTTGGATTATTCTTATCCCCAGATTTACAAAGATGTTTGTATCAAAGATCCACCGCAGCCAGTAGATTGACCAGTTCAGTGTTGAAGTTCAATTAAGTTAAAAAAATTTGCTTATTTACACTGTATTATTCAAATCAAGTAATTTAATATAATTTCATTTGCTTTTCCAGATAAACTGAAAGGATAAAGAAATGTGCAGTGAATTTCAGAGAGCCACATTATCAAACTCTTTTAAGCAATATTTATAGTTTAACATTTTGACAGAAAATAACTTGACAAGTAAAGAATTTGACAAGTAAAGCTTTAAGTCCTGCATATTTGAACTTACTGTAACGTTTTGGTCCATCTTCCAGGCAGAAGGACAAGGTCAAGGTTGCTTCATCCTCAAAGAACTCTGTAGCAAATGCATCCCACCACAAGTTATCACTGTCCTGAAATGTTAAATTGTATACAGATTGTCAGAATTGACTCCAACTTGACGACAACTAATGCTCCACCCTCATGGTGTTGTCTGTCCAAATAAATACAATGTAATGTTTACTTAGAATCCTTTACCTTTTCTAAGGAAAATGGTGATGTGTGAATCAACATCTATCGCTGATTGGATTATTGACTTGTTTGACAGCCTACATCAGGTCAATTACGATTTATGGGTAGTGTTCAAGATAATATAGATTAAGTGACAGGATTAACAGAAAACATATATAGAACATGATTGATTGGTTGATTGTTTGACTAATCAAATTATTTTTTGCATTGAGTTTTTGATCTGAGTTCAGTTTCAACACACAACCTGTTTGAGACAATCTTCTGAGTGTTTTAAGTTTAAAAGTAGTTTATGCCTCATGTTAAGATATCCCATCCAGCCACAATATACTGACATTTGGCTTACCAGACCTACATCTATCCACTAAATGCTGAGCACCAAAAGAGGAAGCAACTAGTGTCATTTTTCAAATGGTTTAACCTAGATTCCCCAAAACGACAGTTTAATAGTTTAAACTTATTTATTTTACTTTGATTGTGAAACAAGTTCTAACAACTTCAAAGTCTTCCTGGGTAGAACCAGCACTCAGTACTAAGCATATGCAGAAAGAGTGTCTTGCTCAAGGACACCACACATAGCCGTGATGGAGGATCTAACCCACGACCCTCCAATCAAGGGTTTGATGCTCTACCACTTGACCACGTGCTCCACAAAGCCATGAGTCCAAACCATGCCCTTCCACATGTGGTGTGGATGCTCTGCCATGAGTCCATCACTGTAGATGACACTGTAATACTAACATTAACTCCATTGTCAACACTCAACAAACAAAAAAACATCTGCTGCAACATGAACCTAGCGAGGAATGAATGAACTGGATTTTCTATTAACCAACACCTCATTCAAAGTTCCACTTACCAATTACCTCCTCTATGTTAAATTAAGAAGATTGTGTCCCCTAAAATTTGAACTGTGAAAGTTGGTTAGGCAGATCTTAGAAAATACTTAAAATGATCAAATTTTTTCCCTACATTTTCATGAATTCTACTAAGTTTGGATGACAATGGGTGCTGTTGGAAGAAGACATGACAGTTGGAAGGTGCACAGTGGCATGCTGTAACAAATGGACAGAATTACCAAAAATAAAGGGTTGTCATTAACATGTTAAAATAATAGCAATTTGCTCAACCCCAAGTTTGTTCCTGCATACTTTGAGCAACAGATGATTATCCGTGGAAACAAGAGGCTTTAAGAACCATTGGAAATGTTTTCAGTTAACAAGAATCGCATTTTGTTTGAAAAATATCATTTTAAAGGCAGAAAATTTACCCTGTGTAATAATAATTGATAAGGAACTAGTTTTTTTTTTAAAGCTGAAATTAAAATACTGACAGTCAGTTCTAATTATCCCATACCGTACTAATCTTCAGTAAATGAACACCCCAAGGGAGTAAAATTTTGGAACAAGAATGGGAAGGGTTTTAATTTTTTAATTCCACTATCTAACTTTACATAAAAATACATTTAACCTGTGAGGAAACAGTAAAACCACAATCTAATCCATTGATTTCCCCATGTAGAATCCAATGTATGATATTGTATACATGATCATTTTCTATTTTATATTAACCTCATGTAATACCACTAACAATTCATCAATCAAGTATTTTCTGTATAACTTAGGTTAAATGCCAACCATGTTTACTAATTCAGACTTGTCCAAATATCTGAATGATGTCAGTAAATCTCCAAAAAGTATGTTATTTCTTTATAAATCAATGCCATACAGGCTGACGAAAACTTATAAGAATTATGTTATTTATAAAAAATTGATTTTTTCTTGTTCTGTACAGAGATGAATAAAAAATATAGGATAAATGTACAATTTTTGCATTGTGGTAAAAAGAATCTTACATTCGTGCTCATTTATTATTTAATTTATCAAACTTTTTTGGCAAAAATTATCTCATAATATAGTTTTGTCCACACAATGTAACAAATTTGATAATAAATGAGCACGAATGTAAGATCCTCTATATTCCAACACACAGCTTGGGGGCACTGTATACATTTAAGTGGACATGTGCATGTAAGGTGAAACAAGGAAGTGATTGATGTCAAGAATTGAGGTTAAACAGGGCAACAAGGGAAAAAAAGAGGTATCCTAAAGTTCATGGTCTTAGTATGAAAGTGTCACATAAATATAGGAGAATCTGATAAAGCCTGTAGGCAAGACTATGATATTCTCATTCGTTTAATCAAAATAAAAACCTGAATCTCTCTCCACTTAATTAATATCAAATCAATATTTGTAATCATACAATGCTTCAAATGATTCAGAAATGCCAAGAATCATGTGTTCTGTAAGCAAGACCTCACACTGTAAGAAACTTGCATACAGCAGCCAGTCTTGCACAAAGTAGCCAGTTTTGCATACAGTAGCCAGTTTTGCATACAGTAGCCACTCTTATATACAGTAGCCAGTCTTGCATACAGTAGCCAGTTTTGCATACAGTGGCCACTCTTATATACAGTAGCCAGTCGTGCATACAGTAGCCAGTCATGCATACAGTAGCCAGTCGTGCATACAGTAGCCAGTCTTGCATACAGTAGCCAGTTTTGCATACAGTAGCTAGTCTTGCATACAATAGCCAGTCTTGTATACAGTAGCCAGTTTTGCAAACAGTAGCCAGTCTTGTATACAGTAGCCAGTTTTGCATACAGTAGCCAGTCTTGCATACAGTAGCCAGTTTTGCATACAGTGGCCACTCTTGTATACAGTAGCCAGTTTTGCATACAGTAGCCAGTCTTGCATACAGTAGCCAGTTTTGCATACAGTGGCCACTCTTATATACAGTAGCCAGTCTTGCATACAGTAGCCAGTTTTGCATACAGTTGCCACTCCTATATACAGTAGCCAGTCGTGCATACAGTAGCCAGTCATGCATACAGTAGCCAGTCGTGCATACAGTAGCCTAGCCAGTTTTGCATACAGAAGCCAATCTTGTATACTGTAGCCAGTTTTGCATACAGTAGCCAGTCTTGCATACAGTAGCCAGTTTTGCATACAGTGGCCACTCTTATATACAGTAGCCAGTCGTGCATACAGTAGCCAGTCATGAATACAGTAGCCAGTTTTGCATACAGTTGCCACTCTTATATACAGTAGCCAGTCTTGCATACAGTAGCCAGTCATGCATACAGTAGCCAGTTTTGCATACAGTAGCCAGTTTTGCATACAGTAGCTAGTTTTGCATACAGTAGCTAGTTTTGCATACAGTAGCCAGTCTTGCATTCAGTAGCCAGTTTTGCATACAGTATCCAGTCTTGCATACAGTAGCCAGTTTTGCATACAGTAGCTAGTCTTGCATACAGTAGCCAGTCTAAGTATCTTGACTGTGACTTCTGCTGCAATTGCATTCATTTCATTTCTGTTTGGCATAAAAATTATATTTCATACACATATTAATCTTTTAGCAATTTTTTTTATAAAGTTTTAATGTTTACCTTATTTTTAAGAAATACACTCAGATCCCATTATAACGCGGTTCGATATAAAACGAAACTCGTTACAGCGTGGTTTTTTCTATCATAGTATGGCTCCCAAATTTAAAATAGTTTTAACCAGATTTATTAAAAACTTGCAGTATTATAACTGATGTAACAACTTCTTACTGTTATAAACAACATCTCTTTTAATTGATTTCCGCTGACAAACAATGGCCTGTCTTTATAATTTACGGTACTTCAACTGGATGAAGTATTGTCAAATATTGTAGCGCAATGCACCTTGGGAAATTTATAATGCGGTTCTGTGTTATAACGGGACCCGACTGTACTGCAACAAAAAAATGTAGTTTATTTTTTGTAATAAATAGAATGTCAACATTTAGGCTGAAAATTCAGCCTGTATGATTTTCATTGGTTACATTCAGTGTTCAAGATAAATGTTAATGCAGCCTTGCAAAATGTTTTAACCAAATGGGTTAAGGTTGCTCACCTAATTTCACTTAGTAAAAACTCACACTTAAATTTAATGCAAATGGTTTTAATGTTTGGAGCGTTTCAACATTTTATTGAATCAATCTAATTATTACAAATTGTTAGTTATTAATGCTGACACAAAACAATCAATCAACATATTCTTTACCACCACAAGGTAAGGACTATAAAAACTTGATGACAATATTTTGTTATCTTAGATTCACACGTTAAATTTTATATCATGGCAATTTCTCCCCCTGCTGAAAAAATGGGAGCCATAGAAAAACAATTTTATAAAATAATTTGCATCATACTCAGACTGCTTTATAATGGAACTGCAGTGTATGTTCCTTATATATGAACACCATTCAAGTTGGTTATCAATCAACAGAGCACAAAGGAGTCGATAATTATGTTAATATGTTGTATGCCTATATAGCATGTAAAGGTACTCATTTTCAGGCAGCATACTTCAATTTGAAACAAATATGAATTGTATTTGTATTGTATGATGTGAAGTGTGTCGCTTTTGACAATTTTTCACAATATTTGGTGTTTGCTCATGACAGCATTCTAAACGCTGTCACACTGGTGTTCCTTCATGCTGCAGTCATATGGTACGATACCTCACGCTGCCACATACTGAAACTAAGATGGAACTACCATCTAAATGCTAAATGACAGCCAAGAAGCTTCTAGTATCATTTTTCAAGTGTTTGGTATGACCAGACGGAGACTAATCCACAAACTTCTGCATGCCAATCAGACTATCTACCACTAGACCACCGCTGTGGTGTCTCAAATATGAAAATGTCTGAGTGCTTAACAAATTAGATATTACATTTATAACAATGGTTTTTCTATGCACTGCCACACTGGAGTATCATGTTGACACATAGTATGATACCCCACACAGTCAAATTATACAGACACCAAGCTGACCTGACCTACAACCATCCTCTAAATCCTCAGCACCACGCGAGGAAGCTTTTAGTACCTTTTTTCAAGTGTTTGGTATAACCCGGCCACATACGAGGCACAGGCTGTACCCCTTCACCACCACTGCAGTTCAAACTTATAACAAGATATTAACACATCTACAAATAAGTTCATCATGATGGTTATTGATGTGCCGATAATCCATTACAATAGAAAATCGATCATTTGCCTTTGTATTTCAAGTGTTCGATTACGATTTAGACTGCGGCGTGGTCTAGTGGTAGAGCGTCCGCCTCGCATGCAGAAGGTCGTGGGTTCAATCCCCGGCCTGGTTATACCAAAGACTTTAAAAATGGTACTAGAAACTTTCTTGCTTGACGATTAGCATTTAGAGGAGAGTTCTAGGTCTGGTCGGCCTGGTGTCAGAATAATGTGACTGGGTGGGGTATCATACTATGTGTCTGCGGCACGATACTCCAGTGTGACAGCGCTAAGAATACTGTCTCAAGTAGACACTGTCGCGATATGACTGAAAAATTGTTGAAAGCGACGCTAAACACCATACAACAACAACAACATCGTTTACGATTTCATAATCGCAATTAATCAAGAAATATGTTTCCTGCTATGTAGTCATAAAAAACACACGAATATGAGGTCAAATAAAATCAAAATATGTACAGAGTTGTTGTTCAACTAAATAAGCAAGCTTTGCGGTAATATCTTCGTATGTCAAACAAAAAGGTAAACTACATAGTTATCATTACATTTTTCGCAAATTTTATGAGTTATTATATTCACACTATTCAGCCGGGCCCGATTAGCTCAGTCTGTTACGCGTCTGACTATCAATCCAGGGGTCGTGAGTTCGAATCCCCCGCCCGGCAACAGTCTCCGTGATGATTGATATACAACATTGTGTCTCATTATCATTCGTCTCTCACCTCTGATTGAAGTTGGAAAGTAATCAGTTACTTGCAGAGATGGGGTGTGCTTGAGTACTGGTTAATCCCAGGAAACAGTGGTTAGGTTAACTGATCAACTGTCAGCCCTCAATTGCATAAAAATGACGCTAAATATTCAATCAATCAATTCAATCACACTATTAAATTTAAAGAATATATTTTAAATGAAAATTAATTGGATTATAATTGTTTTACAAATGAAATAGAAAATATGAACTTGCAGTTTGTATAATTATGTCGGCTTTTGTTATGGAACAAAAAAACTGATACAAAACGTAAGTTAAGATGTCATCCAATTCGCTTGAATCCTTGGGATTATTATTAAAAAGTTGAGTTAACACATATTAATATAATATTTTAATTTTATTCAATAGCAATTATTATTATGATCTGAATAACCCATTGCATCTAATTTTACACAAGAAGTAACACATAATTTAATACATTATGCCAAAGGCATGGTTATTGATTATCATTATCGATGCCTCTCATAAAACAACACTCAGTACTGGTTCTACGCAGGAAACAACACTCAGTACTGGTTCTACCCAGGAAACAACACTCAGTACTGGTTCTACCCAGGAAGCTGACTTAAGAGCGGTTCATATAAGCTCTGAGCTTTCATCACAATCGAGCTAAAATAAATAAGTATAAACTAAATATTTTTTTATTGTGTAAGTGCTCTTAACGTTTACAAGATTAAACTACAAAAACAAGGCCAATATCTTACCTCAGTGCGTTGCTGCAATCTCTTGTTCAGCTCGTAGATCCGGTAGTCCGGTTGCCCCATGTATGGTGCGTGGCGCCTGTTCGAATACATAGAAAACGGGGATGAGTAAAATGGATCCGAGTTCATAGGGGGCATTCCAGGAGACATTCCAGGGGGAATGCCAGCAGCACCCATCATTTTATAATCCATCTTATGTCTTACTCCAGTCAAATACATATACACAATGAATTCTATACACAATGAATTCTAAGTTAAAATATAAATTTCACGAAGGTTCCATTTAGGTTAAATTAATCTTACACTCAAACTATATGTTAAGAATAATATCTGCACACATGAAATGCACTGAATGTGATTGAGACCATATTGTCAACGCATAAAGTGCAATACAACATGACTAATGCATATATAGGTTAAATCCAGAATTATGTCACCAATGTAGTTAGCCAGTGTGTACGTATCAGTATATTTAGACACAGGGCAATGTTACAATTGTCAGAGCCATGACACATTGGGCAATATTTTGCAATTGTTCCATGTTAAACTATATTTGTCAGACACTATGAACTATCATGGTCAAGATTTCGTATCATGTCTCCATTCAGTGTCAGTTATACTCTATTTGTCAGTACCAGGACATACTGGTCAGTATATTTTGTAGCAAGTATCCATTCCATGTTCAGTACCAGGACATACTGGTCAGTATTTAGTATCAAGCATCCATTCAGTGTTCCTTTTACTAACAGAACCACGACACACCCATCAAAATTTTGTAAGAAGTATCCATTCAGTTATACTATATTTATCAGTACCAGTCAATGACATACTGGTCAGTATTACTATTTAGTATCAAGCATCCATTCAGTGTTCCTTTTGCTACCAGAACCACGACACACTCGTCAATATTTCATAACAAGCATCTAGTGTTCCTTACTTATAAATGTCAAAACCACGACACACTCGTCAATATTTGATGAAGCAAGCAACCTGTGTGGAATGCACAGCCCTTATTATATATTTACATGTACATTATGAAACATCAAGCTGTGAGACTAATTAAATATGTTGCCCAGGTAAGTTAAACGCATTTAACCATCATTTTGTACCTGTCTCTTTTTTTTCTTCTCCCATTTGTATTTGAATTAAGATAGCTTTTATTCACACTATCGGTAACAGCTTATCACTCAAACTGATAACAGACAAGATCATAGATGTTGCTCATGTTATAATGACTAGCATTCTTGCTTTTTTTGTCCATTCATCAATACTTTTTACATACAGATTGCTGATCAACCTTGTCAATTAGTTTTCCATCATGAAAGTATCTTTAACTGAAACAAAGCATCCATCAAACATGATGGTGATGCAACAATTTAACTATTTCCCAAAGATCCAACAAAAGAAGAGAAATCTACAAGTTCACTTGGGTGAACTTTGTATCATAACAACCCCTAATGTCCGACAACATTGCATACACTCTGTTTTTCTTCATTGTAAGGTTTAGTGTCACTCACATGTACAGTTTACCACAAAACATGTGTACATTTCTCATGTATACATACAGATTGCTTCATTTGCATTGTGGGAAAGAATGAGGCCCCAGCAGGGGGGTTGGTGTTCATATGTTGACATATCAGGTATTCTATTTATCTAGTTACTCCCCCAAACACACAGCAGAGCACAAATTGATTAAAGAACAGACACAGAATGGGCACCTCACCACTAATTCAATTTTCAAACATGGGTGAACTTGTTTAAGATAATCAAGTGAATCTGTTTTTCAAGTCAGGAATAATGTTCCTGGCTGTTGCCACCCTTCGTCTGGTCTATAAAGCTACTTACGAACCTAGGCAGAACAGAAATAGCCCAGGCCATTACATATAGTCTGTTTCACAGAGAGGTTACATCAATAATGTAGTCAATATTGGTAAGACATCTACAGCTTGTTCTCGGCAACACTCTCAATATTGATCAATACATCAATATACACTGCCATATCTCTCTGGTGAAATAGATGAAGGTCCCTTATGAAAAACAGCATACATGTTCAACAGACATACTTGTAAACTATGTAACTTCATCAATGTAGAGACAGTTTTTTTGCATTTCTAATTATATGATTGAGGGAACTGTACTAATTTGATCTCTATTTTTTTTTTTAAATGGGATTTTTGCCATTAGCAGCACATGACAGATTATATTATTGTATGTCCAATGTCACTGGCAGAGGAAGATTTCAGAATGAATCTGGGTAAAACAACCATGCTTCCGCAAGTAATGGCAAATTTTCGAAAAAGTTTTTGGATCAAGCTAGACATGAACCCACGACCTTAGTGGTGAGCTGACAGCGCCACCAAGCTGCCACACAAGACATGCCAATTTTCTCTCCAACGTGGACATACTGACAAAAAAATGTCCCTATATAAAAGTAAATAAAGGGCAAATTTAGAATTCGTATAGCACAGGGAGGAAAGGAATGATAATCAATCATAGAATAATAGGTGGAGTCAAGAGCAAATCATTTCACACATCCAATATAGGATTATAGAAAAATAGCCGATTATAAAGTATTTCTGTGTGACTGGAAGCAGAGATGATGAACACAGGGTGTACACAAATTATGTGACCAAATATAAAAAATGGTGAGAATTCTTGCAAATTTGCAAAAGTGAATGCATACAAACAATTCCCATAAGTGTCATTGGTGAACACATTGCAGACACATCTGAATAATTCCTCATTTTATAACATGTGTTCATACTAGTCTAACAAAACTTTCCCATATAAAAACTGGTCAGAGCTGTAGAAGTCATCTAAATACATTACTCATACAAATCTGATTTTCAATGATATCTTGGATAGCTTAATTGATTGCAAAGTTGGCAAGGGCTGAGAATGCCTTATAAATTGCATTTAACTTCACACAATAAGTGATCATTACAATGAAATAAATCAAGTTGCAAATTTGCCATTTTGCTAAAACAACAACACTCCATCCAGATTGTCAGCAGTGCCCAGTTAATTTGATTTCTCGACATTGTGTAATTCAGTTTCCCTGATAAACAAGAGGTTACAGCAGTTTGTATGACAAAATTCAAATTACAACAACCTTTGTTTAATTAGCAGATTGCCTGACTGTGTCCAATGAGAATGCACTGTGTTCCAGTTTCTTCTCATTTTCCTACAACTCAATTATCCATGTACATCTTTTTCTTGAAAAACTTAAACAACATTACTTGTAATATAAATAAGAGGGCTACGCTGGCCCTGCTCGTTCAGTTTTGGCAGAGGAGACTATACCCAAAGATGGCAATTTTTGATTATACCACAGATATGGTCCCACCCTAGTAAAAATTATACACCTCTTGGGTGTCTTAAGCCTGGCTAATTGGGAAGACTGTTGCAATGTAAGTGTGTTGAAGATTAAATGAAAACTTCAATTGCTACATGTACACAATGTCAAATGACACAGTTTTTGTCAATCCAAAACTCTGACAGTAATCATCTACTATGGCCATTTCAAAAACATGTTCTAGATATTATAATAATATAACTAGTGTGTAAATCTAATGTGGATCCAACAGAAAACAAAGTTCTTCAGTGCATACAACTTCAAATAACACAATTTTTCATGGGCAATAACTCTTAACAATATTTATCCAATTTGGCCAGTTCAAACATTTGCCCAAGACATTATTTGTTATATAACTACATTTTGCCAGTTTGCTGTTCATTAAATGGAAGCTGCAAGTACCAGAGTGCACATAATGTCAAATAATGCAATGAACAATTAAAAAAATGTTTTTTGGGACGTGGGTGTTGTGCATGAAGATAGAATATATTCATAGAATAGAATAGTCAAGTTAAAAAGGTGGATGCTAGAATGCATACAAGAATAATGAATTTTTTAAAGTTTAACTATGATATTAATAATTTGCTTTGGCAAGCTCAAGAGGCCATCCCAGAGTCTGGTGAAGATTCAATAGAAGATACTGGTGCTTAAGTGCACACAACAAAAATGTTATGGACATACTGATGGAAGGACTACTGACATTAGGCTTGTCACCTTGAGTCTAGAAATTGTTGATGAAGTTGATTAAGTTTAGGTTTTTCAATCAATTCATCAATTGTTATAATGCAAGTTTTTAATAAATCTTGTTAAAAATTTTTAAATTTGGCAGCCATAAAAAAACGTGCGTAATATTGAGTTTCACGTTAAATCTGACCGCTTTGCACAGTCAAACCTGTCTTAAGCAGCCAGTCGAGGGATTTTGGAGCACAAGTGGCTTTTTAAGACAGGTTGTTGTTTAATACAGGTTGATTAGCTCTGACAGCATATAAATGGGATATGCCAAATGAACCTGCTTTAGACAAGTGACTGCTTAATCGAGGTGACTACTTATATTGGTTTTACTGTATTGGGAACGCAGCATGTATTTGGTGAGGCAGCATGTATTTGGTGCGGCAGCATGTATTTGGTGAGGCAGCATGTATTCAGTGAGGCAGCATGTATTTGGTGAGGCAGCATGTATTTGGTGAGGCAGCATGTATTTAGTGAGGCAGCATGTATTTAGTGAGTGGCTCTTGCACATGAATAGATTACTGGACTGGTATTTCTCTCAGCTGAGTAAGGCTATTATTTCCATTTATCTTACTTCAACATCTGTCATCGCAATTGCCCACATGAATTAACAGGAAGTTTGCATGAATGAAAACAACTAAAAATAACTAGTACAGTATATATTTTACAACATTATATTTTCAATCTGTATTGTTCTGTCAGTTATAAAGCAAATCATACAGCTGTTCAGTTGTTTTCTAAAACGTTACTTCCATATACTGCAATACACTATATGGTATCTGAATTCAAATATAATTAATAGCATATATTAGGCCATTTCCTAGATTCTCATTCAAATTTTTCCTAAAAAAGAGGGGGGAGGGGGTTGGGGGAGGATTTTTATTTTTTTAATTTTTAGGAAAATAAAAATGATTGGGGTAGCAAGAAAATTAGGGGGCAGGTGGGGATGATAATATAGTAATTAATATGGCCTTACACCTCATTTTCCCATTTTAATTTAAATGTTCAATGTTTATCGTCAGTATATTAGCATGATGGACTGGTCCAAATGTAAAAATATCATGGATGTTCTAATTTCACGACGCACTGATATTTTGACTAGACGACAAAAAAAAAATGCTAGAGGGTCAAGATGGCCCTATATCGCTCACCTGACTGACCTTGAGTCACCTAGCTTAAGTAGATTATATAATACATGTACACTCAAACAGATGCGTAGAAGAGTTCAAACTTGGTAGAGGTTCACCCATGGTAAATGTCAGTGAAATAACATCGAAATCAGGTCAGTAGATTCCAAGAAGAAGGCTTTTGAAGTTTTTACTATAGCTGCCTATAATGTAAACTAGCACCTCACTGTGGCAGTCATGTTTTTTAACAAATCACAACGGCTTGAACAAACTTGGTAAAAGGTCACCCAAGGAACATTTCTGTGAAATTGTTTTAAAATCAAGCCAGAGGTTTCTGACAAGAAGATTTTTTCAGTTTTTACTAATCCAAGTTGCCCCCCCCCCCCCCCCCCCCCCCCCTAGTGGCCATGTTTTTTGACAAATCAAGATGGCTTGAACAAACTTGGTAGAGCTCCTGGGTCACCCAAGGAACATTTCTGTGAAGTTATATAACAAGAAGGCCAAAATGGCCCTATATCGCTTACCTGACTGACCCTGAGTCACCCAACTTAAGTAAATTATATAATACATGTACACTCAAAATTCCAGAAAGACGAGATGGGCAAGTAGTTAGAAATTTTATTTATTTTGAAGATGTAACAGATGCGTAGAAGAGTTCAAACTTGGTAGAGGTTCACCCATGGTAAATGTCAGTGAAATTACATCAAAATCAGGTCAGTAGATTCTAACAAGAAAGCTTCTGAAGTTTTTATTATAGATGCTAAGTCTTCGAACTAATACAAATATCCAGTTCCAGCACAAAACTAATCTGTTATGTTTGAGAACGGTTTCAAACTAAAGCATCAGACTAAACTATTATGCATGAAACAATCCTCAGTTCCAGCACAATAAATATTCCTATGAGTTTCAAACACAAGCTTTCCCAAAGTATATCAATTGAAAGAATCTTTACTGTGAAGTTATATCAAAATTGGCCCAGTGGTTTCAGAGGAGAAGTTGTTAAAAGCTAAAAGTTAAACGACGAACGACGGATGACGTACAACAGCCGACGGACACCAGGCGATCACAAAAGCTCACCTGTGAGCCTTTGGCTCAGGTGAGCTAAAAATTGGCCCAGTGGTTTCAGAGAAGAAGTTGTTAGAAGCTAAAAGTTAACGACAAATGATGGACGATAGATACCTGGCGATCACAAAAGGTCACTTGTGAGCCTTTGGCTCAGATGAGCTAATAAAGAGATTTGCTTTTTTAAGAGAAAGAATTGACAAAATTTACTAATGGAAGGTTGGTTATCAGTCAATATTGAGCAATTGTAGTCAATGAAGAATACAGTAAAATTGATTGAGAAAAGCTTGAATGCAGACTAACTAGTAGATAAAGCGTTTACGGCAATTATAGACAAAAAAAGTTACTACGAGCTACATGTACATTAAAATATTCAGTTCAATTGTCACAAATTGTTTACTATTTTTGCTGTTTTCTGAAAATTGTGAAAAAGTTAAATTGACTAGTATATACAAAAGATGTTTTTAAATGAAATTGTTTACATTAGGTGTGATAAAGCACATATATTACATTGTGTTGGTTCAAATGTATTGTATGCCAGGCGTTCTGTACTTCTGCAAATTTTGGTTTGTATGAAACAGGCTTGTTTAACGGTATTGATATGCAATATCTGAGTGAAAGGGCACATGTATGTATGTATTGAATGAAGGAAACCTCAGACAACCCAATTTTATGCAGGCATTCAATGCACCTGAATGAATGAATGAATAGGGTTTTACGGCATACCAACACATTATAGGTTATTCGACGCCAACAGGAATGAAGATTCCAGGTTCACTCAACATGTACAAAAACAACAAATTAACATAGAGATTTTTAAAAAAAAAAAAAACACCAACAAATGAATATGCAGAAACCTAGATACCTATAGAACTGCAGAGTTTCAGCAAATTCTATCGTATAACTCAAATTGTCGCTTCTTATGACATGTATGAGCCACAGTGGTCCTTTTCTTGCCATCACTCATATGGCTCCCTGAAACCATACAGGGGTTAATAATTTAACCACAATAGTGAACATGACAAAAAATTATAAAATGAACATGACACCCATTCGGAGGATTACTACCCCTCTGCAGAGATCGGCAGTGATTCTATTCTTAGCCAGAACCACACGGGCTTCAATACACCTGAATGACAGCTCTTAAAAATAAACATGTGTCTTTTCTCTCTTTTATCCTATTTCCTACTTTTTATTATTTTCGCTTTTTATTTATCTCTTTATTTCCTTTGATTGTCAGTTTATATCCTATTGAATGTTATAATTGACTATTAATGGCCATCTTGTTTCTAATGTTATTTGTAATTTGAAAGGGGATTGCCATTACTAATATTGCTAGAACTTGTGACCCAATCTGTATGCTTATTATGTGAATGCAATAAAATGAAACATTTCCACGCAGGCTACCAAATAAATTGCAAATTGCATGTTTAAATACCACATCAATTCTTTTAGTGGGTTTTGCTTTACAAAAGCAATGATGCTGAATGTTGAATATAAACTTACTTCAAAACATCTTTAATAAATAAGACATCCTTAAAAAATGTTTGTTTGCTGTGTTCGGACCCAGTATTTTCCATGTGGGTAGGGTAGGAAGTTTTTTGTTTTTTTTGCCAGGCTTTGATTTGGCATAGTCATTTTAAAAGAAAAAATGAACAGAAATCATGAATTAAAAAAAATTAAAAGCTTTAAAACAAGCTTTTTTTTTTAAATAACAGTCTAATAGTAACAGTGTTATTTTTTTTTATATATAAAAGCAATGGCAACTCCCTTAAATGCCCAGCGCCATGTTTTTTTTCACCTGATTGTGAGGTTTCAATATTACAGTGCAAAGTGTCAAAAGTTGCCATCACATAGTGTTAGGTCACTCATATATAATGCAATCTAACCAAAATCACTGAACACTATACTGCTACAATACATTGTGAACTATGATAAGAGGGCTGTTTTCTGTTTGCAATATATTGTTGGACAGTCTGCACTCAGCGTGTAGACCGATATCTCAGCTGAGCTGTTCAACTTTATTGAAACAGACCATAACTGCAATCTATCATTGGCCAACATTGATTTTCTTCAGGAATTCCTACTCTAACTCAATTTTGATCTGGACAAAAAGTGGCTGGCATAAGACTGGTATAAACAGGGCTTGTATCATTAACTTAGATTTTATTGGTTTTGTTCTGTGCCATAAATGTCAACAAATTACACACATAAGTGATTCATTTTGTACAAGGGCAGCCATTACATAATTATCACCTAACTTATTAAACTACATACAGGTGCAAACACTACAGTAACTTGGTATATTGACTGCCCAGTGTCCAGAATCTAAAGTGATCAAATATATGAGTATACAAGTGCAAACACTACAATAACTGGTATATTTACTGCCCAGAGCCCAGAATCTAAGGTGGTCAAATATATGAGTATAAAGTTACAAACACAATTTTTAATTGGGAGCTGCCCAGAATATCAGGTTGATAGATATTTAGAGATGTATTCATAACAGATGCAAACACTATGACAACCAGAAGTGCACATCCCAGAGCCATTTATGTTACCCAGGTGCAGACTGCAACCAAACCATGGATGTATTTTGAATATTCAGAGTCCAAGGTGGTTCACAACAGTTTAGATTGGAAAATGCAGAGGGTCTCAGGTCAATATATATTTTGATTGATTGATTGAATATTTAGCATCATTTTTATGCCATTGAGGGCTAACAGATAATCAGCTATCAGTTAACCTAACCACTGCTTCCTGGGATCCTGGAAGGTTAACCAGTAATCTCTACAAGTAACTGATAACTTTCCCACTTGAATTAGCGGTGAAAGATGAATGACAATGAGACACAATGTTGTATATCAATCATCATGGAGACTGTTGCCAGACAGGGATTCAAACTCACAACCCCTGGATTGATAGTCAGATGCGTGACTGACTGAGATAATCGGGTCGGCTATATATTTTGATAAAAATAAGTTTAATCAGGTAAATAAAATCCCCTATGCACCCAACATAATCCCCTAAGCCTTAAAAGGACACAGTCTTATCTATTATGACTAAAAATGATTAAAACAATACATAAAAAAGCTGAGTAAAATAGAATGTCCTATTTTCCCGTATATAGTATTACTGTAAAAAATCAAAATGGCCTTACTGGGCCCAAATGGACACTTATAGCCTCATCATTTTGAATAAATTGTAAATTTTGGAAATAATTTTATTTGCTTTCAAAAAACAAAATGTCAAATATGCAAACTGGAGTTTTCACCGAGACAATACTTGCCCATAACAATCCCATTAATGTTTTAAATAAAACAATATATCAATGCTAAACAACAAACACAATAACCATTACAGCAATAAATTTGTGTCAAACTAAAATTCCATGAAAGTCAACAAGTTCGTGAAAAATACAACATGAAAACTATGGTTTATCTAGATCATTTGATTATGAAACTTTTGATATAAATTATCTTCTCATTGTTATGTACAGTCAACATTTCATTACACAATATTTCCATTTCAGAACAGATAACTCTTTCACAAAAAAGACCAGACTAGTATTTTGCCGACAGTGGTTATGTCCCTTATCAACTATTCACATTTTGCCTTGTATCTGTATTGAACTCTACATACCGGTAGTAGTCTAGGAAATAGGAAAGCTTCTTTAACCATACTGATGGATCAATTTAAATGAATAGATAAAAGATGCTGTTCATGAATGTCCGAAAATGGGCCCTATTCAGTGCTCCAAGAATAGGATAGCCCGATGCCCGGGGCTTGTCAAATCTGGATCCGGGCATGTGTCTTTTTCAAAGTTACCTGCCCGTCGGGCTTCCTCTTAAAAAATTCGGACAAGCTAGTTTTCACAATACAGGTCTGCAAATATCTCTATTCGATACGACACAGGTCAAACTGTTGTTTAAAGGCCGTAACTAATCAGTATAAACAATTGACCCCTGCGGTGTTTATCACACCACATGCCCAATAATGCGACTATGGAAAAGTTCTCATGCATATTCAACTATCTATTTTTATTCCTCTAATGTGATTGGTGGATAGCTTTGAATATAAATTAATCTATTTTTAATGACCGCTCTGATTGGTCGTATATCTACAACCAAGGTACAGGTTTCTTACCACCTACCCGAGCAAAGACAAAAAAAGAAAAGACGATGACGTAATTTGCGGGTGTCTCTCAAATTCTCCATTATGAAGAGTATAAAATTACCTCCCTTTGCCAAAATGGTAACGATTTCTAAAATCTGATTATGTTTTTGCAGATAATTTGCGATCGATCGCGTTATATAAAATGTCAGCGTTAGGTTTTGGTATTTTTATAAATATTTCGTAGATTTACAATAATTGGAACTGTATGTATATAAATTTTCTTCTTTGAAAACATGAAAGATTATATTTAAATTGAGTTTAAGGCAAAGAAAAATGTGGGTGGGGTATTATAGTAATAAACATTGCATTTTGGTTGTGTAGTTTCAGCGTATAATTTTCTTTGGCATGATTTAAATATAATATTGAAACCAACAATTAAGATGAATTATGTGGGCTTTTTTTAATATTTGAAATATAGTTGACTAGTTGCACTTTCTAGACATTTGAAGGCTATCATAGACTGCATTTATTTATCATATTGCCAAGTTCTTTTTGATAGATTGAATAGCTTTGTAGGATTGACATTGCCATAATTGTATGTTATGGCAGCAATAATAAGAAAACAATAGAAAATATATTTAAAATAATGTTTTAAATAAACTCCTGCTCCCACACTGCCACTGAATCGACAGAACAGAAACGATAGTCAATAAAGAACAAAGATTAAATACAACATAATAAGTTGGACATACTGACAGAGACATAGTCAGTTCTCCCGAAATTCTCTCACTTCTCTCGGTCTTATTCAAATTCTAAAACTTGTGATTTAGACATGCATAATATTAAGGGGAGCTAACCCTACATAAAATTAATACATTTAAGTCTATGTTTACATGTTTCATATTATACCGCAAGGTGTATTTGTAATAAAAATCTGGGCATGTGAACCGTTGATTATGGCAAGTTATTTTTCAGCCAGGGCAAGTAGATTTTTTCAACCTACTTGCCAGTGCTCCAAGAAAAAAAAAATTGGGGACAAGCCCAGGGCAAGTAGATTGAAAAAATCTACTTGCCCTGACTGAAAAATAACTTGCCCTGATCAACGGTTCACATGCCCAGATTTTTATTACCAATACACCTTGCAGTATAATATGAAATATGTAAACATAGACTTAAATGTATTCATTTTATGTAGGGTAAGCTCCCCATAACATTATGCATGTCTAAATCACAAGTTTTAGAGTTTGAATAAGACCGGGAGAAGTGAGAGAATTTCTTGTTGTTTAAATCATGACAAAAAAATATACGCTGAAACTACACAACCAAAAAGCAATGTTTATTACTCTAATACCCCACCCACATTTTTTCTTTACCGTAAACTCAATTTCAATATCAACTCTCACGTTTTCACAGAAGAAAATTTATATACATACAGTTCCAATTATTGTTAATCTACGAAATATTTATAAAATTACAAGAACCTAACGCTGACATTTTACATATCGCGATCGATCGCAAATTATCTGCAAATACATTACCAGATTTTAGAAATCGTTACCATTTTGGCAAAGGGAGGTAATTTTATACTCTTCATAATGGAGAATTTGAGAAACACCCGCAAATTACGTCATCGTCTTTTTTCTTTTTTTTTTTAGTCTTTGCTCGGGTAGGTGGTAAGAAACGTGTTTACCTTGGGCGTAGATATCCGACCAATCAGAGCGGTAATTTAAAATAGATTACTTTATATTCAAAGCTTTCCACCAATCACATTAGAGGAATTAAAATAGATAAATGAATATGCATGAGAGGTTTACCAAAGTCGCATTATCGTGCATGTGGTATGATAAACTCGCAGGGGTCAATTGTTTATACTGATTAGTTACGGTCTTTAAACAACAGTTTGACCTGTGTCGTTTCGAATAGAGATATTTGCAGACCTGTGTATTGTAAAAACTAGCTTGTCCGATTTTTTAAGACAAGCCCGACTGGCAAGTAACTTTGAAAAAGGCACATGCCCGGATCCAGATTTGACAAGCCCCGGGCATCGGGCTATCCTATTCTTGGAGCACTGCTTGCCCTGGGCTAGTCCCAAATTTTTTTTTTCTTGGAGCACTGCTATTAAGGAGGAATATACCTTTTAAATTATTTTCAAAATCAGTGGAATATTTGGTATGTAATGAACTAGAAGTAATTTCCAATTAGAATATGCTTTTTTTTCTGCAGTAAATATAACACTTCTTTACCTATGATGTTGTAACATGGCCATGTTTGGTCTTTTTGACGTCCCAATTTATAGCAGCAAAATCGCGTATTTGTCGATCTCAGTCAAGTTATACCGAATGTACAGAATCTAAACACATATCACCACATACACATTCAACAGATATATGAATTTACATATGCAATAATTACGATGAATGCCAAATTCTGAAAATATTATCGAAAAACAGAAATTATTATTTTCTTGATTTTTTAAAAAAACTATTTCAAATCAAAATTACCAAAAAACAAACCGAGTGATTTTGGAATATTTTTATTTGATTTCAAACAATATGCTTCACAGCAATTGTGAGATTTTTAGAACAATTGACAAACTAGATTTTTTTGTTTTTAATTATAAAACCCCACCCTTCGTCAAAAAAGACGTCAACATATATAATTCTACATTTTCAACATTTTCGGCGGTTGATTAAGGTTAAATTATTTTCTAAATCAATGGTATAATTAGTATATTATGAAACTAGAAGAAAATTCTAATGTGAATATGTTCTTTTGCAGCGGTCAATAGAATATATATTTATATGTGACGTCCTAAACATGGCCATTTTCAGCCGTTTTGACGTCCCAATGTATAGCAGCAAAATCGCGTATTTTTTGGACCTCAGTCAAGTTATTCCTATTACACAGAATAGAAACATATATCATCATGTACACATTTGACGGATGTATGGATTTACAGATGCAAAAATTATGACGAACGTCACATTTTGAAAATACTAGCGAAAAACTGAAACTATTTTTCTCTCTCGATTTTTTCGTAAAAACGGCTTCAAATCAAAATTACCAAAAAACAAACCAAGCGAATTTTGCATAATTTTTATATGTTTTCATACTACCGGTATATATTGTACAATTATTATGAGACTTTTAGAAAAATTGACAAACGAGATTTTTTATGATATTCAATTATTTAACTCTTCCCTAAGTAAAAAAAACGCCAACGTCGGTATGGCGCATGAGGTATACGTTTTGCGATTATTAAACAAGTTTGTTCTTACCATTATATTAGTATTTTGTGCACACTAGTTATATATACTTCTGCTTTTTAGTGGCAACTAATTTGTCTATAGCATTTATGATAGTGTGTCTGTTTGGTGCACATACAAAACCGTCCTTTTTTTTTCACTTACACTGAACTGGATTCCAAAACAATATTCTCATTTCTGAATAGCTCCACGACTGCTAGTAAAATGTGGACATCATGGTTGTGAATTTTTAGAACAACAGGTCTGGCCTTTCTAAAATTCGGAGCAAACTGTTACACATACATAAAATGAGCTTGAAACAATACCCTCTATGATTAGCAGTGAAAAGCCACAATCCAGGTATATTGTCACTGAACGTACTAGGAGCATGCGGCTGGGTGGAAGGGTGGCTTTTCACTGCTATAGTGGGTATTGTTTCAAGCTAATTTTATGAATGTGTAACAGTTTGCTCCGAAATTTGAGGTATTATATTTCAATTGTACTTTACTTTTTTAAAAAAATGTAAGTTAAGTTTGTTTTTTTTCAATTTTACAATCATACAATCCCATTAAAGTGTACAGCGAAAATATAAAATTTTCCTGCATTTTAAGCTTGTTAATGTAAATATAGCATGGTTTTAACAGTGAAAACACTCTTGCCACAAGAAAATATTTCCACATATGACTCAGAGTGTACTGGACAATGATCAGAATAAATATCTTTGTGTGGCAAGAATGCCTTCATAATAAACAAGAGGGCCAAGATGGCCCTATATCGATCAACTGAGTGACCTTAAGTCACCCAACCTAAGTAGATTATAAAATACATGTAGACTCAAAATTCCAGAAAAAACGAAATGGGCCAGTAGTTAGAATTTTGATTTGTTTTGAAGATGTAACAGATGTGTAGGTGTAAGCCCACCATTGATTTTTGTTCTTTATTCTATAGTAAATAATAAAAATTTGAAGGCTTATCATTCACAGAGAATCCCAAATGAAAGAACTGAAACTTACATTTTACTGTTTGTCAACCTCTGCACTATCAAAATATGACGAGAAAAGTAGGGGTCATGTGTCATATAAGAGATTTTTTTTTCTGCTCAGTGTGTACACTGGTGACAAAGTGAAAGTAGACTTCCCAAATCATGTATTCATACCCCAATTTCCAAGCATCAATTATTTTTTCTAAATTCACAATTCAAACATGATAATGCTATCAAAATGTTCAAAATACATCAATAATGCCATTCAAATTAAAAAATGAGCATTAAAATAAGGAAAATGCATTTTTAAAGAAGAAGAAATGAGGATTATTTATAACCGCAATCATGCGACTACCCCACGGAAGCACTTCCTTTTTGCAATGGTGGTACTAAAATCGATCTGATGGTTTCTAACAAGAAGACTTTTTACGTTTTTTACTATAGCTTATATAGTAAACTAACCCCACCCCTTGGCCACCATGTTTTTTGACGAATCACTACGGTTTGAGCAAACTTGGTGAAGGGTCTTCCAAGTAACATTTGTGAAATTATTTTAAAATCGAGCCAGTAGTTTCTGACAGGAAGATTTTTCAAGTTTTTACTAATTACACTTGCCCCACCCCCTAGGGGTCAAGTTTTTGGACGAATCAAGATGGCTTGAACAAACTCTGTAAAGGGTCACCAAGGAACATTTCTGTGAAATTATATAAAAATTGGTGCAGTGGTTTCTGACAAGAAGATTTTATAAGTTTTTACTATAGCTTATATAGTAAACTGACCCCACTCTCTGGCCGCCATGTTTTTTAACAAACCACTAAGGTTTGAACAAACTTGGCCCAGAGGTTTCAGAGAAGTTGTTATAAGCTAAAAGTTAATGACAGACGAAGGACACCAGGTGATAACAAAAGTGAGCCTTTGGCTCAGGTGCGGTAAAAACTATTCAAATGTGACAAATAGGACAAAATCTGAGGAAAATGAAAATTTTCCTTCAATTTAATCGTCTTTGGAATCATTCTTGACCACCCTTGAAACATTGCTTTTTGCCACTTCCGGCTCTTTCCATTTAAAGGTGGGATGTAGGTAAATTCTTTTTTTGTCTTTTTTTTTGTAATAAATCAGAGAATCATTTTAAGGACACGAAATGACAGTGAATATTTTGAATGAACACCAAAAAAAATTTCCCGGCCACGTGATTGTTTTGAGTTGGCTGGAAGAGGCAAACAAACAATATTTCAATTTAGACCCTATGAATAGAAAAACATAAAATTAATTAAAATTTCAAATTAATGTTAAAAGAATAAATTATAATTAATACAAATACACCAAGATTTACTGAAAAAGTAAGTATTTAAATGAAATGCATTTTACAGAGCCGATACTGGGTCTGCCCGAACCTGATCCTTGAAAGGGATTAAATGTTATTATATAACAGGTTACAAAATAATTACAGCAAAAAATTCCATTGAGGAGAAAGACCTCAGAATGAATCTGAGTAGAACTTGGTCAACCCCCTTTTTTTTCTGGACAGAGTTGAGCTTAAACCCACGACCACAAAGATAAATGATCTTAAGATGGTACCTTAAATTAGACCACATGGCCATCGACCGAATCTTTATACATAAGAATACATAAACACCGAGATATCAATCTCCAAGTAATACTAAGCTGAAACTCCATATTAAGGAATTATTAACATTTTTATATAAAACCCTTTATTAAAATCACGCTTGTTTTGAATATATATGTGTAAAAATAACTTTTTTTTTAAATACTTTTAATTTTTCGTACAATACCAATAAAAAATGATAAATGTTGTACCAAAAGCATTTTGCAAGTAATTACAACAAAGAAACCAATAAAGGTTTGTTTCAACCATCTTATTTCAATGGTGGCGACTTCAGTAAATGTCTGAATGATTTACTATGAAATGTATGAGCTTAAAATGTTACATTTAAAACAAAAAGAAAATGTTAAAATACCTTCTAATCCCATTCAGTATAGTGTTCCTTGTATTATCTAGAAACTGGTGGAGCAATATATATCTGGACCAAGATTGATTTTCTACCTTTATCAGTCAATATTATGATTCTGCTATCAGAAATACAAACAAGAACTGCTCACATCAAAATTATTATATCGTCAAATGACTGATTATAGGAATGAAAAACCAAAATAATGCAAACAAAAGGTCAAAGTGGGGTCTAAGACATTCACCTGATTAAAAAACAACTGTGGTGGCCCCATATTTGGCCCCAGGGAGTGTACAGAATAATTTCTAGCCATTTTCACTACCAGTCAAAACTATCCTTCCCATGTTTAATATGAAGACAGAATAATATTGTTATCTGAAGCAGAATAATCTGCATCATTTTTTTTTATATCTGAGATGGAATGATATGTGCCATCTTTTATAAGAGAAAGAATAGTTCTTGTCCTCATTTATAAGAGACTGAATAATCTAAGTTGTCTTTTATACGAGACAGAATAATCTAAGTTGTCTTTTATATGAGACAGAATTATCTTAAGTCGTCTTTTATACGAGACAGAATAATCTAAGTTGTCTTTTATACGAGACAGAATAATCTAAGTTGTCTTTTATATGAGACAGAATAATCTAGGTCGTCTTTTACACAAGACAGAATAATCTCAGTCGTCTTTTATACGAGACAGAATAATCTCAGTCGTCTTTCATACAAGACAGAATAATCTCAGTCGTCTTTCATACAAGACAGAATAATCTAAGTCGTCTTTTATATGAGACAGAATAATCTAAGTCGTCTTTTATACGAGACAGAATAATCTCAGTCGTCTTTCATACGAGAAAGAATAATCTAAGTCGTCTTTCATACGAGACAGAATAATCTGTCGTCTTTCATACGAGAAAGAATAATCTAAGTCGTCTTTCATACAAGACAGAATAATCTCAGTCTTTCATATAAGACAGAATAATCTAAGTCATCTTTTATATGAGATTGAATAATCTAAGTAATCCTCATATGAGACAGAATATTCTGATACAATTCATCTTTTATATGAGACGGAATAATCTAAGTTTTCTTTTATATGAGACAGAATAATCTTAGTCGTCTTTTATACAAAACAGAATAATCTCAGTCGTCTTTTATATGAGACAGAATAATCTATCTAAGTTGTCTTTTATATGAGACAGAATAATCTAAGTCGTCTTTTATACGAGACAGAATAATCTCAGTCGTCTTTCATATGAGACAGAATAATCTATCTAAGTCATCTTTTATATGAGACAGAATAATCTCAGGTATCTTTTATACGAGACAGAATAATCTCAGTCGTCTTTTATATGAGACAGAATAATCTATCTAAGTCATCTTTTATATGAGACAGAATAATCTTTTATATGAGACAGAATAATCTTAGTCGTCTTTTATATGAGACAGAATAATCTCAATCGTCTTTCATACAAGACAGAATAATCTAAGTCGTCTTTCATACAAGACAGAATAATCTCAGTCTTCTTTCATACAAGACAGAATAATCTAAGTCGTCTTTCATACAAGACAGAATAATCTCAGTCAGTCTTTCATATAAGACAGAATAATCTAAGTCGTCTTTCATACAAGAAAGAATAATCTCAGTCGTCTTTCATACAAGACAAAATAATCTAAGTCGTCTTTTATATGAGACAGAATAATCTGTCGTCTTTCATACAAGACAGAATAATCTAAGTCGTCTTTCATACAAAACAGAATAATCTCAGTCATCTTTCATACAAGACAGAATAATCGAAGTCGTCTTTTATATGAGATTGAATAATCTAAGTCATCTTTTGTATGAGATTGCATAATCTAAGTAATCTTTATATGAGATAGAATATTCTGATACAATTCGTCTTTTATATGAGACGGAATAATCTAAGTCTTCTTTTATATGAGACAGAATAATCTAAGTCGTCTTTTATACAAGACAGAATAATCTCAGTCGTCTTTTGTATGAGACAGAATAATCTAAGTTGTCTTTTATATGAGACAGAATAATCTCAGTCATCTTTTATATGAGACAGAATAATCTCAGTCATCTTTTATATGAGACAGAATAATCTAAGTCTTTTATATGAGACAGAATAATCTAAGTAATCTTTTATATGAGACAGAATATTCTGATACAATTCGTCTTTTATACGAGACAGAATAATCTAAATCTTCTTTTATATGTGACAGAATAATCTAAGTCGTCTTCTGTATGAGAAAGAATAATCTAAGTCATCTTTTATACCAGACATTCTTCTTAGTCATCTTTTATACAAGACAAAATAATTCCAGCCATCTTTCATTCGGGACAAACAAACCATCTATATTACATATGGGGTAAAATAATCCATGCCATCTTTTATACAAGGCAGAATAAGTCTTGCCATCTATTATGTTGGACAGAATAATCTGTGCCATTTTTTGTATGTGGCAGAATAATCTGTGACATTTTTTATATGTGGCAGAATAATCAGTGACATCTTTTATATGTGGCAGAATAATTTTTGCCATCTTTTATATGTGGCAGAATAATTCCTGCCATATTTTGAATGAAAAGAATAATCTTAGTCTTTGTGTATATGAAGTCATTTTGCTCTAGTGTTGCTGCAAATAAAACAAGAAACATTTTATCAACAGTGACAGATGTTTGCTTGATTATAACCATGGAAACCTAGTATTACACAAACGCCTGAAAAGTTTAGCATATTACTGGACTGGAATTATATCAAATACAGGTATTTGATTATCTTGCATACTGTAGTATCAAATCATTCATTACAATGGTGCAGTATATTTGGGAAGACTAGCAGGGGGAGGTCATCCATTGTAAAATAGTCTATTGATGTTACACCTATAAGCGACCTCGATCTATGAGCTTCATACTGAGGTCTTGCACAAGAAAGTCACACATTGTCATGTCATGGTGTGCTGATGATCAATTATCGGAAAAGTTCATTTTATATTTTAGTTCAATTCCAGTCAGTCCTTCCCAGTCCTTCTTTCCCGAAGTGAAAGAAAAATAGCAAGAAGGGAATGAAGTTTATGCCAAACAATTATAAGGAATAGATGCATTAACTAGAGTATATGTAGGTGTTTTATATTCATGTATTTATTATTTCTCAGCTATTCATTTTGAAATGGAATTAACGAGTCCCTGGGACTCACATATATAATAACAATGAGTCTCAGCTAAATTTCAGTTGGTCCCTGGTCAGTCGACAAAATTTTAACAACAAATTCAGTATAATTTTTTTAACTTGTATTAATAAACAATACTGAATAGGTCTGAAAGGCTGACTGGTCAGTGATAACCTACGTTAGTGACCATATATGAAACACAGCAAGGACACAAGTTTGAAACAGGTAAAACAAGAGTTCGCCGTTGGGATAAAACTCATCACCCATGCAAAGATTGAGATTGGAGGCAAACACCAAAACTTAAATGCAACTAAACGCAAAAGCTTAACCTGGGTGTCTACAGACAAAAAATTATGTCCAAAAGGGTCATAACTCTGCCAAAGTGCAATCAAGAGTTATGGTTCTTGTCTCTGTTTGTTCCATTGATGATAGTGAACACACATGCTAAGTTTCATTAATATCCAATGAGTGGTTGCATTACAAGATACGTGCCAAAATGCAATCCAGAGTTATGGTTCTTGTTTCTGTGTGTACCATCGATGATGGTGAACACAAATGCCAAATTTCATTCATATCCAACGAATGGATGCATAGATATCTTACCTGATAGAAAACTTTAACCTGAAAAATTAAGTCAATAAGAGTCATAACGGTGCCAAAATGCAACCCAAAGTTATGGTTCTTGTCTCTGTGTGTTCCATTGATAATGGTGAACACACATGCTAAGTTTCATTCATATCCAACGAGTGGTTGCATAGATATCTTAAACTTAAACGCAACTAAACGCAAAAGTTATACCTGGATGTCTAAGTCGAAAAGGGGCTATAACTGTGCCAAAATGCAACCCAGAGTTATAGTTCTTGTCTGTGTATGTTCCATTGATGATGGTGAACACAATGTGAAACTTCATTGATATCCAATGAGTGGTTGCATAAATATCATACCTGATAAAAAAATTTTAACCTGAACAATTAAGTCAAAAAAGAGCCATAACTGGGCCAAAATGCAATCCAGAGTTATGGTTCTTGTCTGTGTGTGTTCCATTGATGATGGTGAACACACATGCAAAGTTTCATTCATATCATTTAACTAAGGGGAGGTAACACTGGACACATGGTCACTTGTAGCATATCACTATTTTTATATCAATAGATTTGATAGACAGAGTCCCAGAGTCTAATGAAAGACTTTTAAGTGAGTGTATCAAACAATTTTCTTTTATATTCATATTTTGTACTGTAAACAAACAAATTGAATAACAAAACAATTTCTTCTTTTTGTAGGTTTTCTTAAATATCTGATGATTGGATCACTCTCAGAGTTTGATTACGATATCAATTACACAGTTTTTATCATCAATACATAATATAAGCAGCAGTAATTCATATTTCAAAAGCTAAATACTGTGCTAATTATTCAGTTTGAAAGTATCATTCAAAATTGAACACAAATTACACAGTCACCCAAACACCAGGCTCCTGTTTCACCAACATATACTTAAATACTTAAAAACTTAAATATAAGAAAAGCAGCCATGTGATCATGATTCTAGACCTGGTTCCAGTAAAACTGCATATGGTGTCATTGATATTGATTATATAATAGATAAATAACCAGTCAAAACTTAGTTAAGTTTTTAAGTATTTAAGTTAAATGTTGGTGAAACAGAAGCCAGGTCTGATTGTGCAGTGTTTTTTTTCACCATTTTGGAAAGATGACCCATTCCCTTGGAATTGAGAATTTTAGCACCGTTTTATTAAATTTTGGAAAACTTTTGTATTAAAGCTATTTCTTCAACTTGATGCAAATGTGTACATTTGCTTCTCTGACCATTTAATTGAAGAATCAACATCACACTGAATTCAGGATGAGGAAAACTTTGTTTATTTTATCAAGGAATTATTTCACATTTATCTAAGCTTTCAATTTGGGAATTTTTAACACTCCATTTGGTAAAAAAAGATTCTATTTGCCATTGGGATGACCTACTAACAGCTATAAAATGGCCAAAAAAAATACTGTTCATGGAAAACTTTGATTGACAGCCAGAAAAAAATTGTCCTGTGTCAATAACATGCTTGATCTTTTATCCTATCATCATGGGAATCTTACTATGTGGATCTTGATCAGCCAGATCATTTCTTTGCCTAGCAACAAATACATAATGATAAAAGTCAGCTGACAAAGTGTAAACAAATATGCCAAAAATTATCTAAGGATATTTGGAACTGAGGTCACCTGCATTAATAAGGGAAGCATTTGCCAGTTATTTTGATTAATAACCAGAGTTGCTAATACTTATAATAATATTCCATGAAATCAAGGACTTATATATAGAGAAGGAAAAGCAATTGATTGAGATGTTATGAACGCTCGCATATTCATGCAAAATCTCATAAAAATCATGTTTTTAAATATCCTAAATTCCATTCGTCTTAGAGATACAAATCAAAATTCTTTCTTTGCACAATTGTATTCTCTACATAACGAGACTATTCCCAGCAAATTGTGTTTAAAATTGTTAAAGTACTTATGATTACTATTATTACTTATTATTATTATTGTATACTGCAACTCAAAAATCAAGGAAAATACATGAAATTTTACTTCAAACTGTAATATTTTAAATTCTAGAACATTTTTCATGTTTAAAACATTATAAACATCTAAGGTTACATACACCTTACATATTATGTAAATGAAATCAGTTGCCTGTGAAACTTTAATGATTAATTTCCCAAATTAATAACCATGCTATTTTATCAGCATTTAGAACAGATATTCAAGTTTCCTATACTTCCATATAACTCCTTGATGAAATTAATTTCTTGCCTATATTGCTTTATCACACAGTGAGGCTATTAAGAAACCTAGTAGTTTTACACATTACAAAACTATGAGCAAAAGTTGGTGAAAGAGTCACTAAACAGTTTCAAAGAAATGTGTTAAACACAAATTAACATTATGCAGGCCAGTAAAGTATCTGTAGAAGTCAAGTTCATCTAAAAAAAGCTGGGGTAGTACTGTACTACCCATAACACAACTTAACAATAGTTTTTAAAAAGGAAATGGAGCTAAACACATAAAAAGCATAACATTTTGTAGGCAAGGACATGGTAATTTTAAAAAAATCTGCATCTTTTTTGTAAAACACTGAATCCAATTTGGTAAGTCTAGGCTACACAGTTTCCCAAAAACATTTTGTAGGTCAAGTTAATTATTTGTGAAGATCAAAGTTGCATAGTTTTGAGTAGTACTTCCCATAACACAGCTATGAACCATTTGGTAACTCCAGGTCAAATAGTTTTTGGGAAACAGAGCCTACACAAAAACTAAATGTACAGACTAAGTAATTCATCTGAGGAAGTCAACATCACTCAAATAAATTCTGCATGGTTTTTAGTATATATATTTATAACCTCGTGTTGGCAAAGTTATTTGTTCATAAAGGTAACGATCACCCGATAAAAAGCTCAATGGTTTTGAGTATATATACCCATTGCAAAAGTATGGACCAAATTTGGTGATTCTCAGACACACAGATTCTGAGAACCAACTAGCTCAATGTAAAAACAAATGTATGTCAATGGAAAAGTATTCTAACTAAATAAAACCAATGACCAATTGTAAAATTAAACCACTAGCCCATGGTCAATAGACAAGCTATATAGAAAATACTCAATGAATGACACAGTAACAGACCAGACTTATATATATATATATATATATATATATAAAAAAGTCCTTAACTGGATCCTACTATAAGTCATGGTTGCCACTAATTCTATTGGGTTTGTAATGCCTCTGATTTGTGTTTTGCATTGTAGCTAGGCGTGTTTCCCGTGGCCTGGTCTGTACATTTATGTGTGGTTGTTAAATAAATATCTCCATATATATATAAGGCCTTTTTATACTGTTTAAGTGTGATGTTTATAGACCCATTTCGTGTGTGACTTATTGTCAAGTCATAGGCAATAATTATGGAAACCTTGAAAGATATCTGTGCATTAACCAATGAATTCCCAGGCAAGACAAGACATCGTCTACATACAGATAGACATAGTGAAATCAATATGCACCCCCCCTAAAACTTCACTGCAAGAGATATATAATGATAAAACTTACCCTGGCATCCCATGGTCCCTCTCCATATGATTGGGGAGGGGCTGGGAGGGCATTCTGGGGCTTGGGAGGCGTATTCTGTCCAGTATGACAAGCCCCTTGAAAGAAGTGTCTGTAACAGGCACTCAAGGTCTTGAGCAGAAACTCTTGATCACTCTGAAATACATAGAAATAGAATTTTACTTCATCATGTAGTATACAACAGAACTAGATAAAAAAATTGTTAAATGTTTATTATTCAGTGCTGCACGACTATGAAATTGTCTCCACAAACAAACATGGCAGTTTGATGTTTTTCACTTATTAGTCTGCATGACGAAAATTTGAAAATAGAATATCTTAATGTGTGTTCAGACCCTTACCTCAAAAGGCGCAGAACTCTTGTTAATGCTTGAAAGACATCACATCCTATTTTGTGTATTCATGGCTATATCAGACCAAATGAAACTGTAATAAATAGTTTATTTACTTGTTATAATGGGAAAACCTCTGAGGCTATCCAAATGAAGATGTCTCAAGGAAGCTGGATGGTTATTTTTGAGAAAAAAAAATGGAAACTGTCTTGAGACAGCTAAAGTTCACATTGATAGAGACAGTAAGCACAATGTGCTTCAAAATTAAATGTTCATCTATCATAATGTGTAATTATCATTTATTACTTCACTGAAAATTATTGTACAATCGATCACCTGAGATGACGATGTTTATATACTGAACCAATAAGAAACTTTCGCTAAGTTTGAATGCGAATATTTTGTTAACATTTAACTAAATTTGGCTGAAATTTTCTGTTTGTTGTATAATTATGTCATATCAATCTACTGAAATTATCAATTTTATTGTTTGATTTGAATTAAAACAGGAAGGGATGGATTTCAAAATCGGGTAATCAGTAGTGTGTGTGGCTGTCACATGCAATAATGACTGCTTGACAGCGATGTCGCATTGAGAGCACAAGCTTGTTTATGTCAACTTGTGGGTTAAGCATTTGACATTTTCATAATAGTGATCAATCAGTACTGGACGGATGACAGACTTATTATTGAATCATCATCACTTTCAAAGATTGTACAGTGTGTGTAGTAATAGCAATGTATTAATTGATTATATAATGATTTATATAGACAATATTTTAGTATAAAATTTTCAGAGAACTGAATTTTCCATCCAGGAGTACTTTTTATCAGTCCACTTGCTTAACAGATGAGTGCATTTAAAAAAAAATTTTCTACCTCTGGATAAATATACAAATTTATGCATGAAAAGTTGAACAAGTGCCTCAGCCCTGCAATTCTTATGTGTGCCTTGATTTTGTGTTCAACACAGGTTGTGGTTTAGTCAACCTTAATTCAAAGTATTGTTATGCTGCATGCTGACTAACCAGGTTTGATTATCCAAAATAAAGAAGAATGACAATTAATGAATCATGCATGCATTTATAAATGAGAACCTGTTATGGTCTGTCCAATGATCCGGGACTATAATTATACCTTGTTAATAAACCAATTAAGACCCATGTAGTGATAATCAGAAATAATCAGTTAAAGTATCGGAAGAAAGAAAGTATTCAAACAAAAAATTGTTGTAGACGACTTCCACTCTCTGTACAAAATAAGGCTGTAATTCAGTTCAGTTTGATGTAAACATGTAATTATATACACATATATAAATATGTAACTAAGCCACTAATAAAATGAACAGTAAAACTATGCAAAAGGAATTATTAAATCCAATAAATGATCATTTAGTACAGTTTTTCTAATTTACAAGTGTCGAGCTTGCGAGCACTTTACAACATTCTGTCTTACAAGTTACCCCTCCCACTTTGATTGAAAGGGTTTCATTGTTTTGGTTACATTTTTACAAGCGTTTGGATCAGTTTACAATCGTCTAAAGGGTCATTTTCGTATGCAAAGGGTGAAAACTTACATCTCTTAATATGTGCCGACCTTTCTTTTACATAAATGCAAAAAAATAATGTAAATTTTGATATAAATTAAACAATTAGTGAAGCAGAAAATGTAAATTGACTGTGCTGCATTCTGGGATACCTAGAATATAGTAAAGTTTAAAGCGCGGATACTCAAATAAAACAACGTTATGAAAACCGATACCGGTATTTTAGCGGCTGGTGTGTGATTTATGCCGGGAAACCCGCTGGTTGGCTCTGCGGACTTGTTTAGTGGCAAGACAAATATGGTATATTAGCAATATACCATATTTGTATATTAGGTTAAGTAAAAGCATGATAGAAATGTCAGTGACTTAATTACAGAATGGCAAGTAAATATCCATTCAAAATGCACGCTGAAATTTCGGGTGGCACCTTTAGTATTTCTTTATCATCTCTTTGACATTTTGTCTGAATTTAATACTGTTGATACCAAGATAAAGCTGAATATTTTCAATATGAAAGGTGCTACTGATATCCAACACGTGGCATTCGATCCACCAAGTTTCCTTAAACATTTATAATATCTTTGCATGAGAAAGTTATAAACAATATTGGATGGAGGGGCAGACTACGAATGGACGTGCACGTGCACGCACGCACTCACAGACACATGTTTATTAGATTAACCTACAGAGTTTGATCAAATAAACTCAAAACTGTAGGTTGATTGACAGCGAGGTGCTTTCTCTTGCGACTTAAAAGAGTTTCAGAAATATTAAGTGCTAAAAGATCCTACTTCTACAGGATAAAACAGGAGTATCTAATTAATGAAGGGACCACGTCACTCAGTCTGTAAAACTATTCCATGAATGAGACACGAATGGCCATTGCGGAGAAAGAGAATGGGCATGGTAATTAGTACGAGACTGTGGAATCAGGTAGCTGGAGTTATCTGTAAGAATTGGATGTTGATGACCAACACAAACTAAGTCAGATTTAATTTTAAACTAAGCATTTAATCCAAGATTTGTACGAGAGTCCTCCGGTTAAGTTTGGCCAACATGGCAGTCACCTACTCTGGTAGCTGTAGGCATTCATGAGCTATGCTGGCGGGGACATATGGGCCCTGGTACCAGCAAGGAAGTCGGATTGGTTTAGTTAGTAGTTTTTAGAAAAAAATGTAACTGGATATACTTTCATACTACTTTCTTTTTATGATATATATCATTGTATTGTTTTTCTGTTATATTCGGCCCAAAATTATGGTTGCTTATTTCTTTATCTGTCTGTAACTTTCTTGAATCTCTTTATTTTTTCATCGTTTTAGCATGGTTGTAGAAGTCATTTCCCATTGAGTCATGGTCAAAATTGAATGTTGTCAATGTAGTTAAAGATATTTTTTAAAGGTCTTGCCTTTCTGGCTTTCTTCCGTACTTTGCTCTTCATGTAGAATTCCATGAACCACGTATGTTCCCAGGTCTCAAATAGTGTTGAGTCATTTAGCAGGGTTTTTGCAATTTTATTGTACAGGCCAGGAATAGACATGGACCAAAGACAGAACTCGGGGGATTACGGACACGATTTGTAATGAGCTTGAGTAGTGCCCTCCATCGTAACATTGTGTAAGCGATCTTATCATGATTAAATAAGGCGTGCCTGGACAGTGCTCTCTCAAGTGCCACGCAAACGTGAACTTTTTAACTAAACGCGTCCTGTCGCATTGCCGTATTTTAGGTGTTCCGCTTCCGTTCCCGCCGAGGTTGTCCGATCAAAAAAGTTCATAAAAAGTTTGGAGTAGCGGGAATACAAATAAGAGAACACATAGATCTACTTGACTCTTGAAAGCAATGCAAAGCGAATTTATATTAGCAGGTGAAATAACTAGGCTGTTTTAATTGTTTTTATTATCATATAAATTTGAACATTTTGTCAAAGGTTAAATTTTTCAGATGTTGGAATATTCGTCCCATTGCAAAATCGCCCCATGAATTTTCGCGCCATATTTGGAACATTCGCCCATAGCAATACAGTAATAGGGAAATACGTGGGAAGAATCGTCCCATATAGGTGTAAAAAGAACTCAATATGAAATTGTAATAGAAAAAAAAACATTTCGGACTTAAAATAGCATACACAAATTGCATGCATGATTCTGCTAGGACATAACAAGGAATGATGTAATCAAGGACTTGTATAGAAGGATAGGAAAATTTGCATCTCCTGACTAAATGTTGATGAAATATCACACCAAGGATTTATTATTTGCAAATTGATCATTTATAATTCACAGGCAACTTATTTCTTGCACATAAACTGTAAGTTGTATATAATCTTAGATGTTTAAACGTGTTTCGATCAGGCAAAAATGATCTTGAATTAAAAATATTGAGGTTTGAGAAAATTTCTCATACTTTGGCAGTTTTAACCACAAATATCGGGAAACAGTATTTTTTTTTTTATGAGAATTTCATTCTGCAATTCAAGAATTTTGATTTGTGTTCCTGAGATGAATGGAAGTTAAAATTATTGAAAACGAGATATTGTGAGGTTTTACGTGAATATGCGAGCGTTCACAAATCTCAATCAGTTGCCTTTCCTTTTCTATATAATTACTTGATATATATTATATCCCTTGCATACCTAATTGACCTCTTCGAAAACCCGAATTCTCGTCGCTTGCGAGAGCGAGATTTCGCGCGAGACTAAGAGCTCAGGGGTAGCTGCTGAAACAATGTAGATTTCACGTAAGAAAATTGAATTTTCATACTTTAACAACACAAATATTTATTAAAGCAGTTTAATAAAGTTTAATTTTAGAGAGTATGCTAGTATCAATGATGAACTTAAGAAATGATGCAGTTGTTGACCATAATTACCTTTTTATTGTGACTTTTATTACTGTTGTAAGTGGGTGGTGTTAGCATAATGTAAAATGGTGTGCATGTTTGGTAAATAAGTGTAAATTGTTAAGAAATTTTATTCTTGCAGAAGAAATTAATTAATTTGTTTCAAGAACATAATTTATTATAAATATATAAAGACGAGTTAAAAGTTTAAAACTCCGTCTCTAAGGCTGTTTTGTACCAGCTGTAGTAGCCTAGTTTCAACACAGAAACGAACATTCCCGTATACTGTATATGTTTCAGAATATTTTTTTTTATTTTATTTTTTTACTCCTCAACTTTTTATTAGTGACTTAAGTTTATAGTATATGAATTTTATTTCAGTTCAATTAAAATGCGGTCGGACGACTATTGTTGTATGTCCTTGTGTAACCACAAGAGAAGTAAAGTTCCACAATGTTCTACATTTTACACTTTTTCAAAAGAGCCCAACAGTAGCATTCTAGGATCAAACGGAGTTATAAGGATTGAAATGGCAAACTTAAGCCATGGATACCCACAGGCAACTGATGAAGAAAACCCAACTATCCTCCATTTCAAATGTCGACAGTCTGGAAAAATTTGTACGGCCTTCCATATTTCCAAACAGACAGAATATGCTTGTTTCTCATGTTTAAGTCTTAAAAAAGAATAAATATATTCATCTGAGATATCTGAATTAATATATAAACATCATTTTCAAAAATGTACCTTTATGGATTTTTTTACGCATCTAATCCAATAAAACAAATCTAACCACAATTTTATCTTTTCTTAAATATAGGTTTTGCTAATTTAACCTATATAAAACTAACACTGAAATAAAGAACTGACATAAAAATGAACATTTATTAGTCGCCCTCTTATATCAGAGACGAATGATAATGAGACGCAATAAGTGCATCAACTATCACGGAGATTGTGATCGGTGGGGATTCAAACTCGTGACCCATGGATTAATATTCAGATGCGCTAATGACGGAGCTAATCGGGCCTGGCAGTCATTACAAAAGCAAGCATGAATGAATTTGTAAAATATGAAAATAACCCTCCGCTTGATAAAGAAAACAAAAATAATATTGCGGTAAGTGTCGATGTAGACCCAGATCAGCCTGCACATCCAAGCCGTGTTATCAAGGTATGCACTGTTTGCTACGCAGTCAGTAAATTATCAAATTCACCATTTTAAATCAGGAATGGAATTTAAGCAAAAAATGGTCCATTATAATATATTTAACGGACTCGTAGATAATAATAAATAAAACCTTATTTAGAGAAAAAAAGAAAATGTATTTGACAGCTTTTTTATTCATTATCATGTTAAACTGGTGCATTCATTGCTGTTCACTAAGAAATGACTGATAATATGCTAATTTCATACCCTTTAAAAGTAAATTTAAATGAAGCGTTTTTGAGTGGTATTTTTAATATTTGCATAATAGTGGTAGAGCGTCCGCCTCGCATGCGGAAGGTCGTGGGTTCAATTCCCGGCCGGGTCATACCAAAGACTTTAAAAATGGTACTAGAAGCTTCCTCGCTTGACGCTCAGCATTTAGAGGAGAGTTCTAGGTCTGGTCAGCCCGGTGTCAGTATAATGTGACTGGGTGGGGTATCATACCATATGTCTGCGGCATGATACTCCAGTGTGACAGCGCTTAGAATACTGTCTCAAGTAGACACTGTCGCGATATGACTGAAAAATTGTTGAAAGCGACGCTAAACACCATACAACAACAACATTGTTTTATCACATTGTGTATTTTACCTATAACTAACCCATATGACATCGTTACCCAGTCTACTAGTTACCTGGACAAACATGATTTTTTAACCTTTGATGGATAGTGTCATATGGAATACATTTGCCTACAGGCATATTGCTCAAAATGTATGCTACTGTCCAGTTACTGGCATCCTGCTGAGATTTCATAATTCACCAACACTACAGTGTCACCATATGGTATTGAGAAAAAAAACATGCATATTATTCCCCAATTTGCATAATTCACCAAAGGTTTTATGACCTCAGGGTTTAAGACAGGATTGTTATATTGCATAGTTTTATGGACAATTACTTAATTTAAACATTTTCAGTTACTTAGGGGGTCAATAAGAAATTATGTAATGTCCGTCCCCTTTTTGTTACGGGGACGGACGTTCCATTTCCGTATATATCTTTCCAAAATTACCTTTTTTTTTACATTTTATATAGTACCTCGGTATAACAGCAGGTGAATGTGTAACATTCTTTTTATCTTCTTGGAAGAATATATACCAGGGATGCAGACGTTACAGTTTTTTTGTCACAAATTGAAATTTTCTGATTTTATGTATTATTTCACAAATACACTTTTATTAAAGCAAATATATCTCCTCGTGGTCACGAATTACAATGTGATACACGTAAATATTGTAAAAAAATGTAAGTATATTATTTTGTGTGATTTGTGTCCGTAGTAATTGGTGTAAATTTATAATAAATATATCAAATTTTTCGTTAATAATATTATTAACAAAATAAAATGTATTTTAGTTACGTTATTGATAAAAAATTAATACTAAGCTTCTCAAGTAACAAATTACCCCACCCATTACCAGAAATCAAGCATCAATTAAAGTATACAAACACGCACAAAACGATAAAAAGTATTTTATCATGAGAAACTTATTTTTTTATTTTCTTTCATTTTATCTTGTATTGTTTTCTTTCTTTTCATGGCTGTTTTGTGTAACTTTGTTCTAATTAAACTACTGTCAGAAACACCACTGCGATTTGTTATGGTGTGACGCGATTCCCCTGAGCTCAAGTCACGCACAGATCTCGTCACACATGAGAGTGAGATTTCACCTTTTCGAATTGGAGAATACTTTGAAATATATATTAGTGCGAATGCCCGTATAATAACAATATCCCAGACATGCGCAAAGCTCCAACTACCGTTAGCTTCGGCATTTGTAACATTTCGTACTGGCTACTGTTTATTACTCGGCACACTTAAGTAACTTTATTACTGTGTATAATTGATGCCATTATTTACATGGATGACAATGTTTTAGACTCGCAATAATAGGTATAAACGGTGTACCATTATAATATAAATCCCTGGACTTAATTATAATATATATATATATTTTTTTTTATGAAAAACAAAAAAGGGTTGGGGTGGGATGAAAATTAGGGGGCGGGCGGGGATGATGATCTAGCAATTAAGTTATTAAGGCCTAATTGATAATGAGTGAAGTATAACACTAAAATCATGCGTGAAACAAGCTGCAAACTTACTAATTTGACAGCTTTCTTATGTTAAATTAACAAGATGAGTGAGGCTGAGACTATTGACATCCAAATGAGACTGGTATTGAAGAGCAAAAAAAAATCAAAAATTTTAATTGTTAAGATTTAATTATAAACATGTCCATTTTGTACATCATATCTCAATTTCCAACCTCTAAATTTACAATTCAACCATGGCATTGCTTTTAAAATATTCCAAATACATCAATGGTGCCATTCAAATCACAAAATGAGCATTTAGATAAGGAAAATGTATTTTAATTAGAAGAAACCATGATTATTTATCATTGCCATTATGCAACTACCCATCAGAAGCACTTCCTGTTTCCAGCGGATGTGTTATGCCTGGATGCACATTGGGTGACTATTCCAGGCCTGGATGGTCATTTTTTTCCACGCACACTTTGAAATAGAGAGACATCTCAGAATTTTAAGAGACATAAATCTGATTGTGTCAAAAATGCAAAATTGAGGGATATGGAAAACTCTGGATGGTCCTTGGGGGAAAAAAGAATTGGCATGGTTTTAAGTATGAGACTGTTAATTCGGGGTAGTTAAAGTTAAAAATTGCATACATTGACATTGTATGCACTTTAGCATGCATGAATATAGTTCACCTAAGCCACATGATAAACATAAAACCATAGCTCCATATAATTACTTAAACAAATTCATGGAAAATGCAAATAATTTTGTTTTTAAGTTTACCTGTTACGCAAATAATTTCCTTTTACTCAAAACATTGTAATACATGCCAATACTCCATGTTTCAATCAGTAATTGCACTTACTTCAGTGAAAATCACCAAGATATTTTTTTATTATAAGATTTCACTATATTATTTAATTCTTATCTGGATCACTGTATAATTATTATATCTTGAACAAATTCTTGAAATGATCGAAAACAGTGAATATACCATTTTTAAATGATTTTTAGACTAATTATGTGTGTGTTTTTTTAATATTTGAAATATAGTTGACTAGTTGCACTTTCTAGATATTTGAAGACTATCATAGACTGCATTTATTTATCGTATTGACAAGTTCTCTTTGATAGATTGAATAGCTTTGTAGGCTTGACATTGCCATTATTGTATGTTATGATAGTTAGCAAAAATTAGAAAAGAAGAAAGGTATTTAAAATAATGTTTTAAATAAACTCCTGCTGCCACACTGCCACAGAGTCGACAGAACAGAAATGATAGTCAGTAAAGAACAAAGATAAAATACAACATAATAAGTCAGGCATACTGATAGAGACATAGTCAGTTCTATATTTACATATTTCATATTCCATATTCCGCAAAGTGTATTGGTAATACAAATCTGGGCATGTGAACCGTTGATCGGGGCAAGCTATTTTTCAGCCAAATTTTAAGATATGATGGTTCAGTCATGAGGTTTATTTGGTATTTTCAAAATATTGAGCTTTAAAAGAAAGATGCATTGTCATAAATATTGCTTTATTATAAATACAATGTAAATGTATAACATTGACATGTTTGTACTAATATTCAAAGGTTGCTCTATTATTTTGTTAGATTTTATAATTAATTGAGACATAAAATGTTGATTTTAGATTTAAAAATGAAATAGCAGGCATGTCCTTTTTAGCTCACCTGAGCACATGCTCTGGGTGAGCTATTGTGACCACTAACCATCTGTCATCCATTCACATTTACTTCAAACAACATCTCCTTAACCAATTGATGGAAGTTGATATTTGGCATGGATGTTCCTTGGAAGCTCATCTACCAAAGGTGTTCAAAGAATTCAATTTGATTTCATGATATTGTTCAGTTATCCGATCCCAACCTTGTGATGCTGGATGATAATCTTGTTTTACATACAAAATTACAGTTTAAAGGGATTATATCGTCATATTACCTGTCCTAAATACTCACGCCCAGCATGAAGATACACTTATAACTTAGATATACACATCTAAAGTGTCTAATTGCATAACCTCTTTATTACAAACATCGGGTTTCTGAAGCCACGTTTTTGTTTTTGTTTACATTCACTATTTTCAACGAACCGCTTTCGGGTTTCCGATTACTCATCTGACAACATCGTCAAGACTCGTTCCCGATCTCGTTTTTGAGGCTTTGTTTGGAAAGTTTACGGAGTTCAATGTAAACATTGTGCAATACTTTATTGTGGGACGTATGAAAGTTTTGGCTAATATTCAATTACTGATAATTTGATAACTTTCAAGTAAATAAAGGTTATACGTCAATACATAAACATTATTTTGTGCATGCTGCATACAGGAAAAGTCTGGATTAACAGCGTGTTTGTGTTTCTTGCCAATATAATCCCTTTAAAAAAATGTAAAAAGCTTGTTCTTAAAAGTAACAGTTAAAATCTATCAGCCAAACTGTCCAAAGCTCACAATGATGGCAAGTGACTAGTCTTCACAGAAAGTACTTTCCACATGACTGGTATTACAGTTTTTCCACCATATTGCTCCTTTTTGGTTTAGTTGTTTCCAGCTGCACATCGAAAAATTCTACAGTTAAAGATATTTTTCCTCTTATGGTCTGTATGGTAGTGGTATCTAATTCATCTATCCATACTACAAGTCCAGTTTGGCTACAATAAAATTTTTAAAAAATGAAAAGTTTTTCCTACCTATGTACCATATTTTTTTTAGCATGTTGCCAGAACCACAGTATTATTTTGTTTTGGCATTATAATTAATCAGTAGCAGTCATAAAATAAAAATATGTTGTTATCTCTTTCCAGTGCTATTACAGATTATAATATTGTGGTCCACAGTTTCATGTACTAGTAAGTATTCATTTTATATTAAAAAATTCTTTGCCTTACATGTCTTGTTTTAAGAATTTCAAATATTGGCTGTATCTCTTGATAAGTTGGTTTCAAGAGACATGATTGTTCATTAGCCAATGGAAACCGATCTGTCAGTCAAAACATTGTGCAAGAAACATGCTTTAAAAAGTTTTAGCTGTCATCAGTTATCTTAAGCAGTTTTCTGTATGTATATGTAAGTATTTCTCGCGCTTTGAAACTAGTCATTGTGGTGAGCAAGATAAACTGGTTAAGTAGCCAGTGGACAGCATGGGCAGGGTTGCTACTCCCAGTTGCTGCACCATTGGTGGGATAAGAGGTTTATTTTCTAAGTAGATTGTTGAGATGTATAAGTTTGTTCTTGTTAAGAAGATTTTATTTACTCGAGGTCATTCCCAATTTTCCATACAAAGTTTCATATAAATTTATACATTAGTCACAAAATTGTTAATGACAATGAGCAAACAGATAACATAATAACAATTATACAAAGATGTATGTGTGTATTCAATGGCACATGAATGTGTGAAATGTATTTATCTACCTTTATATTTAAACCTATTCCTGTGTAAAAAAACATTTCCCCAAATGCTATTATAAGCTAGATATATTTTATACTTTAAACTTATTATAAGGTAGAGTAGGGTGGAAAGTAAGCAAACTGCAAGCTGAATTTTGAAAATGCAAGTTGAAATTTAAAGCACATTTATTTGTGTGAATGTGAAATTCCAGTGGAAAAATTAACAATTACAAATATGTCCAATCATTTTCACCCAGATATACTTTAGTTTTCGGGTGCACTGTGCAGCACATCAATTCAAAATCTGAGAATAGTTTACCAGCTCAGAAAACAGCATATGCTGCATTAAAAAATTACTTTTACACAAAGTCTTTCTATAGGTAGAAACAGTACTAAGAACTGTGAGGATAAAATGTCTTCAGCTCGGTCTCTCAGATCTTGTATCTGAGGCTCAATTACTGGACCATACGCTCCACAATGGATGTTCCGAAATGGGTCTACTGATGATTAATTATAAAACAATTTGTTTATGTTTTATTCAAATTTTAAAGGTCCTACATTCATAGCTGAAGTAAAATTACAAGGGTCCGACAGAGAAAAGTAAAAGTCCCAGACCTCAGACTTTTTTATCCCCTGACGGTAGTTTACTTTAACTGTGTTTTAATCCTTATACAGTTGTTACTCACCAACTCGAACTGTTTTATTTCGAAATTCCGGTTATCTCAAATTTGAAATTCAGTCCCAATTTTTTCCCTTCTATTTCTATATTAATTAACTCCGGATAAATCAAATTCCAGTAATTCGAATTATTCACTATTTCGAATTCGTTTTTCGGTCCCTCCATATTAAAATCTATTGATTTCTCACTCGTTATTTCGAATTTTTTATCACTGCGTGAAGATGAAAGGCAAACCGCCGAAGGTGATAATTGCTGATCCCATACCTGTAATTTATTGCTTCATGTATCTGTACTAGCAGTTAAGTTAATTGGGTCATCAAATTGTTATGATACAAACACAAGCAAGACACACGCTTATTAGGCAAACAACGCTGCTGCTTGTTTGGGTTAAAGCGATAACACGGAAAATTGAGTGAACGAAATCAAACACTAATTGACATTTAGCATAATTGAGTAAATATTGACAGTCGTCTGATATGCCTATAAACTTAAGATCTTCAAACAAGAATCATTATTTACAATATCTGAAACGCAAAGTAATTTCATGAAACACATTTTGTTTTTCTATTATATCACTTTGTTACAATGTTCACGCACTGGGCAAACAGACAATTACACACGGATAACAACGTACAACATACAATTGTGTAGAAGAAAATGACGCATATAAACAGTAGAATTTACCGCGATTTAAGATCAATCCACAGTACACATCAATATAAACAAAGTTTATATCATGCGTAACGTGTTATATCGAGTAAAAAACAACAAATATAGGTATTTACATGTACACATATATTTTCAATGATTTATGAAGTGGGTGGGGCAACGGTGAAAAGATGCACAAAGGTAGACTCCTGATAAAATCGAAGTCCAGATATTTCGAATTATTTTTACGGTCCCACAGAATTCGAAATAACGATGTTCGACTGTATTTACATTGTATTGTCCAACTACTTTAGATAAAACTATAAAGTTATCTTTGTAATTTTGATATTCAAAAAGCAAATTATACGCATTAAACCGCAAAGCCAATGTCATGAATGAAACGACGAGGTTGTCAACATACTGAATAAGTGCACACAATTGTCAAACAACATACGGCAAATGTCACGTGAAACTAACAGCAAAGTGACGTCTTACCAGCAAAACAAAATCGTGCAACCAATGAAATGCAAACTAGTCCTTTTTAGCTCCGCCCAGCTGCAAGTGTTTTTCATTGGGAAATGAAATGCAGTAAATCTGTATAGTTCATCTAGGCCTATTGCAGTGGGAATGTAAATATTACTTTCTTAAAGCCTGAGATGAATTTTGATTTTAAACACATAATCCATGATCATTTAAAAAAGCAAGGATCCTAACAGAATCTCTGCTTTCAAAGTTAGGATTCTTTCTGAAAATCTGGTTTTATGTATGTATGTTATGTTATGTTATGTTATGTTATGTTATGTATGTTATGTTATGTTATGTATGGTTATGTTATGATATGTTATGTTATGTTATGTTATGTTATGTTATGTTATGTTATGTCTGGTATGGTATGGTATGGTATTGTAGGGTAGGGTAGGGTAGAGTATGTATGGTGTGTTGTGGTGTGGGCTGGGGTGGGGTAGGGTATGTATGGTATGTAGTGTTTGTTATATGCAGTTTGAAAAAAAAGTTTAACTCCAATTGGCAAAAGTTTGAAATTTGAGGGAGATGCACTCTATACATATGTATCTGTGTTAATTCACCATCGTCTAGCATTGTAATTTGAGTCTCTTCTTTCAAATATTTACTACCCTGTAGCAGCAAAAGTTGGGGGTTTAAATGCTGTAAAGTTTTTATTACAAAATATAAAATATTACTGAAGATATTTATGCTATAATATTCTTACAATAATTGTTTCAGATGAACCAACGACAGAAATACATGATGTGGATGAACCATGTCCTCCTGGGTATAAATGCTCTGGTAAAATATTTTATATATATTTTTATTAATTTTTATTGTGATTGTTCCACACATCCATGTTTTTATCATCGTAATCGTTTGATATCTTAACATTGTCATCATTTATATTTTCATCCCCTGAAGAAGGAATAATATTATTCCAAAAGCACTTGTTTATTTTAAATAAATTTAAAGAATTCAGTATTGTTTGGGTGTATTAATTAATTTTTTAATAATTAATTTTATTATCTCTCCCATATATATATATATATTCTTTCACTTGCATCAGTCATAAATTGCTGTGTAATATTCTAAACTCTGCTCAAGTATGGTATGACACGTGATTTTTAGCTCAACTAAGTGGAACTATTCAGGTCGCTCGTCCAAAAAAAATGGCCAAAATAATAATAATAATGTCACAAATTTGGTTGTTCAACCTTTGATTTACATAGTTTATCAACATGGAGATCCCATGATAGGTTGTAATCTTTATACATAATCCTAAGTATGGTATAACACGTGATTTTTAGCTCAACTAAGTGGAACTATTCAGGTCGCTCGTCAAAAAAAAATGGCCAAAATAATAATAATAATGTCACAAATTTGGTTGTTCAACCTTTGATTTACATAGTTTATCAACATGGAGATCCCATGATAGGTTGTCATCTTTATATATAATCCTAACAAGTTTTGGCATTTTACATTTTCAATTTCTATGCTATTGACATACAAGTTAGTAATATTTATTGAAGACCATTTTTTGTGATGTGCATACAACCATACTCTTAGTTTTCTTTTCATTTATTAACATTTTGTTTTGATTTGCCCACTGTTCTGTTTGTTTAACCCTTTACTTCATATAGACACCTTTGGACACCTCTAATATAGATGCCTTTGGACACCTCTAATATAGATGCCTTTGGACACCTCTAATATAGAAGGCTTTTGAATTATCGAGTGAATTATGTTTATATTAACTGACAGAGTGGAAAACAGTGCAGGAAGTGTTCAGATTGCTCATTACGAGCTATCTGAACTCTTCCTGCACTGTTTTCAAAGGCCTTCTGTGATTGGTGCGGGATAAAGGGTATCTATGGGGTAAAGGGTTAAGACTAAGCTTACTATTTACTTGTATTTGTTTGAGATTACTACCAGAGTAAAACCAGTCACATGTCTGCAAATATATCTGTGTAAGCATTAGGCCATAATAAATTAATCACCAGATATCATCCCCGCCCGCCACCTAATTTACATGCCGTCCCAACTCTTTTTATTTTCATAAACATTCTTTTTTCTTTTTTTTTAAACATTTTAAAAAAAAAAATCAAAAATTTTAAAAATAAAATATAAAAAAAATCAAATCCTCCCGCCCTCCCCATTTTTAAGAGAAAAAAGGATGATAATCTAACAATTAATTCGTAATGGCCTTATTGACATTAAGTGACAGATCATTTACAAATATAATGAATTTATAACAATGGCCCATGTATAGATCCTTGAGGTACCCCACTTCTAATTAGATTGGATTTTAAATATATTATATAACTTAGAACCAATTTGCACTTTCATTTAGATAAGAACTTAACCACTTCAAAGTGCATTTTTTGAAATTGTAACATTTTAGTTTTGCAAGAAGAATGTCGTGATTAACTAAATCAAAGGCTTTTTATCTCACCTGAGTCAAAGGCTCACAGGTGAGCTTTTGTGATCGCCTGGTGTCTTCATCCATCGTCTGTCTTCCGTTTTTTAACTTTCAGCTTCTAACAACTTCTCTGAAACCACTGGGCAATTGATATAACTTCACAGAAATGTTTTGGTGACCCTCTACCAAGTTTGTTCAAGCCATCTTGATTTGTCAAAAAACATGACTGCCAGAGGGCGGGGCAAGTTCAATTAGTAAAAACATAAAAAATCTTCTTGTCAGAAACTACTGGCTCAATTTTAAAAAGTAATTTCACAGAAATGTTCCTTGGGTGACCCTTCACCAAGTTTGTTCAAGACATCTTGATTCATCAAAAAACATGGCCGCTAGGGGAGGGGGCAAGTTAAATTAGTAAAAACTTGAAAAATCTTCTTGTCAGAAACTACTGGCTTGATTTTCAAATAATTTCACAGAAATGTCCCTTGGGTGACTCTCTACCAAGTTTGTTCAAGCCATCTTGATTTGTCAAAAAACATGGCCGCCAGGGGGCAGGGCATGTTTAATTAGTAAAAACTTAAAAATCTTATTGTCAGAAACTACTGGCTCAATTTTCAAATAATTTCACAGAAATGTTCCTAAGGTGCATGACTACCAAATTTGTTCAAGCCATCTTGATTTGTCAAAAAACATGGCTGCCAGAGGGTGGGGCAAGTTTAACTAGTAAAAACTTTACAATCTTCTTGTCAGAAACTACTGGCTTGATTTTAAAATTATTTCACAGAGATGTTCTTTGGAGGACCCTTCACCAAGTTTGTTCAAGCCATCTTGATTCGACAAAAAATATGGCCGCCAGGGGGAGGGGCAAGTTTAATAAGTAAAAACTTAAAAAAAATTCTTGCTAGAAACTACTGACTTGATTTCAAATAATTTCACAGAAATGTTCCTTGGGTGACCCTCTACAAAGTTTGTTTGAGCCATTTTGATTTGTCAAAAACATGGTGGCCAGGAGGCGGGGCAAGTTTAATTAGTAAAAACTAAAAAAATCTTGTCAGAAACTAGGTACTGGCTCAATTTTAAAATAATTTCACAGAAATATTCCTTGGGTGACTCTCTACCAAGTTTGTTCAAGCCATCTTGATTCGTTAAAATACATGGCTGCCATGAGGTGGGGCAAGTTTAATTAATGAAAACTTAAAAAATGTTCTTGTCAGAAACTACTGACTGGATTTTAAAATAATTCCACAGAAATGTTTATTGGGTGACCCTCTACCAAGTTTGTTCAAGCCATATTGATTTGTCAAAAAACATGGCCGCCAGGGGACGGGGCAAGTTTAATAAGTAAAAACATAATAAATATTCTTGTCAGAAACTTCTGGCTTGATTTTAAAATAATTTCACAGAAATGTTCCTTGGGTGACCCTCTACCAACTTTATTCAAGCCATCTTGATTCATCAGAAAACATGGCCGTCAGGGGGCGGGGCAAGTTTTATTAGTAAAAACATAAAAAATCTTCTTGTCAGAAACTACTGGCTCGATTTTAAAATAATTTCACAGAAATCTTCCTTGGGTGACCCTTAACCAAGTTTATTCAAGTCGTTGTGATTTGTTAAAAAAAATGACTGCCACAGTGAGGTGCTAATTTACTATATAGGCAACTATAGTAAAAACTTCAAAAGCCTTCTTGTCAGAATCTACTGACCTGATTTCGATGTAATTTCACTGACATTTACCATGGGTGAACCTCTACCAAGTTTGAACTCTTCTATGCATCTGTTACATCTTCAAAACAAGTTAAAATTCTAACTACTCGCACATCTCGTTTTTCTTGAATTTTCAATGTACATGTATCATATAATCTACTTAAGTTTGGTGACTCAAGGTCAGTCAGGTGAGCGATATAGGGCCATCTTGGCTTTCTTGTTTTAAATCTATGGATATTATAAAGCTCAGTGATATGACGACTGTCCATTTCATGCAGTAATATATTAGTCAGGTTTGTCAAAGTGTTTTGACAAGAATGAGCTTTCCTGAAATCTGATTGCCATTTATAAATTAAATCATATTTTTCAAGATATTCAATGTATTGGTTAGCTATATGCTTTTCTAATATTTTTGATAGTTAGTAGAATAGATATTGGTCTGTAATTGCATCAAAAAAAGGTCATCATCATCACCTGATTTATTCAATAATACAAAATTTTATTTTTATTTTATTTGAATACTGGAATTACTCTTGAATATACTCTTGTCATTAAACAAATGTTTGTAATGTGACAAACTGATTTAGCAAGGACAGGTGCACTAATTTTTTACATCTAGGCTAGTTGACTTTGAAGGATCAAGTTGATTTATTCAGAACCTCATGGGGGAGTATTCATATAAGATTGAATGTTGCTGAATCTATCGAGTTCACGATTGTAGTGGTAATTGATTGATTGATATTTAGCGTCATTTTTATGCCATCGAGGGCTAACAGATGATCAGTTAACTTAACCACTGTTTCCTGGGATTAACCAGTACTCGAGCACACCTCATCTTCGCAAGTAACTGATAACTTTCCCACTTAAATCAGTGGTGAGAGACGAATGATAATGCGACACAATGTCGTATATCAATTATCACGGAGACTGTTGACGGGCGGGGATTCAAACTCACGGCCCCTGGATTGATAGTCAGACAGGTAACCGTCTGAGCTAATTGGGCCCGGCTGTAGTGGTAATTAAACCCTTGTATATATTTCTGATTTTACAGTAATGTCATTGCAACAGAGCTTCCATTTGTATGCAATCTATTTGTTACTTGTAATTTTACGTGTTCAGGACAATATATTAACAATATTGTGTAACAATATAGTCGTCCATAAAAAAATTTATTGTTTGCCCAGCTCCTACTTACTCACTCAAAATTGCAGTTATCCAAACTTTTTTATTGACTTTAAAAGTATTTGTTATAATTCTGTCCATTTTTTCTTTAAAATGACTGCAAAAGCAAAATTTTGGGGGAAAAAACATACACCTGAAAAAAAACTGGGTTGGAGCACAACAAACAAATATTTTTTTAAGGATGGCCCAGAGAATAAAATCCAGGATTTTAGGAATGAGTGTTCTATTCCTTGCCTTGGCGGCCACATGGGTGTCCTTGAGACTTTGAGTATGCTATGTCTAGTGTGAAAGAACTTGCAATGGATGCACTATCGATAAGTTTAAATTAATAATACAAATTCTTTTCAAGGAGAGATGAAGATTCCATGTCCCAAAGGAACATATAAACCTGAAGAAGGAAACAGCAGTTGTATCAACTGCCCGGAACGCTACTTTTGCCCATTTTTGGCCAGCACCACTCCTTGGGGTCTCTGTGATGATGGATATTTATGTCCTGAAGGCTCAGTTTCTCAAACTGCTAAGTACTGTGGACAAAAACACTACTGTATTCAAGGTTGTATCACATTATCTTAATTTTTTATAATGATTTTATGAACCTAAGGTAATTAACCCCATTTCTACAGGATTTTGTACAGTGTGATACAATGTTCTGTATTAAAAATCTACTGATGACTTTCCATTTCAGTATCAGCCTGTTCATTATCATTCATGAAGTCGGGTAGTTGATGATCTTTTAAATGATGTATTTTTTCTCCGCCTGCAAAGGTTTTGTGTAAATATCTTTTAACAATTATTAGGTCTCCGCTGTCTGGGAGAAGTATTGTTTGTTTCTTCCCTCTGTTTGTCCCTCTGTCACAAAACTGCTCTGGCAAGAATTGGAGTGAGGTTTTCTGAATGAAATATCTTGCCCATGCTTCTGTTATATTCTCCACAACCATCAACCACGCTATACGTTGTGTACATATTCACTTTGCTTATCAATACCGTTGCAGTTAAACTTAATGCACCATCACCAGCCCTGACTCTCGCCAACTCAAACAATAACATAGGTTTCACAGTTGTATGAGTGGCAAACATAGTTTTTCTGAGAATAACAATTTACAGTTGGACATAAATAAAGAACCTTATATTGTGTATTTTTAATTACAAAACATTTGTTTGATATTGTCCATGCTATAACTTTCTTGTGAATAGACAGTTATGAAACAAAGTGTCACGCTTTAGATCCAGGTCCCAGTAAAGTAGTTCAAAGGTCAATGTCACACTTAGAGGTTAAAGGTCAGAAATATGTACAAAAATCTGTGTCGGCTCCATATCAAATGTAAACGAGACAGATTTTGAAATAACATGGCACAAATGTTTGCCATAATTAGATGATGTGTCACATGCAAGATCCAGGTCTGTAGCTTAAAGGTCAAGGTCACTCTTAGAGGGTCAAGGTCAGAAATAGCTACAAAGCTTCATGCTGCTTGTATCTTGTAAACCACTTGACAGATTATGAATTAACTTTGCACAAATGTTCATTATAAGCAGACAATGTGGCACGCAAACGACTCGGGTCATTAGCTCAAAGTCAAGGTCATGCTCAGATATTCAAGGTTATAAATCGGTACAAAATATTGTAACCGCTCCATATCCTGTAAACAATGCGACCGATTTTGAAATAGCATGGCACAAAAGTTCACTATATTCCAACAATGTGTCGCTCATAAGGCCCAGTTTCGTAGCTGAAAGGTCAAAGTGACACTTAGCTGTTCAGTCAGAAATCATTAGGTAGAATATTTTATGTTGGCTCTTCGTATCTTCTAATCCACGAGTCAAAATTTGACACAAATGTTTTGATGTGTACTTATTACATGGAATCATTATCTTTGTTTTAGTCTCATGAAAATAGATATATTGAACCATTTAAGGTAACAAGCAGTGTACCTCTATAATTTTTTGACTTCTGGTGTAAATTATATATATGAATAATCTGCATTTGTATTATGAAGTCTCAGTTTTCATTTTACCTAGTACCTGGTCCGAAGGCTTTAATATTGCAGTATATAAAGCACGAGAGATTAACATAATTTGTAGACACACATACATTGATTAAATGCATGAAAACCTAGCTGGTTTTAGGAAAAAATTACTCTACAATCAATGACATATTGACTTGTATTTAAACAGTACGTCGTTTTCTCTGAGTTGATATTTAATTGCTGAAATTTAAAATTTTATAAACATCTAGGAGTTGTCTTTAGTCTAAGTGGTAAATTTAAACCAGAAACCATCTAATCTTAACCTAGCTCTCTAATTTAAATTACTCGCGGATGCTATTGTACCAATCCTGACGTTTTCTTGTGAAATATGGGGATATAAAAATTTAAGTGACATCGAAAAAATCCATGTAAAGTTCAAAAGCAGTGAAATGTACACCATTTTATATGCTCAGTGGGGAATAAGGTAGATTCATACTCGAACTTGTAATACAAACAAGAATCATTAAATACAGGAATAAACCTAAGTTACTGGTTATCCTAGCAAATATTCCAATATGTTATTATATCATTATGTTACAAAACGATTATTCTTTTAAATGGTTAAACTTTGTTAAGAATATTTTCTTAAATGGTAATACGGGATTATTGTTAAAACAGGATACTATCACTTTAAACAATATACTTATTTTCATTAAACAAACACTAATTTATCAATTTTAACTGCATGCATCGAACTAGGGCAAAGTTTGCCATCTCTGCAAAGAAGAAAATAAACGCGAAGCATATTTAAGCCACAGGCCATGAACTTTTCAAATGTTTAAAATTTAATTCAATATTTTATATATCAGTTGAGCTACATGTTTATCGTTTCTAAGCATTATCCTATTTGGAAAACAAAACTTTTTGTTGTTTTCTTTTTCCCAAAAGCATTTCTTTTCTGGCTCATACATAAGACTCATTTTAGAGTAATGTTACCTTAATATAAAAACATTATAATGGTAACTTAACAAAAATTAATTAAATTTCTGGCTCATACATAATCATTTTACAAAATGAATATATTTTTCAAAAAGTTTATTTTCTTTTTTCCTTGACCTTTTAAACGTCCGTTAAGAAACATAAAAACCGCCGGGAATACAGCAGTAAAACTTGGACTGGCCGATGTTTAAACTGGTATTAAAATGTCTCGAAATAAAAAGGTTTTCAGATAGGCCTAGAGTAGGTCGTCTGTACATTGTTTACACATTTTTTTGAAAGTTTCACAATTTCCACATTTCATCTTTATATACAAACAACCTGAAACTGGGTATAGATCAGTGCTATTGTTATAGCGTACGTTTGTTTTCACAGATGTTGTCTTCAAACTACAATATTTCTTCGCGGAAAATTATGATTTTGCCCGCAAATGCGCAGAACTATGCAAGCATCTGCTTAGGATCATGATTGATTGCAAAATGCGAAAAACACGAGAGGTACCAATTGCACTGATAACTGACGAAAAATACCAAAGATTACCGAATATAACTAAAAGACGCAATCTGATCACCTTGGCCATTATGCTACGCAATAGACCTCTGACATAATAAGGTGCCATTTTGTAACTAATTTCAGTCACAAGATAAAATAAAATGGTCAAAATATAAACGTTGGTTAATCAAGACTGATATTTTAAATTTCCCTTTAAACATGACCCATGTCGAGTGTATAAATAAAACAATCATTATAATAACGTCATATATTCAACTTAATGACAGATACATAATTTGTTACTTTCACGCGAATGAACACAGACTTGTAACAAAGGCGAATAGCATTGGTGTATTCTAGAGCTATACACGAGATGTATTATACGGAGGATATGGAAATACCCGATGTTTCACGATTTTAAAAGACGTAATTAACCGACAAGAAACGTGACTGGCCCGGACCTTTGAAAGGTATGGGCCATACTGAAATTGAATGCGCCAATTCAGCGCACACCAAACTTTTTAGTGTGCCATCTGGAATTTTAATGGGTGTATGGCACAATGGGGTGGCCCAAAATGATCCCTGATGCAGCTTTGATACCTTAGGGTGAATCAAAACTGTGAATTGCATGGTCCCCACCCCACAGGATCTTGAAGGTGGGGCCATAACAGTCAAATTCAATATAAACTATAAAGATATTTTTCTTATAGCAAACATTGGGAAACATATGGTGAGCATGGTTATGGATGTATATAGGTCCTTTATATAATTGTGAATTACATGTCCCTGGGTCTCTCTGTTTGGCACTTGGGGTGGGGCTTAAAAAACTTGGTGTGTCCATAAACAATTCATATTTTCGACTTCTTCTAAAAAACCGTAAGCTCAATGGTAATGAAATGTTGTATGCAGGCGAATCAAAATTGAGAATTGCATGGTCCTCACCCCACTGGGACCTTGGGGCAGGGCAAAAACAGCCAAATTCAATGTAAACTTTAAAAATTTTCTTACTATAGGAAGCACTGGGAAACAAATTGTGAGCATGATTATTGATGCCTATGGGTCCTTTATTAAAATTGTAGATTTCATGTCCCTGTGGGTGGGGCCTGTTTTTATTAAATCTATCTATAGAAAATGACAAAAACAACATTTTTGATGACTGAATAGACACATTTGAATGGTTTTTGGTGTGATTTTTTGTTGCTGACATGACGGTTAATGCTTTATTGAGTGCCCCTCCCCATCTGTCATCTTGGGCCTGGGCTTAAACAGTCAAAAATCTTCTTATTATAGGAAGCACCGGAAATCAAATTGTAAGTATATAATTCATGATTCCCATGAGTCAGACATAAGAATTGTGAATTTCATGCCGCGGTGTCTCACAGTTTGACCTTTGGGGTGGGTGCTACTTTACTAAATCTATATAAGAGAAAATGATGTGATTTGTAGCTGCAGATATGACATTCATCAAAATCCATTTTGGATTTTTACTACTTCCCGAAGGACAAAAGTAGATTCATAGGAAAATAAGATTCATATAGCTTAATGTCATCAGGGATAATCAGGTGACTGTTAAGGCCCATGTACCTCTCATGTACATTTAAATAGCTTTTTTCATTATGAAGACATTCTTGCCACACAAAGATATTTGTTCATATTGTTGTGTAGTATACTCAAAGTAATATGTGTAAATATTGCTTTGTGGCAAGAGTGCTTTCACTGTTAAAACCAATATACATATATACACATAAAATGGCTTGAAATATTGGGAAAATTGCATATTTTCACTGTTTATGTAAACTGTAATAATATTTTATTAAATGGAAAGTGCAAGTTTACAAAATCACATTTTTTAGAAGAATAAAGTATCATTAAAATTAAAAACATCAAAATTTGCGTGACGTGTGTATTATAGCAGATGTTAATTACTGGAACGCACTATGCAATGTCGAAAGTGTATTCAAAACTTACTTTATTTTTATTTTTTGGAAATAGGTCTTTGTAGTGGAAATCACGAAATTTAATACCCACGAAAATAAATGAATTCACTGTATTTAATACAAAATCACTGAGGCTTGCATTAAAATAACTATTTAAAGGAAATTCATTTTACAGGGGCTTTGTAGGACCTGATCCTTTGATACCTATGTGTCATCAGGAACATTTTATTTCTCCTTTTCACAAAATTTTCATATAATATTTTTTCATGACCACTAGAGGTGTAATGATTCATCAATGGATCATCACAATTTACCTTTCCACCGATTTGTGTATCGGGTGTTAAATGGAACATCCAATACATCGCGATGCAATGCAATGCAATCTTTAAACCTATGATTGTCAGATATCGTGCATCGCAATTCCATCCTTGATGAGACATAAAAACTAGCTAATAACGACTAACAAAAAAGAATTTTAGAAGATATACTGGCTAAACATGTGATGAATATTACAGACAGCATATAATTGTTGTCATTTCCTTCCCATCAGTTACTATCCCACTATGCTTAATTCCTCACTCTCACAGTTATGCAGTGTAATGCATTCTGTTGTTCTCTGTTAATAAAGATACTTTTAAGTTGCATATGAGCATAGTTATTACATGTAAACCTTATTAAACAATCATGGTGATTGCATAAGATACAGTTTAAAAATCAGTATTGTGATGCGCATTGCATCACGACTTAAATATTGCAATACACATTGCCTTTTACTTTTACAGGCAATATGTATCATGATATGTATCATTCTGAAAATGAAGCATCGTGATATGTATCACAGATGAAAGAAATGCCATCACATAGCCCTATTGACCACCCATGCTTGTTTTTGAAAAATCTGTAAACCAACAAATTAAAAAGGTCATGTCCTTGATTCTAAAACTTTTTGTTTATTTCAGGTGTGAGAAAAGGTGTCCAAATGGAACATTCCAATACGCGGTTTGCAATCCAGTGAATGTGTCATTTGTCCTGAAGGAGTATATTGTTTGTTTAATTATGAAAGGAAACTGTTATGAATGGTCATTACTGTTTGAAAGGAGAGATTCATTACAGACCACGTGGGAACAAATGTAAATACGGACATAGGTGTCCAAAAGGTATATACTGTTACATTTTAACTTCAGTTTTATTTTTATAACACATCTGCATTAAATGACAAAGCTTTTGTTTGAAACCATATTTTGTTTGTTTTGTCATAACCTCTGAGCTTAACACATATTGTTTCGATTATGACACAACCACACTTCCAATCTGTTTGGAAGCCAAAACTGTTGTTGGAAAAAAGCTTGTAATTCTTACTTGACACTTTTTTCTTACTCGACAGTCGTCTTTCTTACTCAACTTCGACATTCGACTTTCCTATTTGACACTCAACTTTATTACTGGACTTTTCTTAGTCGGCACTCCACTTTTAGCTCTACTGGCCAAAGGCCAGAAGTGCTTATGCAATGGCGCGTTGTCCGTCGTCTGTTGTCTGTCATCTGTCGTCTCTCATCTCTGACGTGTGTTAGCAGCACTGTCTCTGAAACCACTAGGCCAATTAAACTGAAACTTCACATGGATGTTTCTATTGCAAAGGAGACTTTACAGAAGATTTTTACGATTTGAAATTCAAGATGGCTGCCATTACAAAAAATAGTCCAAAACTATAAAAATCTTCTGCTTATGAACGGCCCAACAGATTTTCAAAATGTTTATGTAGTAATGATAACCAACTATAGTTTTGTTAGATTAGTTCAAATGGTGTCCCTAGGGTTAAAAATGACCCCACTCCGAGGGTTCAATTAGGGAAGCATGTCATTGTAATAACTTTTTATTTATTTTTTTAAAATGGAAATGGTTTTGCCTATATCTTTAAATAATAGATCAGGAGAGACCCCAAAGGGTAAAAATTAGGAATTACAAAAATTGTTTTCTTAAGAACTGGTATGTCATATTTGTTCATATTTGGCATAAATTATCTCTATGTGTAAGGGTTTGATTGCAAATAAGAATTTAGGGGCTAAAATTTATAAAGGCCCTATAACAGGCAGAGATGCCAACTCCTCCGATTTTAGCGATTGAATCCGATTTTTGTATGAAAAATCCGCTCTCCGATTTTCCATGAATTGTCTCCGATTTTTTTTAAAAAAATGGTCCGGTATAAATTTCACGGAGAAAACAAATAATCAGCACCGTTTACACTGACACTAGTTTTGATGTTCGGACATTTCCGTATGCGCTACGTCACCTCTTGAAGCGCTATTAATAAGGTTATCCGGAAAATACCCAAGTATTTACGAAAACAATATCGGATGATCCGAAAAGGCCGATCAACAACCTTCAAAATCCAATATGGCGGATGCAACACCACCAAAGAAAAAAAAGTACGAACATAAACAAACATTTATTAAAAGTTACACCGATGCATATCGTTGCTTTTCGACATCGAGGATGGGGGTGCATTATTGCATTCTGCAAGGTCTGCAATGCTGAAATTATGTTATCTCACGGTGGGATGGGTGATTTGAAAAAACATTGCTACTAAACAGCACATCAGCCGCTCAACTTGTCAGTCGTCGTCAAGGAAAATATTGACAATGGTTGCGACAACTCAACCAATGGATGAGTCGGTAATTAAATCCCAATAAAGCTTAATTTGAATGTTTAATAAAGCCTCGCTTTTCATCAGTTTTGTCAGTTTTTTTAATTTATTCTATAAAACTCGATCACTCAATTCTCTTTTTCATCAGGTATTATGAAATATTTCTTAATGAATACATGACTTTTTATCACTGAAAAGTGCTGAAATGCCATCTCAGAGCATCTGCAACTTAAAAAATTCTGGGGTTGCATAGGAGACTATGCAGAAGATTTTTTTTTATCTCAAATTCAAGATGGCTGCCATTACTAATAGTCCAAAACTTAAAAAATCTTCTTCTCACGATCGGCCCATCAGATTTTCAAAATGTTTATGCAGTAATGATAACCATTTATAGTTTTGTTAGATTGGTTCAAATGGTGTCCCTAAGATTAAAAACATCCCCAACCAGGCCTTCTAAAATTGCCGGTTTTTCGGTTCTTGGACCGATTTCTGAAGTTCAAAACCGGTTTTCGTTTCTAGGTTTAATAAAAACTTGGTCCAGATATTTTCAAAGTTTAATAAAAAATCGGTCCATATATTTTCTATCGGTCGTATAAAATCTCATTAATTGCTCTTACCATGCCATACTGACCTGTGACATACGCCTTGCGGCAATATCATTTGACCTAATCCGATTGTTTTGTCACCTGCTGTGCGAAATGATGTCAGTTTTGACTAAACCATTAACGATATTAGGGGGAGTTTACCGGAAGAGTCTATCGCTATGTAGCACGCCTTTGATGTGTGATCAGCGACCCATAGCGTTCTGTGGGTTCATCAAAAGATAGTGTTTGCGTCCGTAATTTCTTTGATATACCGCTAGCCAAAGTGGGGATGGTCGGGCTGAATATTGTTTGCATCATTTGATTAAAATATTTCATAAAACGTGCTGTGTTACTTGTTTGTTTCATTTCTAAAAAATAAAAACTTTAATTATATATACGAGCTGGTTCTGGTAATTGTACTAGTGGCTAGCTACAGCACAACGCATATAAAAATAAAAAGTTGAATGAACTGTTACATTGGTTTCCACGGTGATTATTTCACGCAGCTTCTGGCATTGCGACACTTCTGGTTCAATCCAGTATTTTTAATTTAATGAAACTTATTCAGTAAAGCTGAAACATAATGTCAGTCATTAAAATGTACACATTGTGATAAAGTATGTTATAAATAATACACAAATAAATGAAATAGTTCCCTATTAATAAATAAATGGAGAAAATACATGGTGCAGCTTACATGGTGGGTGGGGTATGCATATAAGTGATTTTTTTTTTTAAAATAAGTGCGATTCTTACAGATGTAAAAAACCTGGACCGATTTGCATTTTGGAATTTTAGAAGGCCTAACCCCAACCCAAGGGTTCAATTAGGGGACACATGTCATTATAATAAATATTTTTTTCTTTTTTAAAATGGAAATGATTTTGCCTGTATCTTCACAGAAGCATAGTTTAGTGAAGGAGGTTCAGTTTTGTAAAAATGACTGGGTTCCACTGTCTTAAGGGGTCAGAAGGGGCCCCAAAAGGGTAAAAATTCCTTTTCATAGCAATTTTTTTTTCAGTATTGGTGTGGTGGGGGTATTTATCCATAAGTTGTTAAGACGACCCCTCAAAGAGGGTAAATATTGTGAAATTTCAAAAAATTGCTATGGCCACTATGAGTAAATAGAGCATCTCAGGTCCTTATGGGCCTCTTGTAAATGATTTGAGGGATGTAAATCTCATATAAATTTTCATATTTTGCAAATTTAATAACTGGTCTAACATATTTCAGTTATATAGCTACTTCAAGGTTAGCACAGATGTGAAAAGTGCTTAATTTTCAACCTCTCAAATGAGAAGTGCTTATTTCTTAAAAACATCCTTGAATAGTGCTTATTTTTAATGTCATTGGGAAAAGTGCTTGAAAATTGATAAAAATCATTGAAAATGGCTTGAATTTAAAAGAGTTTGAATTAAAAAACAGTAATGGAGAATATAAGAAGTCCATCTTTGCCATTTATTTGACGCCGTGTTTTACTATATGCAAGAGAAGGGAGACTACTCAATTTGACAAATATGTTTCCCCGCAGTATTGTGCAGTGCAGCAAGCTGGGAACCAGTGTGCACCTGTTCTAATTTTAAAAATAGATACGGTGTGTTGTTGTCTAAACAAACAATTGCATAAACTTAATGTAGTTGATAAATAATTCTCCCATTACACGCGCAGAGAAATTGCCGAGAACACCCAAAAAACAGAGTATAGAATCAAATGCAATTTAACAGCTGCTTGTGTTCTGAACAATTGATGTCATATTGGGATACCCAGTGTGCCCAAAGCACATGGTAGTAACAAACGGATAACAATGCCTCGGAGAAAGTGTGTATTCAGCCCTGAAGTCACACGATAAGAGCGAGAAACACAAGAAAAATGAAATGTCCATGCCGACAATTCGCAAATGAGCATCAGATAAACATGTAAAGTACAATTGATTGATTGATTGATTGAATATTTAGCGTCATTTTTATGCCATCGAGGGCTAACAGACGATCAGTTAACCTAACAACTGTTTCCTGGGATTAACCAGTACTCGAACACACCCCATCTCCACAAGTAACTGATAACTTTCCCATTTGAATCAGTGGTGAGAGACAAATGATAATGAGACACAATGTTGTATATCAATCTTCACGGAGACTGTTGCCTGACTGGGAATTTGAACTTACGACCCCTGGATTGATAGTCAGACGCGTAACTGACAGCTAATCGGGCCCGGCTTGTGAAGTACAAAGAAATTGATAAAAAAATGGGATGCAAAGACATAAATAGGACTCACACCACTATTATCTCCCTTAAGTACTCCGGACCTTCAGATGAAGGAGGTAGAAATAAAACTTTATTTCTCTTTTTCTTCATTTTTCGGGGCTTTGTTCTGCATTTTTTTGTTTTTTGCTAGCATGAGTTAAATGCTCATTATTTTAGGAATCACCACTGAAAATTTGATGCTGATACCAACTTTCTGGACAACTCTGTGTCATTTCAGAATTGTTGGTTCGAACCGCATCAAGGGTGAATAGTTGACATATTATTACTCTGGAAATTGATAGGTCTCACAAAAGCATTGAATTTAAAAAAAAATAAAATTGGTCAAGGTATACTTTTTTTTCTTTATAATTGAATATCTTGAACCAGAAAAGAATTTGAGCCCAGACACATGCTGCAGAATTTAATTTTTCACTCTGTTTTGGGCATAAATGTTACAATGGAGCCCTATGGGAAATGTAATAGTGGTGTGAGACGTTAAGGGCTGAGGGAGTACTTGGCTGTGTGGAACTAACTTAGTTGTAAAAAAAATAATTTAGGCCATTATAAATTAATTTCTAGATTATCAACTTTTTCGTAAAAACGGGGAGAGCGGAAGTATTTAATTTTTTATTTTTAAAATTTTGATATTTTTTTAATAATTATATATTAAACAATTTTTTTTTTTTATTATTATTTCTTATTTTTTTCGGGGTGACATGCAAATTAGGGGGTGGGCGGGGATGATAATCTAGCAATTAATTTATTATGGCCATATGTTGCTGTTCATATGTTTAAGTTTTCTTTATTGGGAGAGACAGCTGGGCTAGTTACAATATATATGTATATATGTATTCTTTATCCTATATATAGTATATATCGGATCGCTGTGCAGGAACTCCTACAGTAAGTATGTATGGCGAGTTCATCTATTTTAGTACTTGAAATTGAAAATTTTCTGCCTTGAAAAGTGCTTGAATTTTATCAGTCCTTATCTGTATGAACCCTGTACTTTGTAAGTTTAAAATCAAATTAAAACTGCAAATACTTGAGTAGTGCAATTTTTGATGATTCAAAGACCATGACTCGAACATTATTTACCTGATTTGGCCAGTTCAACAACTAAAGTCTAAAATAACTACTGTATAAGTTTGTTGGGGATCAAATGGAAACTGTACGGCAGAGTGCACACAAGATTAAACAATGCAATTTTGATGATTCAAGGGCCATAACTCTGACACTAATTATCAATTCGGCCTGCTCAAGAACTAGCTGGAGCACACACATTTTCTGAAGAAGGAAGACCTTTAAATTAATCACATTCCAATTTCAGGTGTCTTGATCCCATGTTCAAAGGGAACTTATCAGCCACGTATGGGAAAACATATTTGTTTACCATGCCCAGTCGGATATTTCTGTAATGCAACAGGGCTGAAATCCCCGTCTGGAAGCTGCGATACAGGCTGGTGCTGTGAGCTCGGTGAGATAGAGCCAGTAAAATGCAAAACCCCTGGTATGTAAGGCATCATCATTTTACCCTTGACACATCAGGAGTTATTTCAAGTATGCATAGTAACTGTTGTTCTTGCACTGGATCCTATTCTATATGCTGTTGTCATGCTATTATTAAAAAAAACAGTTTTTACTGTAAGATTATGTTTTACTAAATTGATTTCAAAAGTGAAAAATTTTGTTTAACCGGAATATACAACGGTATTCTGTTTTCATCCAGGTTGTATGGATGGATACACTTGCAGTCAGCAGGAAGATATTCAATTCAGGCGCTTCCCCAGGTGCTTGAAGCACCATGGTACCTCAGCGCCTTGATTTCCAAAGTCAATATTCTGTGGCGTCTAGATTCCGGGGAGTCTTTTAAATTTACCTTGATTTGACCTACATGTTTGTCTGTGACACTCATGTTGTGCAAATTGGAATACACAACCTCCCAACATCAGGACTAAGTGTAATGTTAAATGCGACTGCACAATTGGACACTTGATACACAGATGCTGTATATGTTAGGGAATATCTTTTATAAACTTTTTCTTCCCAAACTGTTTTTTCATTTTTGTTAAGATCACCATAATATAATTATATAACCTGATAACAACATAACATTTAAATGTTTTGTTTGAACTAAAAGTGTAATAATTATATACCCGTAGACTCCCGAAAGGTAACGAAAACCATACTCTGGGTCATGAATAAATTATTAACACGGAAAAGTATAAGCTAATCAAAAGTCAAAATACACTCATTAAGTTTTTAATAAAACAAAATTCAAACGATAACTTTTCATGAAAATCAAATAATTGTAATTGAATCCTTATCAGTGTGACTGTCATGTTAATCAATTTGGCCCAACCCCATTGCTGTAAATAAGATAGCAATAAAATGTGATTAAACTGTTATATAATCAATTAAGGATAAGTATGGAAATTATCTTTAAAAGTAACCAAAGTACTTTTCTTTGTGGTTATAGATCCCAATGATTGCCAAAAAGGAAGTTATCGACCAGATATATCATCAGACTGTGTCACTTGCCCAAAGGGTATATACTGCGCATCAGTAGGGTTAACTTCCCCATCTGGGTTCTGTGAGGACGGATGGAATTGTCAAGAAGGATCTATAACTGCAACACCAAGTTTATGTTTACGGGGGCATTCTTGTAAGAAAGGTCAGTGGATACAATGTGTTATATTTAGAGGTTATTGTATGGTTGAGGTGTGCCTGTTATATATGGCATATTATTAAATAAGTTCCAGTTTGTGTTTTTTAATACATAATGTCTAATTATTACCTATTCCTTGCACATTATCGTTTTAAAGCAGCTTAACCAGTAACTGTAAGATGTTTGTTTTATAAAGAAGTGGACAACATATATATGAATGACAAACATTTTTGTGAATATTCATCGCCTTTCATACAATAAGCTTATTATTCCTACCACAGCTCGTAGAGCGGAGCAGGGGGATATGTCCGTCCCTGTGTCCGTGCATCCACAACATATCTCCTTCAGTTGTGATTGGAATTTTAAATAACTTGGCACAAATGTTCACTAGAACAAGACGATGTGTCATGCGATGACTTGGGTCTGTTTGTCAAAGGTCAAGTTCACAGCTCCATCCGTCCGCTGCTGTCCGGACTTTATCTTCTTTAGTTGTGATTGGAATTTTAAATAACTTGGCACAAATGTTCACTAGGACAAGACAATGTGTCATGCGAATGACTTGGGTCTGTTTGCCAAAGGTCAAGGTCATAACTCAAGGTCAAGTTCAGAATTTTAAATAACTTGGCACAAATGTTCACTAGGACAAGACAATGTGTCATGCGAATGACTGGGTCAGTTCGCCAAAGGTCAAGGTCATAACTCAAGGTCAAGTGTTTGAAAATCCAATGTATACGCTGTTTCCTCTTGTCCGGACCGTATCTTCTTTAGTTGTGATTTTAATTTTAAATAATTTGGCACAAATGTCAACAAGGACAAGACGATGTGTCATCTCAAAGACTTGGGTCTGTTCGTTAAAGGTCAAGGTCATAGCTCAAGGTCAAGTGTTTGGAAATCCAATGTATACACTGTGTTTCCTGTTGTCCGGACTGTATCTTCTTTAGTTGTGATTGGAATTTTAAATAACTTGGCACAAATGTTCACTAGAACAAGATGATGTGTCATGCGACTGACTTTGGTCTGTTCGTCAAAGGTCAAGGTCACAGCTCCGCCCATCTATTCGCTGCTGTCCGACCTTATCTTCTTTAGTTGTGATTGGAATTTTAAATAACTTGGCACAAATGTTCACTAGGACAAGACGATGTGTCATGCGAATGACTTGGGTCTGTTCGCCAAAGGTCAAGGTCAAGTGTTTGAAAATTCAATGAATACACTGCTTCCTCTTGTCCGGACCGTATCTTTAGTTGTAATTTGAATTTTAACTTAGCACAAATGTCAACTAGGACAAGACAATATCTGAAAGACTTGGGTCTGTTTGTCAAACGTCAAGGTCATAGCTCAAGGTCAAGTGTTTGAAAATCCAATGTATACACTGTTTTTCGTCCTGTCTGGACCGTATCTTCTTAAGTTGTGATTGCATTTTTAGATTACTTGGCACAAATGTTAACTAGGACAAGACAATGTGTCATGCGACTGACTTGGTTCTGTTCTTCAAAGGTCAAGGTCACAGCTATGTCTGTCTGTCCACTGCTGTACGGACCTTATCTTCTTTAGTTGCAATTGGAATTTTAAATAACTTGGCACAAATGTTCACTAGGACAAGACGATGTGTCATGCGAATGACTTGGTTCTGTTTGCCAAAGGTAAAGGTCATAGCTTAAGGTCAAGTGTTTGGCAGGGGATATGACCACGTAAGTAGCAACCTCTTGTCACCATAAGAGTTGAGTAATGAAGGTTTTTCATGTTTAGTCTATCATTACTACTATATAGATTTGAGACATAATAGCGCTGAGTGGGGAGATATCAATGACTGCATTTTCTTAATTTTAAGCTCTACCGGCCAAAGATCAGCAGGGCTTATGTCTTAATAAATTGTCCGTTGTCCTTCCGTTAACCTTTTTCTTGTAGACACGATAGCATCATCATTTTTTAATTGAATCTTAACAAAACTCGCACAGCCATTATATACCCAAAAGATCTCTGATGAGTTCTTGAACAAACACAGGGCATATAAGCACAATTTAAGCAAAACTTTATGTTATTGTACCAGTGTATTTGACCACAAATGCCCCTGCCACAGGGCTTATAATCACATTTTATGTCAAATTTTAAAAAAAAAAATTTCTCTGAAAGTTTAATTTCTAGACCTTAAATATTTTACTTGTAGCATCTGTTGCCAGTAGAGCAATTCAGGTCCTCTTGGGCCTCTTGTTCATTGAATCTGAACCAAACTTGCATGGCAGTTATATAATTACAAGATCTCGTACAAGTTCTTGAACCAGTGTGATTTGGCCACAAATGCCCCTGTCACATGGCTTATAAGCACAATTTAAGGGAAACTTTAAAAAACAAGGAAGAGGAACTTACAAAAACATTTCTTCTGACATGTACATTGGTCCATTTGTTACCAGTTGAGCAATCCAGGCCATCTGTGGCCTCTTGTTTTCTTTTGTATTAAAATTCCACCCATTTGAACTTTTATCCTTTATGTCTAAAAGCAATTTTATTCTATTTATAATTTTGCTAATTTTAAAAACTGAAATTTTCAATAATGATTCTGAGAAATCTTTATATAATTCCATCATAAAATCAAAGACACATGGTTGTAATGATATTCCATGTTATTATTACATCAAATAGAAGAATTGTTGATTTATATAGTGACAGATCGCCTACCACCACCACAAATGATTTTGAGTTTCTTGATGCTAAAATTCCATATTCCATGGGTCTTTCCCAGTTCCTTAAATAGTGAAAAGAAACACCAATAAATAACTCTGAAAGTCACACCTCCTTCCCTCTTCAAAAAAGTGAACTACACTGTCAAACAAACAAACTAAAAAGTATTTGCAATTAAATTTTTAAAATTCAATTTCAGGATATATGACAAAATGTCAGCCTGGTACATATCAGTCTGATTTGCGACAGATAACATGTATAACCTGTCCTCCTGGCAAATACTGTCAAAATGAAAGAATGAGAACTTCCGGTGCCCTTTGTAGGCATGGATATATGTGTACAGGTGGTGACTCCACTGCTATGCCCCCTGGTAAAGAGTGCCCTGCCGGATATAAGTGTCCAACAGGTATAAAGTAACTTAATATTCAATGGTACACTCGGGTCCTGTGGTAATATGGTCTGATATAATGCATTTTTTCTATGGTTCCAGAATTTGAAATTGATATTTTCATCCAGATTTATTAAAATTCGGCGGTATAATAATTTATTTATTGATAAAACTTCTTATTGTTGTCAAACAACATCGCTATTAATTGATTTATGCCAACAAACAACGGTCTGTCATATTTATCACATATTGTCATGTGTTTGTTTATGGTACGCTTACAGTACTTCAATAGGATAAAGTATTGCCAAATAATGTAGCGCACCTTGGGATATTAATATAACACGGTTCTGCATATATTGCGATTTCATTCTGTGGATCATAACCACCACGTTATAACCGGACCCAAGTGTATATAAGATTATTCTTTGGCGACTTTCAGACAATGAGTAAATGTACTTATAAATAAAAGTAAGGAACTTATTAAGAGAAATTTTTATATAGAAAAATTATGGGAGGGGGGAGGGGGGGGAGAATCAGCTAGCTGATTTCCATGGGGGGATATAATTAACTAGGGGTAGCTGATTCTTTCCCTGGTAGCTGATTTCTTCCCCTCGGGAAAGGTTTAGACGAGTAAAGTACTGACTACAACACCAGTGTTTTCTCCAGCTCCAATTTTTTAGGGGTCATTGGTGACTCACTTAATAAAAATCCGGGGGTCATCAGATGACTAGTTTTAAACTTAATCAACTTGAATAAACAGAGGTAGAAAAATACATATTTTACTTAAAACAGTTTCACTTCCTGTTTCACACAAATTTCTCAGTTAAAACTGCAACTGAAGTTAACAACTTCAAAACAATTTAACTTCAAATGAATGTCACTTCTGGCAACAATTTACAACAACTAAATACTTTTTTTTTTAAGATCATGGCCACAGAGCCATGAACTTTTCAAATGTCATGGACACAGCTCAATCACCAAGGCCCTACAATTTTCAATGAAAAACACTAAAATCATTTTCATATTTCATATTTCGACTGAGCTACATGTTTAGGGTTACCATGCATTATACTCTTTGAAAAACAAAACTTTGTTGTTTTTTTCCCCCCAAAAGCATTTCTCTTCTAGCTATTAGCTATACTCATTTTAGATGAATGTTCCCTTAAAAAAAAATATATAAAAACATTTCAATGGTAACTTTTTCAAAATGTATTAAAATGTCGTACATGCGTGTCTCGATACCTTTTAGAAAAAAAAAAAAATATTTTTTCAGATAGAGTATCGTCCGTACATTCAGAGACATTATTATGTCTCTGGTACATTTTAAACAACTTTTTTGGAAAGTTTCACGATTTCCACATTTCATCTTTATATACAAACAACCTAAAAACTGTGTATATATCAGTGCTATTGTTGCAGCATCTGTTTGTTTTCAGAGATGTTGTCTAAGTTTTGGTCATATGCGAGCAAGTGTTGTCACAAACTACAATATTGCTTCGCGTAAAATTATGAATGTGATCATAATCTTCTATGCAATTGCATCAATATAGCGTTAATAACCAATTAAAGCGTTGAGGTAACTTTGTAGAACCGGGTGACCTGGGTTTCCCTGAATCAGACCACGTGATTTGTCAAAACAGCTAGCATTATAAAAATAACTCTGAAACCAATATGCATAATTTGAATTTCTGTATTTTTAAGGTTGCGTCATAGCGGATGCACTGAACAAACTTGATTGCGTCAAATAAGATTTAATTGTGTCATAAACTCAAGAAACCCGCTCTGGAGAAAACACTGCTACACCGGTACTGAAAGCTGATCTTACAGTGCTATTTATTGTTCAATAGGTACCTTTTTACCAGTTGCTTGTGATCCTGGGCAATTTATGAACAGAACCGCAGCTGGTTTTTGTGACAGATGTCCCATTGGCAGTTACTGCAACACCACAGCAATGACAGCTGGCATTCCTTGTCCTGATGGATATGAATGCAGGATGGGAACTATCACACCAATATTGTGTAGAAAAGGGTATTACTGTTTACAAGGTAAATCAGTTTAATCATAATCTTAGAAAATTAGAACATAAGGTATTGAACAACACATTCATTTGACTGTTTTTTTCCGTCACTCGGCCAGATGGCATCTGAGGTGACCTTTTTTTTTACCTGTCCATATCTGTTATATAGTATCAAGTTATCTATCTGTTTATCATCAGCAATAGCAATTTCATTATAACTCTTGTAAGCTCCTGCCCTCCCCGTTTTTAAGAAAAATTTGGATGATAATCTAGCAATTAATTTATAATGGCCTTAAGAAGGTATATGGGAATCACTGTTGGTTGGTCAGCCTGTCAGGTACATGTGGAATGAAGTACAGTGAAGTTCCACAGTTTCCAGGCAATTGAGTTGAAACTTTACATTCATGTATTCATTCATTTATTCACATTCATTCATGGTTTCATTAATTCTTTCTTTCTTTTTTCCTTGCTCAGGTATAGCTCGCGTATGTGAAATTGGAACGTACCAGGAGGAGGAAGGATCTTGGCAGTGTAAAAACTGTCCTTCTGGCAGCTACTGTGAATTTACAAAAGCTACAAACATCACGGGAATATGTCCAGCAGGTTTCTTTTGTCCTGAAAGAACCATCAATCCCTACCAGCAGAACTGCAGCACGGGTCATTATTGCCTTGCAGGTGTTTGTTTATTTTACATCATTCTAGAACTTTTATATGTCCGACAACAAAAAACTTTGAAAAGGGGGTATATAAGATTTGCTGTTGGTAGATGTCATTCTGTGTGTGAACATTTTTTAACTCTTTGCTCCATTGATATGCTTTTTCCCGCACCAATCACAGAAGGCCTTTGAAAACAGTGCAGGAAGAGTAACGAGCAATCTGAACACTTCCTGCACTGTTTTCCACTCTGTCAGTTAATATAAACATAATTCACCCAATAATTCAAAAGCCTTCTATATTAGTTGTCAAAAGGCGTCTATATTAGAGGTGTCCAAAGGCGTCTATATGAAGTAAAGGGTTAAAACAATCTACTTCAGCAGTTTCCAGACGATTAACTAATTTAAGTGCAGTTGTTCATGATGCATATTTTGTGATGCAGTCTTATTCCTTTCATCAATATTTCCCTTGCACTTAATTTTATTCCACAGCTTTTCAACGATTTATTTGAAATTGCATACATGATTAATGTAAAGTGTACATATGTGAGACAAATCTTTTGATGCAGACTTAATTCCATGCAGTTATGCCATTGCGCTTAAATTTCTAATGAAGCAAACTACTTTCACAGTTTTAAAGTAATCAATTTGAAACTTTGGATTCTCAACATCAAGTGTAAGAGGGGTGTTTGAAAAAGTTTCCAGAATAGTTCCATTTCTCTTTTGATTGATATTTTTAAGGAAAATACTGACTGTAAAGACATCAAAGTACATTTTATTGAATGCATTGCTTTATGTGTATGTATTATATTAATATTGCACATTCAATTGTCACCATAGCAGCATCATGTCGATGTGAGCAGGGCAGCTACAAATACCCCCCACACATCTTTTACCTAAAAGCTACAACAGCTGTTTCACCTAAATAGCCACAACAACTGTTTTCAGAAGACTCTCAAGGAGAATGCTTAATTTTTTTTCAAAATACTTGCACATTTTTTCCATCAATAATGGATTCAAAGTTAGTCAATAAATGTTCATCATTGCATGGTATACGTGAAGCGGGTTGTTACTGTTTCATATGCAACCAATTCATACTTGTATTATGTAACCAAACACTTGTCTTACATGTATAGAATAAATGAACCTGTTAGAAAGTTGACAACCATTCTTAAGTAAACAAAAACGGACTGTATGTATACTCATGATTTATGGTAAGAAATAGTCAGAAAACAGCATGTGAGATCGGAGGAATACGGTGGGTGTCGAACAGTGTAAATTCCCAACTCCGTCAGAGTTGTCTTTGTAACCACAAACAAATGTGGAGGACATTTCATGGTGCAGGGAGAAGCTTTCTGATAATTTCAATAATGTACATCAGGTGACATCTTATTACTTGCAATATTTAGTGGAGCCTTACTACATCTTGCATTTCAAGTTAGAAATCGAACGTTTACGATGTTTCTCAAACAATCAGTACCAGAAAAACCCACACTACTTCGATCCTTTTGTTTTGACTGTTGAAGTGTTTCCGAAAGCAAACAAAGTCCCGCCTCATGGCATAGCCAACAGAAACCGAAATTCGCTCTTCCAAACAGTAATTTTTTAACATCTTATTGATATCCCGGTATTGCTTACATTATATTATTTCAACTATTATGTGGAAACTTTTTGAACATCCCTGGTAGATGTGTGTGATGCTTTTTGTGACACTAAATTCCATGCATACTGTTATTGCCCTTGTTACCATATTGCAATTCTTGTCGAACAAACTACTTCTCCAGTTTTCAGGTGATTGATTTGAAACTTTGTATGCATTATCAGCATCAAGTATAGATATGTGTGACGCAACTTTTGTGACGGTAACTTTATTCTTTGCAGAATTATTGCCTTTGTTGCCATATTGCAATTCTTGTGGAGAGATTGATTGATTGAATATTTAGTGTCATTTCATGCCATCGAGAGCTAACAGACGATCAGTTAACCTAACTTCTGTTTCCTGGTATCCTGAAAGGTTAACCAGTGCTCGAGCACACCTTGTCTCCGTAAGTAACTGATAACTTTCTCACTTGAATCAGCGGTGAGAGGCGAATGATAATGAGACACAATATCATATAGCAATCATCACGAAGACTGTTGCCGGGCGGGGATTCAAACTCCCGACCCCTGGATTTGCAGTTTTTGGAAAATTGTCTTGAAATTTTACTTAAGTAATCACCATCAAGTGTAGATGTGTTTTGACTTTGTGACTTATTTCATGCAGTTGTTGCCCTTGCTCTTAGTAAAATTAATGAGTTTACCGTATTGCAATTATTGTGAAGAGAAATACTTTTACAGTTTTCAGACGATTGACTTCAAACTTTGCTTTAATACATGATCAACATGTGACCCTCACTTAATTCCATGCAGAGATATTTCCTTTGCACTATGTAACATAATTGCTGCATTTACCGTACTGCAATTCTTGTTAATATTTAAATTGTCCATAATCTTTGTTTGATACCTAGGCTAAAGTCATTAACCCTTTCGGCCCCAAGATTGTCACAGAAAGTTCCAGCCAGCGCCAAAATTATTTGGCGCTATCGCAGAAATGAACAGTTACCAATTTCAAACTTGCATAACTTTATTATTTTTAAAAATTTGGAGTGCAGTCAGAAGATATGTGAAAATTGGTCAATTGTGAATAAAATTGTGTCAGACAGTCACATTGAAAAAGTTATAGTACAAACATTTTAATTGTTATCTAATGATCTTATAAATACTTTGACTATACAATAAGAGATGATTTGATGTAAATTATTTGTTTTAGTGATAAATTTTGATGACATAAATATTTCATTATGATATTTTTTCAAATGTCAATTTTTTTACCATATATGGAATATGTTTTCAATGTGACTGTCTGACACAATTTAATTCACAATTGACCAATTTTCACATATTGTACACAATCCTACCTGTGGCTTGCTGGAAGTTTTTCTGAGTGTGGAATATCTCATGGCATGGAATGATACACATGGGAAGATCACATTGTTTGCACTTGTAGTTTGTTTGGTGTCTTTTCCATCCAGGAGTAGTTCTCAAACTACAAACAACACAGTCCGGCTTGTTTTTTGGGTCGTCATATTTTCCAACAAAATGGTGCTCAGTCAATCTTGATGGTACATCAACAGATGGCCTTCCTTGGCGCTTGGACTTTTTTTCGTAACCCTCCAGTAGTCCATCAATCACTTTTTCTCGAAAGGCTTTTTGGGAAATATTGTCTATTGCACTATTACAATACAGAATGTATCCATTCACCATAGCGACTACCCGTAACCTGTGGAAAATTGTGGTATACCACTTACTGCTTTTGTGTGGATATGCGAAAGTCCCTAATTTCTGGTCCCATATGTCCACACCTCCCATATGCTGATTGTAGACCTCAGCAACTATTGGTTTTTCGATAGATCGGTAGCCTTCATTTGCCCCCCCTCTTTCTAATTCTCTTCTCGACTGTGTTGTTTGTTTCAGTAGTTGATAGAAAGTGGACACGCTTTGTATCGTGCCAGGCACAGGCTATCATGTTATCTCACCTCATGAAGACTGGGTCATCGACCTTAGCCAACTGTAGCCTTTGTGGATGTAGATCTGCAGGCATACCTTTTCTCCCAGCTTTGAATGTATCACTTGCACTGATGTTTCTATTTTCTAGTTCACTATATAATGCTGGTGACGTATAGAAATTGTCAGTGAAAACTTTGTACCCAAGATTTTCATATCCATTCAAAAGAGACAAACAAATGCTCTCTGCCACAGTGAATCCTATTTTCAGGAATTACAGATCCCTTGCCTGTGTAGGTCAGAAATTTCAGGCCATACCCAGTTTTACTTTCACACAGCGTATACGGTTTGATTCCCCACTTATACGGCTTTGATGGTAGATATTGCCGAAAACTCACTCGGCCTTTGAACTTCACAATACTCTCATCAATTGAGAGTTTACACCTTGGTCCATAGGCCTGAAGATACGCTGGCTCACATATGTTCATAAGCGGGTGGATTTTCCAAAGAAGATCATACTCTGGACTGCCACGTTCTGGTCGTTCTTCTCCATTGTTCACAAAGTGTAGAAATGAGGTGATAAGTTCATACCTATTCCTCGACATGATGTCAAAGAATGGTAAATGTGTTAACCTATACTTTGACCAGTAGTCCTCGAGTTCATTTTTATGACACAACCCCATACATATTTGTAATGCTATGAAAGCCTGGATTTCCAGTGCATCTGTTTCGACCCAATTGTGCAATGGTGAGTGTCTTGATAGTTCTATTGGATTGTCAAAAAACTGAAGAGCATACATGTTGGTTTCATTTACAATAAGTTCTATAGCCTGATCAGGAAAAAAACAACTTAAAATAGTCCAAAGGCAGGTAATCTGTAGTGTTTACAAGTACACCCCTTCTTCCAGAAAAATCTGGCAGCCAGTCACTCGTGAATGGATCTATCTTCTTGCTTGACCAACACCTCTAGCCGACCAGCACTTCTGGCACGGCAGACGCCTCTAGAACAGCCAACGCCTCTGTCTCGGACATGGCCGGGGTGCCTCACAGGTCTAGACACATCCTCATCATTTTCAGAGTCAGAGGAATCTGAAGTTATCAATAATATCAGTTTATAAAAACAATTTGTCAAAATTCAACTGTGATGTTCTAAAAGGCAGTTTTATCGATATAAAAATACAAATATTTGTTAGAGTTTAGCTCCACTTGTAAACGTGAAAGTCATTTTCCGCCGAAGTGCTCCAAAACAAAATTGTCATATTGCAAAATATATTTTTGAATACCCATACATATTATTGTTTTTCCTAATTCATATTATTCCAAAGTTTATAAATAATACAGTTTCTTTACCATCTCCAGCTGGTCCAATATCTCTAGCATGAGTGCCACCTCCAGCCGGAGCACGGCCTCGTTGCCTGATCGGTCTAGGTACAGCATCGCCTTCTGGGTCCGCAGGGTCTGAAATTAAATGTCATCATAAATAATAACATGTAATAGCTCTAACTATGCTGAATAATTCTTAAAATTCAAATATTTATCTGTCTACACTGCTAAATATTCCAAGAATATTGGGATTGCAAAAAAACATAACAACTATTGACATTCTACATGTCCGCCCTAGATCCGAAACAAAATTATCAACCGGCAAAACATTTATGTATAGATGAAAATTCATAATTTAATTTACTTGTTTCTATACAAAATAATGTAAAAGTATTAATATCATATATATTTTGAAAGAAAACTATAAATAACACATCTGTTTATACCTCTTGCCAGGTAAACAACAAAAAAATTGAAAATACACACCTTGATTATCTAATTGGACAGGTGTAGCAGTTCTAATTGACTGATTAGAAAGAGTATGTTCACTGTAATTGCCATCTGAACTTCTGTCAGACATGTCAGAATCATATTCGAAACTTGGACCTTCACTTTACCTGTCATTTACGAGTAGATCTAGCACTTCTTGGCGAGTATATGTATGTTTCCTTTTAGCGGAAGCCATGTTGGATAAAATCAAATCGTTCAAAACATTATCAACATTTGAATAACTGTAGAATTGTCAATTTTTCACGTATTTTCAAAATTCCGGAAGCAATTTATTATGCAGAGCCTCGTTTTCAAATAATATTGGGAAAGCCGGTGTTTGTTCGAAAAACACTCTCATAATATTTGGTATAGGTCAGATGATAGTAAATGTTGACAGCAGTCGCTGAAAGGGTTAAAGAACAAATTATTGTACACTGCCCCTACCAAAACTTTATTTCCTCGATAATATATGTAATTATCTCTATTCAATTAGAAATAATCACTGAATTCACAGAATCTTCATGACCTTATGTATAACCATATCTCATTATCTATATCATGCTTGAATAGTTATGAATCCTTAACTGGATCCTACCCATACAAACTATCATTTTAATTATGTAATTTTTCACTTCTACTGTTCTGCCAGGGTTACATTTCACAAAAAAACTTATGATAAAAATAGGTCGTAAATGTAAGGTAAGTATCGTTTATGTATTTCAAATATTAATCCAAATGTACCCAACCTTGGATTAAATAATTTAGAAAAATGGTAAGTTTTCCTGAAATACCGGTAGATACAATCTTAAATTCATGTGGATGGCTATGAAAAACATTATGCATGTTTCTAATATTACACTTATGCCTGATTTTTATTGTATATTTTTGGTGAAATGCAACCCTGTTGTGTTACATGTTATATCTACATACAGTATTACAAACTAATAATCAATCATTTCTGTGAGCAATATTATTCTGCATTGCTGCGGTTCAATAATGGAAGCACAGACGTAATAATTTCCAACAGAAAATTATACTGTAAATTCTAATAATGCATGGTATTAATGGTATTAATTAGTATCTTAAATATCTGTACCCTGCTTTGCGAAAAGCGGGAGACACTAATTTGGGTCTGTCCATCTGTCTGTCCATCCATTTGTCACACTTTGGTTTCTGTACATTAACGTAAGAATACCTGTCAAATTCAAATCTTTTGAAATTATAATACAATGTTTATAATGACAAAACACAGGCTAAGTTTGATTTTCAGGGTTGTGACTTTTGTCGCCATAGAGTTGTGCCCCTTTAATTTGTGAACAATCGTCACACTTTGATTTCTGTACAATAAATTAAGAATGCCTAAATCAAATATTTTGAAATTATAATACAATGTTTATAATGACAACACAGGCTGTGTTTGATTTTCGGGGTTGTGACTTTTAGGGTTGTAGAGTTGTGCCCCTTTAATTTGTGAAAAATCGTAATTTCTGTCCATCTGTCACACTTTTTGGGGTTTCCGTGCAATAACTTAAGAATCCCTGAATCAAATCCTTTGTAATTTTAATACAATGTCTGTAATGACAAAACACAGAATAAGTTGGATTTTAGTGTTTCTGGCATTTGTCATTCTACAGTTATGACCGTTTAATTTGTGAAAAATGGTATTTTGGGGGGTTTCTGTGCAATAACTTAAGTATGCCTGAATCAAATTTTTTTTAAAAAGCGGGGGACATAAGATTTATTGAATTTGCTTGTTTTATTTTTTGAAACAGCTATACTTGCCAGTATGCATGTATGCTCAGAGGTACACAAGCATGATACCAGGGTATTCTTAGTCAAAGGAATAGAGTAATTATTGTCAATTATCATCGTTACCATCTACTATGTGTTTGTGTTGTTTACATACTTGAATATGCTGTTAATTGATTTAAAGGTTACATATATATATCTATCTCCCTGCCCACTATCACTCTTTAATCTTTGGCCTTCCCAGCTCTTTGTTATTTCAATCAATAGCATGAATTTTAATTTGTTGTATGCAAATGAATTTCGCCTGAGCTGATAAATACTGTGGATATAACCGGTGAGAACTGAGAAAATTGTACAAATCGATGTGCTTGTTTTCACCTCGGGTACTGGTCGAGGTATTTGCACACAACACTTTTTTTGAATTAATATGCTCATTTCAGGCAATTGATTTGAAACTTTGCATATATGATCAGCATCAATTGTTTTTCATGTTCAATTATTATTATTTTGGAATCCATGCATGCATGCCAGAATAATGACCTTGACTTGGAATAGCTTTTGAGCTAAATCGGGCCACAGTGGCAGTTATAGATAGAAAAATATTTTTATAGAATTTTGTGATTTGGTTTCTATTTACAATTTGGTATGATTCGTGAGTTAAATCAGGTAACAGTTTAGTTCGTGGTTACTGAAAACAAAAAAATGGTGCTCGTGAACTTTTTTTTAGAATTTTGTTAAATTCTTCTCTCCTGCAGGATCAGGTAGTCCAACTAAGTGTCCTGTTGGCCTCTACCAGCCGGAGATCGGTCAGATTGAATGTTTGCCTTGTCCCTATGGAAAATATTGTGCGGAAGAAGGATTGTCCTATGCAGGCAACTACTGTGCTGAAGGATGGTATTGTATGTTAAAAGAGACTTCTGACAAACCATTAGGTCAACAGTGTTTACCTGGCCATAAGTGTCCAACAGGTAAGTGAGTATAACTGTGATGTCCTTTAACGCTCACCTGAGCAAAATTCAAGGTGAGCTATTCTATACATTGACCTTCACGCATCTCTTCTCCAATGCAGAGTCTCAAGATCACTTACTTTTCACTGCTGCAGTCATGGGTTCGAGTTTCCATAAAGATATTTTGATAACATTTTGTGTATTGATGCCTAACGAGAAAAAATACTTTAGGATTGGTTTTGAGGTAACTGGGACATGGTCACTTACTAAATATAGGAAAAGGTCTGCTGGTTTAATAACTTTAGTTTTCTATATTTAATGAAGTTTTGGTTATTGATTAATAACATGAAAAAGAAGACTAGATCGGTATTGAGGTTAACACGGTCAAGGTCAGTTATTTTATTTTTTTTTTTTTTTGAATGGGGTTTAACTCTATTTTCAACACATTTTAGGTTATATACGGCATATCCTGCTTTACTGGTGGAGGGGGACCTCAGACTGAGTAGAACCACCGCAAGTTACTGGAAACTTCCTCACATAAAGTTTTTTTGAGCGAATGAGACTTGAACCTACGACAGCAGTGAGAGGTAAGTGATCTTGAGACAGCGCCTTAGACCACTCAGTCACAGAGGACCCTAGGTCACTGTTAATAAAATAGAAACCATTTCAATTTAATAACTTTCCACTTAATAATTTGATTTCCAATCGATAGTAGTACTATATATACTTCTATGCTATAAATGTTTTTATATGATATCTATAATACTTATGTACATAGAAGAACACAAGGCACTTGTGTCGGAGATCAATGCATGTGTGCAGACGTGCCGTACAGCTTGGCCTCAGACAGCATTGCTAGTGTTAATAGATTAATTTACATTTTAAATTAATGAATTAATACAGATTTACATTTTTATATTATATCATTTTCTTGTTAGTATTAAAAATACATTGATGTTGCTCTTAATTGTTCATCCCAAATCATGACCGAGATCATACATTTTTTTGTTTCACATGTAGCATCTGTTGCAAGTAGAATGATTCAGGTCTTCTTTGGCATCTTGTTGTAATAAAAATGCTCATGAACTCTATTTATATCATGGTCTATTAATGTGAACAGTCAAACCTGTGTAAGCAGTCAGTCAAGTGAAGGAGCAAAATTGACCTTTTAAGACAGGTTGTTACAGGTTAATTTGCTCTGAAAATATACAAATGAGAATTAGTGAATGTGGCTGCTTAAGACAAGTGGCTGCTTAATAGAGGTGACCACTTATACAGGTTTGACTGTATATCGTGTCATTTTTGTAAATTATGATCTTGTGCTGGAAAAAATTTGAATTGAACAATGTTTTCTCCTTGTAAAAGTTCAAGCTTCTTACTTTATTGACAAACATCGTTTATAATGGGTCCAGTCAGTTGTGGGCATATATGGACTAAGTTGTGTCCTTTGTTTTAATTTTCCATCAACTATACCAATTTTTTACATTTTAATAAAAAAAAATACTGGTATATTTGCTTTTGCATTAAGTGTTTGCTTAATAACTTTAACAAATATTTATTTCAATTAGTAAATGCTTTGCACTAATTTTTAAGTATTTTAGAATTGCTGAGCATGCTGTCATTCTGATAGCTCTTGGATTTGTTGTTAATGATGAATAAACAATGTTGGGACATATCTATGCAAATGCATATTTGCTTTATCATTAGGTAGTGCGCAGGGGATATCTTGCCCGTCTGGATATTACCAGCCGATGGAAGGACAGGCAGAATGTCTTCTGTGTCCAATTCATCAGTACTGTAACCAAACAGAGGCAGTTATAGAGAAACAGTCTGGACCAACCGCATCTACCCACGGTGTTGTCACACCCAAGAACTGTCCACACAAAATTTTCTGTAAACCTGGTAGTTCAGAACGTAAGTATAGAGAGTTTAATCTGATATTCCTTAAATACAGTGAATGTGCTAATAGCGGATCACTAGTGAATCAATCGCTGCATACACTTATCTAACCGCATAAACTATTTTAGAAAATATGTTAACTGTAAGAAAAATATTCCCTCTGAACACACCAGCCAACTTTTCCTTGAACTAGTTTACCGTTACATGGGTATGAACAATTTACAAAAGGCTGTGGAAGCACCAATAACGGATCAACTACGCCATTATCGGATCACGTGATATAAGCGCTTTTTCCGCCCTCAAGGAGTAGCTCTCAACATAACGTTGACTTGTCCATGGGCACTGACAGACAGTTACAATTGATATGAATTTGTGTCGTTCTTAAAAAATGTTTGCCGTGCTCCTACCAACGCACTCACAATTGCAGCTACCAAAACTTTTTATGATTTCATGATTTCTGTCCATTTTTGTTTAAAAAATCCAATTTTGGCTAATGAAAATAATAGCTAGCTTCTTACCCGCATGAAAAATACTGGGTCGGAGCACAGCAAACAAATATTTTTTTAGGATCAGCTGAGTGAGATAAACATAACTTTATGAGAGCACCTCGTAGTCTTAAAGTTCATTGGTAAAACTGAAGGAAAATTAGTTTCCTAAACCATTCAGCAAGTTAAAACAACACTATTTTTCAGTTCGATTATTATTTTTTTGTCAGACGAAATGGGGTCATCAAACCATGAATTGCATTGACAGTTTAAAACTATTTTAGCTATACCAGCCTGGATAAGTGTGAATGAAAAGCTTGAAAAGATTTCGTATCAAATAGACAAGGAAATAATTCTTCGCCATTGTTTCTTCACACACCATTTCAATGCCTACGTGTAAACTGTTAAATCAATTAATAAATGTTATGTTTATTATGGTAACAAAATGAAAGAAATTTACAAAATAACTGAAATTTATTTATTTCAGATAATTTCAATGATCAGGAACATAACAAATTAAAGAAACTAACAAATGTAACCAATTAAATATGAATATATTTTCATAACTAGACAACACCAAACTAATACTCAATTTTGAAATTCACCACTAACGGGCTATCCGTGTTATATCGTCATTCTAAATTGATATTCTCTCACACTACTGTAACTAAATAATTATGAAATTCATGATTACAAATGATATAATACTATGATGTTCAGCGAGTTTCTGGGACTAATATACTAGTCCATTGAAAAGGAAAAATGGTGGCATCATTTGCCCTGATGCACATCTATAAAACATTATATTTAAACGCTGTTTTCCATGCAATGATGTGGCCGGGGGACACGGACATCACTCCTGCTTTGACCTATGACCTTTGCCGAGTTTCTGCACAGGTTAAAGCCCGTTTCATCGGTATTCCAGATTATGTTTGGTTTATCAAGTAAATCGTTTGCTCTGAATGTGTTGTACCAACTATCTGTCACCTCTTTTGTGACCTGTGATCTTCTCAGATCCAAAGGGGTCTCTGGTTGCGTTGCTATGATACGAGCATTTCTAATTTTAAAAGCTTCATACCAGCTACGCCCAGGCCTACCGTCTAAAGGGTGTCTATCGGTTTTCTTTCTTTACAATGTCATTTTACTAAATCTAAAAACTCACAAACAGACCCATACCCCGCATCGTCATTTCACTGAGCAACACTGCCATTGGCTCCTCTTCTTTTTCTGTAAATATGGTTAAAGGGCCTTTCGTTTTGTACAAATAAACTCACTTGACCATCTACGGTAAAGAAAGCCATAGGAAATGTCATTAAAGAGTCAACATTTTTTTTTAAGTCTAATAGCTTCTAACATTATAGAAAAAAGATATATGTTTGTCAGAGTTTAGTACAAAATGTGATCCGCTAATGGTACTGAGACAGGCCTGTATTAATCCCTCGGTAATCTCGTGTCAAGATTTTTTAATAAACTAAATTAAGTGATATGCACTTTGTTGTTGTTGTGACATCAAATAAAACTCAATGGTATGTACATACCTCGTTTCGTTATGGAGATATGCAGCGAACAAATCTACTTTCGGTTTAATAATTTACAAGTAAACATTTTTTTATCCATTATTGGTACTGATCCGCTTTTGGCACATTCACTGTACCTGTATAATATAGATAATCTAATTTGATCAGTTTGATATTCCTTATCTGTAAAGTATAGGGAATTCAGTTTGATATTCCTTAATATCTGTAAAGTATTATAGAGTGTTTAGATGGATATTCCTTAATATCTGTAAAGTATAGGGAGTTCAGTTTGATATTCCTTATCTGTAAAGTATAGGGAGTTTAGTTTAATATTCCTTATCTGTAAAATATGGAAAGTTCAGTTTGATATTCCTTATCTGTAAAGTATAGAGTGTTTAGTTTGATATTCCTAATCTTTAAAGTGTAGTGTGTAGTTAGATATTCCTTATCTGTAAAGTATAGAGAGTTCAGTTTGATTTTCCTTATATCTGTAAAATTTGTCTGTAAAATATTGAGAGTTCAGTTTGATATTAAATTCATCTGTAAAACATGGAGAGTTCAGTTTGATATTCCTTGTCTGTAAAATATGGAGAGTTCAGTTTGATATTAAATTCATCTGTAAAACATGGAGAGTTCAGTTTGATATTCCTTATCTATAAAGTATAAATAGTTCAGTTTCTGCAAATCAATAGGCTGGGATATATAGGGACCCTGTAAAGTGACTTTTACTTTTTAATAGGAATATTACGGGAAAAACTGAAATTTCTCGTGTGTACATAAAAAACTTCTATTTAAAATCTAAAGCATTTCTGCTCGTAGCAAATCTCTGAGTGAGTAGTTGATGTTTTGACAAATCAAAATGTTGGGATGTATAAGGTTCCTGTACGGGGACTATATTTTTAGGTCACCTGAGACTTTGTCTCAAGGGACATTTTGCGATTGTGTTTTGTCTGTCGTCATCCATCATGTGCCTGTAAACAGTTAACATTTTCAACTTCTCAAAAACCATAAGCTCAATTGTAATGAAATGTTGTATGCAGCTTTGGTACCTAAGGGTGAATCAAAATTGTGAATTGCATGGTCCCCATGCCTCTGGGGGCGGGGCCAAAACAGAAGCAAGGTAAGCTTTTAAAATCTTCTCAATATATGAAGCACTGGGAAACAAATGGTGAGTATGATTATGGATGTGCATGGGTCCTTTATAAAAATTGTGAATTGCATGCACCTGGGTGTCACTGTTTGGCCCTGGAGGTGGGGCCTACTTTACTAAATCTATATAAGAGAAGTTGACAAAAAAACGTTATTTCTTATAACTGAATAGACTTAATGTGAATGTTTTTTGGATAATCAGGTGACTGTTAAGGCCCATGGGCCTCTTGTGTTTTTTAACAGATAAATGGTATGGGAATTTATAGTATTTCTTATTCAAAGTAATTAACTTTTTGTTCAGTAGGTTAAGACACCCTCCCCCACCCCCAAGAGTGTTAATATTTTTAAATTTTAAGTACTATGGCCATTATGAGCCAGTAGAGAAAACTCATGCACTGTTTATTTAACTAACTCAGACAAATTCTTGAACTGACCAACTGGGTAATTAAAATCAGAGGTAAGGCCCCTTGTATAGTAAAAAATAATGATTAGATGTTGTTTTCCATATAGCACTCGCAGCTTTTATTTGATCCTCACTAAACTTACACAGAAGGTAAAAAAACATAATACCCAAAATAAAACTGAACTGGTCAAATCTGTTTATAAATTTAGTATACCATCTGAAAAATTGTCTGACAAATGATACAATATAATCCCAGCTCTTCTGTCATTCCATATATTTTTTTAATTTCAGCTGTTTGTGAGATTGATGTGTATACAAAGGGAGCGCTAAATGTTTCACTGAAGTAAGTGCTTTAAATTGTTCATACCAAGGTATTAACTGAATTGCATTAATTGTCAACAGTCAAACCTTCAGGTAAATCTTTTGAATTTCTGAAACTATTTCTGCATTAAATTATCGACTAGCAATATTTTGTTCTATTAGAATCTTGGATGTAGATGGATAGCTATCATCAACTTTTTAATTTGGTGTTGACACATTTGACTGCACACACTCCTGTATTTTGAAGAAAAGATTGTACCGCACTGCTATGGAAAATTGGAAGGGCCTGGTTCTGAGTTGTTTAACAAACACTCTTCACTGCTTTCTACATGTATTTTAAGGTCCATTCTCTATGTCTTTGTTATTTGAACAGCTCTTTTCTTCTTAGGAAAAGATGTTGTCTATTTATTTTTAACTTCTGGAACATTGCATGTTTTGTTTTTACTTATATGTGTTGCTGGGTAGTATATTGTAGCATTGTATTTCAGCACATTTTCTTGTCTGTTTAGCTTTCTTACAAACTCTACCATCTCCTTTTCCATTTATCTTGTTCTCTTCTTTCTTTCTCTGTCAGTTTCCTTTAATATAATTTGAGGTCTTTTTCTTCTTCTAATTTCAGCTGTTTCACTGTCTTTCCCATCTGTTCTATCAATGTAATTGTCGCTTGGTGTTTTTGATGACCATAAATCCATTGGTGAAAAAAAATTGAATTAGGAGTTTGTAAACATATTGGTCAACCCTAGCGCAGTATTTTATAACTAGCTATCCATATAATAAAGTTGAGAAATATATAACCAGTAAATTAATACTTGCTCAAAATTATTCCCATATTAAACTCCTTTTACTAAAACAAAAGCTGGTTACATCAAAAACCCTTGTGTGAGAAAGAAACCTTGATTAAATGATAGTTTTTAAGTTTTAAGTCAGTATCAATATTAAGTACAAACGTCTATACAATATGTAGTGTCCGTAACCTTTTGGTATAATATATCATTGACAGTATTCACTGTTATTTGAAAATGTTTAGTGTAAGCTACTTATTCTGAAAAAAAAAAACATAGTTTACTATTAAAGTTAGTCAGTGGGAACATAATTAAACAAAATATTACAATTTTTATTAAATATTCATCCAATTTGGTCATTTTTGACTCTATAACCTGAGCAAAAATTAGTTTATCATAAATGTTTATAATACATATGCTAAAGGTTTAACCCCAAAAGATGCTGTTTTCTACTATAACAATGGCATAAAACATTGATTTCACATTAACATAATGTTGGTTACAGACACTACAGAAAAAAAAAATAGATAATATATTATGCTTCCTGACTTAAATTACCATTTATTTCATATTTGACTGTTAATATCTTGTTGGATATGTTGTTAGTGAGTTGCTCTGTCCTTCTAAGTGATTAAATTAAATCCAGAGCCACTGAAACATAACGATTGAATGCAAAAATACAAAGACAGATTTTGCCTATATTGAAGACCCGCAATAATTGATGTAATATTATATTGAAAAATTATTGCATGATCCTCCAGTATGAATTTTTTTTAGTCAAAGATGATTCACTTCATTGACATGGAAAGTTTTTCTTATAACACAAAGGAATATTTTAAAAATTACACGGAAATTTCCATATATATTTGCAGGTTACGGACCCTACACATTTTTGACTATGTTTTATCAGTCAGAGAATTAGTTATAAATAGGTCCATGGTTTGTATATTTTTACCACAAGTATCTATTAACAAAATCAATACAACAGTTTTGAGTGTCTTCAAAATATAAAACTAAAGAGAGGGCAGTTACGGACTCTACACAATTTTTGGCACCAGATTTTATTTCAGCGGATGTAACATAAAAACTTAATATGACATCAAAATGACCTTGTTTTTGTTTCTACAGCATTTATAACTATAATTTGACATTTATATATGAAAATCAGCAAAATCCAAATAGAAAATCTAACATATAAAAAGGGGCATAACCAGAATATGGTACCAGTAACATAAAAAGGTATGATGAAGGACTTGTTTCACATTTTTATTAAAATCTCAATCTATATTTTACTGCTGCTTCTGGCTGATACATCAACATTTTTATGGTGAAATATTCTGTAAGAATATTAGAAACACTTTGTTCTATTATTAAAATGTAATACTGATATCCTTCATTTAATAAATTGCATTTTGACAAACTTGTGCAACAGTATAATGATAAAAAACTACCATTTTGGTGGTATATTTATAGGTGCTCATAGAAAATGAATTTTACGAAATGTCCAAAACTTTGGAATCACCTACAGTATGCACCCCTTAATACTTATAGCCCTCAAGAGCTCAGTTTCACCACATACATGGTTTATACTCTTATATAACATATAAAATCTGCAAATGGACCCAATACCTTGATTTACCCGTTTGGTTTCTGTGTAAAATGATTTATTTGCCTCAAAAGACATTAACTTTGCAATTATGGTAGGTAGATGTTAAACCCTAAGGATTGGGTTGAATATTTTTGTATAACGATAATAGCATTGTTAATATCAACATTGACGTCAATATATTGTCACTTTTATCAAAACCTTACCTATTGTTAATTCTTATTTAGGGCAAACCAAAAGTCACACTTTTCCTTTGGAGTATTTATGCCATTTTCAACAGATTTCATATATGGCATATTCCTGTTTTTTATTGGTGGAGGAAGACGTCAGAATGATTCTGAGAAGATTAACCACTGTTCTTCTGCAAGTAACTGGCAAACTTTCTCACATAAAGTTTTTAAGCGAACAGGACTTGAACCTATGACATTTGCGATGAAGGTAAGTGATCATCTAATAGTTACACAGATGCAAGTAAAAGAAGAGGTCCATGTGTCTTAACAGCCACCTGAGTGGCATATTGGCCCAAAACTTTGGGCATCAACAGAAGAACAAGTAATTAGATAATTTTGGTAGATTTAGTAGACTCAAACCCGAGGGCCAAATGCTGAGATGCAGGGGCATGCAATTCACAATTTTTATAAAGGACACATAGGCCTCAATAAGCATGCTTAACATAATTATGCTTCCCAGTTTTTCCTATAGTAAATTTTTAAGTTTACCTTGAATTTTGACTGTTTTGGTCCTATTCCCAAGGCCACAGAGGAGTGGGGCTCCAAATAAAACATGGATATCAATCATCATGTCAGCAACAACAAATCGCACCAGTCATGAGAATAAACAGTTTTTGTCATTTTCACTATAAAGATTTAATAAAGAAGTCTCTCCCCCAGAGCCAAACAGTGAGACCCAGAGACATGAAATTCACAATTTTTATGAAAGGCCTCAATAATTATGCTTACAAATTGTTTGCCAGCACTTCAAATATAAAGAAGCAGATTTTTCATGCCCCCCAAACATTTTTTGGGTGGCTTATAGTAATTGCAGTGTCCGTCTGGTATTTCGTGTCCGCCCTGTAACTTTGTCATGCATTGATGGATTTTGTTGATACTTGCTACAAATGATCAACATAACATGACGACATGCTCTGAGTAAGACCCACAACCGTACCTCAAAGGTCATAGTCACAATTTGAGTTTGTTTGACAACACTGAATTTGTGTGAGATTTCGTGTCCGGCCTTTAACTTTGTCATGCATAGATGAATTTTAATGATACTTGTTACAAATGATCAACATAACATGACGACGTGATGCGAGTAAGACCCACACCTGTACCTCAAAGGTCAAGGTCACAATTTGAGTTTGTTTGACAACACTGAGTCTGTGAAATTTCGTGTCCGGCCTGTAACTTTGTCATGCATAGATGGATTTTATAAATACTTGCTACGATTGATCAACATAACAAGACGAAGTGTCACAAGTAAGACCCATACCCATACCTCAAAGGTCGAGGTCACACTTTGAATTTGTTAGTCAACACTTTAAGTCTGTTTGAAATTTCGTGTCTGACCTGTAACTTGGTCATGTATAGATGGATTTTGTTAACACTAGCTACAAATGATCAACATAACATGGTGTGTCGCGCGTTTCACCCAGAATCCCACTTCAAAGGTCAAGGTCACAATTTAACTTTGATGACACTTTCAGTCTGATTGAGATTTCGTGTCCAGTCTGAAACTTTGTCACCTATGGATAAATTTCAAAAACACTTGGCTCAATTCATCAGCATGACATTACAATGTGTCACGTGTAAGACCCACATGCAGTCCTCAAAGGTCAAGGTCACACTTTGAGTTTGTTTGACAAAACTTTCAGTCTGTGTGAGATTTCTTGTCCGGTCTGTAACTTTGTTATCTATGGATAAATTTAAAAACTCTTGGCTCAGTTGATCAACATGACATAATTAAGTGTTGCATGTAAGATCCAGAACCTTTCCTCAAAGGTCAAGGTCACACTTTGAATTTGTTTGATATTGCGTGCCTTTAAACTTGGCTCAATTTATCACGATGACGTGACGTGTCGTAAGTAAGACTTAGACCCATACCTCAAAGGTCAAGGTCACACTTTGAGTATGTTTGACACCACTTTGAATCTGTTTGAGATTTAAGTCTGCCCTTTAACTTTATCATACATGAATGGGTTTCAAAAACACTTGGCTCAATTTATCAATTGATCAACAATTGATCTGTAACTTACATTAAGGGATTTTACAATAGCTTGACACAAGTGATCAGCATGTCATGATTATGTTTTACCTGCATTTAACTGTTAAAATACCAAGACCATTACTTCAGATGTCAAGGTCAAGGTTACACAAAGGTCAAGGTCATGCTTTAATGTTAAAAAAACATGAAATTGCATGTCTAGTCTGAAACATCAGTCCATTACTCTTGATATTCATGGATACATTGCTACCTATTATATCATTTATTGTTATTTTTCAACCAGTATTTGGGGGGTATGCGACGCTTAACAGTGACATTTTTTGCTTAAGTTTACCATGAAATTGGCTATTAGGCCCCAACCCAAGGTCCCATGGGGTGGGGACAATGAATTTCACAATTTTTTATCCATCTTTAAGTACCAAAGCTACATACAAAATTTCATTATGATCGGGTCAACTTTTTTTTTTGAGAAGTAAAAATGTGAATTGTTTACGAACGCATGACGGCGACTACAGACAAAGGAATATGACAAAAGTGGTATTGCTGGGTGATTCTATATTACATGGCGTTAAGGTCTAAAGCGTAATTTTCACAAACATTCTGTTTCTGGACAGTTTTTTGTACATATGTGAAAATGATTTTGCCAAAAATACATACACAGAATCAGTAGAAGAAACATATGATCAGCCGAGCCAGGGAACAAACAAATGACCTCCAGCATAGTTCAACATTGTTTCAAATAAAGTAGTAAGGTCTAAATAAAAATAGTGTTTGTTTCCTCTTGCGCGACCAACCCACGAAAAAAGCACCGACAGAAAAAATTTTATTTGGGAAAATTTCTGACGTTTTTTGTTTTTTTTAATTTCTCGACCGCTCTGGGCTTGTCTTAAAAATCGGACAAGTGAGTTTTCACAATACACAGGTATGCAAATATCTCTATTCTATATAACACATGTGAGACTGTTGCTTATAGACCGTAACTAATCAGTAGAAACAATTTACCCCCACAGTGTTTACCGCATGCCTTATAATGCGACTTCGGAAAACCTCTCATGCATATTCAATTATCTACTTTTATTCCTCTAATGTGATTGGGGAGTAGCTTTGAACACAAATTAATCTTTTTTAAATAACCGCTATGATTGGTTGGATATCTAGGACCACGGTACACACAGTGTTAAGTTCTGGGCTGCTTTCAGCACCGTTAAACAGCAAACACATTTAATGCCTGGTTCCCTAAAATTAACGCGTACTGTGTACTGCTAATATGAGGTTGGGCAGGTGTCCAGGAAAAAATGTTAGCTAACATTATCAAACGTTTGACCGAACTGAACACAGCCCTGGTATTTTTATAAATATTTCTTAGATTTACAATAACTGGAACTTAATGTATGTAAAATTTCTTCAGTGACCAGAGGCCTGCAAAAGCACTCACCTGACGACTGTTTTTTTACCAGTAACTAGTCCGTTGGACGAGTAAATCTTTTGGCAGAGATCGAAAAATAAACAATCTGAAAACTGTAAAAAAATGTAATGATCCAAAGTCGTTACGGTATTTATTCTTTCTATATTTCATTGCTGTAAATATAATGCAATTTCATGTCGACTTTTTATTACAAACCATTTGGCATAATTTTTTATAAGGTATTGAGATGCGCATGCGCAGCTTTTTAATACTGGTTTAAAAATCAGACTTCAGTCTTCGGAATATTTCCCTGTCTCCGGAATATTAACAGTCTTTTTTGTGTTTTATATGTTAAGGAGGCTTCAGTGCATTAACTTTTTATGTTTACCCCAAGCTGTTTTTATTCGGAACAAAAGCAATATATAAACATCAACAAACTTAATGTTTATTGCATGATCATAACGGTTAAAGCTAGTGGTGTACTTACTGTAAATGATGTACCGGTAATAAAACTATTTAAGGTAAGATAAGGTTATCACAATGTGCTTCCAAAATAGACACTATTATACTATAACTTCTTTGGACAAGTGAGTTTTCCATCCGGACGAGTACTTTTTACCAGTTCACTTGCCCGACAGACAAGTGCTTTTAAAAAAATTTCCCGACCCCTGTTGTGAAAACGTGAACGTTGATATTTAAATCAAGTATATGGTATAGAAAAATATGGTAGGGGTATTATAGTAATACACTTATTGCTTTTTGGTTGTGTGGTTTTAGCGTATAATTTTCTTTGGCGGTCAAATCATGATTTAAATATAGTATTGAAAACAACAATTGAGATAAATTGTCTTTTTAATATTTGAAATATAGTTTACTAGTTGCACTTTTCTAGATCATAGACCACCAGGTTTTCTTGGATGAATTGAATAGCTTTGTAGGCTTGACATTGTCATTGTTGTATGTTATGACATTTAATAATCATAAGAAAAGAGAAAGATATTTAAAATAATGTTTTGAATTAACACCTGCTCCCACACTGCCACAGAGTGACAGAACAGAAATGATAGTCAATAAAGAACAAAGACTAAATACAACATAATGAATCAGTCATACTTATAGAGACATAGTCAGTTCTCCCTGAAATTCTCTCACTTCTCCCGGTCTTGTTCAAACTCTAAAACTTGTGATTTACACATGCATAATGTTATAGGGAGCTAACCTTACATAAAAATTAATACATTAAGTCTATTTATGTTTAATTATTTTATATTATACCGCAAAGTGTATTGGTAATAAAAATCTGGGCAAGCGAATCTTTGATCAGGGCAAGTTAGTACTACTTTGCTAGTTTATTTTGATAAACAATGTACAGAAACTGTATAATTATATAAAATGACTAATATTAGAAAATTTGACTGCAGTTACTAAAACTGTTGCATTTAAAAATGCCAATGAACTATATTAAATAATACAAACAGATTAATACTTATTACTCTATATACAGTTTCATTTTTTGATATAGTTCTGTATGCATTTTCAAATGCCAACAGTTTAAGTAACTGCTGTCCAATTTACTGATACTAGTCATATTGTATACAGTTCCATTTTGTCAATCAAAATAAACACAGTTCAGTTTATTATATATAAATGTTATACAAATACTTTTCATTTTTACAGTTTTTCTTAGTTTTCAATCCTACACTTTTACGAGCAATGCAGTTAGTACTGAGCACATTTAATACATGTAATATAAATTATGTTGTTGCATTGGAATAACCATATCAGTGAATAAAATGTTGAGTTTCTCTGTTTTTCTAACATGTATGTTTTTTATGGATTTCAAAAAAAAAAAAAAAAGAAGCCTACCTACCTAATCCCAGTTCTTAAATCTGGGGTCGGGCAAGAGGTAACAGAGATATTTTTAAGTGTGGCCTAATTAAAAATATTATTTTAATTATTGTTCTCAGTGTATATAAGAATTTTATCTTTAGGAATGTAAAAAGAATAACCATAAGATATTTAGCTTTCAAAGTAGTTACAGCCGAGTTGCTGAACAAGCTTGACTTGTCAAAATTGTGAAATTCTAGATCTATACACCTCTTGTACAGTAGTTGAGTAACAAAAGGATATTGAGCAATTTCTAAAAATGGCAAAATCAGATAAATACTACCAAAGATTTTTTTGGCTCGAGTTGTGGCCCTTAAATCAACCTTTGATGGATATGTCATTTTATTTAGAAAGTTTTACCATTATTTGAGGAAGAACATATTATTAAATAATAAAACTTCTGAAATGTTCTTCCATCGACACTGCCGATGGAGAAATTTAGGGCCACTATTGTCGTAGGTTCAAGGTGGATATTTTTATTTATTATTTATACATTGCACTGTTTCTATTTTTACAGCTGTGAACCAGATTGTAATGTTGTTATAAGCAAAGGAGCAAACATAGCATTTTCTGCAAGTTGTGCCGACTGTGATCTGGGCAGCAACTACACTTGGACACTAAGGCGTTGTGTTGACCTCAGTGCCGAAATGTGCTACCACTGCAAAAGTCACATTACATACATCAATTCAACACAAAATCACTTGATCTTGGATCCCAACTCTCTGCCAATAACTAATTTAGAATGGAATTATTTCAGCATATTTTTAAAAGGTAAGATTGAGTTATTTACTGGTAACACTGATTTCTTTCAGCTTATTGGGAAGTAAGCTCAGAGCTTTAGTGAATCATTCCCAAGTTTGTTTCTATTTTTTTTTTTTTTTTTAAGAACAAGTTTTAGTATATGGTGTTGTTATGGAGAGGCTGCAGTGTCTGGTCATGTTTGATCTTTTTGAGCTTGGGCTGTCCCAGATTGACCCTGTGCCATTTAGCCTGAACTGCAAACATGCTGTCTGCTACATCACTACCTAGCTTTTTTTGTTGAAAACAAGGAAGATGATAAATCGATAGAATTCCGGCCACAGCCACACTTCACAATTTAAGATTTAAGAAATTCCATTGGCTTAAAAGAGAAATTTTTTTTTTTTAATGTGGTTTAACACCATTTTCAACACATTTCAGGTTGTATATGGCATATGCAGTTTTATTGGTAGAGGAAACCCTGTGTAGAACTTTATTCCTTCCACAAGTAACTGTCAATTTTTTTCACTAACGATTTTTGGAGCGAGCAGGACTCAAACCTATGACCTTAATGGTGAGAGGTATGTGATCTTAGTGGTGCTTTAGACCAGTCGGCCATGGAGGACACTAACAAAGGAGCAAAAAGATATTCTATATAAAAATTTCTAAGGTTTTAGTTTCAGTTTCTCGGCTAGACCCTGCGACAAATAAAACATTAACACTCCATAATCTGGATTTTTGCACATTGAACTGACCAAAATTAATGGATTATTATAATTGTCTGAGTTATGGCCGTTTAATCATGCATACTTTGGTACTTACAGGAAACACATTTTGTAATGAGAGCTTCTGTAGACGTCTTCAAACGATTGTTTTGATTTGTCAGGCACTCGGTACTGTAAAATCAAAAATATTTTATGTTTGGTGGAAACATCAAATATTTGCTAGATTTAGGTTTAAATTTGTATCAAGTGTGATTTCAGCTTAACCTTCTTTAAGTAACAAATTGTGAATTAACGTGATATTGCGTCGGATGTGGCATTTTGAAATGATAAGTGTTAATAAGTATGCAAATTTTTTAATGTTTTCACAACTTTTAGTTTGCGTTAGTAATACATGTATTACCTTTATATAACTGGAGTGGAAATGGTCATGCCCTTTCATGATTTCTTGTCTGCTCTGTATCTCCTAGAAGGATTGTTTGGATCAGATGTTCCCCATCTCGACAAGCAGAACCCACATTTTCAAGGTCATTCCAGTTTTTAGAACGTCATGATTGTGAACCAGCTCTATACTTCTTGGACCCCTTGGAAGACTTTCGTAAAACTTGGGTCAAATGTTAACATCCTTGAGACACCATGTTGGTTCAAGGTCATAGTCACAGTTCAAGTGCAGATGTTTTCAACTATTTTCGTATTCTCTCTGTATCTCCTAAAACCTCTTCAAGGCTATTCATGAAACTTGAGTCAAAAGTTCACATCAATGAGCGGTTATGCAAATCCAACATTCCATCCATGTTTGGTGATGATCAATGTCACTGATTTAGTCGGGATTTCCTGTCCCCTCTATATCTCCCAAACCCCCTTGAAGACTTTTAATTTACTTAGGTAATACGTCCACCTCCGTAAGACGACATACAAAGGCAATGTCACAGTTCAAGGTCAGATGTTTTTTACCTTTATTTCATGTTTTCTCTGTTTCTCATTAATGCCTTGCGAAGGTTTTTCATAAAATTCTGAGTCAAGTGTTCACCTCATTAAGACAATGTGCAGATCCCCCAACCCGTACAATGTTGGGTCAAGAACACAAATCAAGGTCTTCTTGTGTCCAATCTATAGCTCTAAAACCCTTAAAGGATATTCATGAAACTTCAAATCAAATATTCACCTCATCAAGACATTGTGCAGAATTTTTTTATGTCAAAATCAAAATTTATCTCACAGAAAATCATTTGATGACAGGTTGTCATTTATGGTTCAGGTTACATTAAATGTTAAACCTTCTATTGATATGGCTGTATTTCAAATTCCCATTGTCAACATTTCAACTATTTTTTTTTTGTTCTTTAAAATCAATATAAAAAAAAAATTGGTATAATTGTATTATATAAATTGTAGTCCTGCAGATACAGCACTGAACCTTGCATGGAAGTGTTTAGAAATTTTTTTTGGTGATTATGGTAGTTTAGGCATTTCTAATGAAAAATAAGTTGGATGACATCTTGTTTTCATTGAACATTTTGAAATATTCAAGATGGCCACCAATATGCCGACAAATAAATTGAAAATTATGTTTTCCGCACATTATGGTTTTAAAAGTGCAAATAAAATTGATTTTATTTAGTAAATATGTCACTTCCATCTAAAATATAAAACTTACACAATTGACAATATATGCGAATAAAATATTCTTAAATAATGTTGGAAATTGTCAATATTTCCCACTACAACAATATAGGCATATATACAGCTGTTAGAGCCTTGGTGGAGCCTTTTTCTGCTTTGTTTTACTTCTCTTGTCAAACTTACAGTTTGTAATTAGTAATTAACTTTCACATGGAATAGAAAAAAGGTAAACGGTAATGTTCATGTTAATGATACGTTGACAGTTTTCGTCATAATGAACAAACTATTATTTGGTGGGGTAGTGAACATGTTGGATGAAAAGAAGTTCCCTGGGAATGTAATATCATTATATAAGCTGTGGAGTTGTTTATGCGGAACATTTTAATATTAAGAATTGGAAACTGATCTAAACAATTTCTCTGAGAGAAGTAAAACAACAAAGTTATGGGTAGATGATGTAATGAAATCTTGTTTATAATGATTACCGGGTATGTACATCAGAGCTGAGAGAAAAGCTGACTGGCCTTTGCATTTGGTAAGCAGTTGTTTAGCTTATAATGCCATATTTTATATGCAGTTAGCCATATAAATTACCCTGGGTATGGAATCTAAAACCTCAGGTCCATGGAAAATACTTTCATAATTTTATAAAGAGTGATACCTATGCTTATCGAAACCACATTCGTGAGATATAGGCATGACAAGAGGGGAATACTTGGGATTATTCAGAAGTCAGAATGACTGGAAATATGGGGATTGAGTATGCATGCTTGCAGTAGAGTTGAAGATATATTGTTAAATATGAGTTCCAATGATGCTTGATGCAAATACCTATCCAAGCACGATTATAAACATGTATTGAACAATGCGACTAAACTAAACACCCATATTCTATTATGTTCATATCGTCAGTGGTAAAATAGCACCACTGAAGTAAATGCTGATAAAGAAGTTGCTCATGGTAGTAAGTAAATATGAAAGAAATTTGCCTGACAGCAGTTTCAATTTTAATATTTCGTAAACTGTTGAGACATAGGCTGTGTCAAAAAGACAAATAAAGGCAAGAGATGCTAAATTATTTGATACGACTCTTGTATATTCACAAGTAATAGGATTACAAACAAGTTCACGTGATATATATAAAGTACAAACATAGCTCATCAACTAGTTTTAGTACCAACATCATTGTTTACTGATACAGAAGATCTCAGAATTGCGAAATCAACAACATTATTGCAGAAAGAAGCATTGTAGCGACTTAACTCAAATCAACTAACAAACAACTAAGCATATTCATAGACAAGTCTGTTCTGTAATGGTACGTTGAAAGATTATTTTGAGAACTTTTAGGTTTAATACATAGAAACTGAGATGTTTGCCTAGATTTCGACAGATATTCGCCATTCAGCACAAAACATATCACATGCACTTTAAATACTTTACCACTAACAACAGATTCTGTAACTTTATTGGAAATGCCAAAAGAGCTCACATACACGTCTCACACCACTATTACATTTCCCATAGGGCTCCATTGTAACATTTATGTCCAAAACAGAGTGAAAAAATAATTCTGCAGCATGTGTCTGGGCTCAAATTCTTCACTGGTTCAAGATATGCAATTATAAAGAAAAAAAAGTATACCTTGACCAGGTAGTTTTTTTTTAAATTCAATGCTTTTGTGAGACCTATCAATTTCCAGAGTAATAATATGTCAACTATTCGCCCTAGATGCAGTTCGAACCGACAATTCTGAAATGACACAGAATTGTCCAGAAAGCTGGTATCAGCATCAAATCTTCAGTGGTGATTTCTAAAATACTGACCATTTAACTCATGCTAGCAAAAAACAAAACATTGCAGTACAAAGCCCTGAAAAAAAGAAGAAAAAGAGAACTAAAGTTTTATTTCTACCTCCTTCATCTGTAGGTTCGGAGTACTCAAAGGAGATAATAGTGGTGTGAGTCCTACAGGCATGCATATGGAGACATGCATTGGATTCTGACCCACCAAGCATTAATACCCAAGTACTTTCCTAAGACAGTTCCAACAGAGTTAGCACTTCAAGAGATATTGAAGATGATCAAATGTTTACAACTGATGGCATAAAATGATGCTAAATATTCAAATAAATCAAACTTCTTCGGAAAAATGGCGGTCATATTAAAGACCATATGCTTTTAATTGCAAATGTGTTTGTCACCTAAACATCAAATACATCAAGCGTATGAATATGTTTATACATTATAGTAATTTTCATATCAATAATGCCTTTCTAACAAATTGGCGACAATTTTAAACATCATCTTGTTTGTTTTAAAATACTCAATGACGACAAAATGTAATCCAACATAAAATCAAAGAATATCTATACTATAATTTTAGCAATAAACTATTACTATACTCTCATGTACGAATAATTTTTACCTAATAGAAATTCTCATTAGAATATTGCATTTCGAACAAATTTTCCAACAAAAGGAAAACAAAAATGGTCAATTTGTATATGCAGTAATACATTTGCACCTATTTAGTGACCATTCTTATACCAAAGGATGACGGAATTGGCTGAGTATGTACGATTGAATCAGAAGTTTTAAGATAATTTCAGCAAGGTAGCTAATTTGCATATTAGAATTACTGATCATTTGATTTAGCATTTAAACACTATTAATTCACAGGTATTTAGTGTGACAGTGCTCAGAATACTGTCTCAAGTAGTCACCGTCACGATATGACTGAAAAATTGTTGAAAGCGACGCTAAACACCATACAACAACTGTTATAAATGCATTGAAGGTCATGAGAAATTGCAGAAATGTTTGTCATTCATTAACTAATAAAAGAAATATCTTCGGATACTGGTTATGCTGCTTCAACTTACTTTACATATTATAAATGTAACAGTGTAATTTTTCCAGAATTAACACTGCTACGTGCAGGTGTCCCATAATGCCATGGGGGATAATGCCATAGGTGATATAGCTGTCGGACTTGTCTTCCTATCATTTTTGATAGAAAGTTACAGAAGAAGAAGAAAATTTTTTGTTGACATAAAATATATCATGACATCATCTTACTGTATCAAATTTATTAATAAATACATATTAATTTTCATTTTCTTGTATTTCAATTGTTCTTTGTTTCAGTGACATTACAAGATGGCAGGACTGGAATGGCCTTCCATATTTGGCAATACTTGGAAAAGGAGGAGTCTGTCAAGTGTAACATCATACCACCATCAGGAATTGCTTTTATAACTGAGTTTACAGTATACTGTGATTACAGCTACCAGTATTACATTCCAACCTATTTTATGTATGCAAGCATTGATGGTGAAGGTATATGTCTTTAACAGTATAATTTTTGTTCCCCGCTTTGCAAAAAGAGGAATACACTATTTGGGTCCATCCGTTTGTATGTCCGTCCGTCCGGCCGTCACACTTTGGTTTCTGTGCAATAATTTAAGAATGTCTAAATCAAATCTTTGAAATTTTAATACAATGTTTAAAATGACAAAACACTGAATTAGTTCTATATTTGGGGTTGTGACTTTTGGCTTTGTAGAGTTGTCCCCTTTAATTTGTGAAAAATTGTCACACTTTGGTTTCCGTGCAATAACTGAAGAATTCCTTAATCGAAACTTGAAATTTTTATACAATGTTTATAATGACAGAACACAGGCTAAGTTTGATTTTCAAGCTTGTGACTTTTGGCATTGTAGAGTAATGCCCCTTTAATTTGTGAAAAATCGTAATTTCCGTCCATTTGTTACGCTTTGCACCATATTCAGATGATGTGCAGAGCCTAATTTCTATTTATGTTGGTTCAATGTCAAGGTCTTACTGAGAGGTCAAAGGTAAAAAAGACAGTATTTTATGTCCATTTCACATCTTTTTAATCATTTTCGCAAATTTTTGTACTAAACATTAGTTTAATTTAAACATATTTTATTCAACATGAAATGGGGTTTGGCTACAAGTTCTTTCAACATTCGGTTCGGCCCGTCCCCTACATCTTGCGACAATGTTTACATAAAATATTAAAATATTCTCCATATAGATATGATGTGAAGAGTATATCTACTCTGCACATTGTTTTAATATAGTGAGTATTTGTGCCAAGTAATTGCAAACCTGTGACAGTGACTGACAGAGTGGTGTGTGTCTGGAAGACATATATGTTTAAGTGACAAAAACAAGCACAGGGTTTTTCATTTTAAAATCAAACAACAGATTGAAAGTGAAAAACAACAGATCAAGCCGGGGGTCAAGGGGGCAAATGTTCAATGTTTCTTGAAAAACAACTGATCCAAACCTGATTTTAACCAATGATTTCAATTGGCGATCGGTTAAAAATGAAAACCCTGAAGCACCTAGTTTATACTACATGTACTAGTATTTAGACAGCATGCATTGTTTTACTATTTTTAGTGTTTTGGAGAAATGCTTGCCTTGCTTAATAAAATTATACAATATATTCATTCATTTTGTTTCAGTGATGCAGTTATCATCAGGAAGCCCTCCCAATAACAGGCGTGTGGTGCTTCCCCCAGGGGACAGTGTACATGTAACGGTGGTTGCCAGTGTAAGAGGTGTTCTCCTCTTTGAAACAGTAGCCAGTGTGCAGGCATGTTCAAATATTGTCAATGTTTAAATATATTTCACACCGATAAAAAATGTCCCTTGTAATGTTGATAATCCAGCAAAAAAAAAAAAGACAAAGCTCTAGTGTGCGTACTACCTAACACGAAACATGATGGCCTTTTGGCAAACATGGCTCCTATCTGGGAGTCTTTTTTTTTTTTCCTTCATGCATGCATCAATGAATGCTTCTTTGTTACAAGAGTTACACAAACCATGACCTTTGAATCGAAAATGGCCCTGATATTTTGACATTTCTTTTATTAATATCCATCATTAGATCGGTGAGAAGGCACGAGTCATGGAGAATAACAAGTATGAGGTAAGTTCATACATTTTAATACCAAAGTTCATTATCACAGCAAATTTCAATATTTAACTCTATACCAGACAGGCTTGTGTGATGGCTGTCGTGTCATCATCCTTTAGTATCACTTTTTCTGATTCCACTACAACAGTTCTACTCACCCCGCCCCCAAGAATATTTCTCATATAGGTAAGACTATACACAAGATTATATGATTATAACCAGCCACCAACAATAACCCACAGACTGATTTTGAAGTCAAAACTGGTGGGGAGAAGCTTATATCCGTGAATAACATGCAGTCGTGTAAATCAATTGTTACCTATGGCTGAAAAAATTTAATATACATGTAGTTAGGCGATAATAAATCAATTGCTAGATCATCCCCACCAGCTTCCTAATTTTCATGCTGCCCTGACCCTTTTTATTTTCATAAAAAACAACTCAGATTATCAGAAACAGGACTTGAAGTCGCATCATAATAACACGTTCTCAACATGCTCTCGTCCATCAGGTACTCAACACATACTAAAACATGTCACTATAATTGTCAAGTATCGAAGGGAATTTCACTCTTCAATTTAAGATTGAGTGGGGATGGGGAGCAATGGCACATGCACAGAACTTCATTTTTTTGTCCTAGATTTTTAAAGTTGTTTATGTTATACTTAATCTATAAACTTGTTTATTCATAATTATAAAAAAAAAATTGAGACAATAAAAATATTTCTGTATATATTTCCATATTAAATTAAACACCATACAATTATCCTGTTTAATGAAACCCCCATAAAGATAGTGAATTGAACAGAATTTGAATATTTGTACCACACTTTACTTCCAGTTTGTACTTTGTTTACAAAAAGTTCATATCTTTAATGAATATAAACTGGATTTAATAAATGCTTTATGATTGTAATAATGGCTGTTTTTGCATACTGTATGGCAAATATTATGAATGTCAAGAACAGTCAGTTAATTTGTTCATATTTTGCATAAATTATCCCTATGAGTAGGTTTCTTAAGTTTATATGTTATGTAAGGGACCTTTAAGGACGGTTGCTATGGTTTTTCATGCCACCAACTCCATGCACAAAATGAAGTAATTTTGTTGAGACCTGTCAGAGTCACTACATACTGACCCTATTTCGGATGACACAATCATTTACAGATACTTTTGAAATTGGTCTCTTATTTTGTGTTCAATATATGAAATATGCATACTGGTATAAAGTAATTGTTAAAAGCAATTTAACCTGAATATGAAATATAATAGAAATCTTAATATTTATACAAATATGCTAAATTAGTATAAAAAACATATTTTTCAACTGCAGTTTATTATGCTCCCCCAAAGGGGGGAAGCAAATAGTCGCCAGTGCGTGCGTGTGTGTCCATGCATCCCCAAATTCTTGTCCGGGCTATTTCTCTACAACCTCTGGTTGGAATTTTATGAAACTTGCTAGGATGCATCATTACCTAGTGCAGTTGTGCATATTGTGTTTGTTTTCCGGTTCGATACTTTTTCACGGAGTTAGGCCCTTTAATTTTGTCTGTGACCAAATTCTTGTCCACACTATTTCTCTACAACCCAATGTTGGAATTTCATGAAACTTGCTAGAATGCATCACTATCAAGTGGAGATGTGCATAATATGTTTGTGTTCTGGTTCGATGATTTTTCACGGAGTTATGCCCCTTTGATTCTGTCTGTAACCAAATTCTTGTCCGCCCTATTTCTCTACAACCCAATGTTGGAATTTTATGAAACTTGCTTGGATGCAACACTACCATGTGGAGATGCGCATAATATCATTGTGTTCCGGTTTGATGATTTTTCACGGAGTTATGGCCCTTTAATTGAGTCTGTGACCAAATTCTTGTCCGGGCTATTTCTCTACAACCTCAGGTTGGAAATTTATTAAACTTGCTATGATGCATCATTACCAAGTGCAGATGCGCATATTGTCTGTGTTTCGGTTTGATGATTTTTTATGGACTTATTGCCCTTTGATTGAGTCTGTGACCAAATTCTTGTCCGTGCTATTTGTCTACAACCCCATGTTGGAATTTTTTGAAACTTGCTAGGATGCATTACTACTAATAAGCGATGCGCATATTGTCTTTGTGTTCCGGTTTCTTGTTTTTTGACAGAGTTATGGCCCTTTCATTGAGTCAGTGACCGAATTCATATCAGCGCTAGTTCTCTACAACCTCAGGTTGGAATTATATGAAACTTGCTAGGATGCATCATTACAAAGTGCAGATAAGCATATTGTCTTTATGTTTCGGTTCAATGATTTTTCACAGAGTTATGGCCCTTTGATTTTGTCTGACCAAATTCTTGTCCGCGCTATTTCTCTACAACCCCATGTTGGAATTTTATGAAACTTGCTAGGATGCATCACTACCAAGTGGAGATATGCATATTGTCTTTGTGTTCTGGTTCGATGATTTTCACCGAGTTATGGCCCTTTCATTGAGTCTGTGACCAAATTATTGTCCGTGCTATTTCTCTACAACCACAGGTTGGAATTTTATGAAAGTTGATATGTTTGTGTTCCAGTTCGATGATTTTTCACAGAATTGTGGTCCTTTCATTCTGTCTGTGACATAACTCTTCTCCGCTCTATTTCTCTACAACCTCTGGTTGGAATTTTATGAAACTTGCTAGGATGCATGATTACCAAGTGGAGATGTGCATATTGTCTTCATGACGCTATTTCCCTACAACCTCTGGTTTTAATTTTGTAAAACTAGCTAGGATATGCACATGTTGTCATTTTGTTCCGGTTCAATGATTTGCGAATGAGTTCTGTCAAGTGCAGAGCCACATATTGTTCCTGCTTTGTAGTTTGGTATTTTTCAACCAAGTAGCCATAAGTACTAAGGGAATATGGTACAGAGTCAAACACTCACTTGGGGAGCATCCATCCGTCCCACCGATATTTTCTTGTTTGAGTCTTGTTAAACTTGCACAGTACAATCAAACCTGAGCAAGCAGTCACCTCTATTAAGCAGCCACTTGTCTTAAGCAGCCACATTTTCTATTTCCCATTTCTATGCTTTCAGAGTAAATTAACATGTACTAACAACAACCTGTCTTAGTTAGGAAATTTGTTGTGGTATTAGAGACAAGGCATCACCTTAATATCTAGAATTTGTTTATAAAAAGCAAATATTTGTTTTAGTAGCAGATTAAATATATAAGTTGAGATAAGCTTAAATTGATGAAATATAAATTACTGTATTGTAATCTTATTCCATAGAATATATTCTTATTAACAGGTCAAAATTCCGATTGTTGGAAGTGGTTCCCAAACAGAGCTATTTGAATATTTCTTGGGTGCTGATGGTAAATCTACAGACAAAGTAACTGATGCTGGAGAAAATGAAGGTATAATATACGTATATGTTTATTTTTCTCAATAATAGACCAAGATTCAGTATGAAAAATATGTTTTTTTCCAACATCAAGAAAGGTTGAGGCTTTTCACTATAGCAATTTCTCAACACATGGATTAATATATGTCTCATTTGGGTCTCCTTGCAATGTCATAATTCAATATCTGACAAATGGGATGGAGACCAGACAGTATATATTTTTCATTACTTTTCTGGAAAATAAAGTATAAATCTGTTTACTAGAGTTTTTGCCTGCCAGTTTTTGTTTTTGCATCAATCTCATTTTCTATAAAATAGTCCAAAGTTGATGACAATAATAACAATAAACATTTACAAACAATTGCATCATGCTACAGACCCTGCTAGCTCAGTTGGTAAAGCGCCCTGCCTATCACTACTGGGGTTGTGAATTCGAATCATAATCCTTGTCTGGCAACAATCTCTGTGATGATTGGTCATGAACATTGTTCTACTACCAAGAGTTTCATCTGTGATTATGCAAGGAAGGAATCTGTAACTTGCAGAGATAAGGTGTGTCCAGTAATAGTTATCCACTTGACAAATCCCAGAAATGTACTGACTGCTGTATATAACTGAAATACTGTTGGAAAAAAAACCCACACCATACAAACACATACATCATACTATGGCGAAACTAATTAATGGGTCATTGACACAAGAGTATGTTACTTGTTACCAGGTGCTGTACTACTACAGTCTTTAACAGATGTGCTTACAACAACGCTGGAACCCAAGGAAGAATTTGATTCTGATATGCATGAAGAAACGGTAACTTTAAAACAAACAAGCATTTTATTTCTATATTTATTTAAGCTAATTTGTGGAGTTTCAAACCCATGGATTGTTAAATGGGAATATATCAGCATATTTAAAAATTGACTAAAAACATTTTTTCCCAATATAGCATGCCTATGTATACTCACTGATCCCCATATTGTCAAAAGGATATCTATCTAAACATGCCAAAATAAGATATTGAAAAGGGATTTCCTAGGTTGGACTATGCACCTAGGTTAGACTAAAATAGATTTCCCGCTTAAAATTTCAACATTTTATGACATATTAAATAAGTCGCACAATTTCATTTTGATTTCAATTTGATCCGTTATACGGGTTTATACAAAGTAAAAATTCATTCATCTTGGAAAGAGTTGGAATGATGATGGGAAGGTCTTCAAGCACTTTTTAAGTGATGTCTATATTTAGAATGAGTATTTCGTTTAAAGTTTACCACTGTGATTTAAATATTGACTTTGTCACATTTTGGTGGATTTGACATACAAAACCATTCAGATTTTATTTATTCATGATAATGAGATTATTTTTATCCATTTTAAAATAGATTTTTTTTTTTAAGCATTTAAGTGATTTATTCCCTGATATACTCCCTTTAAGATTTGAAGAAGTATAATCGTCCCATTAGTGCAATAAGGTACCAAATGTATATGAAATAAGAAAGCACTTGTCACCTTATTGCACCAATGAGGCGATGTCTCATCTCTAACTTTAATTTAGATGCAATTTTTACCAAACTTGGTCAGAACATTTATCTAAAAAGGTCTAGGTTGAATTTGATAATCAACTAGTTGGCCCAAGCAACTTCAGAGTTATGACCATCCTTTTGTTTTCGCTCTTTAACATCCAAATGCATAAACAGATTTTCACATATCTTCTCACAAGCGTCGAGTTTTACATGATGACATTTTGCACACAACCCTAGAGTGGCTACCGTAAAGACCAAGGTCACGTACATGACTTGTACACATAGAGGCATTATATTTCCATGTACTGAATTATTGCTTGTGCTCAACATTAAAAACATTAAAGACTTTTTGTGTTCAGCATAACATGTTGTAAGAAACACCTGCGTGGCAACTTCAAATGTGAAGAATTTAGGCAGATATTGCATTGTTGGAAATGGCGGCTCTGGTTTCCGCAGGGAGTCTTGTGCACATTATATGTAGATACTTAATCTGGTACTTTACTTTTTGTCCCAAGTGGGAGACACTAATTTGGGTCCATCCATCTGTCTGTCCATCACACTTTTAGTTTCCATGCAATAAATTAAGAATGCTTAAATTAAATCTTTTGAAATTCTAATACAATGTTTATGATGACAAAACACAGACTAATTTTAATTTTCAGGGTTGCGACTTTTGGCATTGTAGTGATGCCACTTTATTTTGTGAAAAATCGTTATTTCCATTCATCTGTCAGAATTTTTGGGGTTTCCATGCAATAACTTAAGAATGCCTGAATCAAATCTTTTGAAATTTTAATACAATGTTTATAATAATAAAACACAGGCTAAGTTTGATTTTTCGGGTTGTGGCCTTTGTCGTTCTACAGTTATGCCCTTTTAATTTATGAATATCATTTTTTTTTTTGGCTTCCATGCTAAATTCTTTATACAGAGATCATTCTTAATGTTGTATACAAATAGAACTTATTCTTGTACTTTACCTTTTACACTGAGCATTGTAAACATTCTTATATAGGTAACACTTAATCTTTTACTTAACTCTTTATACAGGAAGTCTTGTTCAAGTTCTATATAGATACGGTTGCAAAGTTGAATGTAAGAAACGTGCATAACGTGCAAAGTGCGACTTCTATTCTAAACAAACTGACGCAGAAGAAAGAATTTCTCTCTGAAGAAGCACAGGTAGGTTAATTATACATGTAGTAATTATTTAATTTAAGTATGTTATTTGAAATATGAAGTGTTTTAGGACCGGACAAATTACAGGCAAAATCAGCACCCTCAGTGTGGATTTAGTTTATACTAATTTGATAGCTTGATTACAATGAATGCTCAGAGCTTATATGAAACACTCTGGAGTCCACTTCCTGGGTATAAGCAGTACTGAGTGTTCTTTTATGAAAGATATCGAGTGGAGCTGGAGATCAAACCTGCAATCTGTGGCGTTGGAGGCCAACACTCTATCCATTGTACTGCCACCCTGCCTCTCAGTTTGGATTTAAACCTTAGCAGTCATGCTACACTCTGTGGCAATATATTAATGTCTCCCTGCAGTGTTATGTCTCTTTCATGTGTTATACTCTATTAAGATATATAAATGTCTCCCTACTGCGTTATGCCCTTTTTATGTGTTATACTCTGTTAGGATATATTAATGTCTCCCTGCAGGGTTATGCTTCTTTTATGTGTTATACTCTGTTAGGATATATTAATGTCTCCCTGCAGGGTTATGCCTCTTTTATGTGTTATACTCTGTTAGGATATATTAATGTCTCCCTGCAGGGTTATGCCTCTTTTATGTGTTATACTCTGTTAGGATATATTAATGTCTCCCTGCTGGGTTATGCCTCTTTTATGTGTTAAACTCTATTAGGATATATAAATGTCTCCCTGCAGGGTTATGCTCTTCTTATGTGTTGTGCTCTGTTGGGATATATTAATGTCTCCCTGCAGGGTTATGTCCATTTCATGTATTGTGCTCTGTTACGATATATTAATGTCTTCCTGCAGGGTTATACCCGTTATCCTCTGTTAGGATATAATTAAGGTCTCCCTGCAGGAATATGCCCCTTTCATGTGTTATCCTCTGTTAGGATATATTAATGTCTCCCTGCAGGGTTATGCCCCTTTCATGTGTTATGCTCTGTTAGGATATATTAATGTCTCCCTTCTGGGTTATGCCCCTTTCATGTGTTGTGCTCTGTTAGGATATATTAATGTCTCCCTGCAGGGTTATACCCATTTCATGTGTTGTGCTCTGTTAGGATATATTAATGTCTCCCTGCAGGGTTATACCCTTTTCATGTGTTGTGCTCTGTTAGGATATATTAATGTCTCCCTGCAGCATTATACCCTTTTCATGTGTTGTGCTCTGTTTGGATATATTAATGTCTCCCTGCAGGGTTATGCCCCTTTCATGTGTTATGCTCTGTTAGGATATATTAATGTCTCCCTGCAGCGTTATGCCCGTTTCAAGTGTTATGCTCTGTTAGGACATATCAATGTCATCCTGCAGGGTTAAACCTGTTACATGTGTTATGCTCTGTTAGGATATATTAATGTCTCCCTGCAGGGTCATGCCCCTTTCATGTGTTGTGCTCTGTTAGGATATATTAATGTCTCCCTGCAGGGTTATGCCCATTTCATGTGTTATGCTCTGTTAGGATATATTAAGGTCTCCCTGCAGGGTTATGCCCCTTTCATGTGTTATGCTCTGTTAGGATATATTAATGTCTCCCTGCAGGGTCATGCCCCTTTCATGTGTTGTGCTCTGAAAGGATATATTAATGTCTACCTGCAGTGCTATACCAATTTCATGTGTTATGCTGTGTTAGGATATATTAATGTCTTCCTGCAGGGTTATACCCGTTTCAAGGTGTTGTGCTCTGTTTTGATATATTAATGTCTTCCTGCAGGGTTATGCCCCTTTCATGTGTTATGCTCTGTTAGGATATATTAATGTCTCCCTGCAGCGTTATGCCCGTTTCAAGTGTTGTGCTCTGTTAGGATATATTAATGTCTCCCTGCAGGGTTATGCCCATTTTATGTGTTATGCTCTGATAGGATATATTAATGTCTCCCTGCAGGGTAATACTCGTTTCATGAGTTATGCTCTGTTGAGATATATTAATGTCTCCTTGCATGGTTATACCAATTTCACTTGTTATGCTCTGTTAAGATATATTAATGTCTCCCTGCATGGTTATACCAATTTCACATGTTATGCTCTGTTAGGATTTATTAATGTTTCCTTGCAGGGTTATGCCCCTTTCAAGTGTTATTCTCTGTTACAATATATTAATGTCATCCTGCAGGGTTATACCTGTTTCATGTGTTATGCTCTGTTGGGATATATTAATGTCATCCTACAGGGTTATATCCATTTCATGTGTTATGCTCTGTTAGAATATATAAATGTCTCCCTGCAAGGTTATACCCGTTTCACCTGTTATGCTTTGTTAGGATATATTAATGTCTCCCTCCAGGGTTACACCCATTTCATGTGTTATGCTCTGTTAGGATATATTAATGTCTCCTTGCAAGGTTATACCTGTTTCAAGTGTTATGCTATGTTATGATATATTATTGTCTCCCTGCAGGGTTATACCCATTTCATGTGTTGGTGCTCTGTTAGGATATATTATTGTCTCCCTGCAGGGTTATACCCGTTTCAAGTGTTATGCTCTGTTAGGATATATTAATGTCTCCGTGCAGGGTTATACCCATTTCATGTGTTGGTGCTCTGTTAGGATATATATATGTCTCCCTGCAGGGTTATACCTGTTTCATGTGTTATGCTCTTTAAGAATATATTAATGTCTCCTGCAGGGTTATGCCCCTTCCATGTGTTATTCTCTGTTAGAATATATTAATGTCTCCCTGCAGGGTTATACCCCTTTCATGTGTTGTGCTCTGTTAGGATATATTAATGTCTCCCTGCAGGGTTATGCCCCTTTCATGTGTTATTCTCTGTTAGAATTTATTAATGTCTCCATTCAGTGTTATGCCTTTTTAATGTGTTGTGCTCTGTTAGAATATGTTAATGTCTTCCTGCAGGGTTATGCCCTTTCATGTGTAAGGCTTTGTTAGGATATATCAATGTCTCCCTGCAGGGTTATGCCCCTTTAAAGTGTTATGCTCTGTTAGGATATATTAATGTCTCCCTGCAGGGTTATACCTGTTTCATGTGTTATGCTCTGTTAGGATATATTTTGCCTTTCATGTTTTAACTCTGTTACGATATATATGGTTTTGCCCTTTTTAAGTGATGATTGGAAAATTCTTGCACTAAAACTGTAATTCATATATTTCATTAGGTTTGAAATAGTTTTTAAATGATTTATAGAGATTGAAATTTTGTTGACTGCCGATGAGTAGAGCTAATACTGTTATAACAAAGACAGATAAGTCATTACTGATTCTAAATAAAAACTGTTGGAAAAGAAGTTAAAAGCTGTACGAGTTTCTAAATAAAAAATTTTGTGATTCATATTAGGGTAATACCAAAATCATGCCAAGTTACAGGTTCACTTGACACTAATTTCTAGCTATTCTGCAAAGTAGATGCAATTATGGTAAATACATGTGTTGGTATTGCAAACTACATTAGTATTTAACTTGGAAATAAAGAAACAAGAAAGCAAAGTTTATCCTTAAACCTATGGCAATCTTAACGCCATACACAGCAGGTAATCTTAAAAAGGATGAAAAGAACTCATTTTTAAGGCATTCAAATTACTGGTACTGCTTTTATTATGCTCCTCAAAAATTTCTCTACAACCTGTGCTTGGAATTATATGAAACTTGCTAGGATGCATTATTACCAAGTGCAGATGCACATATTGTCTTTGTGTTCTGGTTCGATGATTTTTCACGGAGTTATGGCCCTTTGATTCTGTTTGTGACCAAATTCTTGTCCAGGCTATTTCTCTACAACCCAATGTTGGAATTTTATGAAACTTGCTAGGATGCATCATTATCAAGTGCAGATGCACATATTGTCTTTGTGTTCTGCTTCGATGATTTTTCACGGAATTATGGCCCTTTGATTCTGTTTGTGACCAAATTCTTGTCCGGGCTATTTCTCTACAACCCCATGTTGAAATTTTATGAAACTTGCTAGGATGCATCATTACCAAGTGCAGATGTTCATACTCTCTTTGTGTTCTGGTTCGATGATTTTTCACGGAGTTGCGGCCCTTTGATTGTATTTGTGACCATATTCTTGTCCGGGCTATTTCTCTACAACCTCAGGCTGGAATTTTATGAAACTTGCTAGAATGCATCATTATCAAGTGCAGATGTGCATACTATCTTTATGTTTTTGTTCAATGATTTTTCACAGAGCTATGGCCCTTTGATTCTATTTGTGACCAAATTCTTGTCCGTGCTATTTCTCTACAATCCCATGTTGGAATTTTATAAAACTTGCTAGGATGCATCATTACCAAGTGCAGATGCGCATATTGTCTATGTGTTCCAGTTTCGGTGATTTTTCACGGAGTTATGGCCCTTTGATTGAGGCTGTGACCAAATTATTGTCCGCGCTATTTCTCTACAACCCCATGTTGGAATTTTGTGAAACATGCTAGGATGCATCATTACCAAGTGCAGATGTGCATATTGTCTATGTATTCCGTTTGATGTTTTTTCACGGAGTTATGGCCCTTTGATCGAGTCTGTGACCAAATTATTGTCCGCGCTATTTCTCTACAACCCCATGTTTGAATTTTGTGAAACTTGCTAGGATACATCATTACCAAGTGCAGATGCGCATATTGTCTTTGTGTTCCGGTTTGATGATTTTTCACAGAGTTATGGCCCTTTGAATCTGTCTGAGACCAAATTATTGTCTTCCCTATTTCTCTACAACCCCATGTTGGAATTTTATGAAACTTGCTTGGATGCATCATTATCAAGTGCAGATGCGCATATTGTCTGTGTTTCGGTTCGATGATTTTTCATGGACTTATTGCCCTTTGATTGAGTCTGTGACCAAATTATTGACAGCGCTTTTTCTGTACAACCTCATGTTGGAATTTTATGAAACTTGCTATGTTTGTGTTTCGGTTCAATGATTTTATGGCCCTTTAATTCAGTCTGTGACCAAATTCTTTTCCGCTCTATTTCTCTACAACCTGTGGTTGGAATTTTAAGAAACTTGCTAGGCTGCATCATTACCAAGTGGAGATGTGCATATTGTCGTCATGACACTATTTCCCTACAACCTCTGGTTTCAATTCTGTAAAACTAGCTAGGATCTGCTCATATCATCATTTTGTTCTGGTTTAATGGTTTGCGAATTAGTTCTGTGAAGTGCAGAGCCACATATTGTTCCTGCTATACAGTTTGCTATTCTTCAACCAAGTAGCCTGTACAGAGGCAAACACTCACTTGGGGAGCATCCATCGGTTCCACCGATATTTTCTTGTTTCACATTGTTTTACATGTTCTGTCGTTTGATATACAAAGTTCAATATACAGGGATTGTACATTCAAAGTTCACAATCACATGCACCACATTTAACTGTACTTGTGGTAATTGTGTCTTATTATCAGTTGCCTCGCAACGTTGATTTAAGTTAGAAAGTTGTCAGTTACTTGTGAAGATAAGGTGTGCTCGAGTTCAGGATCCCAAGAAAGAGTGTTTAGGTTAACTTATCATCTGTTAGAAATAAACTGTTGGGATGATCATTGCTATTTCATGGTAGGAATGTTCTTCATGGCACTCATTAGTGTTTTAGAAAAAAATTGGGCAAAGCATGGAACACAAATACCTGGAAAAGTATTTTTATTTTTTATCAAATGAACACTCTTTTCATTTCAATGCAAAACATATATTCTGATAGTTTAACGAATAAACAAACAAGTTGAAAAACAAAACAATCTACATGTGATTAGAATTACATATTTCAAATAAAATCATTATTTACTGATATATTATCAATTAAACCATTTACATGATCATTACCACTTTAATGGCCCATCTTTTTTCAACAAATCTGCGATTTAAAAGGCTGATTGAATGGATTTATAATGACAGTAACGTTACTTTGTTGCACTTTGTAGTAACCGGTCATATTACAAATAACTAGAGTAACCAAACTATCTGGATTTAGTGGACACTGTTTATTACTCATTCAATTCCCACAGACAGTGAGACACTCAATGGCTATTAGAAATTTCTTAATGTATATATAATTGTCATGAACAATTTTGTATCAATATGTCTGTTTTTGTACAACTAAATTGAAATAAAAGTTACAAAAAATATAACTGGAGTATTTAACCCTTTACTTCATATAGATGCCTTTGGACACCTCTAATATAGACACCTTTTGATACCTCCAATATAGAATGCTTTTGAATTATTGGTTGAATTATGTTTATATTAACTGACAGAGTGAAAAGCAGTGCAGGAAGTGTTCTCATTGCTAGTTACGAGCAATCTGAACTCTTCCTGCACTGTTTTCAAAGGCCTTCAGTGATTGGTACGGGATAACGCGTATCTATGGAGTAAAGGGTTTAACCAGCTGATTTGAACAAACAAATTGAGTAACAAAGCAATTATATTTTTATACCCCCCGACAAACAAAGTTTGAGGGGGTATATTGGAGTCACCCTGTGGTCGGTCTGTCGGTCGGTCTGTCCGTTGCAATTTTCCTTGTCCGGAGCATAACTTGAAAAGTACCAGATGGAATTTCATCAAGCTTCATACAATGGTAGAATATAATGAGAGGAAGTGCAGTGTACAAGAAACATAACTCTATTCTTGCTAATTACAGAGTTATTGCCCTTTGATATATTTCCCTTGTCCGGAGCATTACTTTTAAAGTACTGGATGGAATTTCATCAAGCTTCATACAATGGTAGAATATAATGACAGGAAGTGCAGTGTACAGGAAACATAACTCTATTCTTGCTAATTACAGAGTTATTGCCATTTGATATATTTCCCTTGTCTGGAGCATTACTTTTAAAGTACTGGATGGAATTTCATCAAACTTCATACATTGGTAGAATATAATGACAGGAAGTGCAGTGTACAGGAAACATAACTCTATTTTTGCTAATTACAGAGTTATTGCCATTTGATATATTTCCCTTGTCTGGAGCATTACTTTTAAAGTACTGGATGGAATTTCATCAAACTTCATACAGTGGTAGAATATAATGACAGAAAGTGCAGTGTACCGGAAACATAACTCTTTTCTTGCTAATTACAGAGTTATTATCCTTTGATATATTTCCCTTGTCTGGAGCATAACTTTAAAACTATTGGATATAATTCAATAAAACTTCATACAATGGTAAACCATTTTCTGTCATGGCGGCGTTCGGGGGTATTCATCACCTTCAGTGATAGCTCTAGTTTAAATGAATTCTATATATCACTCACGGACACAGAATTAACGGTTGATGTTATCAATTCAATTTGTTTATTTCGGCTCAAACATATTTATCACCAACAGCGGCAACATAATTATCAATACTTCTTTAACCATCGGTAAATTCTTGAATTAAATGCTCTAATTATTCAGTTGAAATTTTATTTTGTAATTGAATTACACACTGCCCACAAATTACGCAACCCACAAACAAAAGTGCTGATTATGACGTGTGGAAAATTACTTTGTTCATGGAAAACTTTGATTGACAGCCGATGAAATGATCGGTGTCAGTTGGATGCTCGATGTTTTATACATTCATCAAGGGATTCTTGATCTTTGTCACTCAAACGATTACGTGGCCTAGCAGCTGATACAATGATGAAGTCAGCTGGCAAGGTAAACATGTGCATAGGCCGGAAATTGGCTGTGGTGATATTTGGAACAGAAGTAACCGATTATTGCAATTTACATTCCCACCTGTGGCGACACTTCTCCATGGATTAGAGTACATACCAACTATTGATTTTAATTGCACTTCGCTGGATTATAAAAAAAAGCGATGTTTTTAATCTTAAGGCAACTTAAACCTCGCCTTCACCCGGAAAAAAGCGAAGTGATGGAGAAAATAGCGACTTTGTCGCCCTCTAGTTAGAGCCCTGATACCTAATGAAACTGCTTTTATCTTTAAATTGAAATCCTATCTAATTGATATTTGTTTATTATTTAAAAGAACTAAGTTTAAAATACCAATCTAAAAAGCTAGTGTTTAAACCTTCAAGTGATTTAAAAAATGAAAATATATGGTAATTTTAATTTATTTATTTTATATGGATTGTTCAACCAACTTGGACAGTATTGCAATTTTTTTAAATTATACTCTAAACTGTAATACTGTTGTAAAGCCGTATTCATTACATATATCAGTCAATCATCCATCCATTTTGTTGATTTTGAACTTATTTATAGGATGCTGCGATGAATATATACGATGATCTTACCCAAACTTTTGCTCAAAATGAGAAAGAATATGGATCAGATGAACTCAAACACACTGCAAGGTATGTAAAACTGCAACAGTTTAAGACATGTTTCAACTTTTTCCCCCAATAACATTGTTTTATATATCTGTAAAATGAAGATCATACATCACATTTGAAGGTTAAATGTTTGTCAGCGAGAAACTATGATTTGGCTTTAATTAATGTAAAACTTGCTGGGAGATTCATCAAACTTCACAGAAATAATGTGGATGACAAGAAGTTGTAATGTGTAAAAATCAGTTTGATGTATAGGTCAAGGTCACCTTTGAAGTTTCATGTGGGGCATTATTGTTCCAATAATGCCCCACATGAAACTCAGATATGTACCAGGTCCATTCAAGGTTAAGATCACCAGTCCTCTCAAGGTAAAATGTTTGTATGTCACAAATCTTGTCTTAGACTGTTTCATCAAACTTTGCAGACAATGACAAAGTGTGGCATAGGCAAAGTATAGTTTTGTTCTAGGTCATATTTTGATAAAACTGCTTGTGAGTCATAGTAAGTGTCGTACCTATAACTAAAACTACTGAATGGAAATTCACAGAACTTCATAAAATGTAGAAACGACAAGGAGTTCCTGGTTTTTATATTTAATGTCGTGTATGTTCACCTTGTGGAAAAAAATCATCTTCATGGGCTGGCACCAAATTCAGCTATAATTTCTGAGCTAAAAATATTAAAAATAGAAACTTCTGATCGGCCTGTGTCCGTCATACATATGTTGTCCATCATTAACTTTTGCTGTTACATGAAGCTCTCTCTGAAGCTGAAGTTTGTTCAAATCATGACCCTGGAGTTAAATTTGACCCCACCCCAGGGTCTTATCAGTTTTTGTTTTCAAAATTTAAATTTTTTTGATATTTTGCATGTAGTTTCATTTAAATCAGTTCCTCTCAGATTTGTTCAAGCCAGGACCCTAGGGTCAAAACTTGCCCCGCCCCAGAGACTTGTTAACATAGGGAAATTTTCATTTAAAAACCTTTTTCTCAAGAACCAAAATGCCAAATTTGTTTATTTTTTTATATAAATAAATCCTATGAATAGTGGTTTCAAGTTTTTTCAAATAAAGGGGATAGATTCCATTGGGGTTCAGTAAGGGGATTTTGAATTTTACATAGGAAAACTAGGGAAATTTTGTTGTTGTTTTTTACATTTATTTAGGTATAATTTCAAACATCTTGGTGTCTGGGGCATTGTTTAGTCATTACAGTTGATACTGGGTCTTTTAAAGGGAATTTAATACAATGTACTTTTGTCAGCAGGGGCCCAGAAAGAGATAAAATTGTGAATTTCTTAAAATCTTTTTCTCAAGAACAAATCGGCTAAATTTGTTCAGATTTGTCAGTATAAATGTTTCTCAGGGGCTTCAAGTTTTTTCAAATAAAGGGGCTAGTGCTCATTGGGGTCCAGTAAGGGGACTTTAGTTTTTACATAGGAATACTATCTTAACACAGGTTATTCTCAAAATATGAAAAGAAGTGACAGATGAAATTAGATGAGCGACTTAGGTCCATTTTGATCTCCTGTTTCTGTTACCAGGGAAACTAATAACCAAAATTACTAAATTTACTAAAATTTCTTAACTCTAAAACTGTTCAAGCCTAGTTACATCAGGAAACATTGTACACATGTCAACCACATGGGATAGTAGTGCCTGTTTGGTACAAAGGAGTTGAGTTGCATTATTTGATTTTGTAGCACTTCAGCACTCACAGTTTACATTCACCAAATTTACAAAGTTGTTATATAATCATAATATCTTGGACAATTAGTTTTGAGTTACAACTCTTGAATCATCAAAGATTGTGTTAGACCACAAAACTGGTAGTTAATATCTAAATTTTCCTCCAAATTTGTTTTCAAATTAAAAGCAGAAGTTTTATCGCCCCCATATACTAATATAGTTATCGCAGCGTCCGTCCGTCCGATATTTTGTTTCCGGCCTGTATCTTTGTCATGCATAGATGGATTTTGTTGATACTTGGTACAAATGATCACAATAACATGACAACATGTCGCGAGTAAGACCCACACCCGTACCTCAAAGGTCAAGGTCACAATTTGAGTTTGTTTGACAACACTTTGAGTTTGTGTGAGATTATGTGTCCCGCCTGTAACTTTGTCATGCATAGATGAATTTTAATGATACTTGCTACAAATGATTAACATAACATGACGACGTGTCATGAGTAAGACCCACAACCGTACCTCAAAGGTCAAGGTCACAATTTGAGTTTGTGTGAGATTATGTGTCCGACCTGTAAGTTTGTCATGCATAGTTGGATTTTATAAATACTTGTTTCAAATAATCAACATAACATGACGTGTCGCGAGTAAGACCTTTACCTCAAAGGTCAATGTCAAACTTTGAGTTTGTTTGACAACACATTCAATTTGTTTGAGATTTCTTGTCTGGCCTGTAACTTTGTCATGCATAGATGGATTTAAGATGCGGCCCCATTTTGGCAAATTACAGTTCTATTGTCAAAAACATTTTTTTCTTCTTATTACAATAAAATATTTTGAGGAGGGTAAAAAAGAAATTGGGAATTTATTTATTATTGCCATTTTGATTTTTTGTGCACTAGCGATCATAGTCTCCATTAATTTTGATCTTCAGTGAATTTAGACAATAGTTATATAATCATGATTTCATAGACAAATTCTTGACATGTCCAAATTAGAGAAAAATTGTGGCACTATAGACTATTATGTCCCTTGAATTGTAAAAAAAAAAAGGTTTTATCTTTGTTGCACTCCAGCACATGCAGTTTTTTATGTGATCTTCACCAAAGTTGTACAGTGTTATAATATCTTGCATGAAATATTTGAATTGGTTTAATTGAATAATCATTGTAAGAGGTATGGCCCTTGAGTCATAAAAGTTTTCTTTATTTGACGTTCTTTCCTCTCAAACATTTGAAGTCCATTATCTCCTTTGACAGAGGAGAGGGCCTTTTTTATTTTAAAATTTGATTACATGTCCGCTCAAGCAATTTCTAGAATAATATTTTATTTTTGGTAATTTTCTGTGAAATTATTACTGATATCATTGCAACCTGTCAGTAGTGACGTTATCGTAAAGGGTCCTCCATGACAGAGTGGTCTGAATCGCTGTCTCAAAATCACTTATCTCTCACAGCTAAGGTTGTATGTTTGAGTCCCGCTGTCTCCAAAAACTTTGTGTGATTCCTCCACTTATAAAACTGGATATGCCATATATAACTTAAAATGTGTTGAAAATGGCATTAAATGTGACATTCAATAACAAATATATTTCACCAAAAACACTGATTCATTGTGTCACTGAGGTGTTCCTCCACTTATAAAACTGGATATGTCATACATAACTTGAAATGTGTTGAAAATGGCGTTTAAACCTGACATTCAACAATAAATATATTTCACCAAAAACACCGATTCATTGTGTCACGTGTTGCCGACATCTCCTTTGCATTTCACACTGGTACTTAAGAATCCAACTTTTTATTTTTCAGAAGGATATTGACAGGAGTTTCCACTATGATTGATGTCTTCACAGACACACATTCTTCAACACCATATATTAATGATACTGGAAAAGTACCAGAAAGGGTATTTAAAATCTTTATCAAACATAACAAATTATTATGGTGTGGATTTCCAGACATACATTTCAATAACAAACTGTATTATTCCCCTATCAGTGTCACCAGATGGGACTATATGTTTACCCTCTGTCCTTCCAGTGTCTGGCCATCAAGAAAGATTACTAAAAATGTATCCAAGCTATGTTCATGAAACTTTGCATGTTGATAGAGGGCAATAAGGAGATAATGCGGGTCATTTTATTTTTTCAGTTGGACAAAAACTGTGGTTGCTATGACAATAAAACTCTTTCTGTCGTCCGGAAGTATTACTCAAAAGTATCAAAGCTAGGTTGTGAAACGTTATATGTGGATACAGGACAATAAAGAGATAATGCAGGTCATTTTATTTTTTCAGTTGGACAAAATGGCGGTTGTAATGGTAACAAAATAAGTAAAATTACAGAAACTACCTGACGTCCTTTGGACTTTATTTGATTTGTGCGTGAATCGACATTCTTTACACATGCATAAAAAACACAAAAAATGAATTTAATCCTATAATAAAAGAAACTCTGGAATACTTTGAAAAAGTAGTATACTTGCTTTGTTTATTGAAAATATCAATTTGAACTCTTGGAAAGGTCAATGTTTGTGCTCAACTCTTTTGTGAAAATTGGTCATATTTTATTGACGTTTACGCTATTATACAAATGTGTTCAGTTGAATTTCACGTGATTTGGTCAGAAACGCATTATATATAATACATGCTATACTATATTGTTGTTCATTACTTCCTTTCAGTCAACTACAAGTTGTTTGGTTTATTAAAAATAATTGCATATGTCATATATTTTGTTATATGGTATATGATTTTTGCTCGTAGCTACATTATATCGAAGACTTACTGCAACTAACATAACAACTATGTTCATGTGTTTGATAGGGCATTCATGAATATGTTGGTTTATGATATCAGAAGGACATACATTAAAAAATAGAATCAAAGCTGTATACAGTTATGTCGTCATCAGCCAAAAATTTGAAAATATCCATATTTGAATTAAAAAAATACCATTACTATTGATAATCATTCAGTAAAAAAAAAATCTGTAACCAACAAATATGGCTGGTTCATTGAATCAGTAAGTGCAATTAATTTGTTAATTTGTTATTTATTTTGAATATGCATATAATTGATTTTAGGATGATGACAAAATTAGCCCTAATAAAACAATAATGATCTGAAAATATCTAAAAGTGTTACTTCCAATAATCTGTAACAGAATTTCAGTTGTAATCAGTAATGGGGAGGATCACTGATGTTTTTCCAATTTAATAATCAGAAGTAATGTAGGAATAGTTTTATAATTGAAGCTTATTGATTTTTCATCTTTTGCACAGGCTTAAAGTTTGTGAAAAGTTATAAACCAGTCAATGTTATTTTCAAAATGGCGTAACAAGTGCTAATTCTACATTTTGCAAGGAACAACAAATTGATTATTTTGAAAACATTGAGTTAATGTGGAAAAATAATTATTATGCCAGTAATATGTACACTCATTGGTAAATCCATATATCATATTTTGACAAGAAATTAAAGAAAGACAAGTGAGCCTTCCCTTAGGCCATTCTGGCCTTCGATTATTGGAGTTATTTTAATTTTCAACATATACACTGACGAGAAAAAGAAATGCCTCATTCTAACTCCTTGTACAATAATTTGTTCTCTGTGATTCAAAATTAGAAGAACAATTCCATTCCATGAATTTCAATAGATGTTCAGAGCAATTTCACTGACACAATCAGTAGCGCTTGTGGCCACCTCTACTGGTAACCACAGCAGCAAGACGTTGCCCAATGGAACCGCACCAGTTTCGTAGCAGATTCCTGGTGGAGAGTGCTGTCAGTTATCATTATTATTATTATATACCACATTTATAAAGCACTCTTTTCATAAATAAATGCGTTCAAAAATGCTTTACATTTACAAATAACATACATACAAAATATTCAATAAGAAAACAACAATCTAAAAAGACAAGCTGAATAAAAAAAAATATACAGGCATTAGTATTAAAAAGTGGCAAATAAGAGTAATACATGCAATAAAATCGGCTTGACATTTTGTTACATATAAGCACAGATAAAATAATACTGTTCATGTTTAAAAATAGATATAGCTGTGCGTTATTTATAGAAACATTTAAAAATTCAGTAAAATTTAGTCAGTATAATTCTGAACAAAAAAAATATGTTTTTAAAAGTTTCTGAAAAGAAGACAATGTCGTAGCTTACCGAATGTTGCTGGGTAAAGCATTCCATAGAGTAGGCATGGCACACATCTTTGTCCATACATAGTGCAAAACCTTTGATTGACTAAAGTAAGTGAATTTTGAGATCTTAATTCTCTACAAGGCTTATACACTTAAATCGTGTTGGATATGTACTGTGGAGACTGATCATGTAGAGCTTTTTATAGTTTGTAATGGATCCTGTATGACACAGGTAACCAGTGAAGTTCTTTTAACAGTGGAGTGATAATTATGCTTGTAGCGAGATATTCTGGTGATGATGCGGGCAGCAGTGTTTTGTACCCTTTAAAGTTTATTTTATACAGTATTCAAGACACCAAAGAGGAGGTAATTACTGTAATCCAAACGTGAGGTTACTAAACAGTTCACAAGAGATTTTGTTGCAGCGATTGTGAGAAATCATCTAATACGACCAATGTTTCAAAGTTGGGCATATGCAGACCTGCACACCAAATTTACATGTTCCTGGATGTTGGCAGGCTGCGGTGGACATTGACATAACCGCCGTCCAAGGTAATCACAGGCTTGTTTAGTCTGATTGCAGTCAGATGAACATGACGGCCAAGGCAAAATGTCAATGTTGTGGGTCTGTAAAAAGTTTGGGTGACACATGCAACGTGATGTGACTCGTTGTCATGCTGGAAGACCCAGTTGTGACATTGGTGGAACATAGGGACAACCACAGGACGTAATATTTGGTTGATGTAACGCCTGGCTGTGAGATTACCATGGCACACAAGTTGGAACTTAAACTTAAGGTTTATTGCTGCCCAGACCATAACTTCACCCCCACCATAAGGGTTTTGCTGCGGAACGCAATTGTTAGTGAAGCGTTCATGACGTCGTCTGCAGACACGGATAGGTAATTCAAAAGTTGAAAAGTGACTCGTCACTAAATACTACTAAATTCTGTCAATGTTGACCACGATGGTTGCAGGCCCAAATAAGACATTGGTGATGGTGATGTCAAGTAAGAACTAGCTAATTCTTCGTTCTCTAAGAAATCATCTGACTATGTCGACTAATAGGGAGTCCACGGTAAACTACCACTAAAAGTGATGTTGATTCAGCCATCAGAAATCTGTCACGCAGATGGCGGTGACATATGTAATTATCCTTCCGTACTGACGTTACATGTGGTCTACCTGAACGTGGCCTATTGACAAACGTTGCCGTGTCTCTGACACGGCGAACGAGAGGCAATATTGTCGAACGAGAGACGTTAAAACGTCTAGCGACTTGTTCTCGCATTCGCCCACATTCAAGCATGGCGAAAACTTGGGCCCTCTCTTCGAAATTTAGCCCCGGCATTATCAGAAACTGGATAATTGTCAGAAAATCTCTGAAAATATGGTTGTATGTTGGCTAACACGTACCTGTCTAAAATTCACTCAATAAAACTACATGGTTGACGTGTACGAGCTGCATGAGGAAATCATGAGCAGGTACGTGAATTTTACAATTAGCTGAATAAAATCATACGAGTTTTGGTTTGTTGGGTTTGTTGGTCAGAGTACATGTACATTTCTGACATTTCCTCCCAAATTTAAACTATGTAACGAAAATAACTACAATTTTTGTTGAGGCATTTCTTTATCTCGTCAGTGTATATTTGTTTGTTATAAAATATTTTATTGAAATATCTTAATCTAACTGATTCTTACCTCTGACATTTTGTTAGGTTAACTTTCAGGTATTATGATGGAAATATTAGACTTACTCATATGTTCTATATTTTGTCTTGTTGATTATATAAAATTAGATATAAAATTAGGCAGCCAATGCCTCCCCTTTCTCACACCTATATTATGACTTTTATGTAGAGGATGGGGAAAGAATGGGTAATTCTGTCTTTATATGTGTTTCATTTTTGTTAGTTTTAACTTTCAGGTTTTATGATAGAAATAGTAGACCTGCTATTCTTTTTGTATTTTGTCTTCTTAATGATATCCAATATAGCAAATGCTTCTCCCTTCATACACCTATTTTTTTACTTTTTAAGGAATGTGAAAAGAATTGTCTTGCTGGTTCTGTCCCCTTACATTTTCACTTTTGTTTGGCTAAACTTTCAGATTTAATCATGGAATAAGATGGGAGCATGACAGAAGATGACTATAACAAGAGAGAACAGATGAACAGAGAGTGATTGTATAACAGTGGGTAAAAACATGACATGGTACGAGAGTGTGACAGAAGGTGATGGCATAACAGTGGGTAAGAACATGACATGGTATGAGAGTTTGACAGGAAGTGATGGTATAACTGGGGTTAAGAACATGACATGGTATGAGAGTGTGACAGAAGGTGATGGCATAACAGTGGGTAAGAACATGACATGGTATAAGAGAGTGACAGCAGGTGATGGCATAACAGTGGGTAAGAACATGACATGGTATGAGAGTGTGACAGAATGTGATGGCATAACAGTGGTTAAGAACATGACATGGTATGAGAGTTTGACAGGAAGTGATGGTATAACTGGGGTTCAGAACATGACATGGTATGAGAGTGTGACAGAATGTGATGGCATAACAGTGGGTAAGAACATGACATGGAATGAGAGTGACAGAAAGTGATGGCATAACAGTGGGTAAGAATATGACATGGTATGAGAGTGTGACAGGAAGTGATGGTATTACTGGGGTTAAGAACATGACATGGTATGAGAGAGTGACAGCAGGTGATGGCATAACAGTGGGTATGAACATGACATGGTATGAGAGTGTGACAGGAAGTGATGGTATAACTGGGGTTAAGAACATGACATGGTATGAGAATGTGACAGCAGGTGATGGCATAACAGTGGATAAGAATATGACATGGTATGAGAGTGTGACAGGAGGTGATGGTATGACTGGGGTTAAGAAAATGACATGGTATGAGAGTGTGACAGAAGGTGTTGGCATAACAGTGGGTAAGAATATGACATGGTATGAGAGTGTGACAGGAAGTGATGGTATAACTGGGGTTAAGAACATGACATGGTATGAGAGTGCGACAGAAGGTGATGGCATAACAGTGGGTAAGAACATGACATGGCATGAGAGTGTGACAGAAGGTGATGGCATAACAATGGGTAAGGTGATGGCATAACAATGGGTAAGAATATGACATGGTTTGAGAGTGTGACAGGAAGTGATGGTATAACTGGGGTTAAGAACATGACATGGTATGAGAGAGTGACAGCAGGTGATGGCATAACAGTGGGTATGAACATGACATGGTATGAGAGTGTGACAGGAAGTGATTGTATAACTGGGGTTAAGAACATGACATGGTATGAGAATGTGACAGCAGGTGATGGCATAACAGTGGATAAGAATATGACATGGTATGAGAGTGTGACAGGAGGTGATGGTATGACTGGGGTTAAGAAAATGACATGGTATGAGAGTGTGACAGAAGGTGTTGGCATAACAGTGGGTAAGAATATGACATGGTATGAGAGTGTGACAGGAAGTGATGGTATAACTGGGGTTAAGAACATGACATGGTATGAGAGTGCGACAGAAGGTGATGGCATAACAGTGGGTAAGAACATGACATGGCATGAGAGTGTGACAGAAGGTGATGGCATAACAATGGGTAAGGTGATGGCATAACAATGGGTAAGAATATGACATGGCATGAGAGTGTGACAGGAAGTGATGGTATAACTGGGGTTAAGAACATGACATGGTATGAAAGTGTGACAGAAGGTGATGCATAGCAGTGGGTAAGAATATGACATAGTATGAGAGTGTGACAGAAGGTGATGGGATAACAGTGGTTAGAATATGACATGTTATGAGAGTGTGACAGGAAGTGATGGTATAACTGGGGTTAAGAACATGACATGGTATGAGAGTGTGACAGAAGGTGATGCATAACAGTGGATAAGAACATGACATGGTATGAGAGTGTGACAGGAGGTGATGGTATAAATGAGGCTAAGAACATGATATGGTATGAGAGTGTGACCAAAGGTGATGGTGTAACAGTGGGTGAGAACATGACATGGTATGAGAGTGTGACAGAAGGTGATAGTAAAACTGAGGGTAAAAACATAACATGGGATGAGAGTGTGACATGAGGTGATGGTATAACAGTGGGTAAGAACTTGACATGGTATGAGAGTGTGACAGAAGATAATGGTATAACTGGGTGTAATAACATGACATGGGATGTAAGTGACAGAAGGTGATGGTATAACTGAGGGTTAAAACATGACATGGTATGATAGTGTGATGGAAGATGATGGTATAACGGGATAAGAACATGACATGGAATGAGAGTGTGACAGAAGATGATGGTATAACAGTGGGTAAGAACATGACATGGTTTGAGAGTCTGACAGGAGGTAATGGTATAACTTGGGGTAAGAACATGACATGTGATGAGAATGTGACAGAAGGTGATTGTATAACTGAGGTTAAGAACATGACATAGGATGAGAATGTGACAGAAGGTAATGAATAACTGGGTGTAATAACATGACATGGGATGAGAGTGACAGAATGTGTTGGTATGACTGGGGGTAAAAACATGACATGGTATGAGAGTGTGACAGAAAGTAATGGTATAACTGGGGGTAAGAACATGACATGGGATGAGAATGTGACAGAAGGTGATGGTATAGCTGATGTTAAGAATATCGCATGGTTTGAGAGTTTGACAGAAGGTGATGGTATAACTGAGGGTATGAACATGACATAAGATGAGAGTGCGACAGAAGGTAATGAATAACTGGGTGTAATAACATGACATGGGATGAGAGTGACAAAAGGTGATGATATATCTGAGGGTTAAAACATCACTTGGTATAAGAGTGTGACAGAAGGTGATGCTATAACTTGGGGTAAGAACATGACATTGTATGAGAGTGTGATGGGAGATGATGGCATAACAGTGTTTTAGAACATGACATGGCATGAGAGTGTGACAGAAGGTGATGATATAACTGAGGGTTAAAACATGACATGGTATGAGAGTGACAGAAGGTGATGGTATAACTGGGGGTAAGAACATAACAAGGGATGAGTATACCTGAGGGAAAGAACAAAACAGAGGATGAGAGTGTGACAGAAAGTGATGGTATAACGGGGTAAAAACATGACATGGTATCAGAGTGTGACAGAAGGTGATGGCATAACTGGGAGCAAGAACATGACATGGTATGTGAGTGTGACAGAAGGTGATGGTATAACTTGGGGTAAGAACATGACATGGGATGAGAATGTGACAAAAGGTGATGGTATAACTGGTGTTAAGAATATCGCATGGTTTGAGAGTTTGACAGAAGGTGGTGGTATAACTGGGGGTAAGAACATGACATGGTATGAGAGTGATGGGAAATGATGGCAAAACAGTGGGTTAGAACATGACATGGCATGAGAGTGTGGCAGAAGGTGATGGTATAACTGAGGGTAAGAACCTGACATGGAATGAGAGTGTGACAGAAGGTGATGGTATAATTGGGGGTTTAAACAAGACATGGTATGAGAGTGTGACAAAAGGTGATGATATAACTGAGGGTTAAAACATGACATGGTATGAGAGTGACAGAAGGTGATGGTATAACTGGGGGTAAGAACATAACAAGAGATGAGTATACCTGAGGGTAAAACCTTAACAGAGGATGAGAGTGAGACAGAAAGTGATGGTATAACGAGGTAAAAACATGACATGGTATGAGAGTGTGACAGAAGGTGATGGCATAACTGGGAGCAAAACATGTCATGGTATGAGAGTGTGACAGAAGGTGATGGTATAACTGAGGGTAAGAACATGACATGGTATAAGAGTGTGACAGAAGGTGATGATATAACTGAGGGTTAAAACATGACATGGTATGAGAGTGACAGAAGATGATGGTATAACTGGGTGTAAAAACATGACAAGGTATGAGAGTGTGACGGAAGGTGATGGTATAACTGGGGGTTAGAACATGACATGGGAAGAGAGTGTGACAGTAGGTGATGGGATAACTGGGGGTAAGAACATGACATGGTTTGATAGTGTGACAGAAGATGATGGTATATCTAAGGTTTAGAACATGACAAAAGATGAGAGTGTGACAGAAAGTGATGGCATAACTGGGGTTAAGAACATGACATGGTATGAGAGTGTGACAGGAGGTGATGGTATAACAGTGGTTAAGTACATGACATGCTATGAGAGTGTGACAGGAGGTGAGGGCATAACAGTGGGTAAGAACATGACATGGTATAAGAGTGTTACAGAAGATGACGGCATAACAGTGGGTAGGAACATGACATGATATGAGATTGTGACAGAAGGCGATGGTATAATTGGGGGTTAGAACATGACATGGTATGAGAGTATAACAGATGGTGATAGTATATCTGAGGTTTAGAACATGACATGTGATGAGAATGTGACAGAAGACAATGGCATAACTGAGAGCAAGAACCTGACATGGAATGAGAGTGTGACAGAAGGTGATGGTATAACAGTTGGTAAGAACATGACATGGTATGAGAGTGACAGAAGGTGATGGTATAATTAAGGGAACCAACACCACACCGGATGAGAGTGTGACAGGAGTTGATGGTATAACAGTGGTTAGAACATGACATGGTATGAGAGTGTGACAGAAGGTAATGGTATAACTTGGGGTAACAACATGACATGGGATGAGTATGTGACAGAAGGTGATGGTATAACTGGGTGTAAAAACATGACATTTGATGAGAGTGTGACAGAAGGTAAAGAATAACTGTGTAATAGCATGACATGGGATGAGAGTGACAGAAGGTGATGGTATAATTGGGGGTTAAAACATGACATGGTATGAGGGTGAAAGGAGGTGATGGTATTACTGAGGGTTAAAACATGACATGGTATGATAGTGTGACGGAAGATGATGGTATAACGAGGTAAGAACACTACATGGTTTGAGAGTGTGACAGAAGATAATGGTATTACTGGGGGTAAGAATATGACGTAGTATGAGAGTGTGACAGAAGGTGATGGTATAACTGAGGGTATGAACATGAAATGGTATGAGAGTGTGACAGAAGGTGATGGTATAACTGAAGGTAAGAACATGACATGGGATGAGAGTGTGACAGAAGGTGAGGGTATATCTTTTGGTAATAACATGACATGGTATGAGAGTGTGACAGAAGGTGATGGTATAACTGAGGGTAAGAACATGACATGGGTTGAGAGTGTTACAGAAGGTGATGGTATAACTGGGGGTAAGAACATGACATGGGATGAGAGTGTGACAGATGGTGATAGTATAACTGGGAGCAAGAACATGACATGGTATGCGAGTGTGACAGAAGGTAATGATATAACTGGGTGTAATAACATGACATGGGATGTGAGTGACAGAAGGTGATGGTATAACTGAGGGTTAAAACATGACATAGTTTGGTATTGTGACGGAAGATGATGGTATAACGGGGTAAGAACATGACATGGAATGAGAGTGTGACAGGAGGTTATGGTATAACTTGGGGTAAGAACATGACATGTGATGAGAATGTGTCAGAAGGTGATGGTATAACTGAGGGTAAGAACATGAAATAGGATGAAATTGTGACAGAAGGTAATGAATAACTTGGTGTAATAACATGACATGGGATGAGAGTGACAGAATGTGATGGTATAACAAGGGGTAAAAACATGACATGGTATGAGAGTGTGACAGAACGTAATGGTATAACTTGTGGTAAGAACATGACATGGGATGAGAATGTGACAGAAGGTGATGGTATAACTGGTGTTAAGAATATCGCATGGTTTGAGAGTTTGACAGAAGGTGTTGGTATAACTGAGGGTATGAACATGACATAGGATGAGAGTGCCACAGAAGGTAATGAATAACTTGGTGTAATAACATGACATGGGATGAGAGTGACAAAAGGTGTTGATATAACTGAGGGTTAAAACATCACTTGGTATGAGTATAACTGAGGGTAAGAACATAACAGGGGATGAGAGTGTGACGGAAAGTGATGGTATAACGGGGTAAAAACATGACATGGTATGAGAGTGTGACAGAAGGTGATGGCATAACTGGGGGTCAGAACATGACATGGTATGAGAGTTTGACAGAAGGTGATGGTATAACTGGGGGTAAGAACATGACATGGATTGAGAGTGTGACAGATGATGGTATAACTGAAGGTAAGAACGTGACATGGAAAGAGAATGTGACAGAAGGTGATGGTATAACAGGTGGTAAGAACATGACATGATGAGAATGTGACCTAAAGTGATGGTATAACAGTTGGTTAGAACATGACATGGTATGAGAGTGACAGAAGGTGATGGTATAATTAAGGGTAAAAACATAACATGGGATAAGAGTGTGACAGGAAGTGATGGTATAACAGTGGGTAAGAACATGACATGTTATGAGAGTGTGACAGAAGGTAATGGTATAACTTTGGGTAAGAACATGACATGGGATGAGAATGTGAGTGAAGGTGATGGTATAACTGGGTGTGATAACATGACATGGTATGAGAGTGTGACAGAAGGTAAAGAATAACTGTGTGTAATAACATGACATGGGATGGGAGTGTCAGAAGGTGATGGTATAATTGGGGGTTAAAACATGACATGGTATGAGGTTGAAAGGAGGTGTTGATATTACTGAGGGTTGAAACATGACATGGTATGAAAGTGTGACAGAAAGTGATGGTATAATTAAGGGTAAGACCATAACATGGGATAAGAGTGTGACAGGAGGTGATGGTATAACAGTGGGTAAGAACATGACATGGTATGAGAGTGTGACAGAAGGTAATGGTATAACTCTGGGTAAGAACATGACATGTGATGAGAGTGTGACAGCAGGTGATGGTATAGCTTGGGGTCATAACATGACATGGTATGAGAGTTTGACAGAAGGTGATGGTATAACTGAGGGTAAGAACATGACATGGGATGAGAGTGTGACAGAAGAGATGGTATAACTTGGGGTAAGAACATGACATGGTATGAGAGTGTGACAGAAGGTGATGGTATAACTGAGGGTAAGAACATGACATGGGATGAGAGTGTGACAGAAGGTGATGGTATAACTGGAGGCAAGAACATGACATGGTATGATAGTGTGACAGAAGGTGATGTTATAACTGGGTGTAATAACATGAAATGGGATGAGAGTGTGACAGAGGGTTATGGCATAACAGTAGGTAAGAATATGACATGGTATGAGAGTGTGACAGGAAGTGATGGTATAACTGGGGTTAAGAACATGACATGGTATGAGAGTGTGACAGAAGGTGATGCATAACAGTGGTTAAGAATATGACATGGTATGAGAGTGTGACAGGAGGTGATGGTATAACTGGGGTTAAGAACACGACATGGTATGAGAGTGTGACAAAAGGTGTTGTCATAACAGTCGGTAAGAACATGACATGGCATGAGAGTGTGACAGAAGGTAATGGCATAACAGCGGGTAAGAACATGACATGGCATGAGAGTGACAGAAGGTGATGGTATAACTGAGGGTAAGAACCTGACATGGAATGAGAGTGTGACAGGAGGTGATGGTATAACTGGGGGTAAGAACATGACATGGTATGAGAGTGTGACCAAAGGTGATGATATAACAGTGGGTAAGAACATGACATGGTGTGAGAGTGTGACAGAAGTTGATGGTATAACTAAGGGTAAAAACATAACATAGGATGAGAGTGTGGCATGAGGTGATGGTATAACAGTGGGTAAGAACATGACATGGTATGAGAGTGTGACAGAAGATAATGGTATAACTGGGTGTAATAAAATGACATGGGATGTGAGTGACAGAAGGTGATGGTATAACTGAGGGTTAAAACATGACATGGTATGATAGTGTGACTGAAGATGATGGTATAACGGGATAAGAACATGACATGGAATGAGAGTTTGACAGAAGATGATGGTATAACAGTGGGTAAGAACATGGCATGGTATGAGAGTGTGACAGGAGGTAATGGTATAACTTGGGGTAAGAACATGACATGTGATGAGAATGTGACAGAAGGTGATTGTATAACTGAGGGTAAGAACATGACATAGGATGAAAATTTGACAGAAAATAATGAATAACTGGGTGTAGTAACATGACATAGGATGAGAGTGACAGAATGTGATGGTATAACTGGGGGTAAGAACCTGACATGGAATGAGAGTGTGACAGAAGGTGATGGTATAACTGGGGGTATGAACATGATATAGTATGAGAGTATGACAGAAGGTAATGATATAACTGAGGGTTAAAACATGACATGGTATGAGAGTGACAGAAGGTGATGGTATAACTGGGGGAACATAACAAGGGATGAGTATACCTGAGGGTAAAACCTTAACAGGGGATGAGAGTTTGACAGAAAGTGATGGTATAACAGTGTAAAAACATGACATGGTATGAGAGTGTGACAGAAAGTGATGGCATAACTGGGAGCAAGAACATGACATGGTATGAGAGTTTGACAGAAGGAGATGGAATAACTGAGGGTAAGAACATAACATGGGATGAGAGTGTGACAGGAGGTGATGGTATAACAGTGGGTAAGAACATGACATGGTGTGAGAGTGTGACAGAAGGTAATGGTATAACTGGGGATAAGTACATGACATGGGATGAGAGTGTGATAGAAGGTGATGGTATAATTGAGGTCAAAAATATGACATTGTATGGGAGTGTGACAGATGGTGATGGCATAACAGTGTGTAAGAACATGACATGAAATAAGAGTTTGACAGGAAGTGATGGTATAACTTTGGGTAATAACATGACATGGAAAGAGTGTGTGACAGAAAGTGATGGTAAAACTTGGGATAAGAACATGACATAGGATGAGAGTGTCACAGAAGGTGATGGCATAACGGTGGGTAAGAATAGGACATAGCATGAAAGTTTGACAGAAGGTTATGGTATAGTTTGGGGTAAGAACTTGACAGAGGATGAGTGTGAGACAGAAGGTGATGGTATAAGTGAGGGTAAGAACTTAACATGGGTTGAGAGTGTGACAGATGGAGATGACATAACAGTGGGTAAGACCATGACATGTGATGAGAGTGTGACAGAAGAAGATGGCATAACAGTGGGTAAGAACATAACATGGTATGACAGTGTGACAGGAGGTGATGGTATAACAGTTGGTAAGAACATAAAATGGGATGAGAGTGTGACAGAAAGTGATGGTATAACAGTGGGTAAGATTATGACATGGGATGAGAGTGTGATGGAAGGTTATGGTATAACTGGGATGAAGAACATGACATGGTATGAGAGTGTGGCAGGAGGTTTTGGTATAACAGTGGGTAAGAGCATGACATGGGATTAGAGTTTAACAGGAGGTGATGGTATAACATTTGGTAAGAACATGACATGGGATGAGAGTGTGACAAAAGATGATGATATAACAGTGGGTAGGAACATGACATGGTATGAGAGTGTGGCAGAAAGTGATAGCATAACAGTGGGTAAAACATGATATGGTATGAGAGTGTGACAGAAGGTGATGGAATAACAGGGGTTAAGAAAATGGCATGGGAGGAGAGGATACAGAAGGTGATGGCATAACAGACGATAAGAACATGACATGGGATGAGAGTGACAGAAGGTGATGGCATAATAGATGATAAGAATATGACATTGTATGAGAGTGTGACAGAAGGTAATGGTATAGCTGGGGGTAAGAACATGACAAAGGATGAGAGTGTGACAAAAGGTGATGGTATAACTGAGGGTAAAAACAGTGATGGTATAACTGGGGTTAAGAACATGACATTTGATGAGAGTGTGACAGAAGATGATGGCATAACAGTTTGTATAAACATGACATGTTATGGGAGTGTGACAGATGGTGATGGCATAACAGTTGGTAAGAACATCGACTTGGGATGTGAGTGTGACAGAAGGTGATGGCATAACAGAGGGTAAAATCATGATATGGTACGAGAGTGTGAAAGAAAGTGATGGCATAACAGTGGGTAAGAACATGACATGTGATGAAAGTGTGATAGAAGGTGATGGCATTACAGTTGGTAAAAACATGACATGGTATGAGAGTGTGACAGAACGAGACGGTATAACTGAGGATAAGAACATGACATGGTATGAGAGTGTCACAGAATATGATGGTGTAACAGTGGGTAAGAACATAACATGGGATGACAGTGTGACAGAATGTGATGGCGTAACAGTGGGTAAGAATATGACATGGTATGAGAGTGTGACAGGAGGTGATGGTATAACAGTGGGTAAGAACATGACATGGGATAACATTGTGACTGGAGGTGATTGTATAACAGCAGGTAAGAACATGACATGGTATGAGAGTTTAACAGAAGGTGATGGTATAACAGTGGGTAGGAACATGACATGGTATGAGAGTGTGACAGGAGGTGATGGTATAACAGTAGGTAAGAACATGACATGGTATGAGAGGGTGACAGAAGGTCATGGTATAACTTGGGACAAGAACATGACATGGTATGAGAGTGTGACAGAAGGTTATGGTAAAACTGAGGGTAAGAATATAACACGGGATGAGAGTGTGACACAAGGTGATGGTGTAACAGGGTAAAAACATGACATGATATGAGAGTGTGACGGAAGATGATAGTATAACTGGTAGTAAAACATGACAAGGTATGAGAGTATGACAGAAGGTGATGGTATAACTGGGGGTAAGAACATGACATGGTATGAGAGTGTGACAGAAGCTGATGGTATAACTGAGGTTTAGAACATGACAAAAGATGAGAGTGTGACAGAAGGTGATTGCATAACAGGGGATAAGAACATGACATGATATGATAGTGTGACAGAAGGTAATGATATAACTGTGGGTAAGAACATGACATGGTATGAGAGTTTGACAGAAGGTGATGGTATAACTGAGGGTGAGAACATCACATGGGATTAGAGTGTGACAGGAGGTGATGGTATAACAGTGGGTAAGAACATGACATGGTATGAGAGTGTGACAGAAGGTGATGGTATAACTGGTGTAAAGAATATGATATGGTTTGAGAGTGTGACAGAAGATGATGGTATAATTGAAGGTAAGAATATGACATGGTATGAGAGTGTGACAGAAGGTGATGGCATAACAGTGGGTAAGAACATGACATGAAATGAGAGTTTGGTAGGAAGTGATGGTATAACTTGGGGTAAGAACATGAAATGGAATGAGTGTGTGACAGAAGACGATGATATAACTAAGGGTAAGAACATGACATAAGATTAGAGTGTGACAGAAGGTGATGGTAAGGCTAGGGTAGGGGTAAGAACATGAGATAGGATGAGAGTGTGACAGAATGTGATGGTATAACAGTGGGTAAGAACATGACATGGTATGAGAGTGTGACAGGAGGTGATGCTATAACAGCAGGTAAGAACATGACATGGGATAAGAGTCGGACAGGAGGTGATTGTGTAACAGTGGGTAAGAACATGACATGGTATGTGAGTGTGACAGAAGGTGATGGTTTAACTGGGGGTAAGAACATGACATGGTATGAGAGTGTGACAGGTGATGGTATAACTGAGGGTAAGAACCTGACATTGAATGAGAGTGTGACAGAAGATGATGGTATAACAGTTGGTAAGAACATGACATGGTATGAGAGTGACAGAAGGTGATGGTATAACTAAGGGTAAGAACATAACATGGGATGAGAGTGTGACAGGAAGTGATGGTATAACAGTTGGTAAGAACATGACATGGTATGAGAGTGTGACAGAAGGTAATAGTATAACTTGGGGTAAGAACATGACATGGGATGAGAATGTAACAGAAGGTGATGGTATAACTTGGTGTAATAACATGACATGGGATGAGAGTGTGACAGAAGGTAAAGAATAACTGGGTGTAATAACATGACATGGGATGAGAGTGACAGAAGGTGATGGTATAATTGGGGGTTAAAACATGACATGGTATGAGGGTGAAAGAAGGTGATGGTATTACTCAGGGTTAAAACATGACATGGTATGATAGTTTGATGGAAGATGATGGTATAAAGTGGTATGAACATGACATGGTATGAGAGTGTGACAGAAGATGATGGTATAACTGGGGGTAAGAACATGACATGGTATGAGAGTGTGACAGAAGGTGATGGTGTAACAGTGGGTAGGAACATGACATGGGATGAGAGTGTGACAGATGGTGATGGTATAACTTTGGGTAAGAACATGACATGGTATGAGAGTGTGACAGGAGAAGATGGTATAACAGGGTGTAAGAACAAGACGTGATGAATGTGACAGAAGGTGATGGTATACTAGGGGTAAGAACATGACATGGGATGAGAGTGTGACAGATGGTGATAGTATAAGTGTGGGCAAGAAGATGACATGGTATGAGTGTGTGACAGAAGGTAAAGAATAACTGGGTGTTATAACATGACATGGGATGAGAGTGACAGAAGGTGATGGTATAATTGGGGGTTAAAACATGACATGGTATGAGGGTGAAAGAAGGTGATGGTATTACTCAGGGTTAAAACATGACATGGTATGATAGTTTGACGGAAGTTGATGGTATAACGTGGTATGAACATGACATGGTATGAGAGTGTGACAGAAGATGATGGTATAACTGGGGGTAAGAACATGACATGGTAAGAGAGTGTGACAGAAGGTGATGGTGTAACAGTGGGTAAGAACATGACATGGGATTTGAGTGTGACAGAAGGTGATGGCATAATAGAGGTTAAGAACATGACATGGGATTAGAGTGTGACAGAAGTTGATGGTTTAACATAGGGTAAGAACTTGACATGGGATGAAAGTGTGGCAGAAGGTGATGGTATAACAGTGGTTAAGAACATGACATGGTATGAGAGTGTGACAGAAGGTGATGGTATATCAGTGAGTAGCCAAACTGAAAAAGTTATGAATGTTTTTTCTTGAGTGTCAAATTGAATAATTATTTTAAATCTGTCAAACTCTCATCTCATGTCATGTTCTTACCCACTATTATACTATCACCTTATGTCAAGCCATCATCACATTAAGCTTTCATTTTGTGCTTGTTTGACACAAGGTCAATTAGAGCTTTTCTTTCTAAGTTCATATTCATATTTTCAGACCTTGAACTCCACCGTCAGGCTTCTGACATCTTTGAACACGGTGTCGGACATACTACTTGATAGACAGAAGGTGGGAGAAGACCCTGCAATCATTAAGACAAAATCCATAAGGCTAATGGTAAAAAAGGAACTGGCAGGCCAACTAAGTGGAACAAAGTTACAGCCTGAGGGCCAGAAGGTTGGGTCTGAATCCAGTATTACCTTTCCGCATGCACTAGCTTTGGGGAATGAAAATGAGACTATTGGAATGCAGGTACGTCATTTTTGCTATATGCATATACATATAAATTGTCAAACAAATTTTACTACTTTTAAAATAATATATAGTTTCAATAAAAAACCCATCAAATTTCAAATTGTCTAAAACAATTTGGGTTTAATTTTATGGAATTATACAGGGCCATTTTGGGGGGTTCATGAACCTTATCCTTTATTAAAATGACTGGATTTTTAAGGTGAAGGGCGGCTCCAAAAAGGGTAAAAAAAAAATAGTGTTTTTAAAAAATAAAATTTTAAGAATCAGTCATTTAAATTTGTTCATATTTGTCCCTATGAGTAGGGGTTTGATGTTTATACAAATCAAGGGGCTGATATGTATAGGGGTCCTGAAGGTAACTTGGTTTTTATGAAGCAGTACTGTTGGAAAAATGAAAAGTTTCATTTTCTCATCCATATTTGGGCATTTAACATATCAAAAGCTTCAGTTTTTTGTTTCTGTTGAACAAATAAGAAACATAGGTTTTGCTTCGTTTAGTATTCATTTGCAAAAAAATAACATGAAGTAGATGAAAAGTTTTGCTGCTTGGCACAAATTGCAAAATGGTAGTTTAACCCGCAAACTTTTTACTCTTACAGCTGATGCTGATGAAGAATCCATATGTGTGGTCAGACAACTCGCGCGACATCACCTCTTCTGTGCTAGAAATTACGCTCAAAGATTCATCCAGTAACATCTTCCATGTAGCAAACCTCAAAGACCCAGTCAAAATTACAACTGATTTTCACAGTAAATGATCTTTATTTGTTACATTTATAACATTTATTACCAAGATATCTCTAATAGATAAAGAAGTTATATTACTTCACCTTACTCATAGTTTAATTTCATCAGTATTTAACTATCTCCTGGATCCGTGTCTGAAGACAGAAATTGGTAAAATCAATGCATTTCATGAATTGAGTTGGACATTTTTAAATTGTAAAAAAAAAAAAATATTGGTTTAAATACATCAAATATAGTACCAGTAAATATTATATTAAACTATTGATTTCTGTTGCTGAAAAATAATTTTCATTATTCTGGAATGGGAAGAGTCGCCCTTGACTGAGGTCACTCCTGACACCCTATTCATGAATAACTTGTTAATTATTTTTCACTATTACGCAAAGCAATAGTTGAAGAATAAACTGTATTTGATCATCTGAGGTGAATTATATTCCACTACTCTGAACAAAATATTTGACTTTAGTATATTTTGACCATATCACACAGTCTTCATCAACTTTGTGCTGGGTCATTCATGCATAGTATCACATGATACAGGAAGATCACGTGATACAAGGAGAGCATTGTAGACAGGAGGTAACTCCAATCCTTTGTCTTGGTTGAGTGACGGCCTATGATCAGGTGATTTTGAATTTAAATGAAAATGACACTTAAAAAAACACAACGATTGCTTGTTAATGTGGATGACATCAAGAGAATGCCATATCATACTTAATACATTAAATATGATATCATCCGAAATAGAAGGCAAACATTATGTGTTTTTAAGCGTTTCATTAACTCTACTGGCGAAAGGCCAGTGCTTATGCGATGGCATGTTGTCTGTCTTCTGTCATCTGTTAGCAGCACTTTCTCTTAAACCACTAGGCCAATTAAACTGAAACTTCACAAGGATGTTTCTATTGCATATGACACTATACAGAAGATTTTTTTTTTCTATTTGAAATTGAAGATGGCCGGCGTAACTAAAAATAGTCCAAATTTTAAAACATCTTTTTCTCATGAATGGCACAACAGATTTTAAAAATGTTTGTGTAGTAATGATGACCAACCATAATTTTGTTAGATTTGTTCAAATGGTGTCCTTAGGGCTAAATATGACCTCGTCCCAACAATTCAATTGGGGGACACATGTAATTAAAAAATTAATTTTTTTAAATGGAAATGATTTTTGCCTATATCATCACAGTAGCATTGTTAAGTGAAGGAGGTTCAGATTTGTAAAAATGACTGGGTTCCACTGTCGTAAGGGTTTAGGAAGGGCCCCAAAAGGGTAAAAATTGGGATTTACTAAAATAGTTTTCTTAAAGGGATTATATTGGCATTTTACCGTCAATTCCCTGTCCTAAATACACGCCAGCATGAAGATACACTTATAACTTAGAGATATACTCGTCTAAAGTGTCTAATTGCATAACCTCTTTATTACAAACTTCGGGTTTCTGAAGCCACGTTTTTGTTTTTGCTTACATATGCCATTTTCAACAAACCGCTTTCGAGTTTCCGATCAATCATCGGATAACATCGTGAAGACTCGTTCCCGATCTCGTTTTCGAGGCTTTGTTCAGGAAGTTCACGGAGTTCAATGTAAACATTGCGCAATACTTTATTGCGGGACGTATTAAAGTTTTGGCCAATATTCAATTACTGTTAATTTACTTTCAAGTAAATAAAGGTTATACGTCAGTACATAAACATTATTTTGTGCACACTGCATACAGGAAAAGTCTGGATTAACAGCGTGTTTGTGTTACTTGCCAATATTATCCCTTTAAGAACCGGTATGTCAGATTTGTTCATATTTGGCATTAATTATCCCTATGTGTAGGGGTTTGATTGCAGATAAAATTTAGGGGCTAAATTTACATATGAATATTATAGGAAAATCTATTTTTTTTTCATTTTGCATCCATTTCTGTTCATAACAAATCGCTAAGAGTCGGTGACTGAAGTTCTGACAAATTAAGGGGCTGGGTTGTATAAAGGGTTCTGTATAGGGGCCTATATTTTTTTTTACAGATGAATGTTATGGGAATTTAAAGTATTTCCTTTTCATAGCAATTAAGTTTTTGTTCAGTATGGGTGTGGTGGTGGTATTTATCCAATACGACCCCCAAGTGAGGGTAAATATTGTGCTATGGCCACTGTGAGTCAGTAGAGCATCCTCAGGCCCTCTTTGGCCTCTTGTTTTTTATTTGAATTCGAATTTATGAAAAAACTAGCATGAACACCACTTCTTTTTATTCAGTTCTTTTTTAATGAAGTGAACAAAGTTTAACATAATATGTAAAATTCGAGTACTTGTACCATAGCATTTTTGCAAAATCAATTGTAAATGTTCAAAATTTGTTGTTTTTAAACCCAAGTTTTAATCATCCCTGGCCTTAGGATTAGATGTAAAGATGACATAAATTGTGTTTTATCTGTATTAAAGTTATAATCTTATCACAGGAAATAAAATAAGTAATTTAAAATGTTATTAAAAACATTTTTAATTAGTATTAACCATTTTATAAGGAAACAATGGTGTAACTTGTCCGAAAAACACATACTGCTAGGAGGTGCTGATAACGAGGTTATGCGGGACTATATTAAAAAGGAAGCTAAAGCTGATACTTTATAACTTATAAAAGTTTCCAGTTACTTGCGGAAGGACGGTGGTTCTACTCAGTCTGACTCAGTCTGAGGTCTTCCTCCACCAGTAAAACTGGATATGCCATATATAACCTGAAATGTGTTGAAAATGGCGTTAAACCCCATTCAAAAAAAAAAAAATAAAAAAAATATATAACTTATAAGTGTACAGATTTTTGATAATTAATGCCAGATGTCAAAAAATCTGATAGAAACACTGCAAACTACCTTAATAATGACATCACAAAATATGTTAAGTTGGAAATGTTTTTTAGTCTTACCTAGGCACATAGCCCAAGTTGGTGAGTATCTATTGGCATGATATATTTGAAATTTTGAAAAATCCTCAGGTGATCCATTTTTTTCTTCTTTTTCAGAAATCAATGACCGCTTGTCCATTCCATTGGCTTTACAAATAGTGAAGAATCCAGAGAACATCACTCTAGGTTCATCTGATCACCATCCAAGTATAGCAAGATTAAACTTCACAGTTACTGCTGATAAAATAACAGCATTGTCATTAAGCATTCCAGAAAGTTTAAGTTCTGTAACACTTCACATTGGTACAAAGCGGAAACCAGAGATAGAAGACATTTTACTTGAAGGGTATCGGTTCCCACAGGACACGGCTGCCATTAAAGAGAAGTACAGTCATGGTTATATGATTGAGTTTGAAAAAAACACTTTTGATAATAAAACAATTAGGGAGATTCCATGTTTAGAATTGTTAATTGAAGAGAGGCTTCAGTCATTTATGACGCTATGTAATGTCAGAAGTGCAGTTGACTCTACGAAAAATCATTGTCAGAACAATGCATCATGTGTTGGATCAGACAACACTACCAGTGTAGATAGTTTGTCAGATTATTCTAATACATCTGCTGATTATCCTAAAATATGTGAAGAAGCCCTTGAAGATTTAAGAAGCTACAGTTGTCCTGCTACTGGGTTACCTCGGAGCTCATCTTCAGCCTGTACCAGTGAGATGTCCGACTGTTTACAACTTTGCTTAAATATGACACGAAATTTATCATTGTCTGTTGGTAGTGATGTTTGTCCCACCATCTGCAATGTCTCAACAGTTAATTGCACTAATAAAAATCAGAATGCTTATGACATGATATATTTTGCACCTAACATGTCTATGTTCAGTGAAGATGTCGCATCATATGTGCTGTATTTTGGAGTGAGCGTTGACTTGGAGGATGTAACAACAAGGGCAGAGATAGAAGCTCTGGACCCTGAGTGTCTGGGTGGGAAGCGGAATGTATGTATATCGTACTTGGACCTGAGTTTAGAAGTGATACCAACTACACTAGCCTGTATGTACTGGGATGATGCTGGGCAGAAGTTCTCTAGTGATGGATGCCAGGTCAGTATTGAATCATGAAACCGGCATGTTTCAGTCTAAAATGCTGGGTTTTATTATATAAACTGTATACAGTTATGTCATCACCAGCTAAAAATTAGAAAATATCCATATTTAAATTAAAATAAAATGCTTTCAGTATTATAACAAAATTTCTTATATCTGTCTAGATCTGTATGAGCTTATTGGCAAATTCCGTATATCATTTCCTGACAAGAAATTAAAGAAAGACCACATGATGGATAAAACTGTCAATTAGTGAGCCATCCCTCAGGCCATTCAGGCCTTTGATTTTAAAACTTTGCAATTTTTCAGCATGATCCAAACTTAAATGGCCAAGTGACATCTTTATTAATCATAAAATTGATTCTTTTTAAATTTGTTTAAAACTTTGCTTATCATTAGACTTTGCAATATTATTAAAACAGAAAAGAACATTTTCTGCTCAATAACTTAAGTTTTCATCAAGATATTTTGATGAAATTTATAATGTGTATGGATCCCAGCTTTTGATTGGTTTTGAAGTTAATTGTCTGATGTGACTACCACTAAAATATAAATATAAAATAAAGTTTAATATATTCCATTATATATTTACTTACATCATTTACAAGGCTTTTGTCTGGCTTGTTATGGGAATACACTGAAATCTCGAAAATAAGGATTATTTTACATTTTGTATAGAATTGGTGGCCTGTTTTCAGGACTAACTTATTTTTGGTACCTGAGAAAAAAATAACCAGCCTGATTTTGAGAACATTTTATTTGTCATATTAGCACTTTATACACTTGTATGTAAATTGTTTGCATAGGTGCTAAATTAAAAGGTTGGGAAAGTGAGATACAACTGTGTACTAAACAGTTTTCGTCTATGGTGTGTGTGTTAATTCTGGTCTAACTGGTATTGTTTTTTCTCACTCCATTCTTGTGTTAACTGCTTGGCTATCCTTGTTTTCATTTAACATGCGTCATTCCCTTTTTTAATGAGATTTATTTCTATTGTGCATAATATCAAAATATTCTTTTCAAATATTAAATTATTTGCACTCATGGTTTTGAATATTTTAGTATAGTCAAGTGTACTGTCCTTCTGATGGCTCTTGTTTTGTTACTTATCACATTCATAAAAGCAGCATATCCTATAAAAGTGTATACTTTTAATGAAAAAAATTGGTATAATTGTAATATTTAGCATAAATGTGACTATCTGCATCATAACAGAAGACATCTGGATCAAAATACCATTGTTTATCGCCAATAACATGTATTTAAACCCTTATATTGCCCTTATTTCTATTGGACCTGACTAGGGGAATAACGTCAGTGTTTTAGTATAATTGATCTCAACTGTATCTAGATATTCAGTCATCATTTGATTAATATTTCAATTAACTGTGCCAACATGTGTCATTGGGAATACCTTGCGGATTATCCTAATTCAGTCTAATGCCTAAGAATATTTAATTGGCTGAATATTTTTGATTGCAACAGGCATATGCGTGAATATTATTGGAAGTTTTACAATAATTTCCGCCAGGGAAGCAGCTAGTTTGCATATTAGACATGCTGATCAGTAAATATTTCTTTAATAGAAAAACAAACATTTTTTTCATGTGTAAGAGTGGTATTGTCTGTTTTAAATCCATAGAAGGTGATGAAAATTCATGAAAATGTTTTCATTCCTAAAAAAGTAGTTTATTTCTTTATAAAAAAAATATCTTCATCTGCTGGGGATGCACTTTAAAGAAAAATACAGGATTAAAATGATTAAAGGGAACTTTCAAACTTTTAAAATTGGCTAAAAAATATTTTTTTAAATATATCTGATCTATATACACTCACTGACCCCGTATTGTTAAAAATATATATATATTTAAACCTTTCAAAATAATTTAATTAAAAGAGATTTTCTGACTTGGGCTAAGCGTCTTGGTTAGACTAAAACAGATTTCCCGCTTACAAGTGCAACATATTTTATGATGTATTAAATGAGTCACGTGATTTCATTTTTATTTCAATTTGATCCGTTATACATAGGGATGGATCAAGGATTTCAGTTCAGCTAGAGAGGTGCACAACACAAATCTGAATGGGCAAACATGTTTACAGTAGAAATATAATGCATTTTAATAACATATTGGAGTTTAGGGGGAGGGGGCTTACGCCTGATTTTTTTAAGAGTAGATCCACCATTGATACAGGTTTCATCTTAGAAAGAGTCCAAATGACGTCAAGCAGTAGTTAAGTTCTGTCTATTTTTAGAATGGGTTTTCGTTTCAAGTTTACTCTAATTCAAATATCCATTTTGTTATGTTTAAGTGGATTTACCATACCAAACCATTCAGATTTGATTTGTTGATGATGAAATGCTTTTTTTAATAATTATTTTATTTTTTAAGACATTTCTAGCATGTTTTCCTGATATACTTTGAAATACTGAACACAATGTTATATATAAATACATGCAAGCAGGTATGCAGGCATTTTTGTATATATATATTTCAGGTTTCAAATGAGACCACTGCGGATAAACTAGAATGTTTATGTGACCACATGACAGCCTTTGCAAGCAGTGTCATTGTCATGCAAGTTTTTGTAGACCCAATAGCAGACGTTGAATTGTTTCTTACATTCTTTGACAACCCTGTTGTGGTTACAGCAGTGCTCATAGTGTGGATGGTATATATATTTCTGGTTTACTGGGCAAAACGGGCTGACAAACAAGATTTGGAAAAGGTAGGAATTGCTTTTCACTGGTACTATGCTTTCTGTGGTCACAGTTCAAAGTTTTCAGCCTATATTTCATGTCATCTCTGTATTTCCTAAACGAGAAATTGACAGTTTCCTGCGAATCTTGAGTCCACATAAAGAACAGAACAGAACCCACATTCCAACCATTTCTGGTTGAGGTTAAATGTAGTCTTATGTCTGCTCTCTATCTCAAAAACTCTGTGGAGGATTTTAACAACACTTCAATCAACTGTTCACATCATGAAGATGATTTATAACCTTTTTTATGCTCCCCCCCAAAATTTTTGGGGTGGAATATAGTAATGGCAGCGTCCGTCGTCTGTCCATCCGTCCGGTATTTATTTTCCGGCCTGTTTCTTTGTCATGCATAGATGGATTTTGTTGATACTTGGAAAAATTATCAACATACCATGACGACGTGTCGCAAGTAAGACCCACACCCGTACCTCAAAGGTCAAGGTCAAAATTTGAGTTTGTTTGAATACACTGAGTCTGTGTGAGATTTCGTGTCTGGCCTGTAACTTTGTCATGCATAGATGGATTTTAATGATACTTGCTACAAATGATCAACATAACATGATGACGTGTCGCAAGTAAGAGCCACACCCATAACTCAAAGGTCAAGGTCACTATTTGAGTTTGTTTGACAACACTTCGCGTTTGTGTGAGATTTCGTGTCCAGTCTGTAACTTTGTCATGCATAGATGTATTTTATAAATACTTGCTAAAAATGATCAACATAACATGACGACGTGTCACAAGTAAGACCCACAGCTATACCTCAAAGGTCAAGGTCACAATTTTAGTTTGTTTAACAACACTTCGAGTCTGAGATTTTGTGTCCAGCCTGTAACTTTGTCATGTATAGATGGATTTTAATGATACTTGCTACAATTGATCAACATAACATAATGACGTGTCGCATGTAAGACCAACACCCATACCTCAACGGTCAAGGTCACTATTTGAATTTGACAACACTTTGAGTTTGTGTGAGATTTCATGTCTGGCCTGCAACTTTGTCATGCATAAATGGATTTTTATAAATACTTGTTATAAATGATCAACATAACATGAAGACGTGTTGCACTTAATACCCAAATTCCCATTTCAAAGGTCAAGGTCACAATTTAACTTTGTTTGACAACACTTTCAGTCGTTTTGACATTTCTTGTCCGGTCTGTCATCTATGGATAAATTTTAAAAATGCTTGGCTCAGTTGATCAACATGACATAATTAAGTGTTGCATGTAAGACCCAGAACCTTTCCTCAAAGATCAAGGTCACACTTTCAATTTGTTTGACACCAGGTCTACTTCATGGGTGAAGTTGACAATTTAGTTGATGTTATAAAATAACTAATGATTAATAATTCTATTTTTGCAGGTAGGAGTGATTGTCTGTGATAATTCTCTGCCAGATATGTATATCTACTTAATATGTGTGAAAACGGGCTGGTGGAAACAGGCTGGTACCACTGCCAATGTCTTCATCGATATCAAAGGTATTGTAATTATATACATTTTTAGTGGCCATTTATTAGCAAAACTGATTCGCAGTTGATCTAATGTCTATGTCGTTAAATCTTGCTTCAAAACACTACTTCACTGAAACTGCTTGACAGATCAAGGTTACACAAAGGTCATGGTCATGCTTTAATGTAAAAAAACATGAAATTGCATGTCTAGTCTGAAGCATCAGTCTATTACTCTTTATATTCATGGATACATCACTACCTATTATAACATAATTATATTGTTATATTTTAATGACCATTTGGGGGCATGGGACACTTACCAGTGACATTTCTTGTTTTTATTATAAACACTTGTAATTTAGTTTTGATCTTGTTCTAATCAAACTTTTAATGTCTATAAAAACTTGAAATAATTTATAAACTGACTATATTTGATCAGAGTGGACAAAGTTATTGTTCTAGAACCAGCTTAATGAATCGGATCAAAACATAGTTGTTATAGAACAGCTTAATGAATCAGATCAAAGTTTACAGAGTGCAGACCTGATTGATTGAAAAATGCTGATGTTTGCCTAATGCGAACACTGCTACATCTGTTGGTTTTTATTCCAAATGTGACCTGACTTGGTCAGAATGCGTGGATGAGATCCTGAATCGGCTGCATTAGACCAAAATAGTCATAGTTACGGCCCTTGATTGAAAAATGTAGTTTTGCCTTCTAAATATATTTTATGGCACCTTCAGTTTTGAAAGGGGTCATGGTCACTTGTTACTAAAAATAGAAACATTTTGATAATTTGATGAAGCTTGGTATGAATGTTTCTAATATGAAAAGGATTGGGATTGATATGAAGAAAATAAGGTCAAAGTCAAGGTCACTTTACTGAAATAGAAAAACTTGATGACAAAACCTCAGACTGTATTTGCCCTATTGTTTCAAGTGTTGCTTTATTGAAGTCTTTCTGAATGGTTTTGCAGGTAATTCATGCAACTGACTATATACAGGACATTTATTTTCAGTTTTTAAAGAGATAAATCATTTGCAAATTGAAAAAAAAAGAAAAAAAAAGTGTGTGTGTGTTGTTTTGTTTTCATTTTTAAAATCAAATATTGACCATTCAGGTGCAACTGTAGAAAGTCCTAAAAGGTGCCTGACAACTGGAACTAGAAAGTGCTTCCAAAGTGGCGATATGGACTGGTTCCTTATTACAACTAAACAAAGTCTTGGTCACCTTGAGGCTGTCACGCTGTGGCATGATAACTCTGGTACCAGTCCACACTGGTAAGTGATACAGTTGCTGTTGGTACCCTTATATTACTGTTACCATATATAAGTTGTGGCTACTGTTGTGTTTATGGAAATAAATCACATTAATTTGTCAGTAAGCGATTATTGATAAATTTAGCCTTGTTTTATTTTAAATCGTGATTCATAGAAGCCCTTATAAGCAATCAAGGTTTAGCAATGGCTTAGCAGTTGATGTTTTTGTAATCTGCCTGCCTGTCCATCTGCGCATCATAAGTGTCTTTAAACATCTCTGAAACCACTGACTCATTTTACATAAAATGTGGGCACAATGGGAGTACCTTAGGTGGTGACTTTTCAGAATCATGATTTGTTATTTTTACCATCAGTCACCCAAGATAGCTTCTGGCCTCATCCATTTTTAGCTCAACTACACTACGAGTAGGTGATCTTTTGTAATCACCAATTCGTTGGCATTCAACATGTAACATCTGCTTAATAAATTGAACAAACATTTGCAGCTATGGGTGGTGAATTTTATCCCATAGGCGAGCTTTGTTGTCTTCTGACAACTCTTGTTTTAATTTAATACATACCATTAAAGTGTACATGTACAGCAAAAATAATTTTCCTACATTCTAAGCCATTTTATATCAAAAAAATATTTAAATGCAAAAAATATAACAAAATTGGGGGAAATTAGCATTTTCCTTCATTTTTACTGTCTTTGGAGTCATTCTATGAATAGAAAATCATGAAACTGAAAAATAAAATATATATATTTCAAAAAATAAATTATATTTAATACAAATATACCAAGCTTTGCCGACAAATCAGTATTTAAAAAAAAAATGTATTTAACAGAGCCATTATTGGGGCTTCGTGAACCTGGTTTTTACCTCTACATGTTTTAAATTACATGAGTAAATTGCATTTTAATCAACATCCTACTCTATCCCAGAACTGGATTTCGCCTGAAACGGGTCTATTAACCCCCCAATGAAAAAGCAGGGAATTCTATGCCTGTCCTACAAATCATAGCAATTGATCTCTTACTAATAACTGTGACGTCATTCAAACTTCGAGTTGAAGAAACTGACCATTAAACGTGCTGAAATGCGTTTTTTCCCAACATTGCTTTTCAACAGACCAATCAAAAGAGATGGGTCTTTTCTACAGACTAACCGACATCCACTCATTAACAAAAAACAATGGTTGCCCAATCATTCTTACATTTACACACGTTTTTTTTTAATTACTGGCCATTGCATTCAGGGTGATTTAATTTACACAAGTTATGCCTGTTTTTTTTTAAAATATTGTTACCTTGTGATCAGTTTTATTTTTTAAGCCAAACATCAAACAAGATGGCTACCAAGGTTTGGCCAATTCTTATATATCATATGTTTATATGGGGAACACTGAAAAATCTACTTCTTCGAAACCATTGATTAGTAAAACTTGGCAACAATGTACCTTGGGCTGCAAGTGAGTGAATGCATTTACAATGACAAGTAAAGCCTGTCATCCAAGACTGCTCACAAAGGTACTGACAAGTTTCTTATTTTGAAACTTAAAACAGCATCACACTTAAAATCACTGGACCATTTTCATTAATATTTTACAGAATTTTCTTAACACTTATAGTAAAAGACATCTCTAAAACTATTGAATCATTTTCATTGAAATTTTCGTAAATTGTTTCCCCAGTTATCCTTTATCAAAACTACTAGTATGTTCTTTTTTTCTGAGCATTAAACAAGATGGCTATCTGGGCTCAGCCATTTTTACATAGGCTAATTTATGGAGAAACTAAAAAATTTTCTACTAAACCAGTTGAATGCTACTGTGAGTTTTGATTTTTTTTGAAGAAACACTATGTGCCTTTTTCAGAATTGTGTGTTAACATCAGTCATCCAAAATGGCTACCAGTGCTGTGCCAGTTTAAACAGTTCAAGCATTAACCATCATCTTCTGAAACTAAAGAACTATTTTCTTTTTGTGTGTGTGTGTTAAACAAGACAGCTGCATTGGTTTAACTGGTGATCTTTTTAGGCCCATTTAATGGGCCTCTTGTTCATACTTGATTACATTTCCGTTACTGAGATGTTGTGATTTCCAATTGAAGCCCTAAATAAATAGGGAATAAACCACAACAAAGATGAGTTATGTAATTCAGACATTCATTAAAATGGGCCTTTAGTAAACATTTTGTTTTTTAGCAAATTGAGGGTCACATATGTCTAAATAAATATTGAAATTATAGTGTGCCACCAGGAAACCTTCCTTTCTCACAAAATACTTAAAAATTGGTACTATAAGCTTCCTCGCTTGGCATTTAAAGTATAGTCTAGGTCTAATTGTAATGTGATGGGCAGTGTATCATACCATATGTCTGTGGTATTATACTCCAGTGTGGCAGCACCTTGAATACTCTTTTAAGTAGACACCATCGCGATATAACTTGAAACTTGCTGAAAGTGCCGCTAAATACAATACAACCAACCAACATACCTGTACTTTTATCAGACGTTTGTAGATTCTTGTTTATGTGTTTGTGATATTTTGAGCTATCATTTAATTCAATACTTTAAATTGGATTAATTCAGGTAATGATTATTATGTGGGCAGGTATGTGAACTCAGTATATGTTAAGGACGTGCAGACGAAAGAATCATGGACCTTTATCTTCAATGATTGGCTGGCAACAGATCGGGGCAATATTCGTCAAACAACCACCACCTTGCAGGCGTTCACTGAGGTAAAATTACTAAATTACACGAGAGGTTCTATAAAGCTTCTTTAGAATTGACCATAATATCTACCCCTTTAATATACTTGAGAACTACATATACACTGTAATAGAACTACATATACATTGTAAAAGAACTACATATACACTGTAATAGAACTACACTCATATTGAATGACACTATATTTGAAATAAACTATAGTAAAACTTTATTGTGATAGAACTACATATATACTGTAACAGAACTACATATACACTAATAGAACTACATATACACTGTAATAGAACTACATATATACTGTAATAGAACTACATATACACTGTAATAGAACTACACTATATTTGAAATATACTATAGTAAAACTACACTGTGATATAACTACACTAAAGTCAAACTACACTGTGATAGAACTACACTATAGTAAAACTACACTTTCATAGAACTACACTATTGTAATACTTCACTGTCGTAGAACTACACTTCTTTGATACTACACAGTGATAGAACTACACTATAGTGATACTATACTGTCATAGAACTACACTATTGTAAAACTACACTGTCATATAATTACACTATTGTGATACTACACTGTGATTGAACTACACTATTGTGAAACTACACTGTCATAGAACAACACTTTAGTAATACTCCACTGTGATAGAACTACACTATTGGAATACTATACTGTCATAGAACTACACTATTGTGATACTACACTGTCATAGAACTACACTATTATGATACTACACTGTCATAGAACTACACTATTGTGATACTACACAGTGATAGAACTACTCTATTGTAGTACTACACTGTCATAGAACCACACTATTGTAATACTACACTATCATAGAACTACACTATTGTAATACTACACTATCATAGAACTACATTATTGTGATACTACACTGTCATAGAACTACACTTTTATAATACTACACTGTCATTGAACTACACTATTGTGATACTACACTGTCATAGAACTACAGTATTGTGATACTACACTGTGATAGAACTACACTACTGTGATTCTACACTGTCATAGAACTATTCTATTGTGATACTACACTGTCATAGAACTATACTATTGTGATACTACATTGTCATAGAACTACACTGTGTATCACCATTTCTTTTGTTTGTAGGAGGATCTGAAGTTTAAGCAGATGTATCACTTTATGTCCAAGATAACCAATGATATCCGTGATGGCCATATCTGGGTCAGTATTTTCTCCAAGCCGGCCAGAAGTACTTTCACGCGTGTGCAGCGGCTCACTTGTGCCCTCTCCCTGTTACTGACCACCATGTTGACCAACATCATGATCTATGGCATACCAACAGACAACCCAGAAGACCAGCTGACTGCAGGGGAATTCTCACTTTCATTGTCGCAGTTAGTTACAGGTATATTTTAGCTGATATGTTTATAGGAAGGATTACCAACTACATTATACATTTTATTTTACGTTTTTGTTTATCGATCATTTCATGACGATTTCGTGTTTGGGTTAATCTGTATATATTTCATCCCTCTCATTAATTAAAAATGACGAAAAAATGCCAGGCATCTTAAATGGAATTTATCAGAATATTTTGAAATTTTAAAATTGGCTATAAACATTTTTTGCTCGCTGAGACGAAGTCCAAGGAGAGCTATTGCCATGACTGTAGACACCCAGGTTAAACTTTTGCATTTAAGTTTAAGATATCTATGCAACTACTCATTCGATGTGAATGAAACTTCGCATGTGTGTACATCATCATCAATGGCACACACACAGACAAGAACCTTAACTCTGGAATGCATTTTGGCTAAGTTATGGCTCTTTTTGGACTTAGACACCCAGATGCGAGCTTTGCTGTCTTCTGACAACTCTTGTTTTTTAAATACCTTTTCTACTCACGTATTGAGCACGTTTTTTCCAACTTTTAAGATCTTCGAGAAGGGATGCGCGATATACATAAGTACAGAAGATTTCATTTTATTTTTATGTAAATTTTCTATTACCGATAATTTCCCATGTATATTTTAAAAAATTAAGTAAAATAATGATTGCTCTCTGTTATTTAGAGTCTATAAATTGTCATACCTGTAGCTTTAATTTATTTCTTTGTTACAAGTTTTAATCCCGAATTATTGGTGAAAAACATTGCCTAGGGCATTGTTCCTTTGCTTATAGACGGCCGTTATAGACATATTCAATTGCAAAATAAAAACATGGACTGGTTCACATTTATTTGTTACATACTTTCTCGATACCGTAATGTTTTCTTTAGTGTAAACCAGTCTGGCTTTGAGTGGCCATTTCATGATTATGTGACTGTAACATGTTTATCTGATGGAATTGACATGACACCTTACTCATGTGTATTTAATTTCAAAGGATGCAAAGCAATTGTGTTTTCGCAGATTGATGAATCAAGTATTTAAGTATGGGATATATACCGGTATATAATTTATTGATTTTTTAACGAAAATATGTTAGCGATGACGAAGCATGATGGAGTGAACGTCAAAGAGACGACTGTTCTTTGGTTAAAAATCAATCATTTTTAAATGACACCCAGTATCTTTTGTTTGTGCGGTTTGTAGTAGTTTATGTTTATAAAATAAAATCAATATAATATGTGGTATTTTGTTATGATTAAAAAAAAATCTTGTAAGATTTTTAAAAAAAACAAAACATGACTGTGTACGAGTGTCACCTGTCATTTCAGAGTATTGAAAGCAGTAGCTGCCATGTGGCTTCTGCATATTAGTTGACATCTTAATTACATGCCTGAGCAGGTGTTCACAACTCTGAGTATGTAGTGAGACAGTGCTGAGAAGTGTCATGTATTTTGAATGTGTATAAAACGTAGATTAAAAAAATTAACGGCATTCTCTTGAGAAACTTCAAAATTGTCACTACCTCAAAATTGTCACTTATGATGCGCTTTATATACATATATAGGAGAATTGTATTTTTTATTTCAGTTCTTGGTCTTAAAACATGGATGCTCGATATACACAGATGCGCCATATATGTGAGGATATACGGTATATCTAAACATGCCAAAATAATATACTGAAAAGGGATTTCTTATCTTGGGCTGTGTGCCTGGGTCAATTGACTAATATAGATTTCCCATTTGAAATTTGATATCTTTGTAACATATTAAATGATTTTAATTTGGTTCGTTATACACATAGTAAAAATAGTTTCATCTTAGAAAGAGCCTGAATGACGATGCAAAGTTAGTCTAGCAGTATTTAAGTGCTGTCTATTTTTAGAATGGGGATTACCGCTTCAATTTAAAAGCAATTTTGTCACACATTTTGGTAGATTTGACATATCACTCAGAATTTCTAAGAGATGATTTGAATTTAAAACAAATATAAAGTGTCTATTAATCATTATACCATAATTAGAATACAAATGATTTGAAATTCCAAATGCATCGAAATATTATAAAGTATATTTTGACCAGTGCGGTAGAAGCGGAAAGAATCCCCAAATCTAAAAATGAATATCATGCATGCACTGCTTGATGATCTTCACCTCGTCATTCTGACTACCAAATTTCTTAAATGAACCAAATTCATTAGTATGTAACCAATATGGCGGATCAGATCAAAACCAAATTGACTCGTTTGATACATCCCAAAATGCATTACAACTTTAAGCGGAAAAAATATTTTCTATGCTTTTACATATTTTGCACCTATAAGTTAAAGTCTATTGAAGTAGTGCATATTTTTAATACTTGTGAGATACGCAATTAAAGCAGACGATTACAGGGCTCGGACATTTTTAAATGGGGGGAATGTTCGGACGAAGGCGTATGCATGTTAAATATTATACTACTTTGACAGTAGTTGGTATATAACTATCTTGGAGGTGGTTCTTGATTCATTGACGATGTTACCGTTGACAGGGTATCCTGTATGTTCAGCCCATGTGGCTGTATTTATCAATCGGCCGAAAATTGAAGGAGTTATCCTTAAAACAAAAAATGTTACATACAGACTGACAGACAGACATATCCAAAACAAGCTTATTTCTATCCAAAGGAGCAGGCTATCAAATCAATCTATACATGTATGATCAAAAATGTGAACATACGGACAGATAGTGCCACGACGTATTACATCCCATTTTTTTAATGGGCGTATAAAAATACACCCACATTTTCTATCTAGCAGAGCAAGCTTTATCAAATCAATAAATACATGTATGAGTAAAAAAGTTTACGTATGGACAGACAGACAGTGCCATAACGTAATGCAACATTTAAAAAGCAGACGGACAGTGCAGTACCGTAAGGGAAGTACAAAAAGTAGGTCCATTTTTATTTCTCTATATTTTTATTCAGTGGACCAGGTTTCATCAGATCAATAAATACATGTACAGTTAATTAAGATGTTCAGTCGTTTATTCAAATTTATATAATAGCAATTAAGTAAAGCTCTTATCAGACCCATGTGTACTGCTGGTATGTGAATATGCATGTTCAACAGCAGTCACACTCAAATTGTAGTAACCAAGTCAATTGATCTAACACAAATACGATTGAATGCCCGCTGAATTCAGGACAGTTCTCGGAATTGGGATGATTGGTGTCCGCTCTTTGACCTTGTGGAAGAGTGTTGACCCTGGTGTGTTAAATGTCCTAGCAGCCACATGTACAGACATGTCTTTGGACTGAACAGCTTCTACAGCGCTTATCATCACCGTTCGGTTATGCACAGTTTTGGACCGGATCCCACTTGTTTACTCATACTACGAGAAATAAAATAAATACAATGTATTGCTGGACTTTCATATTAAATTAATAAAACGCCCCATGCGTAGTCTCAATGAGGTAACAATTTTGTGCAGTTTAACCTTAAAGAATATTATTAATGTATAGAAATTAGATTACTATATAAACGAACAAGTGTTATTAATGTTCAAATAATAAATGTGTATTTCATAAAAAAAATGGACTCTGATGAGAATAGAACTCGCGCTGTGAGCATTCAAATCCCGCGCTCTACCAACTGCGCTATTTTTCCAACTAAGAATTTAGAGTTAGTTTGGATATATTTACTGTCCGAGTAGCTCCGAAAACTATTTTTGTCTTCGGCATTATTTGGACAGCTTACTTATTCGCTATTTGACATTCATATAACCCCATTTTCACACACAAAGTGAACAATGTTTTCAATCATTATCCGAGAGATTTTACGAAATACCAAGGGAGTTAAAGTCACAGCATTTTCAACAGGATGTAAACACAAAAATCTTAACTTACCATGTGATAATCTTCAAGTCGTTCAACAAATTACCGAGAGTGTTTATTTTTGAAAACAGGAAGTTTTCAAATGATGGCGGGTAGAAAACTTTTTACCCATGCACAGTAAGATGCAAAACTAGCAACAGATTGAGATATAGATGCGTTGTCCGCATAGTAACCATGTCCAAACAGACACGAACCCGCTCTATGCGCTGTTTCTAAAAATAATTAAAGGCTATAAAAATTAAAAAAAAAAAAAAAAACATTTTTAATGTCGACATTCATTTTCCTGCTCTGTTTCTATCATATTGCTCAAGTCTGGGTCACACTGTCAGAAGTGACAAAAATATAGAAAATTAGTTCTTGAGAAAATTTTTAGACTTAACATTATATATTCACTATACATGTATATTGATTGCCCCAACATGCACCAAAATGTTGATCTCAAAATATGGTCTCTATGTGTTTTTCACACTTTATTCTTGAGGATGGTTAGTGAATATCACCTCTGGGTATTAACTACCTGTGCTAGAAATAGAATGTGTATTGTCTTAAAATATTGACTGTATACATCAAGAAAATGTACTGATGTCATTTTTTTTTTTGGTTTGGTCGCATGAGCGACCGAACCCTATATAAGGGCGAGTTAAGAAATTGACTCTGGGCGCTGCCATATTGAAACGTCACGATCACGCATTCGCCATATGGAGGTTGCCATTGTTTTTCTAAACAGTGCACCATGGGAATGTACAAACCGCTTTTGATATCAAAACCTAGTCTAGTTCCGACCACTTTCTGGCCAAGAGGAAAATTCAAATGCGATGTGTGTAATTGTGATGTTTTAATGCACTAATTGAGATAACTATGAATTGTTCTTTGCATATTTAATCAGGAAAAAAATGATAATGCCTTAAATCAAGGAATTTTCTAAAATTCCTTGCATAAATGAGGTCTTGAAACTTATCTTTTTTGACAATTTATCGCCGTTTCTGACAGATTCCTACCGAGTTAATGCAAATAATTTTCAAATGATGTATTTACTCAATTATTATAATATGCTGAACTCAAAACAATGAAAATAATAACAAAATTAAACAGCTACAGTTGTTTATTTTATTGGACACAACAGAAATATAAAGATAGTTCACCGCAGTGACATATTTTCAGCACGTCAGAATCAGATATATCGGCGAATGCACAAGTTTTGAAAAACAGTATTTTTTAACTGTTGTTTTTAAAAATGATAAATCCACAAATTAATTTAAAATATGGATACAAATTATTTTAAAATATATTATTATCATAGTAGTAAATTGTATAGAACATAGCAGTAAGTACGTTAGACAATATATAAGGTAAGTTTTTTTCTAAATATGCAAATGATTGAGATCAGTACACTTAAACATCACAGTTACTATCAGGCACACTTGCAGCCGGGAATTCGCTGTGACAACCGGAACCTTGTTGGGATTTGGTATCACCAGTGTATTTAGTACCCTGTACAAGGAACCAAACTTACACATTCATTCACTTTAATTGCCACATTGTTTATAAGACCTAACAATTGGATGCTTTTTAAAAGCAGCCAACTTGTTTATTTTATTCTCAAGCAAGACCATAGAGTCATGCGCATAAAAAAAAAGCTTAATTATGTGTGTTAAACAGGGTCGGTGTCAGTGAGGCTATTTCTAGTTGAAATTAATCTGAATTGGATGTCTGACTGGTGAACTTTATCCCAGGAAACAGTGGTTAGGTTAACTGATCGTCTGTTAGCCCTCTATGGCATAAAAATGACAATAAATATTCAATCAGTCAATCAATGTAAAACTAGAGCATGTTTTAACAGACATCCTTATGCAATAAGGGTTCAGCAAAGGTAACTAAGTGTGCTACGTTTATAATTATACAGAACAAGTGAAAAGAGCTGCTAATTGTACTGAGGATCAGATGGTCATCTGTTCAATACCCAGACACCTTTGGAAAGACACTCCCTCCCCCTTTTTGAGGAGGAATATAGTAATCGCAGTGTTTGTTTGTTTATTCATCCCTGTCTGTCCTAAGATTTCATTGTCCAGTCTGTAACTTTGTCATAAATGGATAGATTTAAAAAAACAACTTGGCACAAATAATCAACATGACATGACACCATGTTGCATGTAAGACCAAGACCCGTACCTTAAAGGTCAAGGTTAAAGTTTGAATCTGTTTGACAACACTTTGAGTCTGTTTGAGATTTTGTGTCCAGTCATTAACATTGATGATTTCAAAAATACCTGGCTCAGTTGTTCAAAATGACATGTCAACGTTGCATGCATAAGACACAGAGCCATACCTCAAAGGTTAAGGTTACACTTTCAGTCTGTTTGAAACTTCGTGTTTAGTCTGTAACTTTGTATTACTTGGAGTTATTTTAAAATAACTTGGCACAAGTGATCAACATGTCATGACAATGTGCCATTTGCAATACTTAGGCCAGTACACCAGATGTCAAGGTAAAGGTCAGGGTCTCACTTTAAGGTTAAAAAGTCATAAAATTACATGTTTAGTCTGTAACTAAGTCAACAACTCTTGATATTCCCTATTTATAAAATATATGACTTATATCACAGACTACCTTGGGGGCAAGTCACACGTATCTGACATTTCTTGTTTTTTTTAGTTGTGAGAACTTGTTTCCCAGTCCATGTAAACCATTTTTCTAAAATAACTCTGTATTTTGTTTTGTGACAGAATCCAGAAATGCCATTAACTGATAGGGCAGGAAGGAAATCACAGGTTGATTCTAATTTAATCTGCAGCATGTCTTCTTCTATAGTTTTTGTTGGTGAGAAAATAAAAGTATAATGTCTGAGTTTTTGATCCAGTAACCCATTCCTCAGGCAAAGCAACTTTATCTTTATATAAACCCATGTGTGATACTACACAAAAGAAGTGATTGTATGCAAGCAGTAGAGAAATGAAAGGGACAGATGCCTTTTACTATTGGCACTACTAATGATAATAGATGACATCATTTTCTATTTGCAGGTATGGAGAGTAGCATTATAATATTTCCTATCAACTTACTGATAGTCCAACTGTTCATGAAAGTTAAACCTAAACCACGAAGGCAGACGACAGGTGAATCATCTAGAAACAATTGGCACAGACGCTCAGTTGCAAATGAAAGCGAGGAAAGCGAAACTGTTGTAAAAAACATTGCTCAGTTGAATATTAGGAATACTTTGTCAAATGGTTTGAAAGGCTGCTTGTCAAATTTTGATGTAGACTCTTTCTGTAGGAAAATCCTAGCAGCAGCAAGAACCAAGCAGCAACAAGATCCTTTGAAGAAAGACAACAGTTTGAAAAAGAACAGGGTCACTGGTGATGCTGATGATAGAAACATCTGTGATTATGATAAAGACAAGGCTAAACATGGTACAAAGTACTCTTCTACAATAGTTGATGATGGAAATGAAACATGTCATACACTTGCTGTAGATGGTGAAGGGACAAACAAAAGTAGCACTTCTCCCGTCAGTGGTGATAGGACTAACACAGATAAGAGGTAAAGTACTAAACAAGAGGTAGAACTGTTTAACTTCCAATTAGCTCAGTCGTTAGCACGTCTGAATGTCAATCCAGGGGTCGTGAGTTCAAATCCCCGCTCAGCTACAATCTCTGTGATGTTAAATATAGGACATTGCGTATCATTTTTATTCGTCCCCCACCTGCTTGCACTGATTCAAATGAGAAAGTTATCAGTTACTTGTTGAGAAGGGGTGTGCATGAGTACTGGTTAACCTTCCAGGATCCCAGGAAACAGCGGTCAGGTTAACTGATCGTCTGTTAGCCCTTGATGGCATAAAATGACTCTAAATTTTCAATCAATCAACCATTTCTTGTGAAGCTTTGCAGACACCTACTGACTGTCTTGTCCATCATTACAATTGCTGTTGGTTTATCTTTTATTTTCATTTGTTAACTTGAGTTAACTCTGAGAGAATTTTGTGGATAGGTTTTTGACCTGAAGAAGATATATAAATATTGTTTCAGCTCAATAAATTTCTCTATAATTTTATATTAATAGTATTTATTTAATACATATTATAGTAGCTTGAATGTTTATATGTTTGTGATTAAGTAAACTTAATTTCCATTAGTTACTTAACAGAAAGTTATAAATGATATGTCTTTAAGTGAGACTCCAGTGAATTATGACCTTAAACCAATTTTAACCTCTTGTTAGACAGAAATAGTAGTATATAGCCAAGTAATATATTTGAACAATTCAATCTACTAGATGGTCCTTAACCAAAACTAACATGTATATATAAGTAGGTTGCAGTGGTGGTTTGTGTATGTTGCTTGGATGGTCGCCATGGCTACCTGTTTCATCTCGTCCTACTTTGTGATGCTCTATGGACTCAAGTACGGATACACGCGCAGTGTGGAGTGGCTTGTGTCTTTCTTAACTGGCTTTACACAAAGTATGTTTGTTCAGCAACCAATTAAGGTTAGTACTGTACTTAAATCATTGTAATATATTATTGAAGAAGCAAAATTCATGACAGCCTATTAAGGTTGGTGCCACTGGGCTTCTTAAATTACCAATTCATTCAATGTTCAACAATATTTTGTTATTCAAAACCGTTTTTCTTTTCAAAATTCTATTATAAATCAGTCCAGATATTTTCTACTGGGTATATAAAGTATGAACTGAAACCATAAAAATGTCCTTAATTGACCAGCTACTCACTCAGAGATTGTGAAATACACCTTGTGGCAATGTAATTTATCAATAATCAGCTTGTTTTGACTATATTGTGTCATCCCATGTATGAAGGAGGTAATTTTTACTAAAATCTTATGGATAGAAGGGAAATATTGGGAAAGAGTCTTTGGTATTACATTTTTGGAGTGAAAATAGAAGTATAAAATAAATAAATAAATTATGTAAGTTACACCTTGAACCTTATGATGACTTATTCAAACTTTATTATTATTACAAGGGAATGTGATGTAGACTGTTGCTAAGGCAACCTGTTATTGGAGAATGCAGAACAACAAATAATATTAGTTAATTATATTTTAAGTTTGGCATTGTTTGGCTATGCCTCAATATTTCGGGCTGCTGTCAACAACAAATGGGCAGCCCTCAACAAAACAATTCCCATAATGGGGCAAATAAATCACACAAATCACAACTCCTTCTTGGGGCAATAGTTAATATAAAGCACAATCCCCTTCATGGGGCAAATATTTCACATATAAGTTAAAATTGTACATGTTCTTTCAAGTTTCATTTCACATGAATTATTTTTAAATACTGGTTCCAGTGTACATATGCAAAAAAAGGGAAAACTATAGAAAGTTTGGACAATTTAAAGGCATGTATTAATGGGTCAATAATAGTCCACTTTGGTCGATACAAGAGTTTAAGCAATTAAACTAGTGAATAAGTTAACAGGTTGTTATTATACTACCTACGGCTTAAGTGGTCAATGGTTAAATTTATTTATCCAAAGAAAATTACTATTGACCCAAAGCAGGAAACTATTCTTGAATAACAGATAAGCTGCTTGTAATAAATGTGTTTTATGAGTTATGATTTAATGATAATTTCACCGCACCTCCAGGTGAGTAAAACAACGCGAAGGCATCAGCATCAATACGTAAACAATGTGACTTAAATATTTAAACACAACAATAATTGTAGATGATTCATTATGTAGATCTTTTTCTGCATTGAAAAATGATGATTCATTGTCAGTTTTACTTCAGAAAATATAATGGTACATTTATTTAACAGTTTTAACTGCTGTTTTCAGTAAAAGAAACAACAGTTGAATAATCCCTACACAAAAGGATAAAACATTTGGTTTGAACTATTGACTCGGTAACCAGTTTCAATAAGTGGTCAATAGTTCATTTTATTTTACCTGTTTAGTTTGGTTTTCAACCAATCAGATTGAAGCATTCATAATGATGTATATTAATTTGCAATTTCAGGTTATTGGACTCGCTTCAGTTCTGACTCTCATTTGCAAGAAAACTGTAGACATTGATGAAGTTGGACCTGATTTCCCGCCAGGTAAATTGATCATTTGATTCATTATTAAGGTACCTGAGGAGGAATATACCTTTTAAATTATTTTAGAAATCAGTTGTATATTTGGTATATAATGAAACTAGAAGTAATTTCCAATATGAATATGTATTTTTTTCTGCAGTAAATATAACATATATTTATATGTGACGTCCTAAACATGGCCATGTTCAGCCTTTTTGACGTCCCAATTTACAGTAGCAATATCAAGTATTTTTTGACCTCAGCGGAGTTATACCAACTGTACAGAATCAAAATGAATGATAAACTACAGCTCAAGTTCGATTTCCGTCAAATCCCTGCATATTAATTAGGTGTTCTGGGCTCTGATTGGCTGATAGTTTCCATTCTATCTCTAAAGTCTTTATTTATGGACTGATTTTGACGAACATTTATATAAGGCTTTATATCAACAAGACCCAGGTCAAGTTTGACATTATGGATTGAATTAGCGTATATCAATAAGGTGATCTGGACTCTGATTGGCTGATGGTTTCCGACCTCTAAAATCTTTATTGATGGACCGATTTTTATGAAACTTGACATTTGGCTTAATTGATATCTACAATGTAGTTACAAAGCAGGGGGATCTGTGTCCCATGGACGCATTTCTAGTTTTTTTGTTGTTTTTTTAATGCAATATTTCACACATTACAGGCAATATTATGGAAATATTATGGCAGTCATGTTTTTTGTTGTAGGAAGACCTCAGGTTTATAAACATTAATCTAAATGGAATCACTTCCAACAAGTTCTTGAAGTAACTGGCAAACTTTCTAAATAAAGTTTTGGACAGTGTTTGGCTTGAATTTCTGACCTCAGTACTGAGAGTTTTAAGTGATTATAAGTCAGTGTTTTAGAAGAGGGCATTGTAAATATTTTAAATGTTTAACTTATTTATTACAGCCAAGGATGAGGAGTATGTGCAGCAAATATTTGAAAAGCCAGAGACACATATCCCTTATGTGCAGCCCCTGTCACAGCGCCTAATTGGCCAGCTTAAGCAAAGACTCAGGGTGTGTATTGTTATAAGTAACCATAAGTTTACTTATGTATAGCAATTTGAATGAGATTTCCCATTATAGTTTTTCGGAATATTATATATCTACTTGACTAAAAAATGAAATTGTTTGCAGAGCCTTTTTTTATGTTTCTATTAATTTTTATGAAAGATGTACTACTCTATCAAATTGTTGAATGTAGTCCTATTAATAATGTAGGTTTGCTGTCATCTGTAACAAAAGTTATTATACAGAAATTAAAGAAAGACGACATGATGGGCTAGACTGTGAACGAGTGAGCCGTCCTTACGGCATTTGATTTTTGTTTTAAGAGGCCATCGTATTAAGTAGGAGAGCAAATCTGCAACCTCCAGCATGAAAAGCTAACACTCTATCCACAGCATGAGTTATACCACCCCTGTGATCCATTCAAACATAACTACCAATGCTGATTCCTCCCACAGAGGCATTCTTCAGATTGTGGCATGTTCAAAACATGTGTTTCTTTATTTCTCTGACAGAAAAAGGGATTGGTTACTATTTATTATCACTTTAAGGTATGAGATCTGTAATGGTTAAATTTACAACCTTGCTTAATCTTATTTTCCTAGTTATCATCATTCTTTGAGGGATATATTTCTGAATTTTAAAAGATTTTACCATCTAGAATGGAAAGTATTTAAATTTTAAGTGTCCAATGCCTATAACCTTGAGACGGCAAAAAATAAACAACTACAAAACACAATAAAATTGTATTTATACCATAAATGATATAAAAAAAATCATTTTTACATCACATCAACATTACTGAAGAGAATAATACTAAAGAAACTAACATATCTGCTCTTCTTTTAAATCTTAAAAAAATCTTACCCTACCCCCACTTTTGAATTGTTACGTCATATTTTAAAATGTTTTAGCACCATTACTATTATAATTAACCACTAACGTTGTATGCCAATATTTTCCACATTGTTAGAAGTGAGAAACACATAAAGAGAAATTTTACTGGCTAGTTTTCTCATTTGGTATTTTATGAGGAAAGTATCAAAATAAAAGCAAGCAAATTTGGCGACATACTGCTTTTTTCACATCTGCTACCAGCAAACAAATAATATGCACTTGTTAGATATTGTATTAAGGCAACTTTCTATTAAAACAAAACTGCTGGATGAAATGACACATGCTCCATATATTTGGAATGGAATGTTTAATAAATTTAAAATATTTACCCACCTATCGAAAAATAATACCTTTTTTTACAATAAATAAGTATTTTCTATTATTCTAGTACCAACAATATCATAAAACCCTTCTTATATTGTATATCAAACTATACTACAATGTTAAAAGTAATAAGCCCCACCCCCAGGACCAAACTGTGAGACACGAGGACATGCAATTCATAATTTTAATAAAGGATCCATACACGTCCATAATCATGGTCACCATTTGTTTCCCGGTGCTTCTTATAGTAAGAAGAAGATTTTCAAAGTTTACCTTGAATTTGACTGTTTTGGCCGCACCCTTAATAATCACCTTAATTCCTGCTTGCAAAAAATAACATCTTGTACATACAGCATTGTCAATTGATGTGATGTTGGGGGTATGTTGGTGGGAATGTTGTCATGTGCTATTCTTGTTAATGGTTTACAACATAATTGCTTACCGGTACAATTTGTTCTGCCAATGGTTTTAATAATCTAAGGCACATAATTTTTTCTTCCCCGCTTTGCGAAAAGTGGGAGACACTAATTTAAGTCTGTCTGTCTATCACACTTTTGGTTTCCTTGCAAGAACTTAAGAATTCCTAAATCTTCTGAAATTTTAATAAAATGTTTATAATAACAAAACAAAGGCCAAGTTTGATTTTCTGGGTTGTGACTTTTGGCGTTGTGGAGTTTTAATAATGCCCCTTTAATTTGGGTAAAATCGTTACACTTTTGGTTTCCGTGCCAGAACTTAAGAATGCCTGAATCAAATCTTTTGAAATTTTAATAAAATGTTTATAATAACAAAACATAGGCTAAGTTGGTACTTTTGGCATTGTAAAGTTGTGCCCCTTTAATTTGTGAAAATCTGTTAATCTGTCTCATTTTTTGGGGTTTCCGTGCAATAACTTTAGAATGCCGTAATCAAATCTATTAAAATTTTAATACAATGTTTATAATGACAAAACACAGGCTAAGTTTGGTTTTCGAGGTTGTGACTTTTGGTGTTGTTAAAATGCCTCTTTAATTTGTGAAAAATCGTTTTTTGGGGGGTTTCCATGCAATAACTTGAGAATGCCTGAATGAAATCTTTTGAAAAAAAGCAGGGGACATAAATTCACAGAATTTGCTTATTTATTTTTTTTAAATCTAATTTGAATAAATGTTTTGTACATGTTTCTAACAAGTTTGTTTGTCCAGTTATATGTCTCTGGTTTGTGACATAATGTTGGGGATGATTTAATATTGTATTGAGATACTTTGTCATAGTATTACTTTTTATTTTATTAATTATCATTTTCATTTCTGGTAAGAACTGAAACTTTTCCTAAATAGAGATTTCAGATGTTATCCCCACCAGGATTTATGGAAGTTAACATGAATATGTGTTTAATAGCGAAATATCAGTGGACTGTTAAAAGCATCTACATCTTTTATTAAACTTAATGCATTGTGCAGAGAGCCGAATCTGAATATATGGTATAACCGAATCCTTAAATTTATATGAAATAAACATAATATTCTAGCCAGATTGATTGATTGAATATTAAGCGTCATTTTTATGCCATCGAGGGCTAACAGACAATCAGTTAACTTAACCACTGTTTCCTGGGATTAACCAGTACTTGAGCACACCCCATCTCTGCAAGTAACTGATAACTTTCCCACTTGAATCAGTGGTGAGAGACGAATGATAATGAGACATAATGTCGTATATCAATCATCACGGAGACTGTTGCCTGGCGGGGGATTCGAACTCACGACCCCTGGATTGATAATCATTCACGTACTGAGCTAATCGGGCCCGGCTCTAGCCAGATTGTACAATTGCGTCGGAAACTACAAAATCAAGTTAATGATGATGAATGTAATTTGTATTTGAAAAAAAAAAGGTATACATGAATCGAATCAGATCAACAATTTGAATGTGCAGGTTATGCAAGAAGAAAATGGGCACTTTAATACTGGCATCTCGTGCAGAGTATATTTTCCAATGATATTACAATATTAGCCCAGACTGCAAAATTGTTTTTCCACTAAAAGAGAGATGGGGATTAAAAATAAAATATATTAATAAGGCTATTAAAAATTAATTGCTTGATTATCATCTAAATTTTTCTTAAAAATGGGGAGGTTGGGAGGCTTTTATTTTTTATTTTCATTTTTAAAATTTTTGATGTTTTTTTTTTTTGTTTTTTTATGAAACTGAAAAGGGTCGGGACGGCATGAAAATGAGGTGGTGGGCGGGGATGATAATCTAGCAATTAATTTATTATGGCCTAAAGATGAAATAAAGTATATATGAACAACAATAACTTGGGTAATTAACTACTCAAAACTGTATTAATTTAAAAAAAATTGTCGTTTTGCATTGTGTGTATCAAAATTCTGTTTAATAGCTATGAAAATGTGATCACCACGAAATATACAATTTGATAACACTTATTTTTCAGACTGGTTAAACTCCAAATTGAAGATAACTGCATATTGCTTAACAGCTTTAACACGGCTTAGTTGCTAACAAAATGGCGGCTGTTAAAAGTCTTGGTTAATCTCGTGAAATCTCGCAAAATTGAAATCTCCTGTGAAATCTCATCTCTTCGTAAGCTGATTAAATCTTGAATGGGGCACTTGCATTGTGTTTCGGTTCCTCTTCTTCTGTAATAAGTTCCTTGGTTAATCCTTCGTCAGTACATCACTTATGTGTAACCGATGTAATAGGAGCAGATCCTGTGTGGAACCGTTTGATAAATTATAATCTTCTTAAATGGCACTTTCTTATTAGCTCACCAGGACGAAGTCCAAGGAGAGCTATTGTCATGACCATGGCGTTGACAGGTTAAACTTTTGCGTTTAAGTTTAAGATATCTATGCAACCACTCATTGGATGTGAATGAAACTTTGCATGTGTGTTCACCATCATCAATGGAACACACAGACAAGAACCATAACTCTGGATTGCATTTTAGCACAGTTATGGCCCTTTTTGGACTTAGACACCCAGAGGTGAGCTTTGTTGGTCTTCTGACTCTTGTTAAAGTTATAGTGTACAGGAGATGGTTTCATGACTAATTAGCTGAATGATATATATATATAATTTGCAACACTGTTAAAACTTTTGTTGCTCAGTATTTGTTGTACGAGTGGCAATAAAAATGTTTTGAGAATGGGACCACAAAAAGAAAGAAAATCATCTTATAATTTATTCTTCATGAACTGAAAGACACTTTTGCATTCCAGACATCCATTGCTGAAACATGGATAAGTAGTCCTTTTTATACCACTTGGGCTTTGTACATTAGTTATTAAAACATCCTGATAGCATTTTTTAAGTTTTTGAAAAAGGTACTCAAACTGTAGAATTATTATATAGACATAATATGCAAACTATCATGTATGGCTAGTTTCATTGGCAAAGCAACAATGTTGGAACATTTTGATTGCCTCTTATAATAATTAAAATATTTTTATATGTACTTAGACAGAATGGTTGATGGACATGACCTTACTTGATTTGATGATGTACCTTGTATACATCACTGTGATTCTGCTGATGGTTCATGGGCACAAGGACATCACCATTGCCTACCAGTCTTCAGATGTGGTTAAGAATATTTTTGTCCATCCACAAGATGGTGTGCACATGGCCAAGGTAATGTTCAATTTTTTAATTGCACTTGGAATAAATTAAAAATATAGGATTTTTATTTCCCTACTTACCCAAGGCCATGCTAAAAATTGTTTGCTATTTTAAAATATAAAATAATTTTTTATATCGATAAATTTCATATTCTTCCCAAACAATACAAATAACCTACCTAATGTGCTAATGTAAGTACCTAGACATTTGTGAAACCCTGGATCTGGTAGAAACAAATTAAAATTAAAAATTATAAAAAAAATTATACTGATGGCCATGCTGTCCATCCAATTAAGGATTAAAAGTGTAATTTTGAATTTTCGTTGGGTGATGAAAAATGACAACATTAAACAAGACTCTTTTTCATCACTTGATGAAAATTCAAAATTGTACTTTAAATACTTATATTACATTATATTTATTCTAACTGTTTAAGAAAAAACTTAAGTTTGTCATTTAAGGTAGTTCATGGCGTTCCTGTTGGATTTTTTACATCTGGCATATTTTATCAAAAATTTGTACAATTGATGTATGAAGTCTCGTGTCCCCCTAGCGGCACATGTTTTTCAGATAATTTTCACCGTTTTATCATTGTAAAATAATCAATATTAATTCAGAATTTATTTTTTAATATATAAAAACATAAAATACAATTTGTGTTACCATTACATCTAATCATTATGCCGGAGTTGATATAAACGTAGGTTTAAAACCAAAGAAATTTGAATGTTAATGGCTGATTGCACAAAAATGCTCTGGTACAAGTTTTTGAATTTCATTTATGTTAAACTTCATTAATTTCACTAAAATATGAACGAATAAAAAAAGGGAGTGTTCATGCTTGTTTTGTCATAAATTTGAATTTAAATCGATACAACATGTTTCATTGTGATTTCGGATGTCAAGAGAACGCCATATAATACTAACATAAAATACGACGTCCAATATAGCGACAAACGTCATTTGTTTTTGTAAATTATGTAAATTTTAAGAACGAGGGGAATTCAATATATTCTGTCACTGGTGTTTGGATATTTAAGATTTTCACAGGAACAAGATTTTTTTCAGACCAACCCTTCAAAATATCCCCCAACTCCTCCCCCCCCCTCCCCCCACAGAGACACACTTTTAACGTATTGTTGTCTATGAGCTAATTGCCGTAAAGTAGACTTTGCAAAGTTCCACATTATAGACATGCACTTCTGGAACATTGAACACATTACTGTTGGTTCTAAAAGCACATTGTTTCCATAGATTGTCATCTGTTGCTCCAAATATGCATAAAAAAACATGGGTTTGACTAGGTTGCTTTTTCACAATATCCATGGTTTGAGGACACCCCTTTTTGACAATTCTGTTCAATTCTTGAATCACTATGCATCTTCAAACTGTTACATCTTTATCAAACAGCACCCAGTGTCATCTGTAGAAAAAAGCATGAGCATTTAAAACTTTTTCAAAATAAATATGCCAAACCAATTTACACAACTCTAATTTCTTTGGCATACAAATCTTGCTACCGTCATGTACGTTTCACTACACAGTTAAAAGAAGTGCACATTAGTGTATGACAATAGGCACTAGGGACTCATTTTATTGTTTCTACCAACTTAGCAATGTTTACGTTTACGAAATTGTCAGATATTTCCAGGAATGCTAAAAACAGTCCTTGTTTCTGTTTACAATTGTAACTTTCAATCCTAGAATCACTTTCTGTCTCCTTGGAAAGGCTACAATTGCATGATCAAACCTTGTGGGCATGTTTACACCATGTAAAGTGTCCAGATTGCCTATTACAGATATATATTTACACCACTTCAAGCATATTTTTTCATATTGACCATGTTAGAAATGTACCCCACCCACTTCATTTCTATAGATTCAACATAATCTTGGTTGAGAAAAAAAGTCCGAGTAGCTAATAATGCTTCGTGAGTTGTCGCGACATGTCGCTTCTGATTTTATTTTGAAATTTTGTCGAATATGTTGGAGAATCGTATGATTTTGTATTTTTTGGTATCTTATATCAGTTTCTTTTACAAGTTATTGCCTTGAAATTTTTGCATAACTCCACCATTTTAGCGAAGAATTATACGCGATGTCACCAAATGCTTCAGGACTATAAAGAGAATAACTGCACATGAGTCTCTTCTTATTTCTAAATATTTAATGTACAAAGAAAACACCTAGCCTTTATTGAAACTGACTATTCATTTAACTTTAATGTTTAAAGAGCAATTTCCATATTAGGACATGTTTAAAACACTGAATACATTATGAAAAAAAGCATAGTACACTAAAATATTAAACAATTTAAGACTATGTACTCACTCTTACACAATAGAGGGGCATTTTAAAAAAAACAACATCCAGCAACTGAAATCTTACAATTCATGAGATATGGAAATGTAATGGGACAAAATTTCATCTTTTAGTGGTGAAAAATGGCCATTTTTGCTAAAAATATGAAGTTTGTCTGAAGCCATCAGTCCTTAAAATTTACATATATAAACTTATAAATGCACTTTTTGTTCAGATAATTATGTAAAGTTGTCGTGAGTCAAATTTTGTCGACAAAGTGGCACACACTCTCTCACTTAACGTCTCACTACACAGTTACTCCCCTTTTTTGCCACGGTAGCAAGATTCTTACGCTTAAAAAAAGGCCTATGTACTTTGGTTATGCAATATTATCAAAATGGTTCATAGTGGTTATGATTTTTTGCTGCAGATGAGTAGAGCAAAAGTTGGCATAGCATATACTGCAATAAGACATCACTGATGTTAAAAAAGTGACTTTAATAGGATTTCAACATATGCATGTACGAGGGAGGATCAGAAAGTTTGTAGACTTTTGCCATAACTTTTTTATTTATCATTGTATTCTAATAATTGTCAGGGAGCATGTGCCGCTATATATTTGCAGTAATTTTGTAAAAAATTGATAATTTTTCATCATTAGTTGATATTCTATAGTAACTATGGAAACGTCGATTTACGTAGTTGGGGCAGTTTTTGCTTTTTTTCTACCGCTACTATTTCAACAAGTGTAGCGTTGATAAACGCTTTTTATTTTTAAATAAAAAATATCAATGTGTGCTGTATTATATGCTTGTTTACATCCTTTAAAAAAATGGCACCAATTATGCGCATCTCAAAATGATGTCAATATTATGATGTTACAGTATGCCATTTTGTTTGAAACAAAATGACGTCGGGGCACTTGAAAATGGATTAGCACGCGAAATAACGCAGTTCCGTAAAGTTCTGCTTAACGTTAGGTAATACACCTGCTCAAAAAGAGAAACAAAAGGATGTACGGTGAATCTAATGTTTCAAGGTCTCTAGTGTTTTAATGTCACAAAATTAATGTTTTTGAGATGGCCGGGAATCAGTCATTAAAAAAGAGCAAATAGGAAGTCGATTTGAAGACAAATTGGAATCAAAGCTTTCTTTTACAGAATTTTGTGTCCAGTATACCATCTTCTGATTTTGTTAACATGTTCACTGAATGGTGGAGAGTATTTTGAGAAGAAGTAACTCAGTAATTTTGATACATTGCAAAGCACCTGTTTGAAATATTGACGTCGTTTTTTGTTGAATACAATGTCATCATTTTGCCCCGACATATCTAACTGCTATGCTTTGAGAAGTGCCTTATTTTCTTAATAGTTGATGTATCAAGCTAAAATTTTCAAAATATATCCCATATATATTAATCTAAAATACAATAACACTATTGTGCATTGTATAATTGATATAAATAAGTTATGGCAAAAGTCTACAAACTTTCTGATCCCCCCTCGTATTTATGAGCATTTGAGGACTTTTTTCATAAAAGCTCAGGGTGTCACTGCACCCTCTTTAAAAAAAATCAAAGTGAACAACCAACCAGTTATTGTGCATTTTTATGTGGGTATACACTCCTGCTATGAAAAAAAAACACTTTTAAAAAAATTCTATGTGGAATTCTTTTTTTACCATTGGAATCCTAGACCTTACTTTATATAGAACAAAGAACAAAATTCAACTGCGTAGTGAGACCTGTAGGGAAGGTAATTCTTAAGTGAGACCTTCAGACACTGAAACATTGCAGACCCAAGAGCACTTCCAGTAGCATAGCCTTTACCTGCAAGCATACTTTTTAGCATGAGAAATAGGAAAAAGTCACAGGGGCTTAAGTAAGGGGAATAAAGGGGATGTTCAACCTGAATAACCTTTTCTTGTTCTAAGAAAGATTGTACACTTTTACTTTTGTGGGCAGAAGCATTGTCATGAACAAACTGTATGTCTTCCAAACCTTTACTTTGGCATTTATTTGATAAATTTTTTTGACAGATTTAAGTATTTTATGCAAGGAATTTGTACAACAGGACCACTAGAATTGAAGAAAATGGCATATAAAAACTTTTTGGTGCTTCTTGCCCTCTTTGCTATGACTGGCTTAGCCTGATTTTTACCAAACCATTGTTTGTTATTGATGTGCTGTTGGGGCTCAAAATAATAAATCCAAATTTCATCCCCAGTGAGCAAGTCAGAAATTTTCATAAGGTTACAATTTTCATATTTTTTCAGAAGTTAGCACAATCTAAATGTAACAGGATAAGAAAATATGCTGCCAGCCAGGGACTCGAACCCGGGACCCTTCGCTTACAGGGCAAATGCTCTACCCTTTGAGCTAACCAAACCGCCTACCGGTTAAAACATTTCTCTCCTGGTAAGTTGTGTACACACTGACATATTCACACACAAATTTGGAATTCGTCCCGAATTTCCATAGAGACCAGAGAATCATGTTAATGTTTTCTCTGAATATTATTTATTATATAAGTCACAGTCCCTCGTTGGGTGCCAAATGTAACAGGATGAGAAAATATGCAGCCAGTCTGGGACTTGAATCTGGGACCTTTTGCTTACAGGGCAAATGCTCTATCATCTGAGCTAACCAAACCGCTTACATACATTTCTCTCCTAGTAGGTTATGTACACACTATGACATTAAGATCCCTGTTGTTTAAGGGTTTGTTGTTCCCACATGATAAAGATCCCTGTTGTTTTTAGGTTTGTTGTTCCCACATGATAAAGATCCCTGTTGTTTAAAGGTTTGGTGATCACACATGATAAAGATCCCTGTTGTTTTTGGGTTTGTTGATCCCATATGATGAAGATGCCTGTTGTTTTGGAATTTGTTTTTTCTCACATGATTAAGATCCCTGTTGTTTTTGGGTTTGTTGATCCCACATGATAAAGATGCCTGTTGTTTGGGGTTTGTTGATCCCTCATGATAAAGATCCCTGTTGTTTTGGGGTTTGTTGATCCCTAATGATAAAGATCTTTGTTGTTTTGTGGTTTGTTGATCCCTCGTGATAAAGATCTCTGTTGTTTTGGGGTTTGTTGATCCCTCATGATAAAGATGCCAGTTGTTTTGGAATTTGTTGTTCTCACATGATAAAGATCCCTGTTGTTTTGGGGTTTATTGATCCAACTTGATAAAGATCTCTGTTGTTTTGTGGTTTGTTGATCCCTCATGATAAAGATCTCTGTTGCTTTGGGATTTGTTGATCCCACTTGATAAAGATCTCTGTTGTTTTAGGATTTGTTGTTCCAACATGATAAAGATCCCTGTTGCTTTGAGGTTTATTGTTCCCAAATGATAAAGATGCATGTTGTTTTGGGGCTTGTTGTTTCCACATGATAAAAGATCCCTGTTGTTTGAGGGTTTGTTGTGTCCACATGATAAAGATCCATGTTGATATGGGGTTTGCTGTTCCCATATGATAACGATCCGTTTTGTTTTGTTGTTTTAAGGGTTTCTTGATCCCACATGATAAAGATCCCTGTTGTTTTGGAATCTGTTGTTCTCACATGATAAAGATCCTTGTTTTTAGGTTTGTTAATCCCATATGATAAAGCTCTCTGTTGTTTTGAGGTTTGTTGTTCCCACATGATAAAGATCCCTGCTGTTTTGAGGTTTGTTGTTCCAACATGATAAAGATCCCTGTTGTTTTCGCATTTGTTGTTCTCACATTATAAAGATCCCTGTTGTTTTGGGGTTTATTGATCCAACTTGATAAAGATCTCTGTTGTTTTGGGGTTTGTTGATCCCACATGATAAAGATCCCTGTTTAAGGGTTTGTTGATCCCACATGATAAAGATGCCTGTTGTTTTGGAATTTGTTGTTCCCACATGTTAAAGATGCCAATTGTTTTGGAATTTGTTGTTCTCACATGATAAAGTTCCCTGTTGTTTTGGGGTTTATTGATCCAACTTGATAAAGATCTCTGTTGTTTTGTGGTTTGTTGATCCCTCATGATAAAGACCTCTGTTGTGTTAGGGTTTGTTGATCCCACATGATAAAGATTACTGTTGTTTTGCGGTTTGTTGTTCTCACATGATAAAGATCCCTGTTTTGGGATTTGTTGACCATATGTTATTTTAAGAAACAATGAAGTAGGTCATACAATATTCAAATTTAAGATGTAATAATACAATATCTTGATCATACCATTGAACACAACATTTAACAAATGTGAATGCTAGTCATTGACAAAAATTCCCAGACCAATTTATTCAACAGAAAAAATTGAAATAAAAACATGTAGTTGAAGTTCAGAAGCAGAAGATTGTGAGACAATGTAAATGCACAAACCTATTATATGACCTTCACTTGAGGAGTCTGAGCAAATTATATATATTTATACATGCATGTATATACCACCATCAGGATTGAAATTATAAGGACAACATCTGTAGCTGTTTTATTATCGGATTAAATTCATTTTTTTTCTGGGTTTTTTATGCATGTGAAAGAATCACATACAAATCTGACTTAAAGTCCTTTGGACTTTATTTGATTTGTGTGTGATTCAACATTCTTTACACATGCATAAAAAAACAGAAAAAATGAATACAGGCATTCTCATACATGGAGCTCAGTCGGTGAGTTCGAATCCCCACCCGGCAACAGTATCCGTGATGATTGTTATACGACATTGTGTCTCATTATCATTCGTCTCTCAACACTGATTCAAGTGGGAAAGTTATCAGTTACTTTCTGAGATAGAGTGTGCTTGTTAAAATTTCAGAATCTCAGAAAACAGTGGTTAGGTAAGCTGTTCATCTATTAGCCCTCAATGGCATAACAATGAAGCTAAATATTCAATCAATCAATCAATAATAGTTAAATGCAGTCCAGATGTGGTAGAAAACTGCAGAAACTCATTTGCAACAATAATTGAAGACAAGGATTTGATTTCAAGTTGCATTTAAGAGAATTCTTTATTCCTGTCTTATGACGACAAAGGTCTTTTTGCACTTTTAACAATATCAGAAATATGAAGATCAGTTCTTGAAACATTGACATCTGCAACAAACATGTCATTGTATCTTATCAAAGATTGTTTATAGAACTGTTAATTGTTCATTTAAAACTATACAAAACAGACGACAGATGATAAATAATATTTAGAACATTGCTTTAAATAGGGTAAAATCTATACTCTGGACGTCATGCTTACTTGCAGGGTCATATGCTTCTGAAAATGAGTATTAACAACTTACATACGTTGCACTCAATGCCTTCCTGGGATGATCCAGTATTAATTATTTGCCGCCTTCTGCTTGTTACACTCCCATTACCTTGTAGTCTTGTACATGGGGGAATGAAAAGGACTGATTAGTGATTTTTTTGTCTTGTTTTAAATGTTTCAGTGATATTAAAAATACAGCTAAGGTCGTAATAAACTAATAGATTATCATCACCCCCTCCCCCTACTTATTTTTTATTATCATTTTTTTTTTAAATTCTTCTAGTGTTGTTTTTTTTTCAGTAGAGCTATTGGTCCTCTTGCTTATCAGTTATCTTATTGTGTATAGTGTATATTGCGCCTACTGCACATCTGAAAATTCATCATTCACTCACGGTTCTGGTCTGATCCTTCCTCATTTTGTATACAAAGAAATCTCAGAGCTGTCATGAAACATTCAAGTCTGTTTTCTGGGTAGAATGAGTACTGCCAGTGAGTGTTGGTTTTGATTAAACATGTGCAGCCAACTTCTTATCCACTTCACCACCACATGCACGGGTGGGGTGGGGAAGTGGTGGATTTAATAGGAGATTTGCCATATGATATATAATGAAACAATACTTGAAAAATATGTCCATGTTTGTTACTGTTCTTGCAGGTTGATACACTGGACAAGTTTCATAATTATATCAGTAAGACACTGTTGCCTGGCATGTCGCGCATCTCTGAGACCGATCACACTCATGCCACACTGGGATCTAACATCTATCTCATGGGTCCGTACAGGTTTAGGCAACTCAGAATTCAAAAAGGTAATTTGTGGTAATCCATTGTATGGATAACATATTGAAAAGAATGAGCATAATTTATTAAATTACATATTATTCATGCCAAATCTCATGAAATCTGACTTTCAACTTCTCTTAAGAATACAAATCGATGGTATTACTTTTAGAATGAAATTTTACGTGATTTTCAACACAAGTTGTAAGTGGCATACTCTATTATACTCGGTCCAAAAAACTTTATGTGAGGAAAGTTTACCAGTTACTTGTAGAACAATTATAGTACGTAGTTCTTAGTACCATTGTTCTACAAATTACTGGTAAACTTCCTCACATAAAGTCTCTCAGCTCATACCACGACTTTTTTCCATTATCTTTGGAAGAGGCTTAAACCTTGAGATTGGGAGCAGGGATGCCAGGCTAGTTGACAGACAATAAACACCAGACCACATTCGACATACAATGGATACGAAGCTAGTTGGCAGACAATGGATGCCTAAAGCCACAGTTGATGGACAATGAATACCTTAGACCACAGTTGACAGACAATATATGCCTGAGACCACAGTTGACAGATCATGAATGTTTGATACCACAGTTGACAGATAATAGATGCCTGAAACAACAGTTGACAGATAATGAATGCTTGAGACCACAGTTGACAGATCATGAATGTTTGATACCACAGTTGACAGATAATGGATGCCTGAGACAACAGTTGACAGATAATGAATGCTTGAGACCACAGTTGACAGATAATGAATGCTTGGGACCACAGTTGACAGATAATGGATGCCTGAGACCACACTTGATGGATAATGGATGCCTGAGACCACAGTTGATGGGCAATGAATGCCTTAGACTACAGTTGATGGACAGTGAATGCTTGAGACCACAGTTGATGGACAGTGAATGCTTAAGACCAAAGTTGATGGACAATGAATGCCTGAGACACGATTGACAGATAATGGATGCCTGAGACCACAATTGATAGACATAGGATACCTTAGACCACAGTTGATGGACAGTGAATGCCTTAGACCACAGTTGATAGACAATGGATGCCTAAGATCACAGTTGACAGATAATGGATGCCTTAGACTACAGTTGATATATTATGGATACCTTAGACCAAAGTTGAGAGACAATGGATGCCTTAGACCACAATTAACAGATAATGGATGCCTGAGACCACAGTTGGTAGATAATGGCATCATTAGACCACAATTGAAAAACAATGGGTGCCTGAGACCACAATTGAAGGACAATGGATGCCTGAGCCCACAGTTGACAGACAATGATTGTCTGAGTCCTCAGTTGACAGATAATGGTTGCCTGAGTCCACAATGGCTGATAATGGTTGCCTGATACCACAGCTTGCAGACAATGGATGCCTGAGACCACAATTGGCAGACAATGGATGCCTGAGTCCACAGTTAACAGACAATTGTTGCCTGAGTTTACAGTTGCTGTTATAGTTGCCTGATACCACAGTTGTTGATAATGGTTGCCTGAGTCCACAATTGACAAATAATGATTGCTTGAGTCCACATTTGCTGATAATGGTGCTAGATTCCACAGTTGACAGACAATGGATGCCTGGGACCAAAGTTGACAGACAATGGATGCCTGGACCACAGTTGATAGACAATGGATACCTGAGACCACAGTTGCTGATAATGGTTGCCTGATACCACAGTTGACAGACAATGGATGCCTGAGACCACAAGTGACAGACAATGGATGCCTGAGACCACAAGTGACAGACAATGGATGCCTAGACCACAGTCTACAGACAATGGATGCCTGAGACCACAGTTGACAGATAATGGATGCCTGAGTCCACAGTTAACAGACAATTGTTGTCTGAGTTTACAGTTGCTGTTATAGTTGCCTGATACCACAGTTGCTGATAATGGTTGCCTGAGTCCACAATTGACAGATAATGATTGCTTGAGTCCACATTTGCTGATAATGGTGCTAGATTCCACAGTTGACAGACAATGGATGCCTGAGACCATAGTTGACAGACAATGGATGCCTGGACCACAGTTGATAGACAATGGAAACCTGAGACCACAGTTGCTGATAATGGTTGCCTGATACCACAGTTGACAGACAATGGATGCCTGAGACCACAAGTGACAGACAATGGATGCCTGAGACCACAAGTGACCGACAATGGATGCCTAGACCACAGTCTATAGACAATGGATGCCTGAGACCACAGTTGACAGATAATGGATGCCTGAGACAACAATTGACAGCTAATGGATGCCTGATACCACAGTTGACAGATAATGGATGCTTGAGACAACAGTTGACAGACAAGGGGTGCATGAGACCACTGTTGGCAGATAATGGATGCCTGAGATCACAGTTGACAGACAATGGATGCCTGAGTCCACAGTTGCTAATACTGGTTGCCTTAGTCCACAGTCAACAGATATTGGTTGACTGAGTTCACAATTGACAGACAAAAGATGCCCGAGACCACAGTTGCTGATTATGGTTGCCTGATTCCACAGTTAAAAGACAATGAATGCCTGATACCACAGTTGCTGATTATGGTTGCCTGATACCACAGTTAAAAGACAATGAATGCTTGATACCACAGTTGCTGATAATGGTTGCATGATACCACAGTTGAAAGACAGTGAATGCCTGATACCACAGTTGCTGATTATGGTTGCCTGATACCACAGTTGAAAGACAATGAATGCCTGATACCACAATTAACAGACAATGGATGTGTTAGACCACAGCTGCTGATAAAGGTTGCCTGATACCACAGTTGACAGACAATGGATGCCTTAGACCACAGTAGCTGATAATGGTTGTTTGATACCACAGTTGACAGACAATGATTGCTTGATATCACAGTTTACAGACAATGGATGCCCGGGTCCACAGTTGACAGATAATGAGTGCCTGAGACCACAGTTGACAGATAATGGTTGTCTGAGACCACAGTTGACAGATAATGAATGCCTCAGACCACAGTTGACATATAATGAATGCCTCAGACCACAGTTGACAAATAATGAATGCCTCAGACCACAGTTGACAGATAATGGTTGTCTGAGACAACAGTTGACAGATAATGGATGCCTCAGACCACAGTTGACAGACAATGGATGCCTGAGACCACAGTTGACAGATAATGAATGTCTGAGACCACAGTTGATGGACATTGGATGCCTAAGACCACAGTTGATGGACAATGGATGCCTCAGACACATTTGACAGATAATTGATGCTTTAGACCATAGTTGACTGACAATGAATGCCTAAGACCACAGTTGACAGACAATGGATGCCTAAGACCACAGTTGACAGATAATGGGTGCCTTCTGCCACAGTTGACAGAAAATGGATACCTGAGACCACAGTTGACAGATGATGGATGCCTGAGACACAAATGACAGATAATAGATGCCTGAGACCACAGTCAACAGACAATGGATGCCTAAGACCACAATTGACAGATAAGGATACCTTAGACCACAGCTGAAAGGCAATGGATGCATGAAACACACTTGACCGATAATGGATGCCTGAGACCACATATGACAGCCAATGGATGCCTGAGACCACAGTTGACAGGCAATGAATTTGTGAGACTACAGTTGACAGACAATGGATGCCTGAGACTACAAATGACAGATAATGGATGCCTTAGATAACAGCTGAAAGACAATGGATGCTTGAGACACACTTGACAGATAATGGATGCCTGAGACCACACATAACAGCCAATGGATGCCTGAGACCACACATGACAGACAATGAATGCCTGAGACCACAGTTGATAAACAACGGATTTCTGAGACTACAGTTGACAGACAATGGATGCCCGAGACTACAAATGACATATAATGGATGCCTTAGACCAGAGCTGAAAGACAATGGATGCTTGAGACACACTTGACAGATAATGGATGCCTGAGACCACACATAACAGCCAATGGATGCCTGAGACCACAGTTGGCAGACAATGGATTTCTGAGCCTACATTTGACAGACAATGGATGCCTGAGACTACAGTTGGCAGACAATGGATGCCCGAGACCACAGTTGACAAAAAACTACAAGGTCTATGGCTTTGGTATTTAGCATGTAGTATCACTTAATGATTTTCTCTCAGGTTTGTTTTAAGTCATGACCCAAAGGTCATAATAGGTCCTACTTCACGGAATTATGTGTTTAACATATGGAAATTTTAGATTAAAAATATTCTTCTTAAAAAAGAAATAACCTGCCAAATTAATTCATATTTTGTATGAATGATCTCTATGAAGTGTTTATCTGATGGTAGCAAAGAGATAAAAATGGATTAATTATTTCATTTATTTTTTTACAAAAGGGACGTGTACCACTGTATTAGAAAAATTTATTCCCGATGGATGTCAAGACTCCTACCGGATGAATAATGAAGATACTCAAAATTATGACAGAGCCTGGAATAGGTCATTGATCAGCTGGAATCACGTTCTAGTATCAGGCTGGCCATGGATATTTCGACCAGCTGGGGATCTCAAGACCATACCATTTACCGGAACATTTGCCACATACTCTGGTGGTGGCTATGTCTTGGAGATGCCCAAACACAAAGGTATAATTACTGTTATCTCATTGTCTGTCAACTGTGGTCTGAATTCCATTGTCTTTCAACAGTACTGTTGTCTGGAATCCTTTGTCTGTAAACTTTAGTCTGGAATCCCTTGTTTGTCAATCCTTGTTTGGCATCCTTTGTCTGTAAATTTTAGTCTGGAATCCATCATCAGTCTACTGTTGTTTGGCATCCATTTTTTGTCAACTGTAGCCTGGCATTCATTGTCTGTCAACTGTTATCTTGCATCCATTGTCTGTCAACTGTTATCTGGCATCCATTGTCTGTCAACTGTTATCTGGCATCCATTTTCTGTCAACTGTTATCTGGCATCCATTGTCTGTCAACTGTTATCTGGCATCCATTGTCTGTCAACTGTTATCTGGCATCCATTGCCTGTCAACTGTTATCTGGCATCCATTGTCTGTCAACTGTTATCTGGCATCCATTTTCTGTCAACTGTTATCTGGCATCCATTTTCTGTCAACTGTTATCTGGCATCCATTGTCTGTCAACTGTTATCTGGCATCCATTTTCTGTCAACTGTTATCCGGCATCCATTGTTTGTTAACTGTTGTCCAGCATCCATTGTCTGTCAATTGTAGTCGGACATCCATTGTCTGTCAATTGTAGTCGGACATCCATTGTCTGTCAGTTGTAGTCCAGCATCTATTAAATTGTCAGTTTTGGTATTGCTTCCATTGTCTGTTAATTGTAGTCTGACCTCTAGTCTGTCAAATTTAGTTCAGCATCCATTGGCGGTCAACCTGTAAGTGTTACTTGGCACAAGGGTGTATGATTATACCTCAAGATTTTGTTATGATAAATGGCTGCTATACAAGTTTGAGGTAAAATATCTGTAGGGAGAGGGTCAAATCTAATGTTGAAAGAATTTGTGGCACAACTGCATTTCTGTAATGTAAATAGAAATAAAATATGTTTAAACTATAAATAGTCATGAATCTCCCACCTCAGATTTGTGGGGAAGTAGTGGCTTGGATAGATAAGGTATGTCTTAGTACTGATTAACTACCTAGTAGACCCAAAGTATAATGATTAGGGCACTGATTGACCTTGATTTAAACTGAAATACTTTTGAAAAAAGACAATCATAAAGATACTGGTTGTACTATCTTCATTTCAAGTACTGCAAGTACGTTTTGTTGTTGTCATTAAAGGTGTGAAAACATCGGGTAAATAAAGACATTCAGGGGCTGTATTCACCAAACTATTCTTAGACTTAAAAGACTATGAATTGTCTTGATATCGTATTCACTAAATAACTCAAGAAAGTTCTTGGCTTTAATAACGGGTACTACTAAAACCCGGCCAGGTTCCAGCTGATCCGGCCACTTTTCTGGCTGTAGGGAAAAGGCAAATGTGGCGTGTATACTAGTGTTTATGATGTTAAAATGCCTTAATCCAAATAATATGTATTGCCCTTGGCATATATATTAAGAAAATATATGAACAAAAATAAAATAATGCCTTAACATAGGTATTGAAGTTTACGTTTTTATGACGTTTTTGGACCGTTTTTTTTTTAACTAATTCCAGCTGAGTTTGAATGGTTATTTAAAATATATTCTTTGTAAATAACTATGGTTTTAATCAATTTTTACAAAGTTTATGATATGCTGAATCCATAACAATTAAAGTAATATCAAAATCAATAACGTATAAGTGTTTAAACTGGTATAAATTAATAGTCAGATTCTTACAACGTACAGGAAATATGCCACACCGGTAAAATCCCAATATGTCCTTTGAAAAATAAACAATTATATCTTTTTGACTATTATTATTTCCATTGTTATGGATTCAGTATACCATAATCTTAGTAAAAGATGATTTAAATCATAGTTATTTACGAAGGATAAACTTAAAATCAGCATAAAAACTAGTATACACGCCACATTTGCCTTTTCCCTACAGCCGGAAAAGTGGCCGGATCAGCCGGAACCTGGCCGGGTTTTAGTAGTACCCTTCGTAAAACTTGACCGGTTACCGGCTTCCGGGAAAACGCAAATGATATAGGGAACCAACTCACGTGAATTTTCGCTTCGTCTGCGGTGCGTTATGAAAACAAAGAAATAGAGGGGGTTTGTTTCGTTAGCACCTACAAAATTGACCACAGCCGAAGAGACGACATTGGTCCAGATAGTCTATGAACGCGAAGACAGACTGTTTGGATCAATATCCGACTGTTGTACGATAAAGCACAGACAGGTTAAGATGAAAGCCTGGGAGGAGGTCTGTGCTGTGCTGTGAGGAACAGGTATCGTATATGCATAACTAACTGCGGTATGGACCGGTATGATTTCATGACTGTCACAAATAGGGTGCAATTTTTTTTTTTAACCATTATCATTTCATATTCATTGTAATGTGTCTGCCTTACTACACCAATTATATTGATGAAGGGGATGGTATCAAAAGTGAAAGTAGATTATAGTCTGTTTCAAAAATGTATTTAGAACAGCTTTTCTTATATAGATCTATGTTTAAATAAGTTGATTGATTGATTGATTGATTGATTGAATGAATAGCATCATTATTATGACATCCAAGGCTAACAGACAATCAGATTGCTTAACCTATCAACATGGAAAGTTAACCAGTGCTCAAGCTAACCCAACTCTGCAATTAACTGCTAACTTTTCACTTGAATACACTAGCCATTGAGAGGTGAACAATAATGTGAAATAATGTTGTATACATAACAATCATCAGTGAGAGATTTGAACTCTTGCAAGTCCGACACATTTTCAACTGAATCAACCAAGCCCGGAAAATTAGGATAAAAAATATTCAATATTATCTTGAAATTAAATCTAAATACAAAAATTTATATTTCAGCCAATTCTTTTCAGAGAAAAGAGATGTAAAAGCAGTGAATAAGAAGTTCTATTATATGAATGGGAAGGGTAAGTAAAGATACACCTTAAATACATTTTGTACTCGGAGCTTTCTTACCTTATTATACAGAGGCGAACATTTACTACAGTGAATGTGCCAATAGCCAATCACTAGTGAAACCATCGCTTCATACCAGGACTCGAATTTAAGCACTCAGCACTCGCGCCAAATTACCCCCAAGCAGCATGATTGTCAATTCCATGTATTAAATAGTTGACATGGGAAGACTGCGTCCAATTGTTTTTGATCTCGAGTTCATTCTGCAAAAAGGAAGTAAAGTTAAAACCTGTCAACAACATAATGAGTAGACTGCGTCTAGTTTGATCGATCGCGCACTCACTCTATAAAACAAAAGTAAAGTTGAAACCCGTCAATTTATTGTTTACATATTTTGTCAGCTGTTAAAATGGCTGATAAAATAACATCTTTTTCTCCATTGAACCGATGAATGGAAGCGAGTCCCAACAAGAAAAAAGAGAAATAATCCTTCCGTTAATACTGTAATGAAATGGAAGCGACAGCTCAATGTCACACTGGGCTATAAACTTGACAATGACAAAATGGTGTGTCAATTGTAGAAACCATGCGATCGACAGATCATCCATAATAATTAAACTATATTACTATGATATCGCAACATTTACACATGTAAAACAATCGTCCTTGGCTAGATCTAGATCTAATTTTAAAACGAACAGCCATTGGCTATATTAATTCTATAAATAGAAATGTGTGTATGTCTCAATCTCAGTCTCTGTACACTTGTTATTGTTGAATCAACGACTCATATTTTTGTTTAGTTAAAAATATTTATTTATGATACCGTATATTCCCTTATAAATGCCCCCACTCTAATAAATGCCCCCCCCCCCACTTATTTTTATGGAAAATCAAAAATTAAAACGTATATGCGATTTGAGTGCGTATTCGCCCATCTTTCCCTGATTGATTATTTTGTTACACAGACAACAATTAGTGGAGTGTTTATTACCTTTAACTCTTTAACCCATTGTTTATATCTTGGGTGACCACTTAATCACTTTTGGTTGAAAAAATACTTCCCCGTATTTGCTGTTTAATACTAGTAAAAATACTGTCTGCCAATTAAAACATTACAAAACGTCGACAATGCGGTTAGTCTGTGTACGCTGAAAGCTCATTGTTCCACGTTGATAAGAGCAAGCGTCTAAGTGATTTAAAGTGAAGAGTACACTGACCATAAATTCGGATATTCCAGTACGCAGACTAATAATTTCATACAGATTTTCAGCTTTTTTTCATCCTATGTCGATTATTTTATTCACTCTCAAATAATTCTGAACCACTTTTTCAGGGATTTAAATTGGATTTAAGGTTTTTTCCATGGCTTTATTGGTTTTATTGTATTTTTAACTGTTGTTAAATTTGATTTTTTTATCTTTTATAAACGCCCCCACCTTGTAAAATGTAACGCCCCCAGGGGCGTTAATTAGGGAATATACGGTATATCATTGTATGCATTTATATATGGTAGTATAATAAATAACAGACAATTTTAGTTTTTAAGTACTGCTTTGAAATTGAAATACCTTAACATATATAATAACCTTGATACCATTGTCTATAAAATAAATACAAGCTAATAATGCATATTAAATAAAACGCGGGCTTTGAAACAATTAATGTTGGGTTTATTTAGACATTTAGGACTACAAGTTTCTGCGAAAATTGGTTTGGCTAGTTGGTTTCAAATTTGGCCAGTTGAAATTTTAGGCACTGGCCAAAATTGCCAGTGCACAAAAAAGTTATTCTAGCCCTGCATACACTAATCTAATTGCATAAACTATTTTAGAAAATATGTTAACTGAAAGAAAAATATTCCCTCTGAACACACCAGCCAAATTTTCCTTGAACGAGTTCACCGTCACATGGGTATGAACAATTTACAAAAGGCTGTGGAAGCACCAATAGCGGATCAACTTTGATATTATCGGATCACATGATATAAGCACTTACTCCGTCCTGTGCACGTAAAATTTCAAACATTGGAATACTGCATGCATAGTACATAAGGATTAAGTTAGGTAGATAGAGGCAAAATCAATTAATACTTCAGAAATATTTAAACATTTCTTCACACGCCATTTCAATGCCTACATGTAAACTGTTAAATCAATTAATAAATGTTATGTTTAATATGGTTACAAAGTGAAAGAAATTTACGAAATAACTGAAATTTATTTATTTCAGATAATTTTAATGATCAGTAACATATAACAAATTAAAGAAACTAACAAATGTAACCAATTAAATATGAATATATTTTCGTAACTAGACAAACACCAAACTAATACTCAATTTTGAACGTCACCACTAACGGGCTATCCGTGTTATATCGTCGTTCTAAATTGATAATCTCTCACACTACTGTAACTAAATATGAAATTCATGATTGCAAACGATATAATACTATGATATTCAGCGAGGTTCTGGGATTAAAATACTAGTCCATTGAAAAGAAAAATGGTGGCATCATTTGCCCTGATGCATTTCAATAAAACATTATAGTTAAACGCTGTTTCCCAAGCAGTGATGTGGCTGGGGGACGCGGACATCACTCCTGCTTGGACCTATGACCTTTGCCGAGTTTCTGCCCAGGTTAAAGTCTGTTTCATCATTATTCTAGATTCTGTTTGCTTTATCAAGTAAATCGTTTGCTCTGAATGTGTTGTACCAACTATCTGTCTCCTCTTTTGTAATCTGAGATCTTCTCAGATCCAAAGGGGTCTCTGGTCGCGTTGATATGATACGAGCGTTTCTAATTTTAAAAGCTTCATACCAGCTATGCCCAGGCCTACCGTCTCTAAAGTGTGTCTATCGGTTTTCTTTCTCTACAATGTCTTTTTACTAAATCTAAAAACTCACAAACAGACCCATACCCTGCATCACCATTTCACTGAGTCACACCGCCATTGGCTCTTCTTCTTTCTCTGTAAATATGGTAAACGGGCCTTTCATTTTGTACAAAATTCCATCCAATTTTCATTACTTGTAAACATGAAGACAGATGTACGGACAGACAGTCAGGCATATTGTTATAACATTCAGGTATTTGACTGCTCACCAAAACATGAATATCAAAATAACCCAAGTTTACAATGCCATTTAATTGATAACATGTTTTTTGAAAATGTCACGCATCCAAAATGTGATCCGCTAATGGTACTGAGACGGCCTGTGTTAATCCCTCGGTAATCTTGTGTCAAGATTTTTTAATAAACAAAATCAAGTGATATGCACTTTGTTGTTGTTGTGACATCAAATAAAACTCAAAAGTATGTACATACCTCGTTTCATTATGGAGATATGCAGCAAACAAATCTACTTTCGGTTTAATATGAGGCAAAATCTCCTGTGTCAACGTAATGGGTGACAAAGCGTTTCCGCGATTTTTGTCATATTGTACAGATTTTTATATTCTTATTTTGTTTATCTGAATTTCTAAAGGTAATGTTAATGACAGTTATATTTTTTTAAATTGATTATCATAGTAGTTTTGACGATAATTTACAAGTAAACATTTTTTGATCCGTTATTGGTACTGATCCTCTATTGGCACATTCACTGTATTTCTCAATTATTCAAACTTAAATTAGGTTGAGACTTTTTCAATTTCAAGGTTTGATGTGATTGCAAAATATATTAAATATAAATGTGTGATGGGGTATATGTTATTCTAGGTATAAACTGTATTGATTGATGATATAAGTAATGGCATTTCTTTTTTAATGTGGAAGTATAAGTTAATAGTATATTTTGTTTGAACATTTAACCTCAATTTTATGCTATCAAGGGCTAACTGATGCTCAGTTTATATAAAGACTATTTTTTTGGATCCTGAAAAGGTTAACCACTACTAGAGCACACCCATCTCCTCAATTAACAGATAACTTTCCTACTTCAATCAGCAGTGAGAGACGAATGACAGTGAGACTCAACATTGTATATCGACCATCATGGAGTTTGGCCTGATTTGGATTCTAACCCTAAACCCATGTATGATAGACACACATGCTGCTGACTGAGCTAATCGGGCTCGTCTTTAATAATATAGATTAATGGGTGTCTATGATTATAAAAAAAGTACTGCAGGGTTAGCGGTCAGATGAATAGTTTAATATTAGAAATTATAAACAGAACGTGTTAGTTTCAGTAATGCTGTTGTTCATTTCAGTTAAAAGTAAAGTTTACAATAAGAAAGGGACCGGTGGAGTTCCTTACCAGTCCCTGACCACTTCAGAGGCTGTGCTTATGAACCACATTGGGGACAGAGCCTTTGTTGTTGGCATTTCAGGAGCTATTGACACAGATGGTAAGTTTTTTTGATAATTATTTAATATTTTCCTCAGATAGTCTGATGTCTAAAAACAAATCTCTTTCATTTTTACAATGAAACGAGATATGATAATTCTGTATTCGATACTGTAGTGCCTGATATTATCAGCTTTATCAGGTGAGGCTTAGAAAAATACCATGACGAGGCTCTGCTGAGTCTTTGTTGTTTTTTTCGTGCCGAACCTGATGAAGTTGATAATATTAGACATTAACATGGTATTCTATTTATCATGTCAATATCTCCAATGTGTCTTTATATGAAATTTAAAATCAGCATCAAACTTTCGTAACAGCCTGTAGATCCAGAGAACATCTCCATTTAACCATGCAATAATATGTAAATGCATCATAAATACATAATTCATGTGCCAGATAAATGTGCAGTGATTCGATAAACCTATGTTTATCAACAGAAATGAATGCATTAACATGATAAAAATATTTCTCTGTTCAACATTTGGTGATATATCTTCGCTTTTAAAAAGAAAAAAGTAAAGAAATAGGAAATGAGATCTTCTTTTGGAGGATGTTCAGTTTGTTTATGTTTTTAGATGCATTAAAAACATGTTTGCTGTTGAGATTAGTCCATGTCTAGTATTAAATCTGTATCATCTTTCATTACATATCTATTTCTTTTTTATTTAAGCATTTGTAGTCGGTCTTCAATGCTGTGAGGCAGTAGAAGCCAGCAATGGTATGTATAATGTATTCTATTTTGTCTCCATATTTTACACAGAATGTATTAATATTAATATTTTAATTATATTTTTTCATCAAATCTGATTGAAATTAACAGTTTTTGTGATATCATGGGTAAAGATAAATAAGACGGAAGATGATTAAAATGTATGTTTGATTTTAATTTTTCTTTTCTTCTTTCTTTTCTTTTTTTACTTGCATTAAGGGCCATCTTTAAAAGAATGTTAATTTGCTGTGCTCTGATGTAGTACTTTTTTAATTTGGGTAATAAGGTCGCTCTATATATATAGTTTTACTGTATTTTGATGTTTTATTGCCATTTTAACAAAAGTGGATAGAATTCATGAGAAAAAATTCTTTCAAAATCAAAAGAAAAGTTTGGGTAGCTATACTATGAATAGGTAGCATGACAAGCAATCTTTTCTTAAGAATGGCTTAGTTTCCATTTACTGATATTTCATACAAAAGAAATATATTGTTTGAACTAATTTAAGTTATAATTTGCAACAAATGATATAACATGTGATTGTAATAGCATATATCCAGTGAAGTTGTACAAGATGATTATACATAAGCATTGAAAACATTAGTCTCATAGGGAAAGAAAATAATTTTCATCAACTATTGCAGTTAATTAATTAAGTTATTCCTCTTTACTGTACTATTTCTTCATTAACTGTTATATCTCATAACATTTATACATTTACATACAAGTTTATATAGATATTTTAACCTCACTGCTTTTTGAATGTAAAACATCATTTTATATTTCAGTTCAAGCAGCACTCCCAATGAAGATGGAGAGTTATCATTAGGTTAGTATTTATTGGGAAAAAATCTACTTTCATGTATGAAAAAATAAATAATAAACTGATCATTTCTAGTGTCGTAACAATATGTTCACTGGTGTTTATGTAAATAGCTGATCCACAAACAAAATAGTGCTGCAAACAAGTCAAATAAGAAAATCCTAAAACTAAAGACTATTTATTTTATAATATTAATCCTAATTGCGGTTCTTTGTGCATTGTTTCCTGCAATTATGGCTAAGGTGGGTAAAAAAAAAAGGGTTAAATAGAAAATGTTCAAGTCTTCTTCTCAACAAATGGTCAGTCAAATTTGTTCATATTTGATATAGATAATCCCAATGAGTATAGATTTAATGTTTGTACAAATCAAGTGTCTTGTATTTATAGGGGCCCTGTAAGGAGACTTGAATTTTATATAGGATGCTTCTTGGAAAATGGGAAATTCTAATTTTTAGCTCAACTATTCAGAGAATAAAGAGAGCTAATCTACTTGTCCGGGTGTCGGCATTACACCTTGGTTAAAGTTTTGTATGCAAGTCCCTATCTCAGTAGCCATTGCATGTATTGACTTGAAACTTTACACAAACCTTCCCAGTCATCAACCCTTCTAGGCTACTGCAATAACTAAGTAAGATAACTCTTGTATGAATAAAATGCAAATTATTGCCTTTATTTGACATAGAAAATCTGGTTAATGGTTTTCATGCAAGTACCATCAAGTCAGTATCTCACCACACACTCAACGTATTTGATTGAAACTTCACACAAGCCTTCCCAGTCATCATCTCTACTACAATAACTAAGTTAGATAACTCTTTCATGAATAAAATGCCAATTATTACCCTAGTTTGAATAAGAAATTCTGGTTAAAGTTTTACGTGCAAGTATCATCAAGTCCATACCTTACCAATCACTCAATGTATTTGATTGAAACTTTACATATGGCTTTGTAGTCGTAAAACCAACTAAATTAATCAAGTGGGATAACTGTTGCCAGGTTCTTTTGCAAATTAGGGCCTTTGTTTGACTTAAAAAAAATTTATAACTCGGCAGTCATTGCATGTATTGAAACTTCATACAAGGTATTGCACCTACTCAATTTTGTAAGTTAGATAACTCCTATTTGCTTGGATTTGTCATCAGTCTCGATCAAATTTGTACGTTTGTTTTAAGGCAATACATGTACCGGTACATCAAACTCTGCAAGTAAGATCTCCGCAAGTATGATATCTACAAGTACAAAAAATAGTATTTATTTAGTAATTAACAATTGTGCATAATTTTACACTTTAATGAAAACATTGATGAGAATGATTACATTTTAGATTTTCATTTGCATAACTAGAACTGCAGATAGATCGGTATAACTACCAGTGATATTTTAATATGAAAGGTTGGGGTAAATTACATATATATATTATCCATCCGACTTGATAATTCGTATAGCTGAGTCGATAGCTCAGTCTCGTCTGACTATCAAGTTCGAATCCCCGCCAGGTGACAGTCTCTGTGATGATTGATATATGACATTGCCTCTCACAACAATTTGTCTCTCACCATTGATTCATGTGTGAGAGTTACCAGTTTTTTGCAGAGATGGGTGTGCTCGAGAACTGATTAACCTTTCAGGATCCAAGGAATTAGTGGTTAGGTTATTAATAACTAATTGTCTGTTAGCATCCGGGGTGGTATTCACCAACCATTCTTAAGAATATTTTTTTACTTGAACTTGTGGGAAATATACATTCATTTGCCAACGCATTGTTTATAATTCTTTTTCATTGTAGGTTCTAAAAGATCATACAAGAGTCTGGCAGAGAGCACATTAACACTTTACCAAAGCGGATGCATATCAAGATTGATCTTCTCCAAGTAAAGATGGCAGAATAAAAGAAACGTATAAAAATTGATGGACAAGGTTGAGGAGAAGATCAATCTCGAGATGGTTGTTTTAAACACCAAAAAAATACAAATGCTGTCAAGAAGGAATTACTTTCTTCAAAAATTAAAGAACTAACCAATTTTGATTTTTCATAACATTTAATTTTAACTGTACTGAATATGCCATTTATAACCTGAAGCGTATTGAAAATGACATTAAATTCATTCTATTGGGTATGAACCCTGAATTTTATTTCTTAAATTAGGACTGATACATGTGCTTTAATATATTTTTTGATGGCATCTACATTATTATAACTGCATTGTGTGCTTGCATAATAATAGATATCAAAGGTGGCCATCACTTTTTATGATCGTATACATTGTAGTGTATATGATTATAAAACTGGGATGGCAACTTTTGAGATATCAATGGTGCATATGAACTCGTGTAGTTGAACAGTTTCAATAAAAATTACTTTTTATCCCCATAAAATTGCTAAAAAGTAAAGACAACTACTTTAAATAATGTGTCCTGGCTAGTGGTACACTGATTTTGTTTAATTTAAAGCCGAGGTCCATATATAAGCTTTCAGTTTTCTTAGCAATCAAGCTTGAATAAATTAGAACTAAATATAATATTGAGAAAATCAATTTACTTAAATAAATTTAAGATTAATCAACTTTGTAAAAATGATCCCCAAAGAGATATACCATTAAATAAAAAAGATATTTAATTAAAAAAATTGCATAGAAATTGCTTTTGTTATAATTAACCAGATGATTTAAAGCCTTCATTTTCAACCTTCAATGTCACTGTCGCACTTTTAGCCATTTATATTCAAACTGCCTTGTTAAGTATTGAAATAAATTCATGTGAGGTATTACACAGAAATTAAAAAAATCTTTCGGCAATTTGTGCATGAATATGACGGCCAGTTTCATGAGGATTTTGGAAGTTTTGCTCAAGATCTGGTACTTGTATTATGACATCATCATGTTGCACAATATCTCCTTGGATTATTACAATATTGTGTAGGACAGCACATGAAGAAACATTGCACTGATATGGCTGGATCACTCCTTATTCCAAAATGTAGAACTTGGAATCTTTTTTTCAATATGCCGAATGTTTGTTCAATAAGAACACTGGTTCTGGAAAGACTTGAATTTAATCTTTCCTGTTTTGCTGTTGTTGGATTCATGAATGGTGTCATTAGATATGACTTGCATGGATACCCCGAGTCTCTCAGCAAAAGGAAATAGGTATCGTCCATTGAGGTTATTACATACATGTATCTAAAATTATTTGAACAACAATTAATGTATTGGGCACTATGAACTATGTAACCCAAATGCTTTTTATTGTCAAGTTGATGAAAGAGCCCTTTACAGACTGGTTTTCAATAATTTGAGCATGATGTTCAGGATCTGTCTTTCAGAATAGGCTTCAGCACCATATTTTTGTTTTATCTTTTATGTATTTTTGATAAAAGCTCATTGGAAGTACCTAAAATTACTTCAAGAAATGTTAAAAGGGATGCCAAGTACCAATGTAATAAATCAGTGAGTTATCCTAAATCCAACGAAAGCCAGTCATGATAGTTCCATTGATTTCGATGGGTCAGTTTGAGCTGAGCACAGTTGTTTATGAACTCTGGGCTTTATAACTTGAGTCGACCCTTCAGATTGATATCATCACAAATCAATATGTGATATTATACATTGTGTTGTAAAAACAAAATTGTGGTCGTTAGAATATGCAACCTGTCGAAAAACGTGTGTTTATGGAGAATGAAAGCCATTAAGTTGGCATCTTTATTATTTGAGTGCTATCGATGGTTTTCATGATGTTGTGATTCGCATTCTAAATCTTACTGTAAAAATAAAACACGTCTGTAAAAATGGAGAAACGGAAACACAATGAAGTTACTCTTAAAGAAAATGATAATCTTATTAATGACAGCAATTTAAAATGGTGATTATGATTATGAATAAAACTGTTGTATATAATATTTTCATGACATCCTACCTTTTTCTTTTTTCTTTTCAAGGTCCTGACAATGATGAAATAAAAGTCGGAATACGTTCATTGAAAAAGATAGACTGCCAAAAGTGAAAGGAAACGACTCTGCTAAGGACCCCACGGGAAGAACTAAATCTACTCATGTATAATATTGAAATATTTAATGTGTTGTCTACTTGTTATTATTTGATGTATGTGAATAAAAAATAAACCATACAACATATTCATTCTAATTATCCCCTTGTTATTATATGTGCATACATTTAAAATTTTGGATAACTTGTGGCCCAACCCTTTTGCTACCCCATGTATATGAAAAAGCAATAAAATATGTTAAGTATTTAAAATGATGATAATAATAATAAGTAAAAACAGCAACAAATCCATAATTAGAAAAAAAAGGATGTATTTTTTTATTATTGCTATCATTGATATAACAGTAAATGCACATATATATGCACAATATAGTATACATTATTCTACTATTACAGTTGCAACTTATACCAATTTTTTACCACCCCGCCAAAAATACAACTTTTGCCTGGTCCCAAAGGTGGTCTTATTAGAGGGGTTTTACTGTACATATATTATATGTACTGGTATATATACATACATGTATTCTCATATATATGATTTCATGACTTCCTCAACGTTGATTCAAGTGAGGAAGTTATCGGTTACTTGCGGAGATGGGGTATGCTTGAGTACTGGTTAATCCCAGAAAACTGGTTAGGTTAACTGATCGTCTGTTAGCCTCGATGGCTAAAAAATGACGCTAATATTCAATCAATCAATCCTCTGTTAAATCTCTCGCTGACTAGTTGAGTGTAATATCTTTATGTCCAATCATACAATACATAAGCCCCAAAACATCTCTCCCCAATCCCGCCATTCGAATGGTGAAGGTCTATTTAGTGATATTTTTTTTTATTCCGTTCGTAGGTAAAAAAATTAGTTTCCAATCTATAATCTCTAAAGGGGTTTTTATAATGAATTGAGATGTAATTCTTTTCTTTTGTGTAGCTGTATAATTGTACAATGCCAGCTAATCTCCGTATTTGTAAATGTTGGTCAAACTTTACAAGAGTTGTGGCCAAATTAATTTTCCGTAAAAAATTGGTTTCCAATAAATAGCGGGAGCATTTGTGTTGACGAACATATTTCAAGTTCATCACAGGTTAAGGCAACGTTTCTTTAAGCCATTCTTTAATTGACTAATTTAAAGAAATTTTAGCAGATAAAGAGTAACCACTCGTGCAAATAGAGGTCGGAATATTACGTATAAATTTATGACCAGTACAAAAGATAATAGAAACCAACTTGATGGAGTAGTATTGGCTGTGTTGGTAATTTCATGCTTTCATTGACTTTTCTTTTGACTTTTTCAGTTTTCCTGGAACATCTTGGCAATGCAAGATGGATTGATGACAGAACAAGGGCAGTTTTTATTGAGTTCACAGTATACAATCCCAATGTAGACATACTCAGTATAGTAACACTATTGTTTGAGTTCCCCGCTGTAGGAGCAGTGTTCCCCAGTTACCAAATTCTCACGACCAGTGTATATCACTACTCAAGTGATGATGGAGTGTTCATTGTTACATGTGAAGTGTTGTTCATCCTCTTTAATTTAATGTTCATGTACACTGAGGTCAGTAAATATCGGAAAAATGGAAGAAAAATATATTTTGCCGACTTCTGGAACTATTTTGAAATTGCACAAATCTTGCTGTCTTTGACCTTGGTGGTGCTTTTTATACAGAAAATTATATCTATGCAAAGCATTATTGGATACTTCAAGGAAAATGGCAGCAGAAAATTCATCAACTTTTATCCTGCTGCATTCTGGGATAATTTATTGTTGCATGTTATGGCGTTTCATTCGGGGTTTGTTATCCTGAAGACGGTTAAATTACTCCGCTTTAATCAAAGGATTAATAGCATTGCAATAACAATATCCAATACCTTTAAACAGCTGGTTTCATTTTTGTTCATTTTCATTCTGGGGAATATCGCATTTGGGCATGGTTCTTACATAGTTTTTGGACCTTCTTTGGTAGCATACCGGGGCTTTGGAAGTGCTCTCATGTCAAATTATATGCTGTTGTTAGGCCGTGCTAACTTTGATCAATTATTTGACACATTTAGTTATGCAGGTCCGATATTTGTGTTTGTATTTGTAATTTCCATGGTTTACTGTCTTCTAACGATGTTTACAATTATTTTGAATGTGGGAAGAATAGAGGTTAAACATAAATTGTTGACACGGAAAAGTAAGTTTGAGTTGATGGAATATGTGTATTATAAAATGAAAATGATTATTGATATAAAATAATCATACCAAGTTTTATGTGTACGAGAAGTTGTTCAGGCAAGATGCCTGTTCTGTAAAAACTGAGGTATTTATTCCACCCCCACCCCCTTTTAAAATGTGGGGGAGCAAAAAAAAACATTTTTGGGGGTCTGAGACACAACTCCAAAACTATTCACGGTAACTTCATGAAACTATGCACACATGATTTTCAATCTAATGGTTTAGTAGTGCCTTTTGCTAATGGGGAGTTTTTATTTTCGGTATTTATTCTGTTACATGTACCAAATCGAAACAGATAGTGAAAAATGCAATTTTCTTATTTCTGGAGCACATCTCCAAAACCACTCCACTAACTTCACGAAATTTTGTAAATAGCCATGTGACATAATAGCACTTTATGGTATGAGGAAGCTTTATTTTCATCATTTTAGCTTGCATGGTATTTATATTGTCTTAGTATTTCGGACAAGTTCTTGAACTGTCTAAATTTGATAATTAATGTCAGAGTTATGGTCCTTGAAACATAAAAAAATGCACTATTTGACCTTGTGTGCACTTTTACACCTGCATTTTTAGCTCGACTATTCATAGAATAGGGTGGGGGGCTATTGTACTAACCCCAGCGTTGATTTTTCAAGTGTAAGTTTCCTATCAGGTAAGATATCTATGCAACCACTCATTTGATATCAATGAAACTCACAGATGTAAGAACCATAACTTTGGGTTGCATTTAGCAGAGTTATGGCCATTTTTCAACATAATTTTTCAGGATAATTTTTTTTATCGGGAGAGATATCTATGCAACCAATCATTTGATATGAATGAAACTTCACATGTGTGTTCAGCATCATCAATGGAACTCGCATACATAAGAACTATAACTCTGGGTTGCATTTTGGCAGAGTTGTGGCCCTATTTGGACTTGATTTTTAGCTCTACTGGCCAAAGGCCAGAAGTGCTTATGCGATGGCGCATTGTCTGTCGTCCGTCGTCTGTCAGCAGCACTTTCTCTGAAACCACTAGGCCAATTAAACTGAAACTTCACATGGGTGTTTCTATTGCATAGGAGACTATACAGAAATTTTTTTTTTTCGATCTGAAATTCAATATGGCCGCCACTACTAAAAATAGTCTAAAACTTAAAAAGTCTTCTTCTCATGAACGGCCCAACAGATTTTCAAAATGTTTATGTAGTAATGATGACTAACTATAGTTTTGTTAGATTTGTTCAAATGGTGTCCCTAGGATTAAATATGACCCGGCTCCGAGGGTTCAATTAGGGGACACATGTCATTATAATATATTTTTTTTTTTAAATGGAAATGATTTTTCCTTTAACTTCACAGAAACATTGTTTGGTGAAGGAGGTTCAGATTTGTAAAAATGACTGGGTTCCACTGTCTTAAGGGGTCAGGAGGGGCCCAAAAAAGGTAAAATTTGGGAATTACTAAATTTGCTTTCTTAAGAACCGGTATGTCAGATTTGTTCATATTTTGCATAAATTGTCCCCATGTGTAGGGGTTTGATTGCAGATAAGAATTTAGGGGTTAAAATTTATAGGGGCCCTGTAAGGGGACTTACAATTTTACATAGGGATACTATGGGAAAACTGAAAATTCTCTTTTTCTTTCATTTGTTTTGAAACCAGTAGGCCAATGAAACTGAAATTTCACACGGATGTTTCTATTGCGTAGGAGACTATACAGAAGATTTTTTTTTTTTCGATCTGAAATTCAGGATGGCCGCCGTTACTAAAAATAGTCCAAAACTTAAAAAATCTTCTCATGAACGGCCCAACAGATTTTCAAAATGTTTATGTAGTAATGATGACCAACTTTAGTATTGTTAGATAAATTTGTTCAAATGGTGTTCCTAGGGTTAAATATGACCCTGCCCCGAGAGTTCAATTAGGGGACACATGTCAATATAATAATTATATATATATATTTATTTTTTTTAAATGGAAATGATGTTGCCTATATCTTCATTAAAGCATTAAGTGAAGGAAGTTAAGATTTGTAAAAATGACTGGGTTCTTATGTCATAAGGGGTCAGGAGGGGCCCCAAAAGGGTACACATTGGGAATTAGTAAAATCGTTTTCTTAAGAACCGGTATGTCAGATTTGTACATATTTGATATAAGTTATCCCTATATGTAGGGGTTTGATTGCAGATAAGAAATTAGGGGCTAAAATATATAGGGGCCCTGTAAGGGGACTTAGAATTTTACATAGGGATACTGTAGGAAAACAGAAAATTCTCTTTTTTTTTTCTTTATTCTGAAAGCACTAGGCCAATTAAACTGAAACTTCACATGAATGTTTCTATTGCATAGGAGACTATACAAAAGATTTTTTTTATCTAAAATTCAAGATGGCCACCGTTACTAAAAATAGCCCAAAACTAAAAAAAATCTTCTCATGAACGGTCCAACAGATTTTCCAAATGTTTATGTGGTAATGATGACCAACTATAGTTTTGTTAGATTTGTTCAAATGGTGTCCCTAGAGTTAAAAATGACCCTGCCCCGATGTTTTTATTGCATAGTAGAATTTCAAAAAGTGCTATTGCCACTATGAGTCAGTAGAGCGTCCTCAGGTCCTCTTGGGCCTCTTGTTCAGATTAATTTTTATAAGGTAAGACATCTATGCAACAACTCATTCAATATGAATAAAACTTCACATGTGTGTTCATCATCATCAATGGAACGCACGGAGATAACCATTGCATTTTTATAGAGCTTTGTCCCTTATGGACTTTGAACATTTTGGTTAGAGATTTTAAGAGGTAGTTTTAGATTTGGTACTTATTTCATCATCCTATCATTGGACATGAATGAAACTTCACATTAGTCTTGGTAAAAAAAAATCCAAAGATCATCCTGTGAGGTACAGAATTCTCATGGAAGTCTGTTGTAATAGAAAGTGACTTTAGACTATACTTGACCATATTTCATCAGTTGCCAAGAAAAAAATGTGTTATGAACGCATAAATTTGGGTGAAAGGTCACTAGTTACAAAACAATCAATATTTTGAATGTTTCGATGTATCTGATATACTCAAATATCAGACTTCATTGGCGTATTTATTTCAATTGCTTATTATAAATACAAATATCTTGCAAAGTTCTCTTTATTTGGGGATTTCTTGACCAAAAAACACCAAATAATCAAAGTATCAAAAGCGCTTTCAAAAAGTGGATTTAGATATTATGGATTTTAAACAACATAGTTGCTGTGAAGTGTTTAAATGAAAATTATCATATCTTACGTTTTTGTCGACTATACCAACCTTAACAAACATATTTTTATTATTTGGCAATGTACTACATAAAGAATAAGTTTTCGCTTGGGAGTTTATCTATGTTAAAATGTACACTAGAAATAATACCGATATATGACTTGAGTATGTTGATGTTTATAAATGCATAGTGTAGAATAACTAACCTTAATTAAAATAACAAAATCTGTTGTATATACATACTCGTTACACTGATAAATCTGATGAACAAGTATCCATGTGTCCATAAACAAATCGAATAATTTTGTATTTCAACCAAACTTCATGACTGGAAGTATGTTTTGATATATCTTAACACTGTGCAGGTATGTGTTGTCTCGACAGCTATCATCAAAATCGCAACAACGTAAAATGTAATAAGTTAAGTTATGGGCTTTGCAAGTACATCACATTACATTAACATGGCTATGTAAGAATATTAAGACATGCCTTTTGAATAGTCTCCTTTTCATAAATAAGATCATGTGCACTTGACATGTATTACAATTTACTAACTCTGCATTGTATATGTTATCAACTTCCCGTAAATACACTTGACCTATGGGTCATTCTAAATAATTTAATCTTAGTGATCAGCACGATTCTTATATATTGCTATGTTGATATCTTAAAATAATTAATTCACTGTCACAACACATGTTCACACTAATGTATCTGTTTCTTTGCGGGTTACTGAAAGAAAAATCTCAGCAAACTCCAGTTGTGAAATTTCTGCATTCTTGTCCCAATTAAGTCGTCAAGATATTAGACAAAATGTGTTTTACATATTTTAGTAAAATCAATGAACTGTTTTCAATTTGAGGCCAAAAGAACTATATTTAATGGAAAAGCTGGCTATACTAATTCAATTTCTGGTGCTGTGTCATAATGACAGTAAACATATCCACAAGATTTCAATGGTTTGTGTACCTCTTCTGGTCTTCTTTTGCCTTGGACAAGTTCCTGGCCATCACATGACTGTTAATTACTCCTTACTCTAGAATATGACCGAGGTCATGTGTCTAGGAAGGTCATAGGCCGTATTAGATATTTAGATCAGAGCAAAAAGAACAGAAAACAGGTCATGTTATAAGAACTGTGATAAATCATTATTTCTTTGAAATTCACTTTGCTCTTATTGCTATGCCAGCTTTCGCTTTACTGAAATGCAACAAAAAATCACAACCCCAATTAACTGTTTTGAAACTATTTCTAACCAAATTACATAGAAGTGTAAGAGTCGTGCTACCGTGACAAAAAGGGGCGCAATGTGTAATGATACCTAAACGTTCACCTATGTCTCGTGTTTATACGCGACAAAATCCCGCTGTTTCCTCCATTCCATTCGTACAGTTCTCGAAAATATAATCTCATATTTTTTTATCCGATTTTCTGTATTAACCATTGCAATAGTTACGTTATTACCAAGTTGAACCATTTCCTGTAGCATGTAAGCAATGGATAACTCATAAACAGTTCAATGATTATATTAGCCAAACCATTTACATGCTAATTGCCTTTTAGAAAGCGTCATTTAGAAAAAAATTAACGACTGATACATTAACAGTTTATACCGTTTTACGTAGAATGTTGAGTCACAAATTATATCCGTAAATACGTACGTGTCCATTACAAATATCTCAATACAGCTTCTCTAGTGCGACATATTGCACATTTCTATGGAGCCTTTTAAAGATTTTTATTTTGCGTCTCCCGAGCCATGCGTTATTGACAGCAGATCAGATACCAAAATAATAATAATAAAAAAAAAACTCCGTTTATGCCTTAATCAGGCTACAGTTTATCCAGAACTACGATATGCAATTGGGGTCATCGCTGCATATTTAAGTAAAGTTGAAACTAAAATGCTGAAAAGTTAAAACTACGATGGTGAAAAGTAGAAACTACTATGGTTAATAGTCGAAACTACGATACCGAAAAGTCGGAGGAGATACGACTGTGAAAGTTAGAAACTATTGTGGTGGAAAAACGAAACTACGATGGAAAATTCGAAATAGTTTTGACTTTTCAGTATGATCGTAGTTTCGACATATCACCATCGTAGTTTTATTTTTTCGATATACCGTGCTGGTCCAAAAGTACACCATGCAGAACAGATATTTTATCACAATGAGGTTCTCAGTTTTTCTCCATTCTTGATCAAATATTTTCATAAACAGCAAACTGACTTTAACAATGAACTATTTTATATGCGTTTTGTATTCCTTTTATGGAATTCAGGATTATACAGCAGCGACTATATTAGTAAAACTTGAACAACACATTTCCAATTGACATTTCATCAAATCATGCAGGTAATTATTGTAACAGATGCTGATCGGTACTTGTATGTGAAGTACGTAGCTTAAACAAGTATTTTAGTTGTGCCAATAAATAGCCAATGAAAAAAATCGTTATTCTTTTTATTTTAGTCCAGCACCACAAATGCGTTTTGAATTTTCTCGAATTTCATACCATACCATAGCATCCTCTATTCAAATACCAAAATATTCGGAGAAAATTGGTTCCAACCTTTTATATAGTACTACACCTACCTCTCGTATAATATTAACCTAACTTTCGTATACTATTACGCCCAAATTCAGTATTCTGTATGTTTATAATGTCCATACACTCAATATATATGAAAACGCAACAAAGAAAGAGATATGAAAATTAAGAGGGGACTTACTGGGAAATGAAAAAAATGACACCAATGCAAAAGTTCCAAATAATCAGTAACATCACATCTCGAGTAAACAATCGATAACATCAACTAACCCTACTTGCTGTAGGTTATGACTATAATCATTTGTGCTAATGCATATCCCTTTTTGTATTGCGTTTTCATATCTCTTCCTGTATTGCGTTTTCATGTCTCTTCCTGTATTGCGTTTTCATGTCTCTTCCTGTATTGCGTTTTCATGTCTCTTGAATTTATGTTCGATTGAACATACCACATACCGAGCTCCTAACTTAATAATGGACGTCAATATTTTACATATCAGACAATGGATTCACATATATAGTGACAATATTGCCTCTGTTCACTCTTAATACAACTGTTAATTTGCCAAAGTTTCACTTTACACCTTTGCTTTGGTATTCACACTAAGATCATTAAGACAGCGTGCATAGATTTTTTTTCTATTTGAGTGTTAATATAGGAACAACCGCAAAGTTGCACCTGAAACTTTACGGAAAGCCAACGGGGTTAAATTTTCAATTGTTAAAAGCTTTATTCTAAATGTTTAATTGAATATGTTTATGTTAAAATCTTATTTCTATTTCTTAATTATATATGAATAGTTCAAAACAATTTATGCCAAATTCCTGATTCTAATTACGTAATTATTATCGTTTGTATGCACTTTGTATACAGTTTTAATTTTAATATGTATTTTTTAGTTCTAAATGATACATTATTTATGCCAAATAAAGGACTTATATATGTTTTTTATACCCTCCCCCCCCCCCCACCCCAAATTTTTTTTGGGTGGCATATAGTAATTGCAGCATCCGTCCGTCCTTCCGTCCGGTATTTCGTGTCCAACCTGTATCTTTGTCATGCATAAATGGATTTTGTTGATACTTGCTACACATGATCAACATAACATGACGGCGTGTCACATGTAAAACCCACACGCGTACCTCAAAGGTCAAGGTCACACTTTGAGTTTGTTTGTCAACACTTTCAATCTGTGAAATTTCTTGACTGATCTATAACTTTGTCATCTATGAATATATTTTAAAAACACTTGGCTCAGTTGATAAACATGACATAATTAAGTGTCGCATGTAAGACCCAGAACCTTTCCTCAAGGTCACACTTTCAATTTGTTTAATATTGCGTGTCTGGTCTGTGACCTTGTCTTTAATTTGGCTCAATTTATCAAGATGACATGACGCCATGTCATAAGTAAAACCTAGACACGGTCACATTTTGAGTATGTATGACAATACTTTGAATCTGTTTGAGATTTCAAGTTTGTCCATTAACTTTATCATACATGGATGGATTTCAAAAACACTTGGTTCAATTGATCTTTACTTTACATTTAGGGATTTTAAAATAGCGTGACAAAAGTGATCAGCATGTCATGATAATGTTTTGCCTGCATTTATCTGTTGAAATACCAAGATCATTACATCAGATGTCAATGTTAAACAAAGGTCAAGGTCATGCTTTAATGTAAAAAACCCATGAAATTGCATGTTTAGTCTGAAACATCAGTCCATTACTCTTGATATTCATGGTTACATTGCTACCTATTACAAAATATATTGTTATTTTCACAGATCATTTGGGGGCATGTGACACTTAACAGTGACATTTCTTGGTTTTAATCGCTTATGCAAATTGCTATCGCTGTCTTGTGAACAAAATCAGAACTCACTATGACTCGTGGGGTGCAAGAATCTTAGCAAAATTTAATTGCAATTCGATATTCCAAATTACATTTTCGTATTTCGATTGTAGAGGGCGCTGTCTGGTAAAGCGTTGAACTAAACTGAATCGCACCACAAATGTACGCAATACACAAGCCTAACAGTTTGCTGTTTCTGAAAATATTTGATCAAGAATGGAGAACAACTGAGAACATTGTGATATAATGTCTGTTCTGCATGGTGTACTGTTGGGACCATCACAGTTTTGGAAATACAAAACTTGACATTAAGGAAAAGCAAATCATGAACAGAGGGCTGCATGGAAGATTAGTTTTAAACTAAATGTGTTACCTTCTATAAATAAAGTCGGTTATCTTTTGGTTATTTTTTGTTTATGATTAGATACACAATTCAATCCAGGGTTTATATTGAGTACCGAAAAGTCGATACCAGTAAATTTGTTATACTCTGGTTGAGCTGATGTAGATAAATACAGTTTGTTTTTATGATAATTTTCTAATTTTAACCCTTTTTAAAGCACAATCAAAATAAGATGTTTTTTACTTCAAAATTTCGACCTCGATGGCATAAAAATCACGCTAAATATTCAATCAGTCGATCAAAATTTCAACATGAAAATTTCTCAGCCCGTGGATAATTTACTTCTTTTTTTTTACATAAAATTTATATTTCTGTAATGTATAGTTAAAAAGTATTTGTTCAAACTAGTACACTCTTTTTTTGTTAAACATGTGTTTAGTAAAAAAAATCGGGGATATTTTTTTTGCTTCAACTCGTTAATATATAGTTTTAATTCAGAAGGAAAGTTTAAGTCGACACCTTTCATCTTTACTGATACCAAAAGTCATTAGATTAAGGATAACGGTTCAAAGATTTTTAAAAAATAATACAAAAAATAAGATTTAGTCAACAATTAAAATGGACTAATGATAACCAAGCAAACAATTACAAGTGTGGAAAACGAAGAATTTTTTATCATGCTTTTCCATATGTTCTACTTAATTATTACCTAATTGTTAATTATTAATAGTATGTGATTTCTAATAATTTATACATAACTTTTATCATTTAAATCATTTTTTTCTTTTTAAATTACTCGCTTCATTTTCTAAGTTTCTGGAGTATGAGAACCAATATTTCTTACAGTATGTTAACACATTGTTAATAAATATTTTGAACTAGGTTATATTCATAATATAAAGAGCATAAGTTAAATTATTAATGAACTGCCAAATCACTCCACAATTTATATATGTCACGGAGAAGAATGGATGGATACATATTTTTTGATTTTGTGGTTGGGGGAGGGGGGTGGGGGCGAGCTCGACAGCGAAATTAAATACCAACGAAATGGTCGTTGATAAAATTTAGTTAAATCCGAACTGCATAGCATCTATTTGTACCTAAAACGTAGACCTACCTTTCTTAGATAGCTGATAGTTTCTATTTAGTATGAGCATTTAGCAATAAGATCTTATGAAAGTTTAATTTAAAATCGAAATATTTAACTTAGACCACTGATTAGGTAAAAATACGGTGATTGTATTAATATTCCATCCGTTCCATTGCATAAAATATGCGTGTCACTTCGTATTTTTACTCGCGTGTATTATTTTCATCACTTGGAAGCGTTAAAAAATAGACCGTTTCCTAGAAGAAAGAATGTATCAATTACAATAGTAGACGACTCATTTTACTTCAGCGTGACGTATTTCTCCAGTATTGTATGTATAAGATTTTATTTATCCTCGCACTTTTGGCGAGCCAGATAAGATGATTATTAAAAAATAAAAGATGATTATATTTGAAGTTGTGGATGATGATGATTATTTACTTTAAAGTTTTAAGTATTTGTTTTTGTTTGGCTAGTAGTTTTGATGATTATTTAAATTAATAATGTTTATGTAGATATTATATAATGCGTACTTTGATGATTAAAGATTGACGACTAATTATTAAGAGTTTAATTATTTTTCTCTACCTTGTGCTGCCATGTGATAAGTTAAACAGTTATTTTGTGTGGATTAATGTTACCATGGTAATTTACTATATGTCATACATATATATTAGGCCAGACACGTTTGCTTATAGCGCAAATAAATTTGCACATGGTGTCAAAAGTATCTGACTCGACCTAAATCTTCAACAGAAATGATTCTATTGATTGTATATTTGTGCACATTAATTGTGCCCGATTGCTATGGTAATTTTTAGCTCGCCGGGACGAAGTCCAAGAAGAGCTATTGCTATGACCTCGTCGTCGTCGGCGTCTGTAGACACCCAGGTTAAATTTTTGCGTTTAAGATATCTATGCAACCACTCATTGGATGTGAATGAAACTTCGCATGTGTATTCACCATCATCAATGGAACATACACAGACAAGAACCACAACTCTGGATTGCATTTTGGCACAGTTATGGCCCTTTTTGGACTTAGACACCCAGGGGCGAGCTTTGTTGTCTTCTGACAACTCTTTGTTTTATCTCCAGCATTGCTTCAAAAGAGAAAATATGCGTGCGAATAAATAAAATAAAAATTTCTAGTATTGAATGAAAAACTAACATATTAGCATACTTGTGTTTTTATTTCTTTTTGTCGACGAGGAATAAATATTCTAACGAGTGAATTTGCGATGGTCTGTTTTCATTACAGTTTTATCAAACACCAAATAGCAGACTAATTGACACCTCTCCCCATGATTACCGCATGTTGCGAGGAGTATTTATTACCACGTGTGCTGGCAGCGACTTAATACTGGTACAGGTCAGTAATTAAAACACGTTATGTAATAGAAATACTCGAATTCAAAGGTCACACTAAAATATTCTTTTCTAAAAAAATTCGTTTTTAACGAAATTGGGTCCCCACGAATATGTCCTTGAACAAAAAACAAATAAATGAACTGTACTGTATAATATATCGACGTAACAATATAATACAGATAATGATCAAACATCTTAACAACTTTATAAAAATTTAATTATTTTACATTCATCTTTCTATATTTAAAGTAAGTATGTTAACATGTAAAAATGTTTGGTTAACTTTTATTTGACAAATATTAGCTTCATCCCTTAAGTCCAGTCGACATAAGTCAGCCAAGTCCAGTGCTTCGGCTCTGTTATTTATCGTCACTTATTATATTCAATATTTGTCTTGTTTTCATTAATATTCTTATTTCTGCGTCATTAGAATCATGATGCTTGTTCATTGTTGCGTTAAAATTATATTTTAGAATTACATGTATATAATACTGCTAAAGAATACTAGAAAACTGCTTAAGCAGTTGCTAGTTGGCGGGAAGTGTTATACTGTTATGCTATATTATCCATCATGCACAATAATACAGGGCTGTTATTCTTAGACTAAAGCGTTCTGAGGTTTTGTGTATATAATCCGTCACCCTAATATACAGATTCGCGTTTGATGATACATGATTAAGATTAAGATTAAGAACAGTTTTAAAGAAACAAACATGCTGTATTAACTTGCGCTGCCGAATTTATACAAGTGAAACATATATTATAATTATACAAATAAAATTTATTTTCAACATGTTTTATTTTTGTAAAATTTGAATATCCCTTCGAAACTTAGATTATTTATCACGTTAAAACAGGAAGTAATACAGTAGTACACAGCAACTTACTCTTCTAGTACCAGGATGCTCTGTCTTCCTGCTAGAAAATGTTAATCTTTGTTCGGTAGATATTCATACTCGTACAGTTGAATACACTTCAATCGAGCCATATTACAACTGAACGTCAAAGGAGTGGTATTTCCGGAGGGATTTACATTATTAAAATGATAAAAAAAAAAAAAAAAAAAAAGGAAAAAAAGGAAAAATGTTTATGTTGACCTGTGACGTAATCATCATTTCGCGCCGTCTGTAATCAATTTTCATCAATTGATGGTTGTATATACAACGTTTAAATATGTTTTAAAGATATTCGAAGCTTGCCCCGATGTTATATAATTTGTTCATGCTCAATTTGAATTTGTACTGAAACGCAATTTCTAGGATATATGTGTATACAAATGAAAACCCAAACACGTGACTCGACCCGAAATTGAAAGAATTAATATGCTGATTTGATGTAGAAAGTTATATGTATTTACAGTTAGTTTGTTGTAATGACTCTATTTATTTTTTAGTTTAGAATGTAATCTTGAATGGAGCGCGAAACAAAGTTATGACATTGTGTCTCGTTATCACTCGTCTCATACCGCTGATAAAAGTGGGAAAGTTATCAGGTTTTTTTTAGATGGGTATGAGTACTTGTTAACCTTTCCGGATCCTAAAAAACAGTGGTTAGGTCAACTGATCGATTGTTAGCCCTTTATTGCATAAAAAAGACGCTTAATATTCAATCAATTAAAACCTCGGATCATTTAAAGTAGGAATCAAATGGATAAGTCTCATTTTAGGAATCCTGGTTTCATATTTAGGTGTTCAAACATAACACAAACCATTGTACTTTTTCTGTTTTTAATCAGCTCATATAGACATATAATATCTCTTCAATAGACAAAACTCGACACAATTAACAGAAAACATATTAATCAATACAATATAATTAAATACATGCTTAAAGTAAATCAATATATTAACATAGTACGAATATTCTAAAGAAAAATTAAATAGTTTTCTAAATGCAATACATTGATTGAACGTTGCATTACAACATAACTACCTATTCATAGTATAGTATGGTTATATGTTATGTGATGCTATGGTACGGTATGTGACGGTACGACACGACAAGGCACGCACGGCACAACAAGGCATGGCATGCCGTTGTATAATATAGTATAGTATAATATAATGCAGCCAAAGACTGACAATTTAATTCAACTTTTAATATGTTCTGTTTCAGAAAAATTATACATGCTATTTGAAACTACACCTAAAGATCAATCCAACACAGTTATTATTTTCTAAACTATCTGTGTTTATCAGGTTAATCTTTTTGATAATAAATTGCAAGTATGACCCAAATTTCAATGACGTGATTTCACGGTGGAGAAACAAAAAAATATAACGTGACTACAAATGATGTCGCCACACCAAATATCATATGAAAACAGGAATTTAAGTAAGAAATCGCTTATAACTCTTGTTATTAATGAATCAATTAACAAACAATATAGCGCCAAAAAGATGCCAATATATTCTCATTGACGTGATATAATTTTGTATGACTCGAGTACTTTACTTTTTGAGAAGACTTCGACAATATTTTCGAGTCGATATGGATATCGACCACACTCTCCGAAACTAGAATGCATGGACTCGCTTTTTAGGTTATTTTCGCTGCGTTTTTAATGAATTAAATCTTTAAATAGTTTAGACCCTAAAACACCTTCATTTTTTTTAAAAAAGAGTGCAAATTAACCATTTTAAAGCATAAATAAAGTAATGATGCCGACCACAGTAATTGTAGAAAGTAGAAGTTTAGATGGCGACCACACCCGAAAACACTTCCTGTTAATCCACATGCACTAAATCTTCATTTATGAAGGAGTGTTGTATAATGAAGAAGAAACTAGTACTCTATACGTTTCCAAAGAGTATCCTCTTTGAAACAATTAAAATAAGTTTAAAACTAAAATCATTTAAACATAGATCTATAAACGTGTTTACTTTTTTATTCTTGTATAAATAGTTAAGTGGAATTTTTTCTTATTTCCATGTCGACTCCGTCTTTTTTAACAACTTGAATGCATGATATTATCCTGTGCGACATGTGTTAATTGTAAACGTCATTTGTTGAACATATCCAAGTGAAAATGTATTAGGTGAAGATTTATTTGCGTGTAGGGTTTTAATATTATCTGTTAAAATCGTGTCTGAAACAGTTACATTTAAAGTTACTAAGTTCAAGACGAAGCTCTGAGTAGATGTTTACGTTAGTTCGTATGTGAATACTACTAAATAACATTAATTTTGCCTTCTTGAAAACCTGATATTATAATTATAGACTACATTTTGAAGTTTTACATTGAGTCACCACCGTCTACGTAACTAAATGTACCATCACTACTATATAGATAAATACATTCACTTTGCAAATATAACTATTTTCTCTTTAGTTACGTGATAAGTATGCTCTCTCTGTCTAACATATTTCATATTTATGAACCCTGAATACGGACGGGTAAAATATGTTATAATTGGATATGGAGGCAGTAATTTCATATATATTTTATATTCGTAAAAGATGATTTCATTTTTCCAATTTTGTAAGGAAAATGGTTTTGATAGGTATATTTTGCAAGCCATTTGTATTAATATTCAGAGTTATTAACTAATATCTTATCTTCACATTTGAAATAAAATACATGAGTAAAATCTCTCATCTATGAACTAATTATGATAGGAAAATTTTTATTGTACTTCAGAGACCAGCTACCATTTTCTCACTTTCGATCCCTTCATTCGCACCTTGTAGGTCGTTTGCAACAACAGCCATATATAAGGGCACATCTCGTCTTTTGTTGGCATGATTATCTGACGACGGTTTTAACCACTTTGCCCGCCAATTTCACCACAACGTGTGAACAATATGGCAAGTTTGTTAATACACCATTGAAATTCGTATTGTCACATAGACAAATTACATCTCTATTTTTTCGCGAGAACAGATCGGCAATTTTTATTTTACACACTTCTTCAGATTCGTTCGTGTCGTATGTATTATTAACAATCACGGACTAAAATGATTTGTGTAAATGTAGGCACTATACACTCTGTTTACTTGTGGTTTGAATTTATTAAACGCAAATAGTTAAACTAAACTATATGTGAAACAAACATTGAAATTAAATATTATATACTCTGCATATGATTCGGTGGTATAATTTATTTGACGAAATACTTTAAATTTGTCACAAAAAGAAATTACAATGGACGCAAACTTGGTAAGTTCATTTTTATATTAAAATTGCATATACTAGAAAACATGATTATTTGTTTTCTAAACTGTTATAGTTCTTTTTATAAAATATACACAAAAAATTATATATATAAAGCAGTTAGCAGAACCTTGGGTATGTAATAGAAAACTCGTCACAGAAGCACCTGCGCAAATCAATATTATAAATATGACTAGTTAAGTTTAAGTGAGTAAGTTTAGGGATTTGTAATTCCAACGTTATGTATAAACTTACACATCAATGTTAATTATGAATGACTTACTATTTGCAAAATCAAATCACTTATGTTTATGAGTTCTGTTTTCATACTTCACTGTCGTAGTGATACATATTGAGATATCTACTATAATAGCGACGATTACGTGTTTTCTGATTACATAATAAGCTAGGCATTTTAAGATAGAATAGAATTCATCTGTGATATCTAAAGAATTACATATTTGGCAAAGACAGCTTTATCTCTCTAATCTTGTTCTCATATTGAGATATCTACTAAAATAGCGACGAATACGTGTTTTCTGATTACATATTAAGCTTGGAATTTTAAGATAAAAATAGAATTTATCTGTGATATCTAAAGAATTACATATTTGGCAAAGACAACTGTATCTCTCTAATCTTGTTCTCATATTGAGATATCTACTAAAATAGCGACGAAAACGTGTTTTCTGAATACATATTAAGCTAAGAAATTTAAGATAGAAATAGAATTCATCTGTGATATCTAATAAATTACCTATTTGGCAAAGACAACTGTATCTCTCTAATCTTGTTCTCATATTGAGATATATACTTAAACAGCGACGAATAAGTGTTTTCTGATTACATATTAAGCTAGGAATTTTAAGATAAAAATATAATTCATCTGTGATATCTAATAAAATAATATATTTGGCAAAGACAACTGTATATGTCTAATCTTGTTCTCATATTGAGAAATCTGCTAAAATAGAGACGAATACGTGTTTTCTGATTACATATTTAGCTAGGAATTTTAAGATAGAATATAATTCATCTGTGATAACTAAAGAATTACATATTTGGCAAAGACAACTGTATATCTCTAATCTTGTTCTCATATTGAGATATCTACTATAATAGCGACGAATACGTGTTTTCTGATTACATATTAAGCTTGGAATTTTAAGATAAAAATGAAATTCAACTGTGATATATAAAGAAGTACGTACTTGGCAAAGTCAACTGTATCTCTCTAATCTTGTTCTCATATTGAGATATCTACTATAATAGCGACGCATACGTGTTTTCTGATTACATATTAAGCTTGGAATTTTAAGATAAAAATAGAATTTATCTGTGATATCTAAAGAATTACATATTTGGCAAAGTCAACTGTATCTCTCTAATTTTGTTCTCATATTGAGATATCTACTAAAATAGCGACGAAAACGTATTTTCTGATTACATATTAAGCTAGGAATTTTAAGATAAAAATGAAATTCAACTGTGATATATAAAGAATTACATACTTGGCAAAGACAACTGTATCTCTCTAATCTTGTTCTCATATTGAGATATCTACTAAAATAGCGACGAATAAGTGTTTTCTGATTTCATATTAAGCTTGGAATTTTAAGATAAAAATAGAATTCATCTGTGATATCTAATAAATTACCTATTTGGCAAAGACAACTGTATCTCTCTAATCTATTTCTTAAATATATGCCTCAATTCTTAAACTATAAGAAGATAATCTTAAACTTACTACATTGTTTCGTTGACGCTTCATGCAAAATTTATCAAGATAATTTACATAATCAAAATTAAATTTACTTTTCTTACATAAAAAAATTAGGAGCTCTATTTAAAAAAAACACACAAAAAAAAAACTGCTGTCCACTTTTGTATAAACTCCTCTATTAAATTTGCCCATTTAGAAACATCTAAACTTACACGTATTCCCCTTAAGAAATACCATTCAGGGATTATATACATTCATAGATTGATTAAATATTTATCATCCTGTTTATGTCATCGAGGGATAATAGACGATCAGTTAACCTAGCCGTTCTTTCCTTTGATCCTGAAAGGTTAACCAGTACTCGAGCACATCCCAACGCGAGTAACTGATAACTTTCTCACTTGAATCAGCAGTAAGAGACGAATGATGAGACACAATGTCGTATATAAATCATCACGGAGACTGTTGCCGGACGAGAATTCGAACCGTTCACGACCCCTGGATTGATAGTCAGACACGCTGACGGTTGAGCTTATTGTGCCCGGCGATTTATATGCATACTTTGGTATTTAAGATTTATGTTATTTACATAAAAGTAATGATATGTAATAAATCATCAAAATTAGCATATTACTATGTCCCATAAATGTCTGAAGGATATACATTCTTTTTTTTTGTTTAATGTTTAAATCGATAAAAAGTATTTCTCCTTAATCCAAAAAAAGTAGACACAATTATAAAATATAATGAAAGTATTCGTTATAAACACATCTGTTATCGTATTGTTACTGTTGTGCAATTTTATATTTTTTAGAACTGTTGTCTTTTTATTTATCAGAAGTGTTCTCGTAGTTATAATTTAATGTTACAAATCCAAATACTTGTAATGGAAACATGAACTGCATAATGGCGATGATAAATAATATTTTTATTCTCTTTTATTTTAAAATGCATTTTCCGTGTTTTAATGCTCTTGTGATATGAATGGCAATGTATTTGAAACATTTTGAAAACATTGTCATGTTTGAATTATGAATTTAAAAAAGAAAAAAAAAAAATGTTTGGAAATTGGGGTATGGGTATATCTTTACGAACACTACTTACACTTTGTCAACAGTGTATACACTGATTATATCTCGGATAAAACAAATATAATCCTTACTTTTCTAATGATAAATTGGCTATGTCAACAAACAGCAACATTTTTTCTTAGGTTTATTTCTTTCTATAAAAAACAACTGATAAATGTTTCATTCACACTAGAAGGAAGAAGTTATATTAATAATGGGCTAATCCTTTGGAAATGTTCCAAGAATAAAACATATAACACATGTTGTTGAGGTCCACTTGGGAAGCTGACGTCCATATAACATTGAAGGTCTAACTGCCCAGTCCGTAAACTTGCATTTGGACCCAAACGCCATGTAGCATATAACGGCAGACCTATAAAACCTTTGGAACACGTTATATTGGACCAAAATACAATGTAAGATAAAAAGGCACGGCACTGGCCATCATTTGTATACGTTTTAATGTTTTCTCTTTCATAAAAAAAATTAATCATCCGACACCTACTAATACGACCGGCCCTGCGTCAGTATACTAATATACTGATCAGGTGACGTCATGTTGACCAAAGAAGCAAATTTGAAAAATGACAATGAGGTATAATATATATGAATATATAAATTCTGAAGTATTACTCTCTGCAACTTTACGTTTAAGACATTATCAAGTTTTTAAATATAAATCGACAAAAGCGACGTCACAATAATTTGAGCATAAGAGTAAAAATATTAACACTTATATTCATAGATTGTTTTGCTGTCATAACAAAAACTAATGCCAATATGTTCGGGCGTTTAAAAGCCGTCTCCGTACAGCTATTCGTGAATGCGATACGATGCTGATTTAATAATGTTTTGGTATCGGTTCATAAACAGTAATAACATTATATACGATCGGACACCGAAAATTAATTAACGGAGAAACACGGAATATTCATGAGTTCCAATCTTATTTCATTTGGCAGGTACGTGAACGGATATTTTCGGAAATACAAAGCTATAAGATCAATGGACATATTATGCAATATGTGTTCACATCCTGCTATAAATTATGGCCAAAATTTTAATAAGTGTTGATTTTGTAGATTTATTTATACTGTATTGAAAGTTATTCTGGAGTCATTGCGAACAATTTGGTTTTAATATCGAGTGGAATTTTCCTATATTGTTTTGGCAAGTTTTAGATGTGAAATGTCGTCAGACAAAAACCAGGGATGACGAGCTCGTTGGTGAGCTAGTACCAACGGAGCGAAGATATATATTAGCGTGTTGATTAACACAAAGTCACGGGAAGAACAGACAGTAAATACTGTGGTTTAAACGAGAAAAAGGGAACAATGTTGATAAATTCTTTAAGACCGGGTACCACACTAGGTCCAAATACAAGAGGGGACACATAGCCATGCACCATGGAGTTTACACTCACGGTCTGGTTGGAGAGTACGGTCTCGAGGGGGTCATTAGATGGTTAACAAGTCTTATAATATGTTATTGATTATCGCCGAGTTGAAAATAAACGCACCACTAATTAAATCACTTAGGGAGAATAATCTTGTCCAGTTTTATGCTGAAATACACATATTTATAAAGACGCAAGCAAAGACTCCAGACTTTGAGAAAGTATGGTATTCCGTTCCTTCAGATACAGCATAATGAGAGACTAACTAAATAAATCTGAAATCTGCTATTTATTTCGCTTTCAGCTCGTATATTATCAAAACATTAAATATATATATATATATATATATATATATATATATATATATATATATATATATTCGCTACATTTTTCCCTATTGAAAGCATTTGCTGCTGTAAAAAAAAATGCATAAACATGGTTTTACGCGGATAAATAAAATATGGAAATTCTCAATCAAAGAGATGTTAGATGCAAACTGAAGTAATAAATAAATGAGTTGCATTAATATTTGTTTTAATTTAACAATGTAATTTTTAACATTTTGTTGGACGATCTAAATGCAAATGTGCTTCAAATAACCGAGTCAACGGCACCTGCCAGGCAATGGTACGTCAACCGTGAATTTTCTAAAAAACAACTCAAGACACGTGTGCCGTACACAAATTGCAAAGTGAGTATGTAAACGGTGATTTTGACCTGTGGCCATTATAAATTAATTGCTAGATAATCATCCCATTAAGGGGCCGGGCGGGCATCATAATCTAGCAATTAATTTATTATGGTCTTAATGTGCGTCAAATAGCTATACAAATTTGCAGGATTACAGGAGAGTAATTCTTCAAAATGCTGGTGCTCAGATTTCAATTTTTTTTTATGTCAATGTAACAAAACACTACGAATACCAGCAAATAGGTTGCCAGAATTTGGCGAATTCAACGATATTTACGATAGTATAATGCATATTTAACATAGATGGACCTCATTAAGTTAATAATACAGTTATAATTAACCAAAAAGTGTGGACTGCGCTGTTACATAATATTACTTACATTTTGCTCCTTATCTGTTTGTGTACGAGTACCGTATCTTGAACTTACGAGTTCAGAATTGGAAGTACATCTTTTCACGGGTGTGAAAAAGCGCATACTGGCTCATCGCTATAAAAATTGAAACAGCAGATCAAGGCCTGAATTTTGGCAGGAATTTCAATTTAAACAAATATAATAAATTTAATTTAAATATGTTTTATTGCCATATAAACACATATTACAATATATATCATGCATATACGTCAAATACAATTTAAGGCAAAAAAATCTAGCAACAAGTTCTCTCAACATCAGATACGGCCATTCACTTTCACTACAAAAAAAGTCAACTAATTGCCGATTACGTAATTAAGAAACCGTTAAAACAAACATCATTGAACCTCGGTTTTCAGACGCACAATAACTACACATATCAAAGTTAACAAATCGGCGGATTATCTAATTAAGAAAACGAAAAAACAAACATATCCCTGAACCTTGGTAAGTTTCAGACTCACACCAGCTACACATATCAATATAAACAAATTGACGGATTATTTAACAAAAAACCGTTAAATCAAACATATTCCTGAATCAGATGCATACCAACTACAACAAAATGATGGATTATTTAATCAAGATACCGTTAAAACCAACATACTCTTGAAGGTCGTAAATCCTCAAACGAGCACCAACTACAAATCCCAATGTTCGCATATACTCAAAGTTATTATATGGCAGCATTTTATTTCACACAAACAGCGATGTTGTGAGAGTTACACTTAACATCATTGCTGAAGGAAAAATGACTGTTTAAAAAAAAACAGTTCAACTACATCTCGGTCAAACCTCAAGCCCCATTCGCAAGAATCATTTCTAGTAAATATAAACAAACTTGATTCATCGGTTGTTGACAACATTTCTGAAAATTCTAATTGTTTATCCTTTAGTTTTGATGCCCTTTTTGGCCCCATATTGATATCAAATCTTCTTCACAGAACCAAATCTAAGCAGTTTTTAACAAGATAATTCACAGCTCAAACAGAATCATAGTTTTTTGTGCAAATACCTGAGAAATTGATAATTTTCATTTCCCCAAAAGTTCCTATGTAAAAGTCATATTTGTGACCTCTATAAATAATAGTCCTTGATTTGTACGATTTTAAATCCTTTTCTCATAGGATAATTTGCATCACATACGAACTAATTTGAGCAGTCGATCGCTATATTTATCCTTTTTGACCTTTTATTGAGATTAAATCCACTTTACTGAACCAAAATCTGATATGCTTTGACGAGATGATGCACCAGATCTAAAATTTAATGATATTTTTTATATTGAATTTTTTTACTGGAGTTCCTATTGAAAATTTATAGCGTTGACTTGCATCAAATATAAATCACTTTCATTTGCCGGTTGTTTAAAATTCTCAATTCTATCAATTTTCCCGTGCTGTGCCAAAAATAGTAAACATAAAAAATAGCTAATTTCATATTTACACGCATGTAATACACTTTGCAAATACGTTCTGTAAACAAACTAACATAGGGTATTGATTTATTTTAAACTATAAAAGTGTATATAAAACCAACCTTTATTCTTTCATTATTTAATAAGAGAATAGAATATAACACCGGTTAAGATATCTGTATTTTTACCGGGATTGAGATATTTCTATCTCACCCTAGGACCGAGATAAAATTCTCGCGCTGTGACGTACCGCCATTCATAAAACACTCGTCCTATGACAAATTCCTTGCGCTATGACGTGATGCAATTTATAAAATCCTCGTGCTAAGACGTGTCCATTCATAAATGTTATGGCTTCCTTCCTTCCATATTTTTTGCAGAAACAATCAGTTTTAACGATTATATAACAGGAAATGTTGCAGGGTTACATTTATTTTAACCTTTAATTGTAAGTTTTCAAGGTTTTACAAAAATATAAGATTAAGTTCTCAGAGACACGAATTATTGATGAATCTAGGCCCAGATAAATGTTTTGATATTCTTCCAAATGAAACTAAAGTTTGCTCAAATCAAGCAGAAAATGATAAATTTTCAAACGTCGAACGAAATTTGAGCATAAAACGATGTCAAATAAACTTACGGGGCTTTTTATCGTTTAACTATTTTTAGCTCGCTGGGACGAAGTGAAAGAAGAGCTATTGCCATGACCCCGGCGTCGGTGTCGTCATCTGTAGACACCCAGATTAAACTTTTGCGTTTAAGTTTAAGGTATCTATGCAACCGCTCATTGGATGTGAATTAAACTTCGCATGTGTTCACCATCATCAATGGAACACACACAGGACCATAACTCTGGATTACATTTTGGCACAGTTATGGCCCTTTTTGTACTTAGACACCCAGAGGCGAGTTTGTTCTTGTGTGAACCTCAGCCCACACGTCCTTATATCAGTCCTCTTTAGTTTAGTGCTATCTGTTTAAATTTTTATTTAACTGGTCATATTGGCGATTCCGTGTTTTTATCTGTTACTATTTTATTGATTTATGGTGATTATGGCACTATATAAGTATCCATTATTTCATTTCTTTATGACATAATATGTTGATAAAATTTTAATGAACATTAATTTACCGTATGTAGTCATACAATTGATAAGAATATCACTTTAGGTCGATATACCGCTCACAAGAATGCATTGAAACCAAGCTTGTAATTTAAATTGAGTGTATCTGTTGCACGTCGTATTACTGGCGATCGCAGTGACAGATGATGATCGCAGTTGGCAGATACAAGAGACAAGTTTACACTCTGATATCTTAATGATATAAAATTAGAAACAATATTTACTAAAATTATAAAAGCACATGTATGTTTAAGAGTGCTTCTTCGCTGTATAGTGCTTTTCTAGACTTTGTAGATAAGTTATTAGGGAAGTATCTTTTTTAAACGGCATTATTTAGATAAAGAAGACGTAAATTCTCCTATTTGTCTTTATATATCTGTTTCATAAAAGCAGAATGATGATTAAACCATATCCAATTGGAGGGCAATTATTCTGAGTCGTTCTTGTCCTTTAGTCGTTTTTATAAAAAGACAAGAGAGCTCCTATAAATGCTAGGGTTATGGAAAACTGGCAAATTTGGCATATAGTTTTAGAGACTAGCGATTATGGCAGATACAGACAGAATAATAGCTATCGTGTTAGCCGATACAATTATTGCAATATGAACTTCCGGAAGAGTGAGCGCCAGATACAGGCAAAATAATGACTATCGTGTTAGCCAATATACTTATTACAAAATGAATTTAATTTAGGGTGAGCGCCAGATACAGACAAAATAATGACTTTCTTGTTAGCTAATATAATTATTACAAAATGAACTTCTGGTAGAATAAGCGCCAGATACAGTCAAAATAATGGCTAACGTGTTAGCCAATACAATTATTGCAATATGAACTTCCGGAAGAGTGAGCGCCATATACAGACGGAATAATGACTATCGTGTTAGTCAATTTAATCATTACAATTCGAGTTTCCGGTAGAGTCAGCACCAGTCCCTGTATGGTGTGTGCTGTCCGGCTAGTCCCTAGTTTCCAGGTTTTCGATTTCCGCCATTAATCAAAAATTGCCCTTAAACGATAAAACAACATTTTCGCCCAAATGATGTCTTTAGTGTCATATTTAAACAAAATGTATCTAGTTAAGACATTTTTGTTTATTTTTTGGTTTATTTACATGATTTGATTGTGAATTTGTGAATAAAGTCATTTTAACTGTCTTTTATTTGTTGATGACCATAATAATGTTTTCTCACTTATCATGCAAATTTTCCATTATCATTTTTATCAGCATATTTACAAAAAATATACCAGTTCTTAGGGAATCCTTCTCATTTTTCCAATCATAAACTCTAGCCGTGAGTGCAGTCAAACGTTTGTGGTAGATACCGTGTTTTCATCAATTTGTTTCAATAGTTCAAATATATGAAGCGTCTTTCAACTTTATACTTATTATACGTATTGTTTGCATACGAGCTATATAGATATATAACGGTGGCAGCGGTAATATATCTGTTGAATTGTTATTTCCATTGCAGATCGTCCATTTCTTATTTCTGTCACGATTAAATGTTAGTACATTCATCATTTACAATCGCAATCCTTAGTGTAATAAAATCATTACGGTAACATGTTTTTATTTCTGTTATTGCATGAGCACACATTAAACTTAAATACTGGGAAGTTTCATAGAATTCTATTTATAGGAAAAATGTGACTAAAACTATAGCGATCGTCTTAAATTACGCTGACAAATGTTTTAAGGTACTGACAATGTACTGAAAGGCTAATAAGTACTAGTATATATTTTTTATATTTTATTCAGCATAATTATGTCGACGTTTTTTTTTATATTGATTAAGTCTTTAAGCACGTATATTTTCATTTTCAGCGGGTTTCAGACCTCCTAGTGCAAATAATTCATTAACATGGTCGTCTCTTTTATGGTTAAAATCACAGTGTTTTACTGTATGTGTTAATTATCGTGCTAGTATTTGTTGCTTTTACGCATATTCTGGTAGCTTGCTGCCAAAACAGGATTGTCAAACCTTCGGTACTGAGGAATTGTGGTTTAACTTTCTCGTTTCGTGATAAAGCAATTAGCATGATTATTGGGACAGTCTTTTTTTTTACTAAGCACTATATTAGTCAACGTCCTATCGATTAGATTACGTAGGAAATGATTTTTTATATATAAATGCACTGTTTGTATTGGCTGAAAATCGTTATTTTACTATATCATTCCTTTTTCGTTTGACAGAGTATGTTTTAGGTATATACATGTAGTTCAATTGCAGGTCTGCAGCTCAGTATTTTTGTTTTACGTGAAAAGAAAATAATGTTATGAAGTTAATCAGCTGTTACACTTGACTTCGATGATTTCAATTTTTTCATTTAAATATATTTTATTCAGTCATATATAACATAGAACAAATAATGTAATAATACACACATATAATCATTTACATAACACAACATAGCATATATCTTCTTTTTTTAAGAAGAAAAAGAATAGTAGATAGTTTTTCAATCTCAAACAACACATAGTTTCTTATCCATAAGAAGTGTAAAAAAAATTCTACTTAATTTATGAAAGAAAAAAAATTTGAAGTAAAATAAGACGATAGTTAAGTAAAATAAAACAGAAAAGAAAGTATTAGCAGACATACGCATAAAGTTGAATGTTTAAGTTAGTTTTTTGTGTTCATAACGAATCAATTGTTAAAGATGAAAAATTTCCATTTATTTGTAAATTAGTGAATTGTATCGTATTTCAAAGCTATTTCAATTTGATTTTTGAGGTAAAATTGAAAACTGGCGCAGCTTGCAATGGTTTTTCTTACATTTGCTTGTATATATATAATACTTTGCACAAATAATAATGAAGTTCAAGGCGTTTTTGTTTTCATGATTTCCAAGAATACTGAAGGTAATATCTTTTAGATCGAGTTCTATGGGAGTGTTCATATTAGTTAATAAATATCATTTTTAAGTTTGACCAAAAGTGTTGTGTAATAGGGCATTCCCAGAATAAGTGATTAACTGTGTCTATGTCCATGTTACAAAAATCACATAAGTATGAACTCACTATTTTATATTTAAACAGTTTAGTGTTTGTAGCTGTATCTTTTGCGAATCATTTCTTGATATTCCGTTAGTAGAAATAGACTATTATTTATTTTAAAGTAACCTGAACCTCTTGGTTTGTTTTTAAAATCTAAATTGATATTGACGATTGCATGATCTGACTTAAAACTAGGTTGGATGTAACATGAAATAACGTTACTTTTTAAATTGCTTGATAGAAGAAAATAATCAAGTCGACAAAATATGGGAGGCTTATTGTAAGAATGCCAAGTATTTATACGGTTTTGTGGATGCTTCAAACTCCATATATCTGACAGGTCATGTACCTCCATAATTGATTTCAATGAAGATCTGCATTTGTTTTGAGTATTTTGTTGACCATTCTGTTTATCTATATTTGTTTCTAAAATAGTATTAACGTCCCCGCCGATTATAAAGGATATATCATTGTTTTGCAACATAAACTGGTTTAGTTGTTTAAATGTAGCTGGGTCGTCAGTATTTGGTCCATATAAGTTTATAATTATAAATTCACGTTTGTCTATTTCTAGTTGAAAAGCTTGCAATCTCAATAAATTTACATAGATCACGTCTTCTGAGAATGAAAAATATGTTCAACAATTTCAAAAGTTGTTTAAGAAGCAAATGTACCCTTGGGCATATGATTGTTTCTCAAGTTTAATGTGCATGAATTGTATTGTTATTTGTGTAATGTTTGTTATATATGTTTATTACAATATGAATTGTCTTTGTCATATTTCTTTGTAAAACTTTGTAACTAACTAAAATTTGTCGATTGCTGAATAAACTTGAAACTTGATATTATGGCATTGAGAATCCGATTGATTTGAAGATGTTGTTACGTCTGTAGGGTGATCTGATAGTGCTGTGTTAATGTATCCCGCCTCCACAACGGGAGTTAAAATGAGGTTATATGCATACGCAAATCATCGTAACTATTTTGCCATCCACTGTTTGATGGTGGTTACTATGTTTTCACCGTTTAGTGCGTTATTTGTTTGTTTACTTTGAGTTAGCGGTGCCAACGTACACCTGTTGGTCATGAAATTAAATTATCCCTTTTTTTCAAATCCACGGATGTCTAATATTTCATAACAATTGGGTTGATATTTCAGGATGAGGCACTGGATTTATCCATACCAAAGGAAAGAACAAAATGTGAACAGGCAATAGCAACCAGCAAACGGGCTCATTATGACAAGATGGCCACTACAAATTATTCGGAGGAATCAGAGGAACAACGTATAAAAGAGAACATCAACGTAAATAAAACCTTAAAACCTGTTTCGAAAAGGAATAATAAATATTTCTAGGTTTTTGTTATTTCGGCATTAAGCCTTTTTTTCAAGATTTTTTTCTCTCTTTCTAGAAATGTCTGCCCCCTCCCCCCGCTCCCCCCCCCCCCCCCCCGTTAGGCTTTTTTTTAAAAAGACATTGGTACAAAATACCCCCCCCCCCCCCCCCCCCCCCCCCGAAAAAAAACTCTGTTTTATTGAAAAAGATTAATGCAAAAAAAAAAAATATCGATTACCAAGGTACTGCGTTTCATATTTATAATATACCTCAAAAACAACCCATTTCCGCCAAGGCTACGGTCGTAGATTCGATTCCCGCTCGCTCAAAAGTGAAAAAAAATTGCGAGTTACTTATGGAAGAACAATGGTTCTACTCCGATTCATTCTGAGGTATTCTTCACCTATAAAACGTGATATGCCATATATATCCTAAAATCTATAAAACGTGACATGCCATATATATACTGAAACCTATAAAACGTGGCATGCTATATATATGTATTTTGAAATGTATTGAGCATGGCGTTAAACACTTACCAGTTTCTCAGATTCTTAAATGTTATACTACGTCGGTTAAGTTTTTAAAACGTTCCCCTATTAGCTGCCATTAATAATTGAAATAATTTAATGTTGGTCATTACCATAGACAATGAAACCATCCTAAATGAGTGCTTTGCAGCACGAATGTTTGCGTTCAAGATACCAGTTGCCATTGGATTTTCATCATGCCGTGAGGTGGAGCTTCATTACCTCTGGCGTTCGATGACACTTGAGCTGTCAAAACAATAGTGTCAAGGTAGTGAAAAAGCCGATTTAGTTTGATACCGATTGTTTAAGGTGAATGTTATGTTTTTACAGCCATATTCATATTTCTTAACATTGCCTTATCTTGATTTTTTTGTTATAAAAATGATCAAAATTGGCCATGACTGATTATATTGATGATTAATTGAGATTAATTACGAGCTTGCATATTTACACATTTTCTACGATGTCCCGTTGGTGCCATCACGGCATATAAAATAATTTATTAAATTAAGTACAGTCGAAACACCGGAACAACGATGGTGAAAAGTCGAAACCACGATGGTAAAGAAGTTTTACTATTATTTACAAAACTAACAAAATTAATTTCCTATGGTAATTTCGTATGTTTGACAATTACTTAGATGTGTAAACATCCAATATAATCGATTCCAACATTGTTATGTATAAAATCTCTCTTTGTATTTATCTATCCTAATTGTATCATCTCTCAGGCATACTAAAACATCACGTTGTAATCATCTACATTAAACATATATTCTACCCAGCAACATTATACATTTTATTTCAAAAGCAACATAAATAATCTCCTTGTAACCATCTACCCTAAATATTTCATCTACCCAGCAACATTATACATTTTATTTCCAAAGCAACATAAATAATCTCCTTGTAAACATCTACCCTAAACATTTCAAGCATCATTATACATTTTATCTCCCTGCCATTTTAAATAATCTCCTTGTAACCATCTACACTAAACATTTCATCTACCAAGCATCATTATACATTTTATCTCCCAAACAACATAAATAATCTTCTTGTAAACCATCTACACTAAACATATCATCTATCCAGCATCATTATATATTTTATTTACAAAGCAACAATAATAATCTCCTTGTAATCATCTACCATAAATATTACATCTACCCAGCATCATTATACATTTTATCTCCCTAATAACATAAAAATCTCCTTGTAAACATCTACCATAAACAATTAATCTTCTCGGCAACATAAAATGTTTCCGTGTAATCATCTACACTAAACATTTTATCTCCCAAACAACATAAATAATCTCCTTGTAACCATCTACCCTAAACAATTCATCTCCACGGAAGCATAAATAATCTCCTTGTAACCATCTAGCCTAAACAATTCATCTCCACGGCAACATAAATACTCTCCTTGTAACCATCTACCCTAAACAATTCATCTCCACGGCAATATAAATAATCTTTGTAATCATCTACCCTAAACAATTCATCTCCACGACAACATAAATAATCTCCTTGTAATCATTCATCTCCACGGCAACATAAATACTCTCCTTGTAACCATCTACCCTAAACAATTCATCTCCACAGGAATATAAATAATCTCCTTGTTACCATCTACCCTAAACAATTCATCTCCACGACAACATTAATAATCTCCTTGTAACCATCTACCCTAAACAATTCATGTCCACGGCAATATGCATAATCTCCTTGTTACCATCTACCCTAAACAATTCATCTCCACGGCAATATAAATAATCTCCTTGTAACCATCTACCCTAAACAATTCATCTCCACGACAACATAAATAATCTCCTTGTAACCATCTACCCTAAACAATTCACCTCCACGGCAATATGAATAATCTCCTTGTAACCATCTAGCATAAACAATTCATCTCCACGGCAACATAAATACTCTCCTTGTAACCATCTAGCCTAAACAATTAATCTTCTCGGCAACATAAAATGTTTCCGTTAAATCGTCTACATTAAACATTTTATTTCCCAAACAACATAAATAATCTCCTTGTAACCATCTACCCTATACAATTCATCTCCACGGCACCATAAATAATCTCCTTGTAACCATCTACCCTAAACAATTCATCTTCTTGGCAACATAAAATGTTTCCGTGTAATCATCTACACTAAACATTTTATCTCCCAAACAACATAAATTATCTCCTTATAACCATCTACCCTAAACAATTCATTTCCACGGCAATATAAATAATCTCCTTGTAACCATCTACCCTAAACAATTCATCTGCTTGGAAACATATATGCTTACAGTTTTCTGAGTTAACGCTTTGACGATAGAATGTCTCAATTCAAAGTTTAAAAACCAGTCTTTGCTACATTTTAAATTGTCGCCTTCTGGATCATGTCTGGTGCAAATGATCGTTGTGTATCGGCAAAAACTTGTATTATCGCTAATATTTGAATTAGACATGATTCTTGGAATAACATTAGTTGTTCAGTATATAATCTCAGTTATCATCTGGATTATGATTCGGAAGATCTATGTTCGAATTCCATGTCGGGTAATGGTTTTGCTTAATTTATCTCTCAGCGGCTTCTCATATCCAAAAAAACATATGTTCCAACACAATAGAAAAAAATATTGCCCATATGTGCATTTATATTTTTGCACATTTCTTGCAACCGCTCTTATACTGAGAGAATGTACACGATAAGTTCCTTCAGCGGAACATTTAAACACGATTTATTCACGTTTCGGGAAGGTGTCAGTCGCTTTAAATGCATCGAAGGCCACGAGAATTCTCAAAAATGTTTTTTATTTAAAAACAAGATGTTTCTTTCTTTACAAGAAATATCTTCAAATACTGGTTATGCCGCTTTTATTTAGACAGGTGTCGTCACATATTTATAATGATAGACGTCGAATACTTATCTTGAAAAATTTATCCTATTATAATTGCTTTTATATTCTCTAAAATTTAATTTATAGATAAACAACAAAGAATGCAATGGCAGTGGTACAAAACGACGGTTTCCGGAAAATTCAAACGATCACAGATGGTCACCGTTGAGTTCATCTGATTCTGACCCTAACAGCTCAACAGAACAAAATAGATTTAATCCAGAAAATTGCCAAAACAACACACCCAAATCATATGTAATTCAGCGCACGCTTAACGATGTTACAGTTTACCTCCACGATGACAACCTTTGGAAATCCTTTGCTAGTCGTGGTACCGAGATGATTATTAATAGAGGTGGAAGGTAATTATTTCTTTCACAGATATATTTCATTTATTGACAAATTCGCTGTAAAATTCAGCAACGGATGCACTACTATCAACAACAATATGTAATGGTGTTAAGACAATACACGCATACCAAACAAGAGTATCAATGTATATCCCCCGCTCTTTTCAAAAGATTTGAGTCTGGCTAGTTATTGTACGGTAAACTCCAAAAATACAATTTTTTTCACAAATTATAGGGTCATTACTGTAGAACGACAAATGCAACAACCCCTAAAATCGAACTTAGCCTGTGTCTTGTCATTATAAAATTTGTGTTAAAATTTCAAAAGGCATTCCCAAGTAATTGTACGGAAACCCGACAATGTGTCGAACGGGAATTACGATTTTTAACAAATAACAGGGGCACAACTGTAAAATGCCAAAAGTATGAAAGTCAGACGGACCGACAGACAGAAAGACAGATGAACAGACAGGCACACGGACATACCAAAATAACTATTTCCCGCTTTTCGCAAAGCGGAGGACAAAAATGTATTAACACATTTCATTCAATTACAAATTCTCTGTAAAAATCAGCAACTGATCCGCTACTGTCAAGAACAATATGTATTGGTGATAAAACAAGGGGGGGGATGTGCCCCGCCCTCCCTGCTTCCTCCAAAATATTAAGTTTCAACCTATACTTTGAAGCCTGGAAGAACATCCTAATACACTGTCTCCTCAGGTTGCCCCCCACCCACCTTTATAATTGAAACACTCCTACATCCATCATTATGAGCAACACACTTCTACAAATCTAAAAGTGCTGCAGCCGAAGAAAATTGTTTTGTTATAATTGAGTCAGCGACTTTAGAGAAGCACCAGACTGACTCATGTATCGTTTACGTCTGTTTTCTTTCATATAATTTCCCAAATTCATGATGTTTATTTTTGAATATATGCATAGTTATTACATAAAACATTTAATACGGTATACAATGCTATTTTTAGACGAATGTTTCCGCATGTCGTGTTATCGGTTGAAGGCCTGGATCGTAGTGTTGTGTACACGATTTCAATGGAAATTATACCAGCCGACAATCGCAGATACAAATTTGTAAACAAAACTTGGGTCGCTATGGGGATGTCTGATCCTTGTACAACAAATGAGGCCATTGTTCATCCGGAGTCACCGAATACCGGAGCGTTCTGGCTCGAAAACGGAATATCGTTTTCCAAGGTTCGGCTGACAAACAACAAAGAATCAAGCAATAAGAAATCTATGGATGGAAATGTAAGGCAATTGTTAAAAAATGACTTTATTAGCTGATTAATTTTTGAAATTTACCCTAGTTAATTTTAAATACATTATTTACAGTTACTTAACAGTAACTAAAAATCACTTTAAACTCGATGACATATATCGAAAATGAACAACAGCAACGACAACAGCAACAACTAAAACAACAACATATCGTCCCATTAGTACAGTAAGGTACCAAGTGTGTATTAAATAGGAAGGCACTTAGTACCTTTTAGCACCAATGGAGCGATATGAGAGGAAGCGGGCGAAGGCAGTGTTGCGATTTTTTCATTATAGTTAACATTCAATTCAACCAAAGTTAATTTTTTCTTTTCTTATAAAACAGCAGAAAAATAATCCGATGCCCACCCACAAATGTCTGCTTCCATTGCATTACGGATCTCATTCAGCATTTTCGTGGGCTGGGTTGAATGTTTCAGATCCCACTACACAGTTGAATTTAGTTCTTTATTTTATAAAATAAGGTCTAGGATTTCCACGGTAAAAGAAATCCACATAGAATTTTTTTAAAATATTTTTTCCATAGCAGGAATGTATCCTCACATACAAATTTACTGGTAGGCTGACCAGTTTTATTTAAGTGCATTGACACCCTTAAAAAAAGAAAAAAAAAGAAGTCCTCAAATGCTCATTGATATATCCATATATTACGATTCTATTAAAGTCACATTTTTAACACCAGTGATGCATTATTGCAGCATACGCTGTCCCAGCTTTTGCTCTTCTCATCGTCAGCAACAAATCACAGCACTTATGAACCAGTTTGAAAATATTTCAAACCAATTTACATAGGACTTTCTTAGGCGCACTAATCATGTGACCATTGCGAAACGGGGCGCAACTGTGTGGTGAGACGTTCAGTACCTTTCACCAACGTGCTCAATAAAATGGAGACTGCTGTTGTATTATCCTTGTTGCGTTCTTTATCAGATATTATTATTTATTATAAATTAATAAAACTTATCACTATATATTGTATTCTAAACATATTTTTATATATTTATATATACCAGATATTACTTCACTCAATGCACAAGTACAAAGTAGTTATTAAAATACGGAAAAGTTCATTGATGAACGCCAAATGCATGAGTTTCATATTCGATGAGACGACTTTTATCGCCGTGACGGCCTACCAGAATAATCAGATAACGAAGTTGAAAATACAGAACAACCCGTTTGCAAAGGCATTTCGTCGGGATGATAATATTGAGTAAGTTGTCATGTTTATTTTATTTGAACAAAACATAAATATTCATATAAACTAAGTTTTTGTTTTCAATCAAGGGTTTTTAAGACAGCAGCATTTCATATATATATTAAATCATAAAAATTATTTAACTACATATGATATATTTATACATGTAAATAACTCACACACAGAGAGATTTGATTTTTGAGAACTTGTACAAAGGTCTTGCCAAGAGATATCTAAAAGAGGTTTTAAGTAACAGATATTAATCGATTTGACATAAACTGTTGTATTCATTCTCAACACATTAAAATTAAGTTTCCATGAAATTAACATTTTTTAATGCTCACTCAAATCATTTTAGCGATAATCACCGGTTGGGTGTCGCAACGTATTTCAACTACCTCCACATAATCCTCATTTTGAAACAGTAGTGGTGACAAAACAAGAAAAAATGCGGAGCGGTAGTGTAATGGTTAAGGTGTTGACCTCTCACGCCAGAGGTTGAGGGTTCGATCTCCCGCTCGACCCCGACACCTCTCATGAAACAACACTCAGTGGATGTACTTGAGTACTGGTTCTACCCAGGAAGCTGACTCGAGAGCGGTTCATATCAGCTCTGAGTTTTCATTGCAATCGAACTAAAATAAATTAGTATTAACTAAACTAAACAAGAAAAACCAGTATATGAAATATGCGCCTTGCATATTAACACCTCATATTTTTTACCGATATGTTTGAACACTTTTATATATTTTTTTCTAAATCAGCCATGAATACATCGACTAAATAATGTTTTTATTCAGTATGAAAGCGTCGAATGAATAAATTAATTTTCAATCATGAACACATCGACCGAGAGTAATATTTCATATAATTTTTAAATATAATTTTGTTTTTCATTAGTAGTCATTTGCAATGCTAAATATAGCACACGAGTTCTATAAATAGATATTGAAGTTAAATAATATAATAAAAGGTGACTGCAACGAGGCATAGTCGCAAGTTATATGTTGACCATTAACGATTTTAGGTTTTATTTTTTAACAATGTAGGCATGTAAATTCGGTCTTTTTCTTGATCTATCATTTAATTTAATTTTATTGAATTGCTTTGATTAAATGTGATTAAAAACGGATGAATCTAAACATGTTGAATTATAAATGTGTTATTTTCCTTTAGGAATCTATTTTTGATGTTATTCACTCCACTTTCTAATTAAAACACAACTATTGTACATGCATGTCCATAAAAAAGCAACATAATCGTATTTGATATGACTGGAACCTTTTGTCACTGACTATTGTTGATTAAGCATCTCAATTCAGCATGTGTTTATCTTCCTCCAGACATGGCCAAACACATAATGTTTCCCAGAAAAAAGGCTCTAGAACCAAATGTAAGTTAAAACACTAGTTCAATGAACGTTATGAGGTATGTATCCGTTCATGTATTTGGATAAATATGAAATTATATTTCATTTAAGGCTAGTTATGAGTCGAAAAATTGAATGTTTTAATTTAATTTTTGATTTTTTAAAATTATTTATGGCTTACTTCATTTGATTCACATTTATATACGAAATATCAGAAAGTACAAAAGTGTCATTTCTTTACAGCTCAGTTCAGTCGGTAGTGCGTCTAACTATCTATCCAGGGATCGCGAGTCCGAATCCCGCCCGGTCACAATCGCCGTAATGATTGATATACGACATTGTGTCTTATTATCGTTCGTTTCTCATAAATATGTGTCTCTAATCTCTAATTTAAGTTGGAAAGGTATCAGTAACTTGTGGAGATGGATGTACTTGAGTACTGGTAACCTTCAAGGACACCATGAAAGAGTTGATATATTAGATTATTTTCTGTTAGTCCTCGATGGCATTAAATGATGCTAAACTGTAAATTAAAGAATCATTGTCTAAACAAAACTGGTAAATCAGCATCAATATGCAGTTATTTTTAAAACATAATACGTGTTTTTGGCGGCCATCTTGAATTTCAACCATTTTGATCATGTTGGCCAGCCTATATTGTTACACTCTGACCTACATCGGGTGTCTGGTTTTTATGTGACAAAACACACAGGGTCTTGATGTCATTCTCGTGTACGGTAAAGTTATATTTCCAGAGTTTTGATTTAGACTATTTCTATCTTGAAATCTAAAAACAGTCAGATTTCGCCAGGAGAGCGTGTAAAAGTCATTGATCTCTTCAATGATTATTTCATATTATTAGAGCTATATTTTGTATTGTTATAATTATGAATTCATTGTTATGTGTCTTTTACTTCAGTTACAAAAGATATAAATGGCATGCCATTTTGTCCCACATTACCTACACAATCGGTGTCTGGACAGTCACTTTATTCTTGGTATTTTCCTTTACCATCTTCATCGTCCATTAATCCGTATGGACTCGGCTTCTCTAATTTCGAATATCCACGGCACGATACGAAGAAATTTTGCCAACAGTATTTCAGCCAAAATCCATGTAAGCATTATGTTCCATACCTATGTAATTTATCATTCCAAACTGTTTCAGTTTCTTATTTAATAATAATTCGCGTTTATTCCTATCGTGTTTTCATCAGTTTTTTTATATAGATTTTAAATTGTGTTGTAGATGATTTTTAAATTTCAAAAAAATTAATTTATTTCAGTAGTTTACTTAAAAGTGTTAAGATGATCACTTTTAACACTTTTAAGTAAAATAAATTAATGCTAGATTATTAAGGATTCTGGTAATTGTTTTTTTTTACATTGAAGTGTTAAATTTGCCATTCTGTAAAACATATTAAAACTTTCTATTTATAGTATTACAGTAAATTAAACAAACACAAACAGTATACGGTGTACAGTTTACAATGTATTCTACTGTTCTGTTGTTCGTAACTAGTGTTAGTTTGTATTACTTAAATATCATAAAATAAATGTATAACAATATAAGGTCAACGGTCAAATTTTATAACAATTTAAGTGATAGCTTTGAATGGTATTTAGGGATTGGGTAAGGTGAATATTTTTATAAATCGTTAATAACTTAAATTTATAAAATAAATGAATAACAATGTAAAGTCAAGTATAAAATTTAATAACACTCTAAGTGATAGTTTTGAATATAATCACTATAAAGCAATGTGAATATTTGAATGAATCATTAATATCATAAAGTAATAATATATAAAAATATAAGGTCATGGGTAAAATTAAATTACACTCTAAGTGATAGTTTTGAATGTTATTTAGGGATAAGGCATGGGAATACTGTTACCATTCCTGATTTCAATGTACCTCAATGACACAAACGATAACTATTTTTAAAAAATTTAGTGCCGTAGTAGATGTATGACTTCTAAAATATTATTATATTTAGGTATATAACATTGTGATATTCGCTCCAAATGCTAAAATTTTGGTTGCAACTATTTGATAAACTTTGTAGTAAGAATATTTTCTCACATTTCAAAACTGTATGCTGATTTGTAGGAAACTATAGGTTCAATGTTAATACAATATAATAAAATGTTTCACCGTTTTGGTTCAGAAAAAAAAATACCCAATTTCCAAGTCTGAAAAAGTATTATGATCAAAGGTTCTGAGTATAAATTTTTCAGTGCTTGAAATTGTTTAGTTTTCTTCTAAACTAAAACAGTTTAACATGTCGATAATATTATTGTGTGGCATTATTTGACCTAAGTATAAAGAAACAATATATATATATATATATATATATATGGAGATAATTATTTGTGAATAACCAAGACATAAATGTACAGACCAGACTACGGCGAGTGCGCCTAGCTACAATGCAAACCATAGATACAATATCAAGGCCTCTGCCAAACCAATAAATTTTGTGTAGACCATGACTTATATACTATGGAATTACATGCAACACATCTGGACAGGGTGGACAAATTTACATACATGAAGTGATAGCTTTATATGAGTAGGATCCAGTTAAGGATTCATGACTACTCACATGCTATATAAAGGACAGATTTATAAACCCGTTGGATCATATAGATACAGTGAATTCATATATATTTAATTTCATAAAGGGAGATAATTAAATTCACAACAACGGAATTTACGATTTTTGGGATCTTTTCAGATGCTCATTCACAATGCATGATATATATATGGAGATAATTATATCTGTAACTCTCTCTCCCTAACTCTGTTACACAATGCCAAAATGATATATTGGTAAAGGATTTTACAACTTGCCCTTTCCCTCAAATATAGACAAAAATGATATTCCCAATGAATAGCCATTTTAGTGTTACAATACTGCAGACAGACTGAGGTGTCTACTATAATGTTACAATACTGCAGACACACTGTCTACTATTATGTAACAATACTACAGACAATACAACAGACAGACTGAGATGTTTACTATTATGTTACAATACTGCAGACACACTGAAATATCTACTATAATGTAACAGTACTGCAGACAGACTGAGACGTCTACTATAATGTTACAATACTGCAGGCAGACTGAGATGTCTACTTTTATGTTACAATACTGCGGACAGACTGAGATGTCTACTATAATGTTACAATACTTCAGGCAGACCGAGATGTCTACTATTATGTTACAATGCTACAGACACACTGAGATGTCTACTTTAATGTTACAATGCTACAGACACACTGAGATGTCTACGTTTATGTTACAATACTGCAGAGAGACTGAGATGTCTAGTATAATGTTACAAACTAAAATTAATGACATACACTACAAATGAGCGCGACCACGCGCCCAAAAACTCATGTAACTTTTGTTTCCACATAAATTTGTTGTTTCATAAAAGATATGAGGGAATATTTTCAACAAGTAGTTGAAATTGCCGTGCTACGTAACACAGAGATAGCCTTTACAGATATAAATATAGTTACAGAATCGCAGAGCGGTTAGAAATAGCGTGGATAAAAATAGAATCGCAGACAATTGCATGAAAAAGACATTTGTACGGCGAAATTTATTAAAAAATGAATATTAAACCAAAACTATATCAATGGAATAAAACAGTGAAAGCGTAATATGACAATAAATTATTTATATTTATTGTTTAAATATGAACACTATTAATAAAATATTAAAGCGGTTTCCCAAGCAGTGTGTTGTTTCATAAATGGTATAAATAATTATTAATAACATTTATTTAATATTGGTGTGATCCGCATTACATGGAGGCAACGTTTGCTGATGGAATAAAAACGAAAGAGTGTAATATGCCGACTCATTACTTCTATTCGTGTTGTAAATATGACAATAAACGAAGCTTGAAGAAAAATATTATTTAACCAATGTTTACAGTTTATATGACCATGGGATGTGTCTGCGATTATACAGTACGATTACATAATAGTTGCAAGATTCAAGATAGTAGGGATAATATAGAATTGCAGAAAATGTTGTTGACGACCTGTTCATATAGTCGTACCATCATATTAAGTAAAAAAAATATATACATTGAATAGAACTGTATGAGTAACATTTAACTATTGCATACATGAATCGGTAGATGCACTGGCGAAGTATATCATTTGTGTATAGCAACGTGTACATCGTCCCCTTTGTTGAGGCCAAATGGTTGAATAATGTTTAATCTGCGGATCCAGTACGATTCTCACATTTTGCGCTTCTCGTTTGGCCAAATGTGGTTATGATCTATACAGACATTTTTTTGTAAATATTTGCTCATACCATTTATAAAACAACACTATGGTGGCATAGTTCTGCCAGCCTGATAGTCAGATAGTCACTTCATTATGTCGACATTAGGACCGTATGATGTCGACATCCCACTCATTCTGTTGACATCAACATCTTTATTAAGTCACTTATTAAGATGATGATTGCAACATCAGTAAGTGGCTAACTAGCTAAAAAAAAAAAGCCTGTCGGTGCCCCGTCCTGCAAACAACTTATAAGTTACTGATATTGATATCAGCATCCTGATGTCGACATCACAGATAATCATCTGGAAAAAATCAACATATTATTCAGTATACATGGGCATAGGAGCATTTCAATTTATAGGGGTGTTGGGGAGCCAACCTGAGGAGAGAGTGTATGAGGGTGTATTGCCTCCCGCTTGTTGTTTGTGAGTGGTTGGGTGGTGGTCGTCCCATGGAACATTTTGATATCTTAAATACCAAATCCTGCATTATAAGGAGATTTTATGATAAAATATGGTTAGTATTTACTCTAGGACCAATATTTTGTAATTTTTAAATGCTTTATTAAGAAAAAAATATAATAATAAAAAAGATGTATTCTTCCCCCCCCCCCCCCCCCCCCCCCCCCCCAATAATTTTTGGGTGGCATATAGTAATCGCAGCACTTTGAGTTTGTGTGAGATTTCGTTTCCGGCCTGTAACTTTGTCATGCATTGATGGATTTTGTTGATACTTGCTACAAATGATCAACATAACATATCATATATTTTTATTTTCACAGATCATTTCGGGGGCATGTGACACTTAACAGTGACATTTCTTGTTCTTAGTGGCAGATCGTGCATTCTGGTTCATTGAAGAACCAAGTATGAACGACATTCGTTGCCCTCCTGGGAATCCCCTGCTGGTGGAGGGCATGGGTACCTCTTCTCGAAAATGTTGGTATCTTAATAAACAAAAACTGCATTCTAGTAAGTTTTAGTTGGGAAATGGTTGTTAATTACACTAGGATGGGAGGGGGTGTCCTTGTTGGTGGAGCTACGGGGGGGGCTAACCCAGATAAAAATGATAGATGAAACACAAAATGCTGAGATTAGTGAGTTTCCAGGATAAAATATATAGTACTTACTGCAGTTTGGTCTTGGAGAGGTTATACCCTGCTGGTTGGGATGTCTTGAAAGTTTTGTGATCTTTAAAATTTAATGCTGTATTTTTACAAGTTTAAGAGAAAAAAGATCGTTATTTACACCCGAATATTTTGTGACTTTTACACGTTTTTATTAAACTAAAACATGTATCATATAAATTGAACTTCCACGGGGTTTTAAACCCAGTACGTCATGCACTGTTAGCATTGAGAGAGTGAGAGATTGTGATGTTCTCTGTTGGTTGAAGTAGGTCCCTGGAAATATTTTATATTCTACAAACCAAATGTTCTAATTTAGTTAGTTTTAGGGTGGTGGTTGTTTTATACTTCAATATCTTTAACAACTATCAGATGTATTAAAACCCGGCTTTCAAACCCACACCTCATGGGAAGTATTTTTATATAATTAACCCAGTAACCCTGATGTCGACATCAGTGACATCAGTAACGAAAAAGTTGATGGCAGGACAGGGCACTAACTGGCCTTTTCAGCAAGTTAATCACTTACTGATGTTACCGTAACTATTTGAATAAGTGACTAAAAGTTTATGTCGCCATAATGAGAGAGATGTCGACATCATGAAGTGACTATGTGACTATCAGGCTGGCAGAACTTTGCCACCTTACAACACATATTTAGGGAAACTATCATTACATTGGTTATGTGCGAGTGGTCCCGATCATCTTTAGTGTATAAAGTTACTTTTTAGTTTGTAAAAGATAGTAGTAGGTTTATCAGCCTTACTGCAGTATTGTCGGTCAGTGAGTTTACTATTTTATAGATAGAAAACTATTTGTGTTTATGTTGTTGTTTTTTTACCTTTGTTGAAAGCGTAAAGCCGAAAGCTAGCTCAAAATAGTTTTTATATATTTTAGCCCTGTAAAATAGTAATTTTCTCTAGTTTATATAGATAATCTTCTGATAAACATATAATGGATTCATCTGTCGGTTGCCGGCCATTCGGCACGGGTTCGACCTTAGAAGGCAAACACCTTTTAATTAACAAAACTATTTCTTCTTACAGTTACTCATAAACGATTATTCTATAAAATAAAACGACATAATATACGTAATTGTGCCTTAATAGTATGATTGCAAATATCTGGCAATCGTTTTTTGTTATTTGGTAATATTATTTCCAGAATTCAATAAGGAGGTTGAACAATTGAAATTTCTATAAAATATATATAATATCTATTTTTTTTGAGACTGAACTTGGAAATAGTATCATACAGGTAAACATTCTAAACAACTGAAATAAAATGTATCCTGTATTGTGCAAACAAACAACGGTTTGTAAAATGTAACTTCTTCTTAATCACTTTGCATCCATACTTGTGTAATATTCCGGGCCACATATGCCATAGATTATATATTTCATTTCTATATGAGCAATGTTTACTAATGCTTGAGTAATATAAAGTGCTTTGAATAATTTAGATATTCCTCGGTTGCCTTTTCCACAACCAATTCTGGACACAAACTACAACGGCCTCTTTATGCCCATGCCTCCACGAACGTTTCCCGATGTAGATAAGTCAAACTGGATGACCCTAAACAACTATAACTGTGACTTCGCCAAGAAAGAAAACAGTAGAGATGACAGATGTAAATCAAGCAGCAGCGATGAAGCTACTTCATCTTCAAGCTCTAGGGACGACTCCTCAAATTCAACGTCTGATTCGGCGTTTAACTCAGGAGGATATGACAGCAATGATAATTAAATCTGTTGTTGGTCTTGTTTTGGTGAACATTGTACATACAAACATAACACGTAATTTAGAAGCGTGTGAAGCAAACAAAGCATTTGCTTGTTTCTGCAACGTTAAATTAGGTACATTTAGTGATTGTATACCGTTTTATTGGTTTTGTTTGACTTGGATGATAAAGCTTCATATGAATTTGAATGATATTTTGTGGGTTTTTTCATGTACTTTTAAGTTATATTTCAAAGCGTGACTATATTTTGAGATATCGAATTACATTTAAAGATAGCTAAACATAATCATTTGTCTTTCCATCATCTTGTAGTGGTACTTGGGGGTATAACATAGCTCTAATTGATAGAAAAGTTGCATATTTGATATCGTTTGCTTATTGCAAACATAGTTCTGTCTCGCTAAAGAAATATACGTTTTTATCAAAGTATAATGCTCTATTTAGACTTTATCTATTTTGAAATATATGCTTTTATGATATAAAGAACTATAAAATTGCTATAGTTTGGTGCGTATGATTCAGCCAACAGTATTTTGCAATAATAAATACAATTTCAGTGGCATTTATTTCAACTGATCAGTTTGGTATCAGGAGATCAATGCATTATAGTGATTAATAAATGTTTCACTTTTGAAAAATAGCACATGTTATCTCAAAAAAGTGAAATATTAATGCAAACGTGTATTGACAAAACAACAAACATTTAGATATTTTGTCATAGCTTCTCAAAGTGTAAAATGTTGTTGTAATAAATATGTCAGCATACATAACGCAGGCAATTCACATATATCAAATCAAGTTGATCATACATTTATGAAGATATTTTTTTTATACTTTTTATCATTAAAATTTCGCATATATGTTTTTTCCGATACTATGATATTTTAAAATGTATTTAACATATTTGGAAAGTATTATATAGTGTGCTAACCACTGTTTACTGGGAAAAGTTTTTTCTTTGTAAATTGTGTTCTCAAAATCCAATGAAACTTTAATTGAGACATGAGTACCAAACATTAGTTTTATCATATAATATATTATGTTGAATGAGTTGTTGCATTGTCATTGTTATTGAGGTCTATGCTCCTGGATTTTATTTATTTGAATAATATGTTTCATGGGTTAAGTTACATCGTTATTATGGGACGTTTTGCGCACGCGTTTTTAATTTCATAAAATAAAACACACAAATCGATCCAGAACATAATTAACTTTCGCTTATTTCAAATAATTCAGAACTTGGCTTGTGTGTCAGTAATTCAATATCAAATAAGTTTCAATTCCATTAGGTATTTAATTTTTTCAGTGTATTCTGATACCATCATGGGCTTTCTTTTTCAAAACAGTAAAATAAAATATGAAAAGCTTTCTGTTTGTTTAGTTTAAAGAACGTGTTCCTGCATTGTAAGGTGATATTTACTTTGAATCTTTAACATCTATCATATGCCATCATTGTTATCAAGGAGGTATGTGAGAGGCATACTTATAGTTTATGTCATTATGTAGTTTAAGCTACATTACAATGTTAAGAGGTATCGGTTTAAATCAGCATGTATATTGGCAGTTAATTAACGGATTTATATGTCAAACGTTAAACTGCAATTATCCAATTGAACTAAAATCATTATTCTTTAAATTTTTATGGGACGGTAAACCAAAAAATAAAAAATAAAATGTGCACTTATATACCAGTCATATGAAAAAAGTGATTTAAAAATGTTTGACATTGATGTTTTCTTTGACTCTTTGAAATTAACATGGATAAGACGGTTGTTTCAGTCAAACAAACCATATTTAACTATTTTCAAAATAATGTACCTTTATATTATTTTTTTTTTCATTTTGAGCAGATTTCATTTCTCGACATGTTAAAAGAATATATAACCCTTTCTGGAACGATATATTTAATATTTTATAAACAATTTTCAACAAATATCATACCTAGGAATTGGAATAACTTTCAGTCCACTCCTTTATGGTACAACAGTCATATAAAGGTCGGAGGATCTAATATTTTACTGAATCATTGGTTAAAAAAAGGAATATATTTTATAAATGACATCATGAATACAAATGGCAATTTCTTCACCTGCAGAGAATTATACAAATATAGTGTTAACACTTACTTTATCAAATTTGAAGGACTCGTAGCATCAGTCAGACACTACTTAGTTATCTTTTCAACGTTTATCATGCATATGCCTTACCGCATTAATACCAGTTACAATGTCAACAATCCTGAAAGATAAAAAGGACTGTAGAACAATTTACCAACAATTCATGAATAAAGATTATATTTCAATTTCTAAAACAAAATAGGAGAACGATTTAATATTCGAATTAATCTGAGAGATAGTAAGTTTTACGCTCTTCCTTTCAATGTCAGTAAAGACAAAAATTTACAATGGTTCCAATTAAGAATTAATCACAGAATTCTTGGAACAAATTCATTGCTTAAAAAAAAAAGATTAAAGACTCAGATGTATGCTCCTTTTGTCAAAGAGAAATTGAAACTATTAAACATATATTTATTAATTGCATAGTAACGCAACAATTCTTTCAAAGTTTTAAAAATTATCTAAATGAAAAGTGCAATACAATAAATAAAGACTGGTCATCTTCAGACATAATCTTTGGCAGTATGAATTTCGAAACTGTTTTGAATAGGCTGCTGTATACTGTTAAGCACTTCATATACTGTCAAAAAAAAAGAAAAACAATATTCCTATTTGTGAACCATTCAAACACTGTATCAAAATGTTGTATGAAACAGAACGATTTATTGCCAAAAATAACCTTGAGGTAGAAAAAATTGATTTGTTATGGAACCCGTACATTCCCCTTATATCTTAAAAATAAAGACTATTACTTTTACATTTTTCACAGATTCATGTATGATAAAAGATGCCCTCTAAGATGACCTCATTGCTTATTTTGTGGAGACAGTACTAAAGCAAAAATCTCCTGCTGCTTCGTTTTTTTATTGTTTTTGTTTTTTTCTTTCTCTACTTATTTATTGTTTTATAATCATCAAACTTCTGTTTTATTTCTCATTAAAATGAAAGTGTTTATAAAACAAATTTACAACATTCACATCTTGTCAAAGAACACATGTGTATTCTAATTAGAGTTAATCTTATTTGTGAAACCAAATTTTGCAATAATATAAGATCTTAATTACTGTTTTCATGAATAGTATAGCCTATAATTTTTGTGTCACTAATGGAATCATTATAATAATAAGGGACTCTGTTAAACTTATGACTATCTGCTTGGAAATATATTACACTAATATTCAACAAATCCAACAACTGAAAACACATGTTTTATCAAATTTAAGAAGTATTTTATTCTTTTGTGTTTTTAGATAAAATTTACTAGAAAAATATAAAAAAACAACAAGGTATCTTAGATATTTTTTTAATATCTTCTCCTGGCTTTCAATAAATACCATCAATAAATACACAGAAAAATTGTGTTTAAAAACCATTCCAATTATAGATACCTCTAATAAATATAAACACACGAAAATAACCCCAATATAATAAAATTCATGTAAATATTGTCACTATATCTTTTCTGCTGTGTCAAATTATATTTTATTTCTGTTTGATATTTGCTTTAGCTCAAGCTATGGTTATAATTTGTTGAGACTGGTGTGTCCCTTTGAGATTAATGTATACATATATATGAATGTATGTTACAATTTGACTAATACATATATTTGTACGGTTTGTTGAGGGATGGCCCATCACGACCCTCACAGACCTATTACGGGTTGATTAAATGGATCACTTTTTAGTGATTGAAATTAAAAAAAAATATCCGATAGACATATTTAACCATTTCAACATTAGTGCTGTTATTTGTTGTCCTATTATGTCTTATTTGTTGTTTTACTCCTTTTCTTTGAAATTAGCAATCTGTTAACATCCCTCCATAAAGTCATGATTTTGTTGAAGCTAAAATAATAGTGTAAGTTACATTTTAAAATTCTTGATATATATTCAGATGCAGTTATTATTTTTTAAATTTATTTTTACAATACTGGATTCACATAAATCAAATGCCATTGCATTTTGGATTATACTTCCACTTCATTATATAATAATTTAATTAGGTAGTTTAGAAAATAATTAATAACTGTGTTGGATTGATCTTTTGGTATAGTTTCAAATAGCATGTATATTTGTTTGAAACAGAACATATAAAAAACGAAATTAAATTGTCAGTTTTTGGCTGCATTATAATATACTACACTATATTATACTACGGGATGCCATGCCTTGTTGTGCCGTGCCGTGCCGTGCCTTGCCTTGCCGTGTCGTACCGTCACATACCATACCATAGCATCACATAACATATTACCATACTATGAATAGGCAGTTATGTTGTAATGCAACGTTCAATCAATATATAATTGCATTTAGAAAACTATTTAATTTTTATTTAGAATATTAATTCGTACTATGTTAATATATTGATTTCTTTTAGCATGTATTTAATTATGTTGTATTGATTAATATGCTTTCTGTTAATCGTGTTGAGTTGTGTCTATTAAAGAGATATTATATGTCTATATGAGCTGATTAAAAACAGAAAAAAGTACAATGGTTTGTGTTATGTTTGAACACCTAAATATGAAACCAGGATTCTTAAAATGAGACATCAATTTGATTCTTAAATGTATTTTTGAAATAAATACTATACTTGGTCTGGTTTTCATTTGTAAAAATAAATCCTTGGAATTGTATTTCAGTAAGAATTTGAATTGAGCATAAAAAATTATATAACCTCGGGGCAAGGTTCGAAACTTCAAGTAGTTTAAACTCTGTAGAAGCAGATATCAATTGTTTAAAATTGATTATGTGTAAACTCTTCTGTTGCTTTTTCAAGTATTTGTATTTTATTAATACAAATCCCCCAGGAAATATCACTCCTTTGTTGTTCAGTTGTAATATGAATCGATTGAATTCGACTCTACGAATACATAACTACGGAACGAAGATTAACATTTTCAGACAGGAACAGTACACAAACCGTCAGATCATCCTTGTACAAGAAGAGCAATTTGCCATGTACAATTGTTCACGTGGCTACATGTCCGCCTTTGTTGTTGCTTGTCGTCGCTCGCACGTTTAAGCTGATTCGAGACTTAAACGTTTTAAAAGTTACTATTATTGATTCACCAGTTCCTAAAATGGATCTCCGAAAAAATAAATTTATCGAACTCTTGTACTAGACCTTTTCAACGATTTGATCGCTTGAACTCTTGAAATTGTTTGCAACTATGCACAATATGTTTTAGCACCTGTTGAACGTGTCGGCATGATTTTGAAAGAATATGTAGAATCATTATTTGACATATTTGATGCAATAGTAATACAATATTATCTTTAATTTGTTCAACAGTTCACATGTTGCTTCTTGTACATGCATTTACATTAAAAATAATCTAAGTGATATTAAAAGCATAATAACATGTTGACAGTAGTATATTTGTATAATTGTAAATGTAAGTTTCACTTGTACAAATTTGGCAGCACAAGTTAATGCAGCATGTTTGTTTCTATAAAACTGCTTTTAATCTAAACCATGTGTCATCGTACGCCAACCTATATATAAGGGTGACGGGTTACATGCAAAACATCAAATCCCTTTTAGTCTGAGAATAACAACCCTGTATTATTTTGCATGACAGGTAATATAGCATAACAGTATAACCCCATCACTCCAACTAGCAACTGCTTAAACAGTATTCTATTATCCTTAAGCATTATTCTATTATTCTTAAGCAATAATCTATTATTCTGAAGCAGTATTCTATTATCCTTAAGCAGTATTCTTTTATTCTTAAGCAGTATTCTGTTATCCTTAAGCAGTATTCTTTTATCCTTAAGCAGTGTTCTATTATCCTTAAGCAGTATTCTATTATACTTAATCAATTTTCTATTATTCTTAAACAGTATTATATTATTCTAAAGCAGTATTCCATTATTCGTCAGCAGTATTCTATTATTCTAAAGCAGTATTCTATTATACTTTATCAGTTTATTATTATACTTTATCAATATTTTATCTTTCTTAAGCAGTATTCCTTTATTCTAAAGCAGTATTCTATTATTCTAAAGCAGTATTCTATTATTCTTAAGCAGTATTCTATTATTCTAAAGAAGTATTCTATTATTCTAAAGCAGTATTCCATTATTCTTAAGCAGTATTCTATTATTCTAAAGCAGTATTTTATTATTCTTAATCAGTATTCTATTATTCTTAAACAGTATTTTATTATTTTAAAGCAGTATTCTATTATACTTAATCAGTATTCTATTATACTTAATCAGTATTATATCATACTTAATCAGTATTCTATTATTCTTAAGCAGTATTCTATTATTCTTAAGCAGTATTCTATTATTCTAAAGCAATATTCTATTATACTTAATCAGTATTCTATTATACTTAATCAGTATTATATCATACTTAATCAGTATTCTATTATTCTAAATCAGTATTCTATTATTCTTTAGCAACATTGAACGAACTTCATGATTCCAATGAAGCTGAAATAATAATAATGAAAACAAGATAAATATTGATAATAATTGATAATAAATAAAAGAGCCGAAGCACCGGACTAGGCTGACTTATGTTGACTTAGCTTAAGACAGTTTGACCGTAATGAGCTATATTTCAAATCTTTTAAAGCTTTGGGCTATATTTCAAATCTTTAAAGCTTTTATGTTTATTTACTATATAATATCACTGGTTTATTTCCAAATTTTTAGAATATTTTACGGTCTAAAAAAATTAATCGGCATTTACTTTACCATATCCCATTTTCAAAAGGCTGCAAAAAAATTACAAAGTCCAAATTAGGTTAAATCGTTATAACTTTATTAATTTTCAATATCTTTAACATTTTTTAGTATCAGTGTACTCTAAAAGCATATGTTTTAAGAAAAAAATATGAGCTTGCATCAATAAATTGAAAAAAAAATCTAAAGTGAACTCATTTGTATTCTAGTGGACAGGAGAAATTCATTTTTTGATACCTTTGAAAAAATCAAAAAAAAATTGTTTTAATATAAAAGTGTAGAGAATCAATTTTACTATTGGGGCATCAATACTACATGATTAACTTATATATATATATACTATTCCACATACAATATCAAAAGATTAGAAAATTTTACCATCACTTTTTTTCTCAATAATTTGTTTAATAAGATACGGTAAAACTGTCATAAATAGCACTTCTATAGATATAAATATTTATCTTAAAGGTAATGTCAATGTTTCCAAGTTTTTATACTAAAACTATAATGACAAATATAATTGGAATAAAGTTGTTCATCCATTATACAGAAATAGCATAAGAGCAATAATATGTATTTTTTATGTGAAAATTGAACATGGAATATGAACCCCACCCATCACCACCCATTTACGTGGATTCATCCTAGTACTTAAACTATTCATCTTGGAAATAGTGTCAATTTCAAAACAAACCTAGTATGACATATACTATTAAATATTAATAATATGTAAAATGTACAACTTAATAGTTTTACAGAATAGACCCCCCCCCCTCCCCACACACACTTGATACACACACTTCAAGTCATAAAGAGTCATTGTTTGATATATATATATATATATATATATATATATATATATATATGTAGCCATCTTTAATATAACCTCATCTAATACTTCTTTGCTTTGGTCTCTTCTTTGCTTTGGTTTCTAAGTCCATCCTCACCAGAATGTTTATAAATTGTTTTCATTTGGATGAAACTGTAGGATAGGAACTCTTTCGGTGTTAACTATTTGAGATGTTGCCCAAGTGACTACGCATCGGCATTATGTGCACTGTAGCCAATATCACACAGTGATTTCACAAGATCTTCCTGTTATGTGAATAATTTGAAAACAGTTTCCTTAACACTGATAGGGAATAATTAATCCTGATACACACTTGAATAATTGCTCTGTATTGTAAGTACGTCATATACCACTGGATAATAAAGTCACTTTCCATTGTAAGCCACTGATATGATTTCTTTTTACAAAGTTTCTGGATAGCTGTTTGAATGTAGACTGGTTTCACACTATTACCATTTACTTTTATGTTTCCAGAATCGGTCATTACTATATCAGTAACCTTCTGATGGTATAGGCAATAGGTGGCAAATGTGTGTGAAGACTCGACTTCTACTGCAGCTATCAGATCAGATGTAATGTGTGGCATCAGTTCACCACGCACTACAAATACAGAAAAAGTACTGTAAATTATTTTAGATTGCTTTGAGCTAATATTTTCAAGAAGCGACTAATAAATGGATACTATTATTTTCTTTTGATTATCGTCATTGTCATTTTTTGCTCATCCTAATGTCACAATATGACCTCAATGTTGTAAACACCAATTTTCGAAATACTTAAAGAGAAGCGTTAGTGTAATGGATAGTGTTGGCAGTTCACGCCAGAGTTTGCGGGTTTGACCCCCCAGCTCGACCCGTTGCCGCCTCTGAAAAATCAAAACTCAGGACTGCTTCTACTCAGGAAGCGGTCTGAGAACACTTGATAGAAGTTCAGAGCTTTCCCTGCAATCGCGCTAAACAAAACTGGTATAAACTAATTCAATTCATTTAAGAGGGTTTGTCATAAACAGGTAGCCCAAAAAGCTTGTATTGATTGTTAAATATGATACTAAACATCTACTCAAACATTTCTGACTGCATTCTATAATAGAACATATGGCAGAGCGATAATGCCAGAGAAAATGGGTGTCTTGTCCTCGTTAAACCATTGCATATCTAAAAAAACGATGACTATGTACATGCATGGGCATCAATACAATTGTCACGTTGTTAAAAACGGCGTAAAATATAATGCAATAAGTCAATTATAAATACATACATGTTAAACTATCAAAGTATTGTGTGTGCCAATTAGCGTCTACAACACAGAACGTTGCTCTTCATGTCCAACAGGGAAACTTGGCAGTGTGTTGACCTGACAGACATCCAGACAGTAGAGAGACGACGGTGAATCGCTTTCATCAGTGTTACTGGATTACTTAAATCAACATACACAACATTCTAACTGTAATATATTGTATTTTGTATCATTGTATCTCTATAATAACAATTCTTACTACTTGTAAACATTTTAGTTTTATGTATTTTTATTGATATGAGAAAATGTATCTCATTATCATTCGTCTCTCACCGCTGATTCATGTGGGAAAGTTATCAAGTACTTTTGGAAATGGGTGTACTCGAATACAGGTTAAGCTTCCATGATCCCGGAAAGAGTGGTTAGGTTAACTGATCGTCTGTTGGCCCTCGATGGCATGAAAATGATATTCAATATATTCAATCATCAATCAAAGACTAGCAAAAAAATAATTTATTTATGTATACATACATATATATCTCAGCTATTTTTGAAATTCCGGATAATTGAACAGTTTCATTGCAACTAATTACTATCAGATCTAATAAAAAAACCAATGTTACACAACAGGCAGTCATTAATACTATCTTACCTGGCCTATCTTTGTGTTGGCTGCGAAATAGGCATTCTTATAGATCGTTGGTGATGTGTTTTTGCCATAGTTGTCCACAGTCACTGTTCTGACGCACAGCATACATATATTCGCGTAACCCTTTCTAATCCCCCCAGCAATGCTGTCATTAGTAACCGGTACAGGGTTAAGTTTGCATAACTGACAACGTTTTAAGTTCGACAACAAAACTTCAAACACAATCAATTTTCGATCACATTTTTCCAACACACTTGGTCGATTCTTCATTTAATATTAATACACTTGCCCTGACACATTACAAGCAGTCTGATTGCTATATGTGTGATCAATATTCCCACCAATCGAAGGATTCTTAACTGATTTTTTCTTGTTAGTCGAACAAAAACATCTTCGACGATCGTAAAAATCCATTTTTGTTTACACCGGAAGTGAGCAATTATCGTTTATTTTATTTTTATTTTTTTTTTAAAATTTAACGTTAATGACGATAAAATGATATTAAAAGCAATGAAACAAAACAGGATATGGGATTTATTCTTTTGAAATAAAAAATATCTATACATTATGTATTTTATAAGTTTATTTCGATCTATACAGCGACGCACGAGATGCTCCGAAATCGTTACGGAGGATACCGACATTGCACAAAAGTTAACGAATACATAACGGTCCCACTACCTTTATGCCGAAACTATTATTGGCCAAACTCAAAAATACTTACCAAATATCTACTTTAAAGCATTGGTCTTATGCGTTATGTCGTTCCGCCACTGGCCACGTTACGCTGTTTATCATAGTAAAAACAATGTAATGCTTACTAAAATATAAAGAAATCATGATTGTTTAAAGCATGTGTAAAATTAAATTATTCTATGAAAATTTCATTGATCTTTCCTGAAAGTGACAGCATGTGTTTAAGTTACAATTATATCTAACTTTCTAAATCATTGTAATTCATTCGTTCGGGCAAAGCCGAGTCGTAATCGTATTAAAGAAATAGCAATTGGCATGAGAATTACACATAACGTGTTAAGAATTAAGAGTTAAGCAATTAGAATAAACATCTAGGCGTTTTTTATTAAGAATACATGTATGTTTAACAGAAATAAAGAATTATTCATTTATATGAGTCCTTGATTTTGCACGAGAAATATAATTTAAGAATAAACAAGTAAACATTCAAATGATAATTTCGTATTTAGAATCTGGCATCTGGTATGGATGATTTTGAACTAGTAAAATAAGAATACAAATTAAACATTAAGTATATTCAATAGGGACATTTATGTAAGTATGAATACAAACGCAAAGGTGAAGTTCAGAATTCAATATGAAAAGTGAAACTTTTGTGAATGAACACCTATATTAAAGTGAACAGATAAGTTGCTATGACTATATATGTGGTAATTCGACTAGTGCTTCGTCTGCAATTTACATTTTTATATATTTCAATATTTTTCTTCCCTGCATGATAAAATGAACTGTACACTAATTAGAAATGTGTTGTTTAAGTTTTACTAATATTGCCGCTGTTGTGTAATTTTGAATTCCATAAAATGAATATAAAACGTGTATGAATTAGTTCTTTCTTAAAAACAGTTTGTTGTTTCTGAAAATATTTGATCAAGAATTGAGAACTACTGAGAACTGCATTGCAATATTACGTTTGTTATGCACGGTGTACAATTGGGGTCATCACTGCATATCTTTTGAATTGTACTTTTCAACATCGTTGTTTCGACTAAATGATAAATGTGCCGCTACGTATTTCTTGAATCAATGAGTATTTGATGAAAAGATTCGCATAAATCCTTAGTTTGAACTGTCTTAACGTAAAAATATTATAACCAGTCAGGACCAACACAGACAGTTTAGTATTCATATTAACCAAAGAATAATTTAACTACTTTAAAATGTAGTATACTTGCTTTTTTTTTTTCAATATATCGATTTTTACTCGCGCAAAGGACAATGTTTGAGCTTACCTCTTTCGTCGTTCATGAAAATCAGTCCAGATGATATTTTTAATCGATTCGGTAAATCGCTTAATATAAATGTAAGCTGTAATTTTAATATTCATATGCATAATGACCTTCTACATGATTACATTGACGGCAACATCACATGTCACAATACAAAACATCGGATCTTGTTTAGTAGATTATATGATAGAAGCTGTCAAACATATTCCATATTGTTTCTGACTTCGATGTTGGTGTAAACGAATTGTCAGAACATTTTCCTCTTTACTGTACGTTACTTTTTAAACTACAATTGTAATTTTTGATCGACGGTACACAATCAAAACACTATTACATTGTATTTAATAATATTTCTAGCAGTGGACATTTTTCTGAGGAATGGAGAGAAAGTACAAATAATCTCTCAACATCCACCAATAATCCTAACAATTATTGAGCATTTTCTTTGATACATACATTATGTAAAATGTTTATAACTATTCAAAATATACGATTGTTTAAATGATGTAATAAATGCAATGCGATTGATGAATCACAGGCTGGTTTAGGAGACATTCCAATGCTATAGACAACATTTTTACACTATAATCAATAATCCAGAAATATTTATAGCGTAACAAGGTAGATTATATTGTATTGTTATTGATTTCCATAAAGCATTCGACAGTGTCTAACATAACAAATGATGACAAACCTTATGGAGAATACACATTAATGGCAATGTTTTAAATATTTTAATAGATGTGCATAGTAAACTGAAATCATGTGTTAAAGTTAGAACCAATTTGACTGAATATTTCAATAACGAAATTGGTACGAAACTAGGCTGTGTAGCCAGTCCTTTAATATTTTAGCTTTTCCTTAACGGTTTAATATATGTCTAATGCCAAAACTGCAACAGTGTTGTAGTTAGAAATGGAGGGATTTTAATGGGAAATGAAACAAGACAGATTGAAAGAATTTTATTATGATAATAAACATAATTATGTTTTAGTTACAAATGTAAAAGTATACATTTTAGTTTTTTGTTTTTTTCCTTTTTAATATAATAAACCAAACCATGAAAGACACATAAAACACATGATCATTATAATAGTTGCAACAAAAGTATTCCATATAATGTAACTACGAGCATAACTTATAAATAACAAAATTTGAAAGACAGGTGCAATTTATTTTATAATAACTCAAACAAACGACATGGTATAACACGGATTACCACTCTTCTACTTTTGAGACGACTCCCATATAACTTGTTTCAGACCAATGCGTGAAATTGCATATTTCACCACCACAAAACATCAAACAAACATTGTTCAAAAAATTCAATAATTTTATGTTTTTTCGTCGTTATAGATAATACTTTAAATGTGGCAGGCATACTAGGAGTTCATATAGCACATGTATATAAAACGAAAAAAAATACATTCGTATTAAAGCACAAACGTCAATAAAAAATGACTGATTTTCACGAACGACGAAAGAGGTAAGCGATAACGAATATGGTTACTTAAAACTATAACATTATATTTGTTCATACTATATGTAATAATTGTAAGCTGTATTGAAGGATAGTCCATTCCGACCATCATACATTTCGAAGATGAGTGATTAAACTATATTGGTTGTTGAGATTAAGATAAATTCTTTATTTATACCTAGGTTCATATGAACAGCATAAGCACCTATTGTATACTTATAATTGTTTGTATTAGCATACACATGTAATTTGTTCTGTTATACACAGTGGCTTGTGGCCCAACCCCATTTCAAAATATTTGAACAAAATATGTTTAAGCTTATAGCATAAATATCAATATACAAATATTTTATTATAACATTATGGCTTCTATTTGTATATACTTTTGATGTTGTTTTGCTGTATATACCATTTACTCAGTCGTTTCTCTGTCTACGTCTTCGGTCACAGTTTGTTCACGTTGCTTCGTTACAACAATTATCGCAGTAAAATATTACTCTGCTGATCTGATTGTACATGTATATTCTCTCTTTTTTCCACAAAAATTACGATAGTTGTGTCAATATTACTAATTGTTTTGTCATGTATGAGCACGAACACGCTATGTGTAATACATTTGGACTATCTATTACGTGTTTGTTTCTTTTCAGAAATAAAGTTAATCAAAATTAACTAAAATTGAAAACCTGATTTCGGAAGTCTAGTTTCACTTTGTCAACAGTGTACACACTGAGCAGAAAAAAATCTTTTATATGACCCATGACCCCTACTTTTCTCATCATATTTTAGTAGTGCAGAGGTAGACAAACTGTAAAATGGAAGTTTCACTTCTTTTATTTGGATCTCTCTTTGAATGACAAACTTTCAATTTTTTATTATTTACTAAAGAATAAAGAACAAAAATCAATGGTGGGGCTATTCCTTTTGGATTTAATGGGAATGTAGAAATAAATTACAGGCAGGCAAAAATTCTATTTTTTTATTTGTTAATTCTTTTATTTAATCATTTTTGTTAATATGTAAATGTTTGCATCGACCGCAAATGCAGTATGCCTTGTGGTAGATGAAATGTTCTTTAGTAAGTTTTGAAGTAGAATGTCTTCGGTTGTTCGTCAACACCGAGGTTTTGTTAGATTTTGCTTGATGTGTGAATATTGTATATGACCTTTAAATGGGAAAGGTGGTATAACAAATAAATCATTAGGATGGCTGTTAGGCGGTAGTTATGTTATTTATGGTTAGTTCGTTTGAAACAGAAGTTAATAAACGTAACGATTTTATAAATTTAACGATTTACACCAAAATAATGGTGTCATCGATCATCCATCTACCGGTGTATATATAACTATATACCTGGATAAATTATACCGATGGCTTATTGTGTCAAAGGGGCACAGTGTTGAAGCTGTGGACTTTATTCAGTACACACAAACAATATCTTTAGAATATTTAAATATGAAAAATATGCATAAGTGTTCTACAGAAATAGTTCTAAAATTCCAGCTCGAGTGCATACTTAGTTATAGGCTGCCTGGGCCTTGAATATTTCTTATGATGAGCACTATGTGTAAAATGGTATAGATTTCAACCAAGCTAAAAACACAGCTTTCCCTGTTTTAACAGTGAAGCACATTGAATAAACAGCATCTATAACACAGTTCAACGTAATTTTGTTATAGCGAATATGAATAAAGCAGTTTCATGATTTTTGTTAACGTTATCGTTGACAACCTCATCATCTCCCGTTCAGTCTTTATCAACCATATGAATTCATCTGATATTTCCGACTGAATGTACATGGACACAATTTTAACCGAAATGGAATTATAGACGTTTTTTAAACACACATATCTATAAAGTAACAAAGTTTGCTCGAACAATCGCATTATTTTCTTAAGTTACTTTATTCTTTTCAGGCGAGATGACAAGCCAAAGGTAAAAAGGCGATAGTTCAAAGTATAAGTAAATTAATTCTTGAACAAGTTTACGCTACGACATCACCCAGAACCGGAGAAAATAAAAAAATATAACAGGAGAAGTATGTTCTCAAAGGATATAGTCTCCGAAGCAGCAGGTACAAACTGAAGTTAGTATAAAGAACAAGCGCATACATAGACACGTTAGCAACAATCTGAATTCGTTTGTCCAATAAAATGTTGTGAATATGTTTCTATATTTGAAAACAGTTAATGTAAACTTACCGGGTTTGATCACGTTGGACACAAAAACATTTACAAATTACCTCCCTTATACCCCCCTTATAAGATTGTTGCGCTAGAATAAAAGAACTGTGTACATTGACTGGGCATAAAGTTTTGTAAATACTTGTTTCGAAATTATGAAAAGCAAACTGGTCAATCTCGTGTTTTTCTGCATATTTACAGTAACAGGTGACTATCTTTGACACATGTTTTCAATGGTCCAGAGTTCAATTCTTCATATGAACAGCCATGCAAAAGCAATTGTTCAGAGACAAGATGGTTTATATTGTCTTGACAATGCTACGGAATAATATGCACGTGACAAAAATAGTCAAATTGAGTCCATAACACCTCATAGTATAATATATTTGAAATGCAATATATTTTCAAAGAATTTTAAAATGCGATAATTCTAATTGTATAGCTACATATTATGCTCTGATTCATTATTCGATTCCATAGGATATGTAAAATAGGTGGTCGAAAGGAGAAAAAGGAGACACAATATTGGAGTATTACTCTATTGTCATTTTATTATCTTATTTTCATAAAATATAACTATGGCACATTTGAATTCACATAATATTCAAAACGTTTGGACAATTGAAATAAATATATAAGTAAATATCAATATAATATACTAGTTTATAGTGTGTTAAATTAAATTAAAGGATCATTTCGATACATAGAACAAACAGCAACACAAACGAATCCCCAGCACCGATTTAAGCGGCATTCTAATCCAAGATAAATTTGATCCACAAAGCATTTCCTTTATATAAAATGGACAGAATTTATAGTGCTCGCAGTACACAAATTTCACCATATTGCATATAATATTAAACGTATTAAAAGTAACAAGAAGAAGATAAAGAAACTAACCAAATTATACATTCATAATTTTAGCAATGATATCAACCAAAATGGTTGTTTTGACCACAATAATACACCAAAAGTTATGATATTTGCACAGTAATTTAAGCTATATTTGAAATATACGATGATGAACATAGATATCAGCAACCAAAGATTCTCATTAAGAATATTATTAACAACATTATCAAATATTTGTTATTATATTAAAAAAGATCTTCAAAACCGTCCATACTCACAGTTGATAAATATAACAATGTAAATAATATCCATAAATAAATAAACTATATAGTAGATATTTGTTTGATTTTGGTGTAAGATCGAATTATATTTCATTAGATTATCACCTAAAGTCATATTTTAACGAGTGGCTTGCCACCGGCGAACATATCATTTTTAGTGATCACAGGGGGAATATCTTCTGACCTTACACCAAACAAACACATTTTCTTTTTATTTGATGCATTCACATAAATTCTTGTTTATTTACACACAGCTTCTTAAATATCATCAATTTGCCATTACATATTATTGGATTAATAAAAAGGTATATAAATAATTAATTATTTCTTTTCTAAATTAATATTCACGGTCAAAAATTAAAAACAAAATTGTATTTTTTTTATAATTTCAGTTTGAATCAGTGGATTACCATAAATAATCCACTTATAAATCACAATAATTCACCAAAAAGCATAAAATAAATAAAGAATAGTTGTTGACTCAGTCAATTTATTAAGCACGGTCACGTCAGGCGAAACCACGAGTGAACATGCCCATATTATTGTTAGCACGTGAATTGTAATTAATATTTCACTGAAAACAGCATTTTTTTTTATTTTACGAATGAAAACAGTGAAAATATTATTTTGATATCACCAATGTTAAAATTGAAATTATCAAAGATAATTTACTAAGATTTCTATAGCTCATTAAATAAAATTAAAATATAAATACATCACAAGGAAGTCACCGGGATTTATATATACACTACAGTATGTAAGACCATAGCAAATGATGTTGTATCTAAATGTTCATTCCATCTACAGCAAGTTATTACAAAGTAAGTGTTTAAATTGCAATCAAGTATAACATATGCTAATAAGATATACTTCATGTAGATTAAAGAATGTAACCATTCAATACATCCAATATTATGCACTTCACTTTTCATAATTGTTATGGTAACGCTTCACACACAATTCACATGTAAATTCATCGTACAAACAAATACAAATCTAAATAATTCTACTTAAGGTAAGGAAGAAAATAATGAATGAAACTTAGACATGATGTTTAGTTAAGCTTATATGATTTGACGAAAGTGTTTCACAGAACAGAAATAACTTGCCTTTATTCATATCAACATTTAAGGAATATATGGCAAACGTTTTAATTTTAAACAAAATAAAAAAACTATTTAAGTGACGTTAGTCTCTCCATTCAACTGAAAAAGCAACCAAATCAAAACTATTTTCTTCAAATACTATATTTACATGACACAAATATAAAATTAAAATACTATAATATATATGCGGACCCTTTACTTCATTTCTATCAATTGTTAACGGTATAATAGAAAATAAATTAAAAACTAGCGCGATTTATATTATCTAAACCTGTAATAAAGTCTTGAATATAACGTTTGAGATAGTAAAATATTTTTTAATAATTCTTAATGGTGAAACAAACATAGATGTAATGAATCAGTTGATATGTGAGGGTGAATAAACATGATTTCAACATGTCAGTGTGTCCTGTTATAGTGTTATAGATTGCATGCATAATTGATATGTGTCACAATTGAGCGACAAAGAGAGATATCCTATATCATTTATGAAAACGACGAGGACAACTACAGCATCAATAACACTAACATACTAATTATTTAAGTATATACATCTGACTCCACGTCTGTTTTTTTGTCTTAAAGTTCAATGAAATGATGAAGCATAAAACATACAGAATTTTCTTATATAATGTCGAATTTGAGTTTGATTTCAACAACACTTGAATAATTGAAATGTTGTATATTTTAAAATGAAATTCTTTTTGTGGCTTTTTAACAAAAAAAACAAACAAACAAAAATAACAACATCAATTCTATAGAACCTGTAAACAAACAAACAAACAAACAAACAAACAAACAAACAAACAAACCGAAAAAAACAATATATCTAATAATAAAAAAATATAACTACATTTCTTCTTATTGGCACATATTCATTAATTTACTGAACATCAAATTAAAACTGTTTTATGTTTTACTTTCTTTCTTTTAATTTCTACCTAGAAGCATAGCGCAATTCTTAGTCCTTATTTCGGCCAACACTTGTGTAGAGGGCCTGGGAGTTGGCCAAAGTTGAAGATCTGAATCACTTGTGATATTTGGCGAACATGTTCTGGCAAATTCAATGGCGAATAATTTCAGTACGGTTTTTGCGTATGCCTGCCCAGGACAAATCCTTGTCCCAGCACCGAATGGCAGATATGCATATTTTTCAAGAGCAAAGTCGTTTTTCAGCCATCGGTCCGGCTTAAATTCTAGAGGATTTGCGACAGATTCGTCATTATGCTGTGTGTCACGTATACTAAAGACGATGGACCAACCTTTTGGAATTGTGTATCCCTGAAAACACACAAAATGAAAACATAATATAAGCACATAGTTCAATGTTATTCAAAGAATATTCTAAATTATCTAAACAAGTAAGAGTAAGTATATGGGAATATTTGAAACGTTCGACATAAATGTTATTTCTATTTTCATATAGTATATTTAAACAGCTGTTTATATACATAATGTTGTAAACTGTTTAAACTGTTTATTCCAAATAAAAAGGTAATTACAGAAGTTTTTTTCATTTTTTAACAAAAAAGAAAACAATTAATAAGTGCATTCTGTTTAAGTTCCGAGTACAGGCAATGACTCGATTTAGATTGATTTATATTTTAAGCGTTTTGTATAGAAAATGTCTCCAAATACAGTCATTTAACAATAATTTTGGTTTGCAGTTTATGTATAAAATTTATAATATGTATTTCTAACTAAAATAAAAACTTACATCTAACTCAAAGGCTTGAGTAGCCACCCTGTATGCCCCGCCAGTAGGGGGCGCTACTCTAAGTGTTTCTTTTACAACTGCATCGACATACGTCATCGTTTGAAGATCATGCACACATGCAATTTCACTGGGATTTAGAAGTCCGCATTTTGTAATATCGTCAATAACTTTTTCTAACGTGCCAGCTTCTTTCGTGAGCTCGTAACAGAGCATAAAACCTGCCGAACTTACAGTTTCGGTACTGCTAAATAAAAGTTCGATAATTGGATCAATGATTTTTTCATTGTCTTTCAGATCGTTGTCATTGACGACTGATCCATATAGACCTTCTAAAACAGATAACGGTTCGTCGAAGTTGTTATTTCTGTTACTTGAACTTGATAATGCGGCTTGAATTATTTCTCGTAATCTTTGCTTTGCTTTGAGTGCCTATAATTAGATATGGAAAATCGTTGAAAATAGAATAGAATATTATATTTCAGAAAATATATATAATAAGGTATCTTTTATACATAATTAATATACATATTCACATTCAAAATATCAGGGGCCCGTTTCAATAACGTTCATATCATAAGCTTACGAACGTCTTAGTGCACAATTTAGTGTTAGTGTGTCGCTTACTTACTTTACGATCAAAAGTTTTGTAAGCCTTATCAAAAGAATTCTGTCTAAAATTTGCAAAAAAATACTGCGCAAATGAAACGTTCCTAGATGTCACAAGTTCTTCGTACGAATTCTTATGACTTACGAAGGTCAGTGAAACGGGCCCAGAACCATTAAATCAACTATCCTATCGTAACGGTTAATGATATGAATCAATTAACCATCAGTTATAGTAATACTACACATATTGTACTTTTTGAAACAAATATGTAATTATGAAATACTTCATGGTTTAAAGATAAACGTAATTCATTAAGAAATCAGAATAGTATCATAGGAAGGTTGGAAGTTACGTATCGGACTAATCATGCAATTTTAAGTATTTATTCTATTATTAACTCGATATATAGAAATATGTTTAGATACATATGAATGCAGTAACTCGCCAATGTTTTATTTACATATTTAATGTCTCAATGATAATACTATTAAAAATAATATTTCAAGACTGAATTAAATTTGTCTTAATTAATGACACTAAGTATTCATCATAGATTAATACCTTATTAAAACCTAAGCCTGGAATGTTAATAGGCAGACTGAAAATATTGTTCATCATAATGTCCAATTGCTCTCTTATTTCTGTCACTTCATCCTCACTGATATCAATGTTTATCAGGTATTTAGCTGCCAGTTCAATAAACAGGTTCCTACATTCAACATACAAATCTATGGCTGGTTGACTGCACCAGTGATGAAGTTTATCGGATATAGCCGTAGAAAGTACTGGGATGTGACAACGTAGAAACTCTGGACCAAGGCATTTCATCAAATAACTTTTCCTATGTTTATGAGCATCGCCGTGACTCATAGATATAGACTGAGAGCCGAGTAGTTTGTTGACAGACGATGGGTAGCTGGACTGGACGTACTTTCCTTCTCCACGAATAATGTGTCGTATATTATCCGCACCATAGACTCGGATAGTTGGATTGCCGAATAAGTGTGTCTTAAAAACTCTTCCATACTGGGCATGCTTTTCTTGAAAGAAAGCAATCTGAAAAGAAACAAAACACATTGATCGACTTGAGATATAAATACTAAATTCGATTCTTATCTAAACTTGCAATATTATAAAACGACATGTTGGGTTGCATTGTGGCACAAATTAAAGATTTTAGGTGTATAATCAGAAAACGGGTTCTCTTGAACTACGAGCTGTTGGATATTACCGTGGACATAAAATAAATGAGTCCTTTGAAATTATCCTTATAACATTTTCTCCTCTACAGAAAAAGACAAACAAAACGTATGTACAAAAAGACAATCCCGTCTAGTATCGTTGAAATTGGTGTTTCCGCCTTCTCCTTTAATTATACTATCCTTCAATAATTGCAGTGTGTTTCATATATAACACGTTTATATCTAACGTAAAATGTATAAAAGCTTAAAATGCAATTCATGTAAGAACAATGTTTTTTTTATGAATTTCTACTTAGATTTTTATTGCGTCAGTGTCATCGCTACGAATTTAAATAATTTTAAATATGTTTTTTTGTGTTTTCGTGTAAAATTGATTGAAAGCATTCCTGACGACCATTCGGCTAAAACTTTCTTCCCTCAGAAAAAAAACCGTAGTAATCAATAATCATTTTTGTTTTATTCATGAAGCGCACACACAAAATGTCGTCAAGTATGTTTTATTGGTACGTGGCATCAATTTACGTTTCCGCTCTCGCATAAAATTGATTGAATGCATTCCTGGCGGCTATCAGAAAACAATTCAATAAAGTGATCCAAGATTCTATATCCTCATTCATTATTATGCACACAAATGATGTCATATATTGGTGACGCTACTCGAGTCTCCTATGTACCAGATGTCTTTATCAAGCAAGACACGAACTATGTGTCGGTTCAGATAAATTGTATTTAACTTGGCTTTGTGCCAAATGGTATTACTCTGATACCTGGCCACATGTTTGTTATTTCTAAGTTCCCAAAATTATGCTGTTCCTTTGAAATTATTTTCCAACTACATTGTTTGTCATCACGACAACTGTGTCCAAATTATCCATACAAACCCTCATGGATTTTTGTAATTAGTAATTACTGGAATAATTATCCTATTTTATTTATTATTATCTTATCTACGATGGCAACAAAAACTGTGGAATAGTGTCAGTTTTCAAAGAAACGGATGTTCAATAATTCTCCCGATTTCGTCCTTTAAATAGCAATGTTTGGAATAATAAGAAAAAGCGAACCCAACTGTTTGTATTAATGACTTATTGTAAAGTAAATGCTAATCACTTAAGACCTAGTTAATATCACTTAATATGATTTGAAATAGATCAGTATGTAAATGAGTATTGTTATAATGATCTTAAACAAATTAGCTTGCATATGATATCGTACTGTATTATAAATTGATATATGTTCTATTCTGTTCTGTGACAACGAGTGCTATCGTGGTATTTGACTTTGCAGGAAACAAAAGCTTTGGCTTATAAATTCATAGTATGACATAAAACTCCACTATACTCTATTATGAAACTAACAAAGAAAAACGAAATCTAAATAACTTGATACGTCAGAACCAAATTCGTCCCTCCTTTAGGAACTCGGTCATATATCACTTGATTTATGTTATTACGTCAGTGATATTGGCAAAATATCTCGGAGAACAAATAAGTCGATTTAGATTTAGCTATACTGAGCGATTGGAGGCTAAGTATATGCGACCTATATCAAGGCATCGTTCTACATTTATTTGTCCTTATTGTGTTAATGTTGTCCGATGACACGAAATGCTGATATTGCTTAGATAACATTATAAAGCGGCACATGACGAATTTTTTGGTCAACGTTTCAACTTTATATCTAATAATTACATATATCCACGGTGCAAATATGAAATAACAATAGAACATGAGCCTTTATTTCGTTTTTATATTTAAAGGGATATGACTGGCTTAAATGATCAAAAGGCATTATAATTCGAATTACTGTAAGTCATATAAATATATGTTTATCTTCATTTTTATTTTGTCGACATGGTTAAAACCATTTTAAAGTAATGTCAAATAATTTTGTATTTTATAAGCATTTTTACTCATATTTTCAAGACTAGTAAGACTTCACTAAAACTTTTCATTAAAAGCGATTATTATTTAAATTTGGCTAAAGAGATTTGTTTCCTATATTTCATGTCTAAATATGCTCACTGACCCCTATTGCCAAAAGTATATATATATTAAAAAATGCCAAAATAATATAATGATAAGAGATTTCCTAACTTGGCCTACGCGCCTAGATTAGACTTAAATAGATTTCTCACTTAAAATTGCAACATATTATGTGACTTATTAAATGAGTCACGTGGTTTCATTTTTATTTCAATTTGATCCGTTATATACACGTAGTATAATTGGTTCATCTTAGAAAGAGTCCGAATGACGGTGCGAAGGTCGCCAAACAGTATTTAAATGATGTTTATTTTCAGAATGGGGATTTCGTTTCAAGTTTACCACTCCAATTTTAATATCGATTTTGTCACGTTTCGGTGTATTTGACATACCAAACTATTCGCATTTAATTTTATTTTTATCATTAATGATAATGAGATGCTTTTTATCCTTTTTAACAATTATTATATCTTTTAAGACATTTATAGCGTTTTATCCTGATATACTCCCTTTAAAGACGGAAATGCTATTA